>OZ010592.1:70043022-70080522 GCA_963932145.1 Acanthosepion lycidas | reverse complement strand
GTTTTCACCCCGTTCTTTGTCTGAATGAGAAAACTCTTATGTGTTAATAGCGAAAAGAAACCATGATGTATATTTATTGCAAAACATACATAAATTCTACTTTAATAGACTCATTTAAAATTCCATGTAGTATCTCAATGTAATTACTATTTCTGCTATCTGTTTAATCAATCTTGCAAGGTAGGTTATGCGTTGTTTTGCTATATTCCTTTTTCCTTCAATCTGGCCTTTGAGTATTAAATTTTCCAAAACCTCTTTCCTCATTATGTGTCCCAGAAAATTCAAATCCTTCTTCCGGATGTTAAGTATAAGTTTCCGTTTTCTCTAAAACTTTGATGTTGCTCATATGTTCAGTCAATTTTATTCTCAACATCCTTCTATAGAACCGCAACTGTTATTTCAGGTCTCTTCTTCATCTTTGCGGAGATTGTCCGGCATTCACTGCCATGTAGAGGAGCTGCTATTAGATAACAGCTCAGTAATTCTAACAGAATTCCGAAGCTTTTTGACACTTTACTTAGCTTCTGAAAATCACCTTTTGCCATACCAACGTGCCTACAGTTTCCAATGTTGCACTTTCAATCCTTTGTTAAAGCACTTCCAGGATATCTAAATTGCCGTATTTGCTTGATTTTAGTGTCCTTATTTTTTAATTTACAAGTTGGACTTTTACTTTTGCTGACAAACATATATTCTGTCTTCTTGCAAGTGATGTGCAGTGATTTCTTATCCCTTTTCATGGCAAATTGATTCATGGAACATATTTCAGAAATATTATAATATCCCAAAATTAAAAGTACAAATATATTCCTTATAATTCCGACATATACAAAAAGTAATTCTTTAATGTAAAAATCATAGTGATACTAGTTAGTAAATCCAAATAGATTTGAATAAAAATTGTCCGCGAGTTTTTGCGAATTTTTACTGAAGAATTGAGAGTGGGATAAAAATGTTTAAAAGCGTAAAATATCTAAGAAAAAAAGTCTTGCAAGAGTATTCGTTTTACTGAATTTACGATGTCACCAGTTCTGTATGTTTTTATACTGATGACACAGCTATTTGCACCTGTCTTATGTCCGATAGGCCCGATAAAATAAACCTGGTAACTGCCTTCATAAATGACATCCAATCAGTTATTACCAATCAGTTGTTACCTGGGGCAATGAATGACTTGTAAATTTGAATATCACCAACCCGACATTGTTATCTGTTTTACCATAGATAACCATTTCTCACTTCCATATCATGGCTGGTGTTAATCTCTAGGAGAGCAACTCATTAACACTTCTTTGTCTCACGTCTTCCACTGTCATGAAAATGAGTGATTATATTAAATCAATACCTTGTTCTGCTGCTTAGTTCACTGTGTCGTTCCGGACAGTTTTTCTCGCCAAAATCTATTTTACACGTTTATAAATCTGCCATTCGTCTGTGCATTGAATATTGCTGCCACATCAAGTCTACGGCTCCTGTTATATATAGCGAAATTCTCAACGAAATTCAAAGAATGGGTTGTAATGTTACTGGTTCTGGCATAGCATCTTGATTTGAGACACTTTTATATCACCGTGATTTGGCTTCCTTATGTATTTTCTGTAAATATTGTTTTATCGCTGTGATGCTTAAGAAATATTTTCTTTTTTTTTTTCAACACGTGTAATTTCAGGGCTTGGACTGAAAATCAAATATAGTCTGGTTCGTTAGAAGAATCAGCCAGACTAAAGAAAGGCAAACAAGAATGTTGCATATTACGTGATATGGAAAAGGTATAAGAGAATCTAGACACATGGATTGAGTAAACGGTTCAGTTCATAATTCTGATTACAACGACGGAAATATTTAGTCTACTAACCAAGATTGTTAAGCTGGTTCAAATTTAAGGCATACCATAAGAAATGTTCCTAAGCTAAAAGAATTCCTCTGTAGACATATTTGTTGCAGTTTTGTTGCTAGCAATAGTATCACATTATTTAAGTATGTTGCTGATATATTTAGTCTATAATAAAAAATGTATTTATTATTAGTGATTTCCTACGAATACTTGACAGCATTAGTATATTGATTTCCGTTGCTTTCTCTACAGTTTGGAACTCAGAATTTTTTCTCATTGCTAGGTTGACCCCGCCCACGGGGATGGAGAGGACAGTCTGCCGTAGAAGTAAATCCCTAGATGAGATAAATAGATATGTATGTATTTTCTGAGCTCATTTGTACGAGAAAAAACGCGACAGAATTACGTGTGAAAATTCACCACTGAAGATATTAATTAATTTCAGTTATATATCCAAATTTTGCTTATGCAATTAACTAATGAATTATCAATGGTACTGCATAAATTGCGACAAAGAACTATCCAATAAAGAGTATCTAGATACCACGAAAGCATCAAACAATTTCTTGATGAAAAAATATCTTTGCGATAATTACTGGCGCATAAACACTACCAGGTCAAAAACAATAGATCCAATTTTCTACTAGAAATGTAATAAAACTGAAATCGAAAAACGATTTTTGCAAGTGTATTATACTCATCTGAATGTTTTCTTGGCAATAAAAGGTCAATATGGTTTCAGCCGTTACATCCATTGGTCTAATCGCAAAGGCTTTGACGTGACATTTCGACTCATCCAAATGTCTATTTTATAAATAGGTTTTGCAGTTCTTACACACACACACACATTATATATATATATATATATATATATATATATATATATATATATATATATATATATATATATATATATATATATATATATATATTGTACACAAACGCAACATATATAATAATATATGAATAAATGGTTGTCTATGCATTTTGTATACATATTTATTAGATAAAGAAAAGTTCAAATATTTCGAACTTTTCTTTATCTAATATGTTGTCAGGATAAGATAAATGTTGAATTGATTAATAGTTGTCGTATTTTTATATAAAATATACGTTGCAGTGTATCGTCTCGTAATAAGATACTCGGAGAGTCGAGTTCCAATTAGAATTTGGATCGTTATATTAACTTACGCACAAATATCTTTGAGTAAGGGATGAATCCATCTCCCCTCCCCCAGTTATTGGTTGAATAGCAGTACAGACTGGGTTCTTTAGCCTTGCCTTGCATCCAGTTTACTGCATAAAGTAATAGTAATCTACTGCAGGAATAATATTCTGCCTTATCAATCGTGTATGATTTGTGACTTATAACTGACTGACTGATTTATATATGCGCATAAGAAAACCACTAAATTATTGATGGGAAATAAAAATAAATTAATAAGAACAAAAAAAAAAGAATAGAAATAAATAATGAAATAATTGTCACTTTAGAATGTTACCAGGACTTATTGTATTTAAATTCTTGACTATTTAATCGTTGGTAGCATTTGACGAGTTCGTTTTCTTTTTCTTTTTATTAATCATTTCAATATAGTCAAAATAGTAGCTAAATTTATGAGTGTATACCAGGTATAAGTATCAATTTCAAATACAGGTGATGTGGCGGCAGGTTTTTATAATAACGCATCACCTTAGAGGTGGGGCCCATATAAAATACCCCCAGTTTAACCCAAATCTGCTCGGACGGTCTCTGACAGGGTTTTCCCAAAATTCTAGATATAACTCCAAAATGCTTTTGTGGATTCCACCTTCATAGTAAAAAAAAAAAAAAAAAAAAAAAAAAATTGCCACTCAGCCACAATGCCGTCCTTCTACCCCCTGTCATACAGAAAGATGTGCTGTACGTGAATATACAACTAGAAAGAAAATGTTGATTAAAGTTGCATTTAATTTTTTTAAGATTGTAGTTATCTGCGACGCAATTAAACAGAAGGCGGGAGGTATGAAAAAAATAAACTGTTGGAATAGAAGTGACAGTTGTTGGTGCAAAAATATTTATTTTTGCACCAACCTAATAACTACTTTAACAGTAAACGGGTGGAATCTAAATGTCAATTTAGTAGCTCCGATTAAATTCATGTAGTTTGGGTGCCAAAGAAAAATACTTGTCAGAACAGATGCATGATAATATAAATACTTTTGATAACGCTGAAAATTACGTCATGCTTTTTATCGGAATTTAAATGTCATATTATAATGTTTTATCATAGGAAACCTTTGAATTTGTTGCCATTAATAATTAGTTTTTTGTTTTTTGTTTTAATGATCTTTCTGATGAACAGTGTACCTGCGAAACATGAAGTAGAATACTTCTGAACTTTTCTTTAGGGGATGATAATGAATTCATAAATCATACACAGTAGACAATGCCATTTTATAATAAACAAAAATGGGGGGGTGTAATTTAACAAAATGCTAAAAAAGTTATATGCTTTGTGAGTTTCTTGCATCAATAAATTTTATAGTTGATAAATTAAAAGCTTCTTTAAGAAACCAGTAAATAATTTAAAATTATAGAATTATTTGGTAAATTAATATGTAACTGTTCAATAAAGATTCTTTATATACGATGTTAATAACAATAACCAATCAATGTAAAATGTCAAAGATACCAAACAAATACCAGTAGATCCGCACAAGAAGTTACTAATACTAACAAGATATTAATACAAAATTATATTAAATCCAAATTAATCTTACAAACAGAAAGATAAGCTATACATGGTGCAACGCACTACAGCTAAAATATAACAAGAAAAATAAAATTCTAAAGTTTAAATAAACGGTAAGGTGAAAGGTAAACTATGGATTACGCGCGCATACACACACACACACACACACACACACACATATATATATATATATATATATATATATATATATATATATATATATATATATATATATATATATAGAGAGAGAGAGAGAGATAGAGAGAGAGATTAAGATAGGCTGAAGCCCGTATTGTTTCCGTTATTTGCCAAATTTTGGAAAGTATTTCCGGGGAGAATTCCATCTGAAAGATGCAGTTAAACTATTCCAGAAAGCTTCACTGTTTACTGATCTATCAAAATCTTCTGACGTCGCTGGAGAAGTACACGGTGGCGTTTGTGTAAATTATTTAATCCAACTTTTAATAAACGAGTGATTCACATCCAGACACTTACACACGTTTCTCCATGGATGTCCAAGTTATTTCGTGACTGGATTTAATGGATGAAAATATTGTGTCAACAATTAATCTCTAAAATATAATAATAATCATAATCAGTTTGATACCTGTTATAATGTCGGATAAATTGAAAATGACTCAGAAGGGGAGATGACATAATATCTAGTAAATATTGATGAAATATCAGGAAATTTTTCACTGTTATTATCAGAGACACACGTAGACACACAATGTAGGTATATAAGACTGTGAATATTAATGTATATGCATAATTCTGTCTACCTACAGAAACCTAGTAAAGATAACGTTTTTCGTCAACGTCGTGTATGCAATGCAGTGTGCTAATGCTTAGCTGAATTAAGCGAAATAAACAAATTGCTGGTTTGGAAAATAAGCTCTAAGTAAGGAAGACAACATATAAGGTTATGAAATAGATTTTTGTCTAAGACATGCTTATATATGAAATCAGGTGCATATACAAAGCTTGGTATATAATTTTATAGTTCGACACATCGTAATTAGCTTAATTTTTTATCTAAACATTTCACTTTATATTATGTAGTGTATATGAATGAATTTAATCACTGAAATACGTACACTTACGAGCAAGGGAATTATGTTGAAAAATAAATCTTTTGCGTGAAAATTATTTTCATACGTTAGCATACTACGGAATTGCTGCTACACACACACACACATATATATATATATATATATATATATATATATATATATATATATATATACTTACATACATATATATATATATATATATGAATGTGTATATATATATATATATATATATATATATATATATATATATATATATATATATATTATAATTGATTGATTTAAAATATGTTTTTTATTCGCTGCACAATTCTGACAATGCTTCAAAAATGGAAGCTGAAAGCTCCGAATTTAAATTTGTAATTAAATTAAAGACATTAGTTCCATTTCATTCTCAAGCGAATTTTGGAGTAACTTTTCAAATTACTGTTTTTTAAAGACACGGCAAAAATCATAATTCACGTTTCCAAGGATACAGATAAATGTAATTCAACCAGACAAGGGGTGTTTGCATGTTCTATCGCTGTATTTTGATGTATCAGTTATTAGTTACATTTTGGTAGGGGTAGGGATGTATTTTTTCAATTAAATCTGACATCCGTTAAATGCATGTCGTCTGGAACTATTTAAAAATTTTATTGTTAACGGCAAAAATTCTTACGGCATTTTTTCTATTTGTATATTTTTAGATTTCTTTTAGGTTGGAATACATTTTATTTAACTACGATTTGAAAAATGTTTTCACTTTTAATTTTTAATATACTATATTTCTTTTAAGAACAAATATATTAGAATCCCTTACAGTATGTAGAATTATTTTCACGTCAAGTATAAGTATGTATCTCTTCGATTGAAACATGGTTAGAACTGTGTAGCGAAAAAAACATATTTTAAATCAATTAATTTATAATATTAATGCTCTGTAAATTTACATTGAGCACTATTTTGTAAAAATAAAAATATCTATAAGAACACCGGATTATATATCTTACTGTTCTTCCTTTTTTTTATATATACATATATCTATCTATCTATCTATCCATATATATATATATATATATATATATATATATATATATATATATATATATATATATATATATATATATATATATATGAATGTGTGCGTATATATATATATAAAGAATGCAGGATTATTCCCTACCGAAGATAGTATTTCTTTAATATGAGTTTGTATATCGAGGCTGGTGGTATTTAAGATAAGAAGAGGGTATATCTATATAATTATGCATATCCATTAGAATAAAGCAATAAATACACGCCCGAGCCCGCACGCACACACACAAATTCATATATATATATATATATATATATATATATATATATATATATATATATATATGAATGTGTGCGTATATATATATATATATATATATATATATATGAATTTGTGTGTGTGCGTGCGGGCTCGGGCGTGTATTTATTGCTTTATTCTAATGGATATGCATAATTATATAGATATACCCTCTTCTTATCTTAAATACCACCAGCCTCGATATACAAACTCATATTAAAGAAATACTATCTTCGGTAGGGAATAATCCTGCATTCTTTATACTCTGGTGAAACAAACATTAAGCCAGAGGCGCTTTTTGTTCAGCGAAGAATTATATAATGAAAACCACTGCACAATCTCCATTTTATTAAAATTCACATCTATCTTTAACACAATTACTAAAGTAATTACTAAAAAAATAAACAATGATTTAAGTAACTGTTAATGTCATATTAAAATTGATCAATCACTAATACATATTTCAATACTGAAAATGACAAAACCTTTTTTTAAATAATCACACATTCACCACAGATTCTTCTAGATTATCTTGTCACTTGCCGAAACGTAATGCAATTTGTGCACATGTTTATTTAATAAACAAGCACAATTACCAGAAGGCAAATTGTTAGTAGATAATAACCAAGATATTATACACTGTATACTGTGAAGAAAGACATATAATTCCTACTTCGATTTAATGTTATCTATCTATTCAGATATCATTTATAAAGTTTAAAATATGAATTAATAAAAAGCGGACAGTAATATTATTTTTATTAGACGCAATAACTGATAGTATAGAAAAGGCACTTTCTCTCCATCCATCTGCGAACATCTTTGTTTTCAGTGATTTTAATGCTCTCCACGACATTCTACTGATGTTGCCGGTATTAAATTTTTCCAATGCACAATCCCTCACTCAAATAGCGGACTTCCTCACTCGTTTCCCTAGCCAAACCGAGCAACATCCTTCTCCGTTGGATCTATTTCTTACTCCCCCTCTCCGCTCTTGCCAAGCTTCAAAATACTATCCTCTTGGTAACTCGAGCCATAACACCTCTTTCCGATACAAGCATATTAATTGAGGCTCATTCTTCAACCTCACAATTAAAAAAATACGCCACTGAGATTTCTTCTTGGGTCAAAACTTACATGGATACTTTCATCCCCTCTAGGAAATACCAGGTAAAATCGCAATCATCTCCATGTTTTACAGTAGCATGCCCGTCGCATAGCACGCAGGAACCACACTTTCCGGCTTATACCAGCGGGACAGCACTCGTCATAACCGCTCGTAACAAATGTAAGCGAGACCTCGACGAAGCTAAGTCTGTCTTTAAGGTGATGATAAAGCTGAATGCTTTGCCCATAGATTCTCCTCAAAATCTAGTCTTGATTCATCTGGAGTATCCCTGCCTAACTTCCCACTTAAAACTGATTCTCTGTTGAATTATATGCACATAACCCCTTGCATGTCTTCTGCTATCATCTATAACCTTGGTCGCCACAAAACATCTGGACTTGATGGTATCTCTCTAATTCTCATTAAGGAGTACGCTCTTGAACGAGCTCCTGTTCTCTCTAAACTGTATAATAAATGCCATGCTACCTCCTGCTTTCCTTTTTTCTGGAAGCCATCGTCTATTGTTCCAGTTTTTAAGAACTCTGCTGAACTGTTTGACTATCGGCCTATTAGCCTTATCCTATTCTGGTAAAATCCTAGAGGCCTAATCAATGATGAATTGGTTCTTCGCATGGCATTTTCTCAGACAAGCAATACGGCTTTCGTTTCTCCAGATCAACTGCTGATGTACTAAAAAGAGGAAAGAGTCTATCGTGATACCCGGTTTTAAGTACTGACATCACGAAAGCTTTTGATAAGTTCTGGCATTTAGGTTTTCTCTACAAGCTGAAAAGTTAAGGTATCTCCGGGCACGATTTTGAGCTGATCCAATCATTCCTATCAAATCTTGAAATGATAGTTGTCCTAAATAGGCACTCATCTCGATCCTTTCGTATTAACACAGGTGTCCCTCAAGGCGCCATTCTTGGTCCTATTCTATTTTTAATCTTTGTTAACGATCTTCACGATAACATCAGATAACTTAGCATCCACGCTGACGAAACTGTCATTTACTCCTGTCTCAACAGTAAGGTTGATCAGTCAGATAAGGTCAGAACGGCAACAGATGTATAAAACTACGTCTTTAACAGGGGAATATGATGTATTGTCACTTTTAACGCCTCTAAAACTAAAATGCTTTCCATTAATCATCTGAAAGACCCCTCTCTGACTTCCATCATCATGGCTAATGCTATCCTCCAAGAAAGCGGCCCATTGCGCCTTGTCGTACTAACGTTCACAACTGGCATGGAGTAGAAAGATTATATTGAATCCAGTGCAAGATTATCTGCCAAGAAATTCAGTTCTGTGTCGAGCAAAACCATTGTTACCTCCAGAATCTGCTTTGCATATTTATAAGTTTACCATTTTTCCATGCTAAGAATATTCCTGCCGTATATGTTCCGGTGTCCTTGCTATTTTTCTGGAGCCCATCGTAAAGATCCAAAGAATAATCAGCAATATTATTTGTCTTGATCTCGCGACTAGGCTTCAGTCACTTGGCCACCGCCGTAAAGTTGCATATATGCCTTTTTTTATAAATACTTTCATGGTAATTGTTCGTATGTGTTCTACGCTATGATACCTAGACTGCATGAATTTAAGCGCAATAAATTATCGAAGGGAGAGCGTGAAGAAGGGACTAAGCATAAGAAGGCAGATGGCATGGTGATCATAAAAAGATGAGCGTGAAATGCGATGTATATGTCGGGGCCACTAAAATCGAGCAGGTGCGGAAATTTAAATATCTGAAAAGTGTTCTGATAGATGATAGTGCGACGTTGAGGACCGCATAAGAATTGCGATGGTCAACGGCGTATTCCAAATGCTAGACAAAGTATTATGAGACAGGAGGAGTTAGTAAAAAAAGAAGTGTACTGAATTGCTATGTGATATCTGCCCTCTTTTATAGCAATGAAGAAGAGAATTGAGGCAACATAGATATGGTACTATAAAAGGATGCTAAGGATACGATGGAACGAACATGTGAGCAACGATGAGGTTTTGGAGAGAGTACAAAAGGAAAATGATACTTAAAAGGAAGAGGCAGCTGAAATTTCTGGAACATGTAATGTGAAAGAAGGGATTCGAAAATCTGATACTCACAGGGCGGTACAAGGGTTAGCAACGCGTGACATTCTTAGCGTGATTAAGCAAGTGGATGGCAGAACTTGATCTGGGAGAAGTATCAAAAAAGACAAAACTTATTGAGAGCTAAAAGAGATAGGAGAAAGTGAAGAGCCATGATCGCCTACGTCCTGAAGAGAAACGTCACATAAAAGAAGACTAGACTAGCGGCGAGTTCACATCAATTTACTGTTGAGCTTGCTTGATGTAGCTGTAAATTATATGCTAACAGTTTCTTATTCCGCGTTTCTCCTTTGTGGAACTCCTTCCCGGTTCTAAGCATTCCAAACAATCTGCAAAAATGTAAATGCAATGTCAATCGCTATGTAACGCACTCCTGATTGCTCTTTTCTTCATCTGCATTACAGACTTTTTTCTGTTCCTAATTCCACCACACCCTGTAACCCCTTCTGTGCTACGATGTTTTGCATGGTTTGATACTAATTTTTAAAAATATATCAGTATTGTCGTTTGCCAATCACTGGATACGAAACCACTTTCCCCTCAATACATATTTGAAGCTCGTTTTACACACATCACTGCTAATATTTTATTTACACTCCAACCAGTATTCTTCTTTCGACTATTATTATCTACCATTTATTTCTGCTGAATCATTTCTAGTAATTCATATTCGATGTTTTGATGGATTTAAGTCAAAGACTGCGAAAACTGGTCCATTACCGTAAAAAAATATTCTTCTTTTGCCATTATGATGTGTTTTACAAAGTATACAGTGGCCTAAGAAAAGTTTGTATCCAGGAGAAATAACCTTCATCCAATTTCAAAAATTAATTACGCAATCACAACTCAGCATAAATAAACAGTATTTGGAACTGGTATAGAGTAGTCCCTCCATTTGTTAGTTTCAGTGCTTTTATTAGATTTTTCATGGATTTGATCAAGTTATCGACAATCGTCTGATCCATATTTTGCCACTCCTTTAGCAACGTTACTTTAAGGGTTGCAGCTGACATGATTTCGTTGCACCCTCTCGAAGTTTTCGTTGAGGGTGCTCTCAAACGTGCTCTATTGGATTCATATCAAGATTTGGCGGCTACCCACCGCAGTGACTTGATTCCGTGCGATTTCTTCCGGGACTTTCCTACTTTGCTTCCATGACATGCCACTCCATTTTCTTGATAAAGGTAGAAATTTTTATCAATCTGTTTGGTTTCAAATAGTGGGAGTAGTACGTTCTCTAATATTTGACAGTAATTTGGACCATTAAACCACTCTTTAACAAGAATCAGCTCAGATTGTCATCCAAACCAGACAGCACTCATGCCATTACTCCAATCCATCCACGTTTCACGGTTGCCTGCAGACATTCAGTGTTCCATGTCTAATTCTGATATCTCCAAACATAAACCTGTCTCGAATTCGAATATTGGCAGAATTTACTTTAATCTGAACAAATTACAAACTGACAAAATTCATAATCTTTGCTCTCGAATTCTCTCATCCAGTCCATATGCCTGTTAACCTCTAAAATCAAGGGCTTCTTTCTTGCAACTCTTATTTGATAGCTTAGCTCTTTCAGAGTCTTTCTCACCACATATGGCAATATTTTGATGCTTTTGACAGCATCTTTGACTATTTTCACAACAGTTTCTGATGACTTCCATCTTCAGCGCCCTTTTCGTTCATTCAGACACGATGTTTGGTCTTCCTGAACGTTTTTCCAGACGACAATAGACTCCTACATTAAATTTCTTGACAATATTATTACCTGTTTGATGATTAACCTGGGAGAACCTAACAATTTCTTTATTTGACTTGCCAGACTGATACCATCCTATTATTTGCCCTCTTTGAAATTCACCAATTTCCTTACTTACGCAAACTTTCATTGCAAAATATAAGTCAGCTATTGTTCATAGATTAGAGTATCTTGATACTAACACGGTATTGTCATAGAAAAGAAAATACTTTATTACACAAGCCAAAATTGCTGTAATTAAGGGTGGCTAATCATAGTCCACTGTATGACGAGTCGTTGCTGAGTTGAAACATGAATCACATACCAACTCTAAGCTGTTTCTTCTTTCCAAAGACTAACATGATACTTTAGCGAATTTATTTCCTCTCAGTCATGTGTTTTCTTCCTAATTTCTCTATTAAACCAACATAATAAAAGGTTTACCACTGTACTTCACTCTTAGTATCACATCTGTATATATCATGAGCTGTGTCATTTTCTCTCATGCTAGTTATATCCTAAAAGTTCTATTTTTTCGTCTGACCAAATAAATTTATTTACTTTACTTATTTAATTCAGTAAAAGAAGTCCCCTAAACGGTATTGTGAAACATAATGTGTATTCTTACAACGCATCGGGAAAATCCACGTCTCTCCAACGCTCTACAACATGGGGAAGTGTGTAATAATTTCTAACGTTTTCAGATCTACTCCTAACTATTTTTTACGGAAAGACTCCACCCAGGCACACTGAAAAATAGGCAGCATGATTGTGCCTTGTGATCAGAAAGGGGACATATTCACAGAGTTTATATCAAGTGGCATTTCAGTTTTAAGTCCTAATTAAAACATAGAGATCAAAGCAAGTCTTTTTAAATTTTACGAATTTGAAAATGACTGTACTTTTGCATCATTATATTATGAAGCCACATCTCGGTTGAAACATCAGAAAAACAATTATTGTACGGGCCCAGAAAATCACACCTAAAACTTCATCCGGCACCTTCTTATTTTAATTCTTTTTGTATTTTGAGTACGGCGAGTCCCTAATCATGACGAGTCAAATGATACAACGCGGATATGGCCAGGAATAATACAAATATGCCTCTAAGAGTGTGGATATCCTTGCGCTTATTCAATTGTGTAATACTTCAATTAAGAAGAAAGGAAACTTTTAATAAAAGACTTGAAATACTGAGACATTTTTGTTCATTTTGCTAATATAATATTTAATAGTCCAGTTACATTTTGACAAATCCTCATTATTATCTCTTTGCTGTGCAGCAAATGCTTACAAAAGTCAACGAAAGATTTCCTGTATTTATGTACACATCATCGTTTATTTCTTAGAAAATTACTGAACAATCGTACTTGTAAGAACCGTTATACATATTTCTACTGAAGAAAAACCAAATTCCCTTCGTTGTCTCATTCATGAAGTGACGATTTCTATTGTGAATTCGCCACATACGTAACTTACATATAGTTAAAATATGTTTAATGTAATAAATGTCATTTTCCTTCCTGTTTGAAAAGAAATAAAATTCAAGAAACATTTTAAAACTGAAGGGATATTTTCCAACCGGAAACTTACGATGACCTCCGATTTTTGTAAAAGCAGTCTTAATCGAATTAAGATATATATTAAATAAACATTCAAAGATAGCTTACTGGTTCTTCGCTGTGCATTTGAGAGACAAAAAATACCTGAATATTTTAGTAACATTTAGTTAATGAGAGTCGCACTCCATAAACTTCAGTGTCGTGAATTTGTGTGCAAACATATAAATAATGTTACAATGCAGAACAACACATTTCACAAAAACAAGCGAAACATAAAATAGGGAAAAATAAGAAAATGACCAAATATTATATATAAATAAAATGAGAAGAAAAAAAGATGAACAAATTTTTGAAAGAAAGAAAATAGTTGAATAGTAGAAAGAAAAATAAGGGCATATGAAAACAATGTGACTGAGAAATAATACAATAAAATTGACTTTAAATTTGAAAGAAATATAATCGAAAGAACTTGAAAACAAAATTACAAGACAAAAGGTTATGTTTAATATGGTAACGAAATCGAGAGAAAAATAAAAAGTAAATAGAAATGGAAGAAAATAACGGTAAAACTATAAGTGACAAGGGAGGTTTGCAAAGCCAATGAAGTTGAAATAATGTATGTAGCGCTTCCGTATTTGAATGTACGTATAGTTGTGTCTGTGTTAGAAATCATATATTTAATGACAGTCGTCTCCTTAAATTGCCAAAATCATACAAATTAATACTTAACTTTAAATGTGATTTATTTATTGCACGAAATTGCAAAAATAGAACCTTTTTCTTTTAATGGAGTAGAATTCTCTTGTGGTCTTAATTGATTTTTATTGATGTAAAAGAAGTAAAAGGAAAGAATGAATAAAGTGATTATATATATATATATATATATATATATATATATGCGCGCGCGTGTGTGTATGGATGTGTGTAAGAAAAACATCTATTTTTGTCTTGAAATGGCAAAACAAAGAGAGAAAAATTAACATTTGATTTATTAAATGGAAAATATTTGTTAAGGATAGATATTTTTAAATTCAAAATACTTGGATGCAAAAATATATTAATATGTAGTTTAATCTAATTATTTCTCTGTCTGTGTCTTTTAATCTCTCACTTCTATAGTCAGACGATTATATTCTCTACGTGCTTGGATGATTCGATTTTATTTATCCGTAACTAACTGTAAATAAATGGTCGAATAAATTTGTATTTTCTAACAGTCACAACTACATAGATTCCAGAATCTCTTTGTTTAACATTGGCTCAACTCTCTAATATAGCAGTTCTGTGATATTCGGGTAGTATAACTCGAGTATTGCGTTCACTTTCGCCCAAATTCACTTTGGAAACATATAAATACATATCGCCTCCCCCACTGCAAACTATGTTTTCAATAATACGATAAAATGAACCCTGTAGTCTTAGATGGCAGGCAGCGTATAAGAAGATAAATATACTGAATGCAGAACCGTGGTCATCGGAAATTACATCACTAACTGTGCCAAGATATGAAATTTCAGAAAAATCAATATAACGGCGGACTAAGTAGGGTGATGATCGACTTTTATATATACATACCAACGTATAAACATAGACATGAAAGACTGAGATAGAGAGATATAAGTAGTGTAAGATAGATAGATAGATAGATAGATATTGTACAAGCTTAGATACATGCAGAGATCAAGATTATGTGATCGATCTTAATAGCCACTAATTAATTTTTCCAATTTAGATGAGAAAATGTTAATATGCATTTACTTAATCAATATTATGGTTAATCCAGGTTGAAAATAATACAATAATCAAATAATGTCAGCCAAAATATTTGTCTACTGAAGATGGCCAGAGATACTTAATCGAAATATATATTTTATTAATAAATTTACCATAATCAAGCTGTCCGAAATTGTTCGAATAAATCAAATAACTTGGAATAAAAATTCTTTAAAAATATATATTATGTGCTAACTTTAACTTAAGAATAAATGTTTTAAACTAATCATTTAAACTACTCATTTTCCGTAAGAATTTTAACTCAATAAAATATTATCTTGTTCTCAGTTTCCGATAGAACTCTCTACAATATACAATGATTATAAATATGTTTACATATTTCCAAATAAGTTTGGGATTTCAAATCATACTGAAAATAACTATGCTAAGCATTACAAAATATATCTAGATATGTATCTTGTAAATTACTTATTCTGCCCTGACATTTTTCAATAATGCAACAAAATTCTTATGTACTCTTTTGAATTAATTAATATTGCTTTCTTGACTTATTCAACATATGCGTTGAGTAAACCTTCTGATAGTAACCAAAAAGGATCGAATGATATATGTTTTTTTTTTCTGATACGTGATGTCTTTTCGTACGTTCTTGTTATATCTTAAGGTCTAAATGGCGAATTTGTAAACCAATGAAATGCGCGTAACATTGAACTTAAGTTTTGACCAAAACGAAATTTTGTAATCTGAATTTCCTGAATTATCTACATTATATAAGAATCAATAATATCTATTTCTCTGTTGATTAAAATTAGTTATTCATCAGTCCACTTATTCAACTTTTCTACGAGCTGCTATTTCAGGCGTTATACGGCTGTCGCTTTGTGTCATTTTCCACGAATACAGACCGAAGAATTCTCAGGAAAAATTGGAAATAAATCAATTAAATTTAGTTGATTTTTTTTCTCAAAACAATTTGTCTGAATTCATTTTTTATTTAAAATGTTTTGTTTTGTTTTGGTTTTTTTACAATACTGAGACCTAAATTTCTCATTGTACTCATATATTTCATACTATCAGTTTTACATTTGAAATATTATATATCAAATACGATGAAACTCAGAATATTATCCCTAAATACCCAAACAAATATTTCATTTTCTACTGTCGTCGTAGACGCCCATAAATACTCAATGCTCTGAGACGGAGTTTTCATTAATGTGAATGTTTATTATAAAATGGGATTTGCTTTGCACTCTAGGTCATAGGAATTAAGAATATTTTGTAACTAGAGAAAAAGATCTTATCTTTGCCATGATTAAGAATAATACGTTTTATGTTTACCAAAGCAAGACGCTCTAAACATTGTTACATTGTTTACCTGATAAGGTTGTTAGCAGTCAACATTTGTAATGGTGGTTCTCTCACAGCTTGTAATCAGCGAAACATTTCATATTCTATCACGCACAAAGCAATGGTTATGTATAGAGAATCTTGATTTTGTTGTTGACAATGATTTCTCATTTTTTATGACCATCTTTTTATTTTGTTTTCTGTTGATATGCACATCCATTTTGTCATCAAAATTTTTCATACAAATTAAATTTTGGCTTCCCTGGATAAAAGAATCTTGCAAATGGTTGGCTTTGTGTTTGGTTTTCAATCGAAAATACCTGAACTGTTCCACTTGTTACATTCATGACCAAGGGTCTATGAAATAAACTCGTGAACGAACAACATTCTAAATCATGCCTTTGTAATGAATAAACACATTTAATATGCAAATCGGAAAATATCCTATAAACAACACATTGTCGGAAAAAAAGGTTCATAAACTAATTCTAATTCTTCAATTTGGTCCGCTGATTCAAAATTTTTAGCGGTGAAATAAGTAATTATTTTCCGAACACGCTAATATTATGAAATGGAAGCAGCTATATACGTCAAATTTAATTTAGCTAGAACTGTTCATGTAATATGTACTCAAGTAAATTTGGATTATATATTCAAGAATTTAAATTCCTTAACAGATAACTTTTTCTGTCTATAAATCTTTAAACATATTTCTAAAAATATATGCTTTTTAGAATTTTTTAAAACGTGTTGCCAGTGGAATTTAATTTTCACGCTTACTGAGTTGCAGTCATGACCGCAATTTACAAAATGAGGTATCATTTAATGTCGTGTGAGAAACAACTGAAGCCATTGCAATGAATCAACACATTTAAAATTAGTTAAGAGTTAATACCTTGGGATATTAAATGCAGAGCATGCAGTAAATATATATGTCAGAATAAATGTACTTGGCCACTTTCTTTAAATATGTATTGGTCTCTAATGAAATTAAAGAATGATATATTTAAAAGTGGTTATATGTAAAAAGAAACCTGATTCATAATGAGGCTTCCTTGGTTGTTGCAAATAAAACTCATTCAAATTCACCTATTCTATTGATCTCTCACTCGATTTCTCAACAGATGCTTCCTCATTATATATATATATATATATATATATATATATATATATATATATATATATATATATATATATATATATATATATATAGGCATGGTGATGTAATGGATAGAGACGAGTTCGAATTCTAATCGAATGCATTACATTCACTTACGTGGAATGGTGTGAAACCTCTTCTTCTCCCTCCAGCTATTGGTAAATAGCAGGACAGACTCGTTTCTATACCCTTGGATGGCAACTGGTCTAGGAGAAGGACAACCCTGAATTCTACGGAGGGTCGTTTGGGGACCTTGGGGCACGTAGTGCACCGGGTCTCTGTTTTTGGCCTTTCAACAGCCCGAAACCTTCACCACTATAAGCAAATGTCATGTGCTGTTCTCGGGCTGTCGGTTTCCTAGGAACGGATCTGCTTGACCTTCATACGTCGAATTCGACGTGAGTTGTCATGTATATATATATATATATAAGTGAACACAGAAATCAACACTTAGAGGCGACAGTCTGTTTCATGCTATATGCAATCGTCAGGCCACGATAGTGATAGTATGAAATATATGAGTACAATAAGAAATTTAGGTCTCAGTAATGTAAAAAAAAACAACTTTTAAATAAAAAATGAATTCTGACAAAATAATCAACTAAATTTAATTGATTTATTTCCAATTTTTCGAATTGAGAATTGAGAATTTTTCGGTCTGTATTCGCGGAAAATGATGCAAAGCGACAGCCGTATAACACCTGAAATAGCGGCTCGTACTAACGTTGAATAAGTTGACTGATGAATAACTAATTTTAATCAACAGAGAAATAGATATTGATTCTTATATAATGTAGATAATTCGAGAAATTCAGATTACAAAATTTCATTTTGGTCAAAACTTAATTGCATATAGCATGAAACAGACTGTCGCCTCTAAGTGTTGACTTCTACGTTCACTTTTATATTTACACACGCTCTATCTCTGATATTGGGCACTTTATCCCATAAATATAGCACATCTTAAGACGATATTTCTTCATATATATATATATATGTGTGTGTGCGCGCTCGTGCGTGTGTGTGTGTGTGTGTGTGTAAGCTGGATAAATGAACAAATTCTTTTTATCATTTATAACATGAAACCAATTTATAGCATATGTGGTATTAATCCATTGTAAAAGTCCAAGTCTCTTTCTAAGCAGCTGGTTAGGTCTATCGAGGATTATCTTGCTAATTCTACAAATTTCTATCCTGGTAGGTTTGATATATTGTTCTACTGTGACGTCACCCCCGGGCTGTCTCTGGCCACGTTCGATCCTGCGATGACCAATGTGACTTGGTATTGTTCGCGGCACCAAATGTGTAGTGATCCTACTTTCACGGCACCAAATGTGACGTTCTAACATTTGGCTGATTCGGATGGGAATCTTTGTCGTTCCCAGCTCGCTTCCAACGTCTGGTTACCGAAGTAACTGTTTTTACTTCTAGTCTCACCTACCCACGTTGCGATTTGATCATAAGTAGACGAAATCAATCAGTCGCCTAACACGTTCACACAGATCCCAATTCTGAATATAAGTTTATCGAAGAAGCAGACATAGACCGGATTTTACTAGTAATACCATCTACACCAGGATTCACACCAGTCACAGGGGCAAATATTTGTGAGTCTTCCTCGTTTCACTGTTTATTTCTCGCACCGCTGATGAAGGACACAGGCGTGCCTGAACATTCCAGACTTTGAAACTTAATTCCTGTGCTTAATTTGTGTCATTCGGTTAATAAATAATATATAATAAATGTTTTTCGTACTGATCACATTGGTACACTTCCCTTTCGTTAGCACTTGTTTTTATTAACCAAACTATTTTAAATACTACAACTAGCACACGTGAACTCTTTATATATATATATATATATATGTATGTATGTATGTATATATATATATATATATATATATATATATATATATATATATATATATATATATATATATATATATATATATATATATGGGGGGGAGGTTGGTGGCGTGTATGTGCGTGTGCGTATTTAGGCAGAAAATTCTCTTTTAAGCATTAAATAAATTACAGATAGTATATCTCCTGATTTTTAACAAAATCCTTTCATATTCACGTATATCCTTCCGTGTATTACAATCAAATAATGCAAGGAATGCGCTATAACTGTAGAAATCACTTTTATTTCCCAAGTACTTTATCTGCTTCTCATATCATCTTCAGGCGTGAAAGTAGGAAGACAAAACTATGTTTTGCTATCATTTTTTTTATATCTTTTTACTTTTAATGCAGTAATGAATAACAACACATAGTTTTATTTTATTACTTTCACGCCTGATTATGATCTCAGAAGGAGATTGAAATTACTTGGGAAATAAATGAGATTTTCACTGTTATAGAGCATTCCTTGTATTATTTCATTGTCATACAGTGAAGGTTATTTGTGAGTATGAACAGATTAGGCTAAAAATAAGCAAACATAATATCTGCAATTTATTTAATCACCATATATATATATATATATATATATATATATATATAATTTAAGATTTAAGAAAATCATATATTTTATATATAGTGCTCAATATCAAAAATATTATAATAATATTATATGCAAATATTACTTAACTTATAAATATCTATTTTCTCGTCTTCCAGATTTCTTAGTAAAATTTCCACTCTTCATGGGTTGTGGTTTTAAAAGCCATATCCATTTTTTTCATTTTATTCCGCGTATTTTCATTTCGCTTTTTACGCCGTTTTGTACACGTGTGTATTCATGAATTTGTTAATATTAACTTTTAATAATCAAATTAAATTATTTAATTAAATTATTAAATATGAAGAATGAAATATTGGGTCGATGCCGACATATTAAAACATATTTACTTTTTTACTTTAATAATAATATAACATAATAAATCAATTAAAATATTAATTAAAAATATTAACCAAAATATTACAATTTAATATTTAATAGAAATTAACAAATACTACATGTTAATTAATAACATAACATGACATAAGAATCTCTATATACCATAAAAAAAAATAATTTAATTTCGAAGAAAAATTTAATTTTGAAGAAGAAAGTTTACTGTTCTTTGATTCAGTCGCACCAGTCCACAGTATTTGAAGAAGGATGATCGTTGCCAAGATCCTCAGGGTTTACTTGCCCAAAGCCTTTTTTTCACGATTGATCTTAGAAATTTGTTGCATACACCTGAGAATTTAGATATTTCTGAAGGACTTTGGTGCCATGGACCGCATCCATATGAAAGTTCCGATCAGACGAAGCAATTTAAGAACATGACTAATGTTTTTAGATTGATGTTTTGGTTTCGTAACAATTCGTGAAGATGTGAGAAACTTCTTCTGGTACAGCCTATTCTATTTTCAGTTTCTTTCTCCTATGCGGAAATTGGTATAGCCGATCCATACGCCAAGTTATCTGAAGTGTTTACTATTTACTAATTCTACATCCAGTTTTTTTTATGATAGATTCAGGGTAGTTGTCAACACTACTTTCATTTCAATTTCAGATGATAGTTTCTGTTCTGGAAAGGTTTATCTTGAGTCGCAATTCCCGAATCACTTTCTAGAAGATGATTATTTTCTGTTTAAGATTATTCTTATCCTATGAACGACCATGTTCATAGTTAGAAACACCTATGCCATCAACATAGCACCTCTCATCATCAGTACATTGACATTGGAAAAAGAAAGGAGGATCGTTGTCTCTTATTGGTAGACGCGTTTGGGATGATGTAGGGAATGTTTAAATTTTCAGTACTCATCTCATCATATGTAAATGCGCAGAGTATTATCGAGATTAAATGGACTGGAGTATAATTTCTTCTTTGAGGAACATATGATAAGGCATAGACAAACGTGAACAGTTTCCTATTCGGCTAACTTCTTCAACTGTCGCTTACATGTACAAATTATCTACTATGAGAGCGATGCCGTCGGGAGTTCTATACCTGTTAAGGACAACCTTGGCGGCAAGGTCGAAGATGAAGAGTCAGGTTAAGTAGGACTAACCCCAAAGATCCCAAAAGTGGAACTAGCGGATGAAGAATAGAACATATTTCAACGTTTGAACCAGCAGACGAAGAGTACTACGCTTGAGGACATGATAGAGAAGGTGTCATATGAATTCATCACAGAGTCACCGGCAACCCATGGCATTTTCATAACTGGATTCTGCATGCTTCATTTCATATTTGCTGCGGTGCAAGGTCATGAAATCAAGTGTATGTGACACTTTTTAGCCAGTTGCACTTTCTTCTACTCTGATTTTCTTTCATCTACAACCAATTCATGCAAAGCTAAACGACGTCAGGGAGTGGATGGCGAAGCAGGTTTTGGTGAAAATGGAAGCTTCTAGACCTAAACGCCATTTTAGTCATCAACGCCGTCATCATAAATAAGAAATTAAATTAAACTTCAAAGAAAAAATGAAATTATTGGATACGAGATATCAGTACTTACTTTTTCTGTTCATTAGCATGAATGCAACGTGACTGAAGGCATGGATTTTTTTCTTGATGATCACGTCAGATTATTGCCCCTCTCTCAGAAACTGTAACGAATGCCCACTCACCATTACTGCAGTGTAAAAGATTTGTAGGTACTCTGTGTTTTAAACAAAACAAGTGCTTGAAAAGCCGTCACAATTGATTAGCAGAAACGCATATTCTGAAAAGAGCGACTGAACATGCTATCTCCTAAAGAAGAGGAATCTAATATGGGCGAAAATACGGACTATGATGATTGTGTAACCAATACTTTCACTGAAACAACTCTGCCAGGTTTTTTAAAAAAACAAAATTCAAAAGGCATGATTCTAAACATAAAATCTAATGCCTGTCATCTCGACGAAATAAGTAATCTTAACCAGAAAGCAGTTTGTTTGTTTGGGTTTTATGGCATATCAACCACTGTGGGTTATTTAATGCCAAATCCAGTTTATATGAATTTTAAATGCCTATTTTGTATGGAATAAAAAACGTATAGCTGACAACATCGTTTCAAAAACGCATAGCTGGCAACATTGTTGTTTCAAAAACGCATAGCTGGCAACATTGTTGTTTCAAAAACGCATAGCTGGCAACATTATTTTTAACAAAAACCGTATAGCTGACATTATTTTTTTACAAAAAAACGTATAGCTGGCAACATTGTTTCAAAAACATAGCTGGCATCATTATTTTTATGAAAACATTATCTGAGGCCTTGCTGTTGGATGTAGTTTATCGTCATACCCAGGACGCGAATGTAGTTTATCGTCATACCTAGGACGTCCACAAAGCAGACTAAACTTATTTATTAGGAATAGATAGACCTAACATAGGGCCATAATTGTAAAGCACTATGTATTGATCGAACTTAATATGATATTCCTAGTTTGAAAACATTAGCTTACTAAGCTGTATTCTATATCAGGGCATGAAAGTATTACCATATCGATAGAAGAAGGTATTGTTTCAGAATAAGAGAAAAGTTTTCTTCGTAAGCTTAGTGAGTAATTTGCATTAGAGCCGTCCGTAATAAAGAAACCGAACAGACAATATCGACATTTTTTCAATAATCTAATCCTCAAATATGTTAAAGTATGGTTTTACATTTCATTCAAACTTCCAAGCATACAATTGATGACCGATAAGAAAACAAATATAAATTTGGGCATGACTACAAATATATCTTCAGAAGTATATTTAAAAATGATGGCAAAAATATTACACAAAGCTGGGTAAGTTAGTATATATCCTATCCACAAGAGGACGCCGAAAAAGCTTTTTCCCAATAATTGCAATCGTTATTACTATTCTGCGTGAATCAATTCGTTAATTGTTAAATAATCCAAAAATGTAATGTTATGCGTATTAAAAAGATCTTATAAAATTATTTAAATAGACCACTCCTATATACATAAGAAAAAGTATAGGAAGTATAGAAATTATATATATATATATATATATATATATATATATATATATATATATATAAGAGATAGATAGATAGATAGATAGATATTAGGTTGGTGCAAAAATAATGGCGTAATAATGTAGTTTTTTGACGTATAAAAATACGTCAAAAAACAACATTATTATGTCATTATTTTTGCACCAACCAAATAGATACTAGGGTCTTTCTAAAAGTTCTGAGGTTCGCCGACAAAGAACATTTTTTTTCGGTGCGATAACAGGCTAAACCTTCTTATGAAACAAGAAAAGTTAATTCATATTTATGTCTTAATTTCTGTGCAGATGAGGTCCATACAAATTTGGGAGGAGTGAGACATTTATAAATGGGCAAAACAGTGCCCGAGTAGAGCCAATCATGGTAAATCAAACAACTGCATCTAAAAAGTGTCCGCAAAAGACAAGTATGAAACCCAATGAAATCCGTGGGGAAATGGTACAGACATGTTCTAAGGATATACCTTCCTATGAAACTGTGAAGAAGACAATCATCCGTCAGGTCGTCCCGAACACTCAACCACTGATGAAACATTTGATACCATTCACCGTATGGTTTTGAATGACAGACGCTTTGCTATCCAGCGAATAGCTAGGTCTATAGACATTAGTTATGATTATAGTTCTAGGTACCTCCACGAAAATGTAAACAAACAGAGATAGCATGATGAAAAAGACGCCGAACTTGACGAAAACAAGTTTTTATAATCTAATGTTCATATTATTATTAAAGCGGAAAGATCAAAGTATTTTGGGGGTATTTTTTTACATTTTTTAATCGTTCCTAGCACGTCCGAAATTTTCGTTAAAAATCTTGTTTTTTTTTGCCAAAAAAAAAGGACAGATAATCAATCATTTTCAATCATTTTCAATCATTTGATAAAAAAGATGAAAATCTGACTTTGATATTCTTTTAAAAATCAATTATCATTTTTTCGAAACTGATTTTAATAAAATCAGAAATTATAATGTTTATTTAAAATATTTTGAACCAAGCTTAACTTAGCTTCTGCGCCGAAAAAATGTAATTTGAAAATAAAACAAAGCAGGTCATAATCTTTCGCGTCTTTGACAAGTGATGACAGATGTGATTCATGACGTTTAGATAACTTACGGGAGGATAATTATTTCTAGGGATGGAAGGAAGTGGAATTATTTAGATTTAAATGAACAAATTATTTACCTCGTTAATTTTAAGGAAAACTTTCAGCGCTCTATTTTTTTTTTTTTTTTTTACGTTTACGATTCTTTATGGAAAATATAAAGAAATTAAAAAATAAGACTGTTAATAGTGAGATTAAATTTTATAAGTAAAAGGTATCTAATTAATTTATAGGTACCTTTCTTATGAAATTTTATCAGAAGTGTACATAAAATACTATAATTCTATGTACATTTATTACATTTTACTGTGTTATTTGTATTTCCATTCATTTTATTATTAATTTTGATATTTCTTTTATGGAAAAATGTCATAACTGAGATTAGTATAAAAATAAGATGATATAAATTAAAGTTTAGCAGTAGTTAAATTTCATAAGATGATACTGATAGGTACCCTTCTCAGTTGAAATTTAAAAATCAAATTAACTTCTCAATACGTGTTTCGCAAAAGTAAAGGCCTTAACAGCGGAGAACAATGCTGAACTCAAATAATGCAACTAAATTGTATTCTGGTTGGTATTCCATACTTTATAATTACTGCCCGATTATAAGCACAAAAATTACATTTTTTAATTACCATGGCTAATCTGATTGGTCCAAACGATACAATTTTCAAACCGCTAGACAATGACGATCTCATCTGGAGACTTTGAAAGGTTGATGTTGCTTTTAACTAATGTTATAATATTTTTAAAAACTTAATGTAAAAATCTATTATAATTAAAGAAATAACAAATAACTTTATTAAAAATACAATTTTCATTCAAAAAAATTTTTGCTTTCAGAAAATATTGTCCATATTCATAAAAACAACTAAAAACAAATAAAAGCATTTGAAATTAAATAATATATTTGTTTTATTTAGTTTTGTATGTTACGATTCAGAGCTGATTTTCAGGTACAAAAAAACATGATTTGCATTCTTCAAAGCCTTGTGCTTTTAACTACTGTAATCACTAAGCCCTGTGCGCTCGAATTTCTAGAGTTTTTCATAAAATTAGTTATGGGGGTGTTAATAAATATATAAAAAAATATTTCTGCCATGACTTTAATAAAAAAAAAACATATTTATAATAATTTCGATCATCTGTGAATAGTTTCTGAAAGTTTCATTAACATTTGACAATTATTTTTATTTTTGCAAGATTTTCCAAATTAATGTGTGTAATAAATGTAATGTTATTTACTAGCCCATGTTGGAGCGCACAGGGCTTAGTGATTACAGTAGTTAAAAGCACAAGGCTTTGAAGAATGCAAATCATGTTTTTTGTACCTGAAAATCAGCTCTGAATCGTAACATACAAAACTAAATAAAACAAATATATTATTTAATTTCAAATGCTTTTATTTGTTTTTAGTTGTTTTTATGAATATGGACAATATTTTCTGAAAGCAAAGAGAAACAAGGTTTTATAATCAAAATTTAGAAGCTAAAATTTTAAAAAATAATTAGAAAAAACTTTGGTCTTTTTTCTTCATAAAAACATAAGCATTTAGACGATAAAATTTTGTTTTCATAAAGTTTGGCGTCTTTTTCATCAGACTATGCTCTCTTTTTTAGCGATTTCGTGGAGGAAGCTAAGTTATACTGTTAGTTATACTGTCTTAAATTTGATTCAAGCTGTCTGCAAGATGATTCCCAAGATTGCAAACAGTGGGAACACGCCATCTCAAAAAAGTTCAATCACTCACCGTCTGTTGGAAATGTAATGGCTTCTTTTTTTTTAATTGAAGATGTAATTTGATAGACTATCTGGAAAAATAAAAAAACTATTTGTTAACAGTAATATGCATCAGAACTAGGACAACTGAAGGAAGCAATCAAGTCAAAATGCAGAGGCAAGCTGAGGGCAGTTTTGCTCTTGCTGAACAATAATGCGCTCCAGATTCAGTAAATGAAAAAGCTAACTGTGGCTTTGAACTGGTACTTCATCCCCCTTACTCACCAGAGTTAGCTCCATCTCACCTGATTACAAAACTTAAATCTCATCTGCGTCGTCTTCATTTTGGAAACAATGATATCATTTGTGCTGTGAATGAGTTTTTGGAGGATCAGGAGCCCACCTTCTTACCAGATGGGATTGCAGTGCTTAAGTATTGTTGGATCAAGTGCTCCCCCTTCTCGCACCAAACGGAAAAAGTCTAAGAATGCAGCTAAAACTAAAAAAAAATTAATAAAATGTTCCTTGTCTGTTATTATCAACTGGTGGTCAAATATACATTAATATATATATATATATATATATATATATATATATATATATATATATATGTGTGTGTGTATGTGTGTGTGTATGTGTGTGTATGTATGTATGTATGTGTGTGTGTGAGTTTGATATGCATACAAAAGACAGAAGTTAAAATGTCTAAACTATTCTAATGAACCATGTGGCTGTCTGAGTTACCATGTATGCTGCTGACATATCCTTCTACAAGACATCTTTTAATTTGTATCGTTTCCGTCTATACTGGTTCCCTATGCTATCCTGGTTCCATTCTCGTATCTGTAAAAAGATTGAATCATGCCTTTTCTAATGAAAACATTACGAAATGAACGAAACAGACTCCGTCAGAATGCGAACTCGGCAGGCTAATTCCAAATTCCCTGCCAATAACCGTATTTATAACAGCGCATCCAAATAGATACTGAATATCCAAGTACCCCTTTGGGTTTTAGGTGAAGAAAATTGATTGTAGCATAATTTGTGTTATGCAATATCACAATACGTTTTCGGGGAGACATCATTTTGTTTTTAAGAAACGCCTATTCATAAAACCAAACCTGTTGACAGATCTAATTTCTAAATAAACGAAAGCGACAGGATTGTAGTATCATTTTCTATCTGCTGATCTTCTGAAAACAACTTGACAGAAAGTGTTGAACAAAAGCAACTCATAGGAAAATATTTTGGTTGCCAAAACTCGAAATTTATAATTGGTTTTGGAATATATAACAGGCAGACTTTACCAGCGACCTCTCCAGACAATGTCACACACGCCAACACACGCACGGGCTCATACTCGCCCATTTAGAACTGTAACTCGGGTGAAAATATACAAAGAAACATACAGAGACACGTTTGTTTGTTTGTGTTTGTTTGTGTGTGTGCATGTGTTTGTGTGTGTGTGTGTGTGTGACAGAGAGAGATAGATAGATAGATAGAGAGAGAGAGAGAGAGAGAGAGAATGGCTGGAGTCAATGGCAAAGATAAATAACATCCATGAAATACTATAAATATAGTATTTATTGGTAGTGAATACATCAGTTCACTAAAACACAAAATATTTTTTTTTTACAATTAATCCAAACTCTTTTTAAAGACAATCCTGTTCATATGTGATTCCGCATAAAATACAATAAAGCTACTATACTATTATATTCGCTACAAGTGATTGCAGGCAAGCAAACTTTGTTTATATGGAAGGATATTATTGCCACTTCTGTTAAGAGTATGTTCTCGTACAGCTTATTAGTGCAGTATAAAACAAAATTATCAGGACTGCGACTCAAACACTTGTAGCCACTAAATATAACATTTACAGCCACGAGAAATAATTTCATATTAAGGAAAACATCCTTAAAATTTAATTCGCTTTGCTGACTGGATAATATACATATAGATCTCGAAAGGCCGATACGGGAGAGGGGCATTTATTTAAAAGGTTAAATGAGTTTTATTTGTTGTAATGTTTTCCCATGGTGATTATAGTAATAAAATACAACATCGCATTAAGTATTACATTAATTACTTGAAAATGACTTTCATTATATTGCGATTACAAAAAATAAAGATAATTACTTTCATGGTAATTATTCGGAAGATCTTTTGCTATGGTACATAGATTTTATGAATTTATGCAAAGTAATACATTTGCAACAAGGTCTCAACAATTTAAAAGTGAATTGGCTGGATGTAACTTTTTTGAGAATTACCTCCCGTTTTCCAGCTAACTTTGATCTTCAAGCCTTTAAATGAAATATCAATCGTAATCTATTTTTCTGATTACTCTCGTTCATTCATAATAATTCTGTTTTGTCATTCACACCCAGTAACTTCTTGTATCTTTGTGACTTTACTGCCTTGCTTGGGGTAAATTCGATTAAAAGAAAAAGGTTTATGTATTCATAAAGTTACCCAATGTGAGATGTGCTTTATTTGGTAGAGTAATTTGACTTGCTTTCCTGAGATGGCTTTCCATATTTTAATCGAAAAGAATAATTTGCTGAAAATGATTTTAAACATTATATAAAGAGGAATACATGTTTATTCCTTAGAGAGGCGCATTATCTTTATAATATATTCTATGTTGTAATGAATAAAACCAATAGCGAAACACCGGACAGTAGCCATTATCTTCTCTAAGCGCAATTTCAATTTTGGAAAGTGTCTGTGTCTTTTGTTATGATCTAGCCACTGATCCGATTTTTTATGATTGTCATAAAGAATCCATTTCTCATCGCAAGTCTCTATTCAATCTACAAATGGATCATTTATATTTCACAGATACAGCATCGAAAACATCAAAACGTAGAACTCTTTTACTTTCCCTGAGTTCATGTGGAATCCCTTTATCGTTTTTTCTCACCTTGCCAATTTTCTTGAGATATTCCGATATTGTTGAAATGCTCTAAACCCACTATCGGAAACATTAACCGTGACACTGTGATGTGGGTATTGTTCCACTAGTGTTTGCAAATGTTGATTGTACATTGCAGACTTACATCCCTTACCACCATGATCTTCATTACTCGGATGATCCACTGAGGAACTGCAGAAACCAGTGCCGTACTCTCCGATCACAAGTGAATCCTTCACTCCATGCTCTGTTAATCTTATATGCAGTTTCAGAAGCATCAAGATCAAGCTGGAACTCATGAGACTCAGTAAACGCATCTCTTGCTTAGATAGTGTTTTAAGTTAAATTCTAAAAGAGAGTGATATAAAATTAACAAAAGAGCACTTTAATCATTATGAAAGAGTGATATATTTTGTGCAACTATTATAATAATATGATAGAACACAAAAGATTTATTGTATCAGGTTGGTGCAAAAATAATGACGTAATACTGTCGTTTTTTGACGTTAAAAATACGTCAAAAAACGACAGTATTACGTCATTATTTTTGCACCAACCTAATAATACTGGACATTATTTTCCGAACAACCTAATAGAAATATGTTGATAAAAAAAGTTCAGTTTACGGGAAGAACAAAAATTTCAAGCTGAACTGCACGTTGCTGAAAAACATAAAAGTTCTGAAATAATGTGAATATAGTTGCATGAAATATTGCAGAAGATTGAAGAACAGTAAGTATTTTGGTGAATAAATTGAAATAAAATTATTTTATTTTAAATTGATAATCGAAAAGTGCTTTCGGTTTCATCAGTACAATATGCAAATATATTTGTGCTTGTTAATGCACTTTACAAGTTCGGAAAATTATTATCTGGAAATGTATTTTCAGTTATCATTTGATGTTACAAAGAAAAATTATCATATTTTGTCAATGCATAATAATATTCCAAATTACTCATAATAACATCGTATTTTCAAAATGAGAGATTTACGCAAACTCGTTTATATTATATAAGTTTTCTTTGTCTAAGACATTCCCATCAAATGTTCAGATTGTCAATAAATTTGAAAGCCCGAACAAAGCCGAAACGAAAGGAAATTGATGTTCATGCTAGTATATTTGAAAATCCCATTGACCCTAATATTGATCAGCATACAGTCCACTTCGCTGAAACTCAAACTCATCAATATGCTAAAAACATATTGATGAGTTTGGATATTTATAATATTTCTTCCCAATTTAGAGAATTTTGCAAATTTATTCGAATAGGGAGATATTTCCTAAAATCAGGTCAATATTTTTAGCATATTCGAGATATTTTTTCTACAGTTAAAATGTTGAATGAGATAAATCTCATCAAAATATACATTAAATGAAGTCAAAGTATTCATCACTCAATTTCAGCATAAATATTTCGAACTGATATTGATCTGTATTTTTGTCAAGGATAAACCTATATATTCCCCTCTCTGAAAGTGTAGCTGCGTAAAACGTACAGACTTAGCAGATAACCAGCAAATATATGTTGGTGAAAACACCTTTGAATCCTTAATAATCAATTTGTTTCAAAGAGTGAGTTTTAATCCAATCAGCAAAATATTTATATTTTTTCTCTTGTGAGAATATATCCAAATAGCTCCGGAAATGTTATTTCATTAAAAGGGTTAATTTAATACGTGTCTCTCTTTAATCGTCATAATATGCATGTCAAAAGACAATACTTAAGTTTGGTTAAGAAAACTTTAAAGGAAAGCGATTATTTATTTATTATTTATTATATTATTTATGTATATAGTTTAAAGAATTGGATATTTCGAAATAATTACTGTATATCTCTTCATGCAAGACGACGCTTAAATCCCCAAAATTACAATTAAATATTAGGAGTCGTCTTATACTAAAATTTTGAATAAGAAACCTTAAATTCTAAGTGATGTTTCTCGGTAGGCTAAATTCGGCCTTGGTGCGATATCTAATAATGCACATAAAAATTCACATTATCAAATAAATTGAAAGTAAATGTAATAAAACCATTTCTACTTTATATATTACTAGCATAACTTCATCATAAACTGCCTATTTGAAGCTTAATTCCATATCAAGGAAATCAACATGTATTCATTTAAACTCAGCTAATAAAATATAAACATCCAGTTATGATTGCGTTGACAGAAAGAGAATGTACTATTATTGTACTTTATCGTACTGCTATTAGCGGTATTTTGTGATTGTCGACGAAGTGTAAGTCGATGGCCATTAGTACACCAGGCTCTTTGTAACTGTTTAGATAGAGAAAAAGAAGTGGAAGAAGAAGAATCAGTATCAGCAAGAAATCACGTCATGAAACGTAAACAAAACAATTGTTTTCCTCTTAGAGAACCCGTTTCTTATGTCTCTTATTTTGAATTTGTAAAGATACAGTATGTAACAACATTGCCAATAACATCATCTTTATATAAGAAACCGTCTTATACTGCAGGTATATGAAAAATTCATCAAACTTTGCTATATTTTTTTTTACCTCGTATTATCTAAAGGTTGTCTTATACGCGAACACATACGCTATATTATCTATTTAATATCTCACCATTTTATACCTACCATATTTGTTGGCATGAACTGTATAAATTTAACTTAAATATTATTTATTACTTATTGATTCATTTTATTTTATTTAAATAAATTATATCACAAAATGAATTTAAATTTAATGCAAGTGAATAGTAATGTAATTATTCACGTAATGAATTTTTTGTTTTTATACGATACAGTAAAGGAAAAATTGTCGCTTGTAGAAGAGATGTGTTCTTAAATTTAACGCCTCAATTTTAACGTACACTTTCTAAGTTTTAATATAATTGTGATACTAGGGTTGAGTTTAAGTTTCCCCATGCAAAAAAGTGCAAATAAAATCAAAAAGGAAAATATTTAGAGTAAGGCACCATATCATACTTAGGAAAAAGAGTTAAATTTAGGAACGTTAGATTACCTCCTCAGTTATTCATTGAAACTGCTATCCACCAAAAAAAAAAAAAAAAAAAAAGAACCGTGGACCATTTAAAAGATAGTTCGGGCAGTGGATTGGTTGTTACAAATATCCAATCGGGTGTGCGGAAAACGTGGTATAATTCATTAAAAGCCCAGAGTAGCTGTTAGCGTTTGATTGAGAGTGGTGGGGATCAGGGATTGATATCCCCTGATTGGGTAGACTTGATGATTGAATGTATGATGTTGAAAGATCCGAAACTCCCTGATAAACCAAGTCAAATTACATAACTGACGTTCCCCTTCAGCGCCTACTTATAAGCGTATTTTTGAATTTTATTTTATTTTAATTTGATTTATTCAATTTTTAGACCACTAAACAATATTATCATGACAACAACAATAATAATAATAAACATGATTTTTTTTTTATTAATTATTCAGTTATTTATTACTGAATAGTTATTTATTTATATAGTTTATGTAGCTTTAAGTTTTACTTCTTTTTTTTTTTTTTTTGCTCGTTAGACGCGCCAAAGCTCAGACAACTGCTTTAGTAGCTGAGCTAAAACATGAGCGGTTAATGTTTAGATTGCACTACTGGGCAGAAGAGCTGCAGAGACGGTCAACAGCCAGGGCTGAGGGGGTCTCCAAATGAACTCGACGGCCTAGTGGTCTTCTGCTATCGGAAATCCCACTGAAGGGATCACAAGGAAGAAGAATCAAAGCAGCACAATGCCGAAACGCTCGAGGCCCGGATCAACGAGGAGCGCGAAACAAATCAACTCTCAGCAGGATGGGCCTGACAAGTGGTCGACTGGAGTAATAAGCATCATCAAGCTACAAATGCAGGGTAATGTTCGTATCCTCTATACCGACAACAGAGTTCAAGAGCAACACTCGCAAACTGAGACGCTATCGCTGGCACATCATTGGGCTGTCCGAAGTCAAATGAACCGGCATTGGTGAAACATCAACGGAGGACACAATATATTGTTCTCGGGAAAGAAGTACACCATCATTATAGGAGAGGTGTTGCAATTCCAAATTAAGCCCAAGTGTATACGAGTACTGGACAGCAAAAGATGGGAAATTAGCCATCGGAGAGACAAACAATACGGAGCTTAAACTGCTACACATTCCCAGAAGCTTCCGCCTCACCTTGGCCAAACATCTACACGGCTATGATCTACAAGTCTCGAACTACAACTTGGTACTCATTTAACGGGTATGTTCACAACCAGGTTGAGTTCATTCTCGTTCTGCGACGAAAGTTAATTCATTCTCTGTTTTAGTGTTTTCAAAAAATGTATTTTCACCCATCAAGTGGTGACAAAAATTAACAAAAGAAAATGGAGAAAACTAATAATAAGATAATTGTAGGTCAAATAGAGGATCTATTAAATAGTAATTTAATTTAGTATCTTTCAAGTTTAGTAATGTATTTTTAAAATGAGCTAAAAATTAATAAAAACCATTTTTACATTTCATGAAAATACCATTGATTTGTTTTTCTTCCTATTGTAAATTCAATATCTAACTGAATGACATTGAAAGAATTAAATAAAGATGACCGGCTGCATTCCTCATTTGTCTTTGGAATTAACAAGACTGTCAGAATCATTTACTTAATTTATCAAGGGAGAAAAAAATTGGAGATCTTTTTACATATCCTTGGTGGACAGAGCAAATAATCTTTTAGGTAATTAATTTGTTTTGTATTTTTGTCTGTGATTATGAGCTTAGTATTTTGTTTAAAAGTAGCCTCTAAAGGATCATCGACATTTGAGCTGATAAAAATGTGAAAATAAATTGATTAAAACAGCAAGTGTTTTAGCTCGGACGCAGTATCAAACCGTGCACAGAGAGGTCAGAAATAATTCGCGAGCAGCCAGATAGGAGTGGATAGATGATCAGTGTCCCCTATTGAGGGCATGAAATCGAGTGACAGCAAAAAGGCCTCAAATACCATTATTCACCAAGACCAGATAGGCAAGAGCTGCTGTTATAGATGACAAATTGGCAAGCTGCTGACAGAGTTGAAGTTCTGAATAGGTGGACCGAATACTATGGTGAATAAATGGAGAAGAAACTTTCAACGGCCTATCAAATCTATGCCAGCGTATTTGGGAAAATTAGTTAAAACAATGAATCTAGGCACTGGTGATGTCCCTAACAAAGAAGGATAATATCAAGCAATGCCAGCATTATAAAACAATAAGCAAGGCCAGAATTCTAAAGAAATATGCGAACTTAACGAAGTCCTACTTGGTATTACCCTCAACATCTAAAGAACTTCTGTGAAAACACCAGGCAGATTTTAGAGCATGACGAAGCAAAATGCAACAAATTTTCAATTGTAGGGTCATCAACCTAGAAGCATCTGCAGTCATCATGCATGGCACCGTTGAAGACGCACGCAAGCGGGAACGGTAAAGCAAGATCTAGTGAGACAAACTCGAAGAGTAGACGGACAAGGTAATGCTGAAACTACTGAGAGCCACCGCAAATTGATAATCCTTGAAGAAGCTATCTGTTTCTTTTGTACTAAGGTAACCCCGACGACTGAAATAGACAAGGGACTGATGATGGCAATGATGATAACGATGAGAAATGCTTGAGTTTAAACGACGTCATTCATAATCGACAAGTTTTGTATAGCATTATATTGCTCATTAAGATATTGTAACCTAAACATTTATGTTATTTACTCAAACCTTATCATCATCATCAACATCATTATTATTATTATTATTATTATTATTATTATTATTATTATTATTATTATTAGCTGAAATATCCGGCGTTGCCTGAGTGTACATGGCTGCAATTGTATAACAGCACCCCCTGTATACCTGCACTCTCTGTCTAGAAATATCTGCCTCCGTCCCTGATTGCAGGAATCATACATTGGTATAAGCTACTCCCCAGATTTTTAAGGTATGTCCTTCGCAATTGTCTGACTGTTTTTAATAAGGGAATTCCATCGATACAACATGCTTGTATGGTCATTTATCGGGATTAAATTGTTTCAATGCTTTAGATATTCAGTAAATTTTTAATGACCGTAATAACTTTCACATAGTATGCTATTGTTCAAAAATCTACTAATCAAACAAAAACAGGGATGAAGCGTCAGAGCAAGTGCAAACGCATGAACAACTTCCACCTCCATCATCGCACATTTACTGTAAAGCTTGGGTAAATACAATGTGTTTTTTTTTGGCTTTTTTGGCTTTTTTGGCTAATGTTTCCATTTTAACGTCTCAATTTACCCTTCTCAGACAATATTTGCATAAAAGTTTTTCTGAGTGCCAATTTAGGATGGAATCATATAAAGAAATTATTGGCTAAATGGAAAAAGTCGATTTTGGAACTCGTTTCTCCGAGAATTCGTCCACAGAAATAATCTAAACAAAAGCAAAGCAATTTCTGTGTTATATGTCATTTGAAAAACCAGAAAGTTATGGCCAAAAATGGACCTTTTTTAACAGTTTTTCGTGGTTTTCGTCATACGCGGGAAACAGAACAGGACTAAAAGAACCTTACATAATAGGAATTTTTTTTGGTAGGGGGGGGAATTCTTGATGAAAATCAGATAGAAAATGAGGAAGTTATTCAAGTTTTTATTTAAAGTAATACGAAAAAAACGATTTTTTCACATATTTTGCAATTTGTTTTGTGTAAAGCCAATGTCGCAAGAAAACTATAAAGCACTCTACATAAACCTCGAAATATGAGCTGATTTTTTGAATTAAGTGCAAAGAACATCAGCTCATTCAGTAAAAATAGTGTTTGCCTGTATCTTTGCCTTGGCTTTTTGCAAAATAAATGCACTCCTTCAGTTTTATGGATGTTTTCTGCCAAACCCGGGAGGCATGGAGACTGAAAAGTTGGTTTTAATCTATCTTGGTAAATTTGCAACATGCGTGTATAATTTCATCAAAATCGGTAAAGAAATGTAGACGTGAATAAATAGCATACACACAGACACACACACAGGCAGACATCTTCTGTTTTATAGATTATTATTAATAATAATCTGAAATTCTCTACTTCTAAATGTTTCGGACAGGTATCTCATTTCTTTCCTTCAGTTTAGAGATACAACAATTTCCTTAGCATTTCCACTGTCCTAAGCAGCGCTGTTGCCTTCACATTCCCAGTTATGTCAAGCATCGACACTACATCTTACGAGGTACAAACATTCCGAGAAATAGTCCTAGGTGGGTCAACCATAAACTAGGACAACTTGAGCAGCTGCTTGGATGATTTCTGCGATTTTCCTTGCTATATATTGGTATCTTTTTATGTCTGTCTGATCCGCCTTCTTGATGTTCTTATCCCAAACTAATGCAATTTCCATTAATGCTTGCTCTTGCGCACACGTATGATATCGGGTTGGTTGAACACCAAGCGCATGTCAGCCAAAATGTTCTTATCCAACATAAGCTCAATTATTATTGCTGTGATTGAGAGAGCAGGGGACCATTGGTCGGTGCAGAAATATACGTTCAATTTAGCCAACATGGCTCCCAGAATGGGAAGAGTATGTCAGGCACAGGCATTACAACCCGATGTACACGGTATGGTGGCAAGTTTTCATAATAGCGTATAACCTTAGAGGTGGGGGACTTATAATAATACCTTCAGCTCAATCGAAATCTGCTCAAACGGTCTCTCTAACTCCCAAATCCGTACGTGTATACTTCCTTCAGAGTAAAAAAAATGTCACTCGGCCACAATGCCCTCGATCTACTCCCAGTCATGAACAATGTTGTATTGCACATGAAACCTTATGTAACATTACCAACTATTTATGGATAAGGTCAGGAAACTGTCAAGAACATCTGTGTCACAGAGAGAGGTGTTAATTGTAGGTATTTTTTAATTCTTTCACCCTAAGCATGGGATTAGTACGTAGGGGATTATTGAGAGTCAAAGTGAAAGTGAAGGAAAAGACTGAGAATAGAGAGGAAAGGGCAAAAGATTGAAGATGGCGATTGACATTTCATTAAAACGTTTGAATAATGTAGCTATCAGGAAAATAAGTAAACGGAAGGGAGTTCCATAGGCGGAAAGTGCGAGAAAAGAAACTGTGGGAGTAGAAGTAGCGGTTATATTTAAC
>OZ010592.1:70010522-70040522 GCA_963932145.1 Acanthosepion lycidas | reverse complement strand
AAAGCTATAAGTGAAGTAAACTTAGAAATATAATTTAGAAAAAACAGGAAGATCAAAATGTGATAAAGATTGTTATATTTTACGCTTTAAGATATACGCTTTCGTTTCATATTTTGTAATACAGCCGAGATTTACAGAAATGAGAACGGAACATAAACGTGAACTTTGTTTCTCTTTTGGGATCTGTATATCTGCATGAATTTGCGATTATAAAAATAAAATTAATGAAAAAATAAATATTTTGTCGATTTTTCTTGTGACGATATCGATTATAAAACAAATGCTAATCCGGTCGTTTAATTTCTGTGTCATGATGATCATGATAGCAATTATATAAATTAGGGGCTGATATGGAAACGACTGAGAATATATAGAATCAATCTCACTTAAGTCTATTTTTGCACGATGCCAATATTAGCAATCACGTCAAAATATTAGGCTTTTTGACGTTAAAAAATACGTCAAAAAACGACATTATTTTTGCACCAACCTAATAGGAAAGACATTCAGAATATTCCCTGTTCGATCAAGAAGTGGCAATAATGTCTTGTCAGATATTTGAAAACATTATTTGATATTTATGAATCATTGCTGTTAGACCATTTTTGTCTTTTAAGTTATTGTGTTTGTATTCTCATTTTGCGAAATATTTATATCCATATAACTATTTAGGACGTCACTTGATTGTGCGTTTATTGTAAAAAAAAACTGGAAATTATTTTCAAAATGTAGAAAATGTCTTTATATATTGAAACTAATATATGTACAACGACGTGGTTCAATTTTATACATCTGATGGATTTTTTTTGTGCGCAATTTTTCTTGCAACATTTTAAAACGATGTGTTGGAACTTTAGCTTCGTTTCGTCGTCATTTATATTCTTTCGAGGAAAGCAAGGAAAGAATAAATACTCAACTATTATTATACATGAAGTTTTCTTTCTTTCTGTTTTTAATGTTTTTAGTTTTATTCTGATTCAAAAATCATCTGATTTGCAAGTCAAAATTATAAACTTCGTTTGTTTGAATTTGAATTCGTCTCTGCAATTCATTTCACGTCTGAATGTAACGTGGAAAGTTTTGATTTGATAAATATTTTAGAATATTTTTTTAAAAGTTTTATCTTCTATGTCTTTATTTCTAAAACACTGAAATTTGTTTAACTATTTCATTTGAAAATATCATATTTGTCCCATGTAACCACGTTTAAAATTTAGCATATTCGTATAAGAATGGTCACAAAAATGTATAATCTATCAGCTTCGGCACTGCAATCACACTGGTTATAGGCACTGACGAAGCTAGAACTTATAGGAATATTCTACCGTATTCTAAAGTATTCGTCTTCAAGAGATGGTCATATCAGCTGCCATATGTTTATATTGCTCTATCTGTTTCCCTAAGTAGTTGTAGATGTTAGATTATACGGATATAAAAGTACATGTTTAATGATATTTGAAAGTTATCCCATTTGTTATTTCGTGATTGGAAATTTTGCAGGCAAATCTTGTTTTGTTTGCGAATATCAAAACTATATTTGCTCTATAAATGTATGAAATTGTTATGCGTTTTTAAAATCATTTTATCCTAAGTACTAATAAACCAATTAGGGGTTACTTAGTATGAGAGAAAATGAGAGAAAGAAAATATTCTCATGGAAAATACCAAGGTGTCTTTATAAATCTGTATTCATTATGTAATATTTGCATGTACCTCCATGTGAAGTTATTTAACTTTGAATATGCAAGCGTTTAAGATTAGATCTTTTCGTTCAGGGGTGTGAATTAGTGACGCATTTTAATTCCCTGTAAATGACTGTAAATTACCTAAACGTTAATAAATACATTACTTGCTTATATCTAATAAAGGTAATAGAGTTAGATAAAATCTGAATTCAGACATCAGTTCATTAACTGATATTTCAACAAACGTGTCATAAAAGATTTTCTCATTGATTATTCCGTGTCATATGGGAATCCAAAGCCAAAAACTAATAGAATTTCAGAAAGGATTAATTTACAGCAAGCGCAAAAAAAAAGAAGCAACAAATTTTATAATTATTTTGGTTATCTTGGATCTTCAGTTCTACAAAAAAAAGTAGAATGTCAACAGAACTATTTTCCCTTTGACAACGCTATTGTTTTAAGTACTTTCACTTCTCTGCAATGTTTATTGTTTTTAAAATCAATGATAAAAATGTTGATAAAATCTAAACATATGATGAAAGTGAATTTATAAATTTTCTTTGTTCTTGGGAAAACAAAAATATTAAACACTATTTATTTATTAGATTCTTCATTGAAATGTTTGTCAAAACATCAACCGTCAATCGATTCAATGTTTATAAAATTTTAAATGATAAGAATTACATTATAGTTGGTTGACATATTTTAATAATTGAGGAATAAAAAAGGTTTTATATTTATTTTCTTATAAATTATTAAAGAATAAATATTGTATTGCATTATTTTTTAATACAACTTAATTATTTTTAGAATTATGTCAACACAAATTCATTCATCAACATAAACAGTCCAATAATTTTTTTTAAATATTTTTGTTTTAAATTCTCAAGAACAAAATATGTATGAATTCACTTTTATCATATGTGTAGGCTTATTAAAATTTTCATCCAAGTTTTCAAAACAATGAACATGCATAGGGAGTGAAGGTATTTCAAATAATAACGCTATCAATGGGACAAGCCTCATTTTACACGTTTTACCCATTCGGTGTATATATCAAAGTTAAATAAATTTAGATATTTATAATGTCTAGATATGTTAATTTTTTAATGTTCTGTAATGTTAATTGCAACATATGTACTAAGATATTGTTCGATTTTCATGATTATCATTTATGAAAGAAGGCAAATTTACAGTTGACGATGACTAATATAAAACTTGATATTTACATAAAATACACACACAAACAGACATATATATATATATATATATATATATATATGTAGCAATGATTCTAACATTATTTGTTATTACTGTAAACACACACATACATACATACATACATATATATATATATATCTCAATGGATCATTTTATCTGACATTATTTGTTATTGCTGTAAACACACACGCACACACTAATATATATATATATATATATATATATCTTTTTATCTGACATTAATTGTTATTACTGTAAACGATTTTTTACATACGTATAAAATACGTGTCTATATATAAATGTATATATATATATGTATATATATATATATAGATAGATAGAGAGAGAGAGAGAGAGAGAGAAAGCGAGAGAGAGAGATAGATAGATATGCGACTTCCTGTAATTTTTTAGGATACGTACATAGCTATATAATTTCCAGCGTATGAAAACATTGCCGAAACGTAATGTCCGTGTTATTGGAAAATTGCCAAAAACTGTCGCAGCAAATATTTCGACTCATCATTTTTCGATTTTTCTGTAGACTTACAAGTGAGTCAAAGAACTTAGTGTCTGTATCTTGAGTAGACAAATAGATAGAGAATACTTTCCTTGTTTCAGCATTGTAGGCCAATATAAAGAATGATAATATCACGCCAGACAATTTGCAGTTCTATGAAAACACAAAATAAACAAGTCTTGAAACTTGAAAGAAGTTAATTTATGACCGAATTTACATGTTAATATCACTACTTGAATTCTGCCGAACAATTCTCTATTGTCTGTATATATTTGTTTTTATTTTGTCTCTATAATTTCGGGAACGCATGAAACTGCTTCCATGTCATAATCACAGATTTTTCTTGGTCATATTTCTTCTATGTGCTGTCTCCATTCAGGACGTAGGCGATCATGGCCCTTCACATCTTCCCGTCTCATGTGACACATTTAAGTTTATTTTTTTTTAATTATTTCTCCCAAAATCTGTTCTACCATGAATTTTCTCAAACCCATCATGTACTGCTTTCCGCTGTCCCTCTTTTCTTCAATCTTTCCTGTGGGTATCATGTTTTCTAAGTTATCTTCCTCATTAAATGCCTCAGAAATTTTAACTGCATCTTTCTGGTATTAAATATAAGTTTCGTTTAAGTTTCCATTTTCTCAAAAACTTCGTTGTTTCTCACATATTGCGTCCTCAGCATCTTCCTGTAAAACTCATTTGTGTATCTTCAATCTCTTATTCATCTTTGAGATTTTCCAGCATTCGATGCCATAGAGGAGGAAAGATATCACGTAACAGTTCAGTACCCTTTTCTTTGTTTCTAACGACATTTTTTCTGTCTCTTAATACTCTGCTTAGCTTTTGGAAGGCACCTTTCGGCATCCCAATACATCTTCGGATCTCAGTGTCACACTTTCCGTTCTCTGTTAGAACACTTCTCAGATATTTTACATTTTCTGTACGTGTTTGATTTTAGCATCTCCGATTCGTAATTAGATTTTGGGACCCATACCTTTGCATTCTGTCTTCTACAAGTTCGCAGTTTATACTGTTTTTCTCGCTTTCGTTCCCTACTTTTTGTAGAAGCTTAAAAGATGTTTAATAAAATTCAGTTATATATATATATATATATATATATATATATATATATATATATATATATATATATATATTCAGCTATAGCTTTTCGTATATGTCTTGGAATGTAAGAGTATTTTTTTCTGTTTACTAATCATTTTTATTTGTTTTTATTTTTAAACTGTTGAGGATATAATGTATTAAATAAAGGGTTATTAAAAATAATGAACCGATTTTATTACGCAATAGTTTAATAAGGAAAAGCAAAAGAAAACACCAATCAATCACACGTATTCTAGTCAAAATCAACTTTTATTTCCGTCGAATGTTCATAAGAGAAGGCGAGTTACTGTTGAATTGCCTTTGAAAAGCACGCTGCAATGTGACAATCGTATTTGTTTTCGAGAAAGCAGAACGCCTTTTGCTGAGGACTCGCCATTCCGGGGGTAAATAAACAACTGAACGTGGCCGGAGATACGACGAGACTACAGCGCCCCTGTCACAGCCATTCAAAACTTAGAAAACTCCTCTTTCAAATGGTCACTGACTAATTCCATGACGATGCTTGAGAACTGGAGCAATTCATCATGAAATCTATACATCCTTTTTTAATAAGCCTGTAGATATAAGAAAAACAAAACATGAATTTTAAATATAATAGTCATCTAGAAATAAGAAAACAAATAATACTTTCTTTTATCTCAAAGAAATGTCAGACATAGCTAAAAATAAAAGAAAATTTAATCGTGAAAATATCTTACATCATTTAGATTCTCATAGCCAACAATACAATTTGGCAATTATTTTAAGTCTACAAGTGCAAAGTTCGGTAAGGACTTCATTATGAAAAGCGAACAAACTCTGTTTTTGTATTTATTCATGTCGAGGAAGAAACTCCGATAAATAATTAATGTAGTTAACAGTTTGTACTTTATTAATGACGAAATATTCTTTTTGTTATGTTTAATTTTATTATTATATGAAACGACGTTAATCATTATTATTTTACTAGTATGTCTTTCCTCAAAATTTAATCCCAATTCAAACGGACATGGGCGGTAAGAAGTAGCGCGAACATGAAATAAAATTTTACGAGACTCAAACCCAGATCGTGTTCTCCTCGTGATTACGTTCTTACTTTTAAAGCTGCGTTACCGTTCGAACTATGAAGGTGATTTTATGCAATATTATAACCTTTTTGATTTTCTAAGCCCTAAATGCCATTGTTCAGAAAAACAATTATTATTTTGTTAATGATATTATTTTAAATTTTGTCATTACATGAAGTACAGCTACTTACCATTTACTGGTATTAACCGGAAAAAAATCCCCATTCGAATTCTCTGAGGAAACATAATTCCTAATTTAATGATCGTATAATCACATTGCGAGCTCCACGACTGTGAAATAATCGGGGAAATTTCTCTATTTCATCGTTAAACATTTAAGCTTATGTACTTGCAATAACAATCTTAACTATGAATGCAGGCTTGTTTGTTTTTTTCAATTTCACTAAAACAGACGTTGAATGCATAAGAGCCTCCACTATACTTTTTGTTTTTTTTTCTTTCTCTCTTTTCTTTCTATCGCTCTCTCATTTTTTTCTCTATATATTTCTTCCTTTATCTCTCTCTTTATTTATTTTCTGATTTTTCTTTCTGCTTATCTCTCTCTGTCTTTCTTCCTTCCGTTCTCTCTGTATCTCTTTCTTCCTTTTCTATCTCGGTCTTCCTTTCGCTATCTATGTCTTTCTTTCTTCCTTTCTCTCTCTTCTTTTCTTCCTCTTTCTCTCTCTCTCTCTCTCTCTCTGTCATCATTTCTCTCTCTTTCTTTCTACCGTTCTCTTTTTCTTAATTTCTACCTTTCTCTCTCTCTTTCATAATGGATGTTTTCTTTTTCTCTCTAAAACTAAGCAGAGTCTCCCATATGTAATTCCCACTTTTCCGTCTTTTCTTGCAATCCAAACATAATGGTCGACTATTTATCGGACATAATGGCACAACGTATCATACGTACTAACTTGCTAACTAACGAGGCCACAAGCAGAATTATAAAATGATTTCATCAATATCTTATTCATTGTATTTACTTGACTTTTTCTGTAAGCCGTAAAATGTCTGACAGAATAATACAGTTACAAAGCGACTGATAAGTAGTAAAAAAACAGGAAAGTTAATAATATTTATATTTTTGCTCAGTGCTAGTTGGATATTTTCTTTCCCATCGTTAACAGCTTGTAGTGGATGGGTTAATTGTGTGGTAATATTTGTTGAGAATAAGTTGCGTGTCAATTAACTATTTCCACTAACATCAAAATAAAATACAAAATTCAACTGAATTGTTTTAAAACGTAACAATTAGATTTATTTAGGTTGGTGTACAACATGCAAAGAAAAGGTAGGGCAGAGTCGTGTCCCTTTGATTTGGAAATATTTGTACCAGAGTTCATATTACGAACAAGACATATTTAATTAGAAACTAATAAAACATTCAAAACAATGTACAAGCAGAATATTTGGTATATGTTATGTTGGGAAATATGTATGATGTTTTAGGTTTCAGAATGTCTTTCTTGTAATCGTTCGTTAATGTTGATATTAAAGTTGTTAATATTAAGTGTCTTTTAATCAGAAAGTTCCTTTTACTGTAATATTGAACTTTTAATTCAGACGAATAATGTTTGGAATTGTGAGTTCTACAATTGGTAAAAGTTCAGGAGTGATTTCAGTGGTTGGTGAGTGAATGTATTGGAGTTGTTTCGTGTTAAATAAATTTAACTTTGTAACTTCAAAAGTATGAGTGAGGTGGAGTAGTTTGGCAATTGGTTATCCGTCATGAAGGTCACTGATAAACTTGTGTTCGTGCATCGTATTTATTTACATTCCTGGTCACGTGGGTGGCTCGCGGACACATTTCAAGATTTCTGGCGGTATTTTGTGTTTAAATACGTGTGCGTAGGCGTTGTCATTACTTTGAGATATAGAAGCAAAACTTATTAGCAAATTATTGTAAAACTTGCGTCTGGAGCTTGGATTGTGTTTAGCTTGCTTAAAAATCTATAACTAACATGAAAATGTAAATTAGAAATGTTTTTATCATTTCTTGTCCAATCAGGATGTAGTGTACTCAGTAATTGATTCTGATCCACTGGCATATGGAGGTTAAGCTCTATAAGCTAAATGAATTTCATTCAAATGATGTTAAATATGTTCCACTATTTGAGCATAAATTAGCTAATGAAAAACCAGCAATAGACATATTAAGAAACTTGTCGATCTCAATAAATATGTGTCCGTTCAGCAAAAATGAACTCAACTTAAAAAAAAGATGATTTACACTATGTATATAGTTCGGATTATTGCCCTCATTTTTATTGCAATACTGACGATGTTTCGTCCATTCTACTCTTCGGCCTTCTTCAGGTTTTATACGTTAGAATTTCGATCCAAATCCTTAATTTGATCCACGCGGGTAAATTGTTCTTATTCCACTTGCCATGCTTTTGGATATCTCAGTTTCACACACCAAGTCCAATGGATAAAAGCGTTGGTTGAGTGATCCAAAATGATTGACCCAAAGATTTGTGAGAACAATCCCTGACTAAAGCAGAGGGGGCAAAAACTTGGAGAGTTGAGTTACTAAGGGGAATTAACTAAAACTAAGTTATCCAAAAAGGAGCATGGCACGTGGAATTAGAACAATCTACCATCGTGAACTAAATAAACCGTTCGATTCGAAATTACAATATATATCACCTGTTGTGAATATGGCAATAAAGATGAAGACAGCAGTCCGAACGATGCAAATAGTGTAAATAATTAAAATACCTAATCTCAGACATTGAGACAATTGTTAGAAAGATGAGTCATTTCAAGTCATGATAACAACACACACTGAATATAAAAGGATTACGAAGGATAAAATGTCGTCAAATGAAAATAACACTGACATCTCATTTTAACAAATATATTTATCAAAATTACTTTAAAATATCTTGAAATATAAAATAGTAAATTTATTCAATGAAATCACTATTGGCTTCAACCAAGACCTCCATACAGTTTCGGAATGTTTTCATCTCTTCTGGACAGACTCCTTGTTTAGGGTGGGTGAGTGCTGCCTTCAGTTCATCTTTGATGTTACAAGGACTTTTCTTAATCGCACATTCAACTGCGTACCACACACAATAATAAAGAGGGTTAAAGTCAGGGGAGTGCGGTGACCAAATGAAGGGGTGATGTGGTGGCAGAAATTGTTTTGACAACCATGACTGCATTTTCCTGCTTGCGTGGCATGGCGTATGGTCCTGTAAGCGAACATGGGGTATTTCAGTAACCACCCTCTTGAACTAGGACAGCACTACTTCCTCAAGGCACTTCATGTTGAGTGAGAAGATGAATGGAGGCATAACGTCGCTATAGCTAATGATGATGCCAAACAGCATGTTGTTGATTGGATATATGCAACTCTTTCTGAATCCTACGCACTGTCCTCAGATTGCCACTCAAACACTCTGAAATATTTATATTGAAACTTCCGGTGCGAATGTCAAGCAGTACAGCATGCCGTTTCCAAAATTCTGGCTGAGTGAATCGTGTCATTGTGCTCTCTTTCTCACAGACAGCGCCTAACTGACTATTATACGATGTAGCCGACAAAACCAGAAACGAACAACGCGCATGCGCGAAATTAAAAATATAAAATGGCGACAATTTACTCATCGCACACTGTATAACAAGTTAATTTTTTCTAACTGTATATAAATGAAACAGAATAAATGAAATCATCATTACTTTTCCACATAGCAAATCAAATTGTTTGGCTCCAGACATTCAAACCAGTAAGCCAAAGAACATGATCCCATCATGAGTATATATAACGTTTAATAATATCATTTTCTAGTATCTTTCGGAAATCCATCACTAGTTTATTGAAGTTCCCATGTTAAATGGTCAGATGATTCCTTTATTTGTTTCCGCTAATTCAGACATTTTCAGCTAAGATATGCTGCACTTTGAGATTTTAATAACCCTTTTGTATTGAATTTGTAACTTAAAAAGCTGTAATTGAGATAGCGTTTCCTACCAAAATTCCTGCTTTTTGGAACAGAATCCTACTTGGATGCTGGTCAGTGTATAATAATTTCACTCGTATTTTTTTTTTTTTTCTGTTGACAATTGAAGGACGGACTCAATACACGAATTACTAAGCGACACAAGCATACTGCCAGTTTTATCATCGTTTTTTTACGCAAAAATATAGGGTAGACGTATACACAGGTACTTTTTTCGAAGAGGTTAAAATGGTGGGTTTTCAGTGAATGATTTAATTATACACGGGTAATTTTATCTAGAAGCGTTAAAAATGAATGCATCTTCGGTGATCATAACATACCTAGTAGGACTACACATTCTCACGGTACATTTGCCTAAACTTAACGGTGCAGGTAAGCTCCTTTGGCCTTATTTATGCGTAATACATTATGGACTGCAAATCCTGAGAAAAGTGCTTTTCATTGGAATGGCCATACCGTCGCGATGTAAACCCTTGCAAAACGAAGATGAATGTAAATTTGAAATAGGAAAAAAAATATTAATTCTTCATTTATATAAGGTATTTGTTGATTTTAAGTGGCATACATAGTGCCTGAAGTTTTGTTCTTCCTGCAGTGACAAAAAAAGGAAGAAATTTAGGGTCCGTAGGGAAGAGGCCCCGGGTAAAGGAGCTGTCGTGATCAGGTATGAACGAAAACTAATGCATCTAAATTTTCGTATCTGATATTTTACAGCAATGTTTTTCCTCGCTATTTTGGGGTAGCTTAATACTAAAAAGAATGGTGGCTGTTTATCTGCTATAAAATATGTTCATAGTGATGAGCAGGACTGAATTATTTGACTACAGTATTGCTCAGATGTTTGGGTCGCATTATACTCGAGCTATATTAGAGGATCAGATTTTCACAAAAGAAGTGAGGGGTAGCACTAGACATGATGTAGGCTTATACACAAGTATATACGGTAGTTTAAAATAAATGAAAAATTAAGTCAAGTGTTCTTCGATATCTACCTTTTCCTTATAATCGTCACTTTCTTCTACCTGTTCTTACATTCATATCACACATCTCATTCACCACTGAGTGTCTCTCGTGTCTTATACTGTGTGAATCGTCAAATAATAAGAATATCTACAAATAAGCGACTTTTATTTCTTAATACCTTATATTGTCAGTTTGTCTGCTTCATCCGACTTTAAAAACATGGAGGTTCACCAAAATGTTAGTATTGCTACCGAGAACCTTTCGTTCCATTTTTGTTGTCATATCCAACCAGGCGTATTAAGTATGTGATATCAGCACACATATTCAGTTAGGCATAAAAAAGAAATTAAACAATGTTTATGTGTATTTCAGTATCTTTTTCTTTCTCTAAGTTAAGTTTTTTCCTTTGAGATTAATGTTCCTAACGGAGAGAGAAAGAGAGAGAGAGAGAGAGAGAGAGACCTTTGCTATTCTTGTTTTCCTAGTGATCACTTAACATTTGCATTTAATAATCTATTTTTGTCGAAGCCATTGGCCAGAATGTTTCGCTAGGACAGAATCATTATGAATTCACAAAGCTTTCTCCCAATATACAGCTTTCTCTTTCAATATTGTAATTCTAACGTCTACACATTGTTGTGTAGTTCTCCACCTCTTAATTTCATTAACCGCCGTATTCATGTGCCAGATCCTTTCTTAATTCATCAAGCATTCACCAGACAAAATCAAATTTGAATATTTAAGGACTGTAGCAAACTTGAGGGGGGAATTTTAGGCATTTACGAAACTCAAATTAGCCTAGCAAAGGGTCATAAATTAAGACTTATTTATTAGGGTGGTGCAAAAATAATGACGTAATAATGTCGTTTTTTGACGTATTTTTAACGTCAAAAAACGACATTATTACGTCATTATTTTTGCACCAACCTAATATATTATGTAAAGAGGATTGTTATTTTAATAGAATATTTCAAACTATAATGACTTTTTTACCGAGTAACGCAATTACATTTTTTTTTTGCCAATTATTTACTTTCGAAAATTATTTTTTATTCAGAATGGTCGCGTATAAATTTATTATTTCTATCGATATATACAAATACTAAACTAAGCAGTATTTCGAACCATTGTTCATATCTTCGTTGGTATAGATATCATTATAGATATAACGTTTCAACTAAGTGCAATCTGGACATGATCAGTTGGGTCCTTGATTGGCTGATATTGGATATCTGTTCTTTATTGTGTTATTTTGTCCCAGTGATATCAGTTATTGTTCGTTCCTACTGAAATCGTATGTTCCTGTACTTGATAAAAGAATTGAAATCATGACTATTGTTCTCATCTTCGTTGGTACAAATGTTATTATAGACATAATGTTTCGACGAAATATTTCCTGTCATCATCAGGTGTCTATTGATTGGCTGATATGAGCAGTATTCCGAGACATTGTTCTCATCTTCGTTGGTGTAGCTGTTATTTTAGACATAACGTTTCGACCAAGTAATTCCTCGTCATCATCACTTGTCTTTTGATTGGTATAGGATATCTGTTCATTATTCGTATTGGGTGTCCGTGACGTCAAGTATTGTTCATTTCTGTTGAAATAGTGCTTCACTACTTGATCCAAGGATTGAAACCATAGCCACTACATGACAGTAACACACGTATAAACAACATATAGCCACTACTCCACCGTCCCGAATATTGACAATTACTGATCTTGGAAATGAAATACTAAATTACAATGAACAGTGTTTAACTGAAAAAAAACATAAATATGGTCTTAAAACAGTTTTAATATCAAGCCAAAATATCCAGCTAATTATTACTAAGATTTTGATTAATTTTAACACTGGGTAATATTTAATTAGAGAGATACGTGTAAATTTCCGTTTGAAAGCGTTACTTGAAGTTTTAATTAAATTCGTTTTCCCGAAACATCTATGTTATTTTGTTGGTAAACTTCTATGCACATGAAGCCTATCATTTTCATCACTTTGTATTGGAGACATAGAAACATTTAGTGCTAAAATGACATTTGCCGATAATACAAAAGAAACATTAATTGAATCCACCACACCTAGAAATCGCGTAAATAAATCTTAAAGTTACACCCCTAATAAGTGGCGTGGTCGTATGTGTATAAAAGCATAAAGTCTTTAAAAGACCCGTGTGAATTGGGTTAACTTCGTTCGAAACAAAGCAGTGTCTCATCTGGTACATAGAATAGTCTTTCATGAATATTTCATAAGCACAAGTCAATCTAGTTATGAAATTTCAATTGCATGAGATGTACGTATGTATGTATTTATATGTGTATGTATTTCAGTGTGAGCATGAATATATGAGTAAATATGAGACTTCTTGTTTGTATGAATATATTTGTAGGAATATGCACCAGACAGGGCATAAGCATGAGTACACGCAATTCGCTTTCATGTATATATGTATAAAAATGCATTGATATATTTATAAATAGTTGTAGGTTAATTTATATAATACAAGTACGTCAATTATAATAATTTTACAATGGCACACTCATGAAAAGATATGTTTATATGAGTGTGTACCTTAATATATATGAGGGTGTGTCAGTAGTTGCCAGTACATTTTTATAATAGTTTTGAGAAACAGCGCAGTTAGAATGTGAACAAATATTAACTCACGTACGTGTGTATATATATATGTGTGTGTGTGTGTGTGTGCGCGTAAGCACGCCCGTGTGTGTGTGTGTGTTTGTATAGATTCAATAGGCCGGTTATTGAAATTGGAGGAAGTAAAAAAAAATCAAACTAAAACAACCATAGAATGATAACAATGTTGGCATTAAGATTCAGGATATTTATTATCTATTAGCTTCTTGATAAAATTGAAGCCCTTGCGAAAGATTTTAATGTCGAATTTTCGGACACGCTTGTGTCCTTTTTCAACGAAAAGACCTACTTAACCACACCCTTCGTGTTAACTATGTATATATATATATATATATATATATATATATATATATATATATATATATGTATGTATGTATATATATATATATATATATATGTATGTATATATATATATATATATATATATATATATATATATTTAGTGAGATAGCTGTATCAAAAAGTTGTTTTTGTTATGACTAGTATATTTTAGCTTTCTTTTTAATTTATTAATTTTGTATTATACGAGGATAATTAAAAATTTATCCGCATTTTCGCAATAACATATCTTTAAGTTTCTCACACTGCCTTCTGTTCATGCATGCATTTAGTTCATACTATTGTGGTGACGTCATCAAATTTTAAGGTTGATTGCGCCGGCTTTTTTGCTCCTGTTACAGCGTAAAAATGTTAACGCTAGCCGTGTGCAAGGAACCTGTGAACCTCCACCAATGACAAGAAGATTCAGTACGCTCAAGATATGGCACTGGCGAACGAGTTATCATCTTCTCTGCAGATTCGGCTCACTGCTCTTTTCTCCTCCCTGGTGCACACTGCTAGTGGAGTGGCCATGACTACACTGTAATAGCAGCAAGAAAACTGGTTTCCTCAATAGTAGTAACTATATGCACGCATATAGAGAAGGCAGTGTGATAAACATAAAGATAAGTTATGGCTCAAGTGCGGATAATTTTTTACTTACTCTTGTATATCATCAGCTAACTTGCCAGCATATATATTTATAAATGTTAATATTGATATAATAATAGTAGTTTTTTTAGGGACCTTTTTCTTGACCCTCAGTTTAACACTGTTCATTTAAAGTTAATTTAATATGTTTCGCTATGACCTTTTTATCCATTAAATCAAATGAACTGAAGATAAACTTACATTTTTTACGTATTCTTTATTTCTGTTCCTAACAGTTAAAACTTGTTTCATTTTTTCGACGGTTCCTGTAACATAACTTAACCCTTTACATAGTAAAATTAAAGAAAAATCGAAGATCGAGAAAATGTATTATACTCTAACCTATAAATACGTAATTTTATTCGATTTAATAAAATAATGTAATCCGATTTTTCTAGTCTTTTTAGAATCTCTAAAAGATTATACAAAGAATTTCTCATGCATATTAATTTTAATAATCTTTTATATTTTAATCTTCATAATGTTTTATATTTTAATCGTTCAAAGACTTTTCTTCCGAAAGCAGTTTTCCTCTGTTGTTTCACACTCAGAATTACATATAGAGATATGTCTTTATTTGTCAAATAATTTAATATTTTTGTGTGATAATGTTATTAATAACAGCAATTATATTGGTGATAAAATTTCAGTTTTAGGTGTAATTTGAGTCTTTCTTTTTAAAGACTGAATACATAAGCTGTAATTTAGTTTGGTTTACCAGTAAAAACACAAAACAGAAATAAATGTAATATTCTTTATGCTACGAAATTAAATTCAAAACTTATTTATTAAGAATGCTGCTTAACTTTAAACATTACCCCAATATTTTCTGAAATTCAAACATTTTGAAATGAAACTTGTATTATGCACCTTAGTTACTACATATGTAGGTATATAATATGGATCTAATCGCTATACGGTTTTATTTATCTTTAAAGAAATTATCTCTTGTCATTACTGTTATTGCTTTACAGTTAATATAATTGAAGAAACTAACCACCTTTAGCATAAACAGTGTATGCAGATATAGTTTTATTAAATATTTATTTCTTACGAAAATAAGTGTTTTAATGTTTTAATCCGTTGTTTTTTTTTTTTTAGTAGATTTATTCCCAACCATTTCACTTACTGTACTTTCCAATATGTCACTGTCAACACATCTATTTTCTCATATTCTATTATAACACTATTTTCCTAGTGTTATTTTATTGTCTTCGATATTGTTTCTTGCAGTTATACTAATTCTATACATAAAACTAACTATAAAAATCTCAAAGATCAAACTATGATGAAACGCCATCATCCTAAACATTGTAGTTTCATTAATACCCATTACAAATGTTTAAAATCAGCTGCAGTTTCATTGTGCAGTAATTACAGGGTCCCGTAAAAACATTCCTCTTAAAATAAGTATTGTAACGAGTCTATGATTATTCGTTCACATTAAACGATAAATTCCAACATGCATAACTTATATACCTTATGACGTACTGATTTTGAATAATAATAATAAAAAAATCTTTAGTCGTTTAAGTTCGATGACAGGTTCACATATAATAAACACTGGATTATAAAGTACGACTTTAAATATATTATGAAGGTATAATGCATATTTTTAAAAAGATGGCTATGTCAGCATTGCTCCATTTTGTCTGCTAATGGACATAGATGAAGGCCGCGAAGAAACTTTGTATTTAATTCTATATAAAGAAGGTATATAAATTCTCTCATATGCTCGATGAAGTAGTAGCGCCAAAAAATTTCATCTCGGAAGTGAAACTTCTTGGGCAAGCCGAGAGCTTAATTTCACCAACCACGTAGTGCATAATTCCTATTTAAATAAGTAAATATTTTCCTCCCTTTTATATTTATCGTCTGTTGTTAGCTATATTGTCATATGAATATACGCCTGAAAATCCTTCTTTTTAAGATTGAATTTATTTATTCTGAACGACTTCATCCTCATGAGATAGAATCAGTAATACCTCCCGTTATAAATGTTTCAACTGGTCATTTAAATAAAATGTTTGCTTTAATATTGATTCTTCTTATTTTACATATCTTTGAACTAAGGACTTTGTTGATGTATGTGACGTAATATATTTTATAAGGGTAAATGCAACATCACTGATACCAATAAAATAGTTCCAAACCAGAACAGATTAAAATTTACGCCGCTGATATATTTTGTTTAATTTTAATTTCGACAGAATTCGTTCACATATCCCTAAACATGTACTGTTTTATCCCCAGATTTATTTAATATTATACTGTGCATTAATCAATATAAAAATAATGCAAATAATCACAAATGATAGCTTTTTTCATGATATCTTTAAAATAAATAATTAGTGATGATAATCATTACATATCGAAGTTGCTCCGAATTGACTCTTGGTAATAATATTGGTGAAAATTCCCGTTGAAATATTCGATGTATAACTAGAAAATCTAAGAAAAAATTGATTTTATAATACCACTTGCAGCGAGAATACAGAAAACTTTATTGGGTTCATATCAGTTTAATGATATTCTTGTAAGCCATATTTAAATTCCCTTCCTTCATTTTTTTATTTACATTTATGTGCGTTAGATCAACTTTAAGTTATTTATATATGCGTATCAAAATATAGAATTTTTATTTGTATTCATTTTTCTATGAAGTTTTGCATGTTCTTTATCCCAATTCACAGCAATGTAACTGTTTTTCTTGCCAAATTTAATAACTGATTTATATGTATGTATATATGAATATGATTATATATATGAATGTATGTGTGTGTGCGTTTGCGTGTTTGAGTGTGTGTGTGCGTGTGTGTGTGTATGCATATATATGTAATGTACGTATGTATCGCAATCCTATTATATTTCCTTGTCGAACATCTTTGAAGCCTTGAAAGATATCATAAGCCAATCATTGCATCTAATTCGAATTTATATGATTGCATCATGGTGGAGAATTCATCTAGCACTGCTTGTTGCCTTATTCTTGCTTTCCGTTTTTTTGTTTCAATTTTCAGAATGTTTAGTTTATTTGAGTTTCATATGCGTTACCAGATCAGTAAACCTGGTCGTAGGCGGGAACTACATATTCAAGGTTTATAAATAGAAAATATCAAAGGTAACTGTTGCCAAATATGGGCTGTGCTGAATTTGAGTAGAGAGCACAATTATAGATTTGAAATGGTGTGTTTAAGATATATTGTATTAAAATTTTGCTTAATTTTTTTAAAGATTACGAGGGTGGGCTGAAAAGGTCATTGGCTGGCTAAGAAGGAGTAATGCTAGGGCTGTGGAAACTTGTATGTATTAATTGAAACACTTCTTATTAATGGCATCATTGCTTTTTTTTACATGTAAACATATATCTGACTTCAAAAGTATTTAGTAGAGAAGTCTCTTGAAAAATTCTCATCGTTGTGTTATCAAGTAATTCCAGAAAAATGGCTGAGCCCCACAAGGACATTGATGCGTACAATCTTGATGCATTAGTGTGTGACGCTCCAGCGTGATCTACAGATCAAAAGTGGACAGCTGAATTTAGGAGTGGAAGGAAGAATCTAGAAGATAAACCAAGCTCTGGGCGTTCCGAAACTGCCACTAAAAAACATTGATCGTTTTCACTACATGGTGATGGATGACAGGCGATTGACTATAAATCAAATTGAGAATATTCTACACAATTAAGGTTTATTCTCTGTGGCTCATACTTCACGCTTCTTTTGGGTTACATCACAGGGAAATCTGACACTGTTTGAGGCAGTTTCAACCGGTTTCCTTGAACATTTTCTTACCCGGGATGAGTGTTGGTTTCATCACGTTGAACCGGAAAGGCACCCTCCTCACATGTTCCAGAGAACGCTAACGTCGTTTCATCTGCAGGCAAGATGATAGTCTCAGGTTCTTTGGGGATGCAAAAGCCAATGTGTTTAATGAATATGATGGAGTTCGGAAATGCTATCAAAACCAAATGCACAGGAAAACTGACGAAAGAGATCTTGTTTCATCAGGACAATTCTCCCTCTCTGAGTTTTAAATGTCTGATGTGAGTGACTGTGTCGTTGAACTGGTTAATCACACCTCCTATTCTTATGATTTTGGCCTATCTGAATATCATCTGTTGCGCAACATAAAAGTAAAAGCACTTTGCAATGATTATGACACCATGTCTACTGTCGATGACAAGAAATGCTAAAGAAGTAAAGACAATAACTAAATGATTGAGAGAATAATGAAGCTTATAGAGTGATAAGATGCCAAGACTAACACGAATAATAATAATGCGTAACTCAAATGCCTTTCTGACCTTTGCCTGTGCCATTTATTTATAAATATTTATGCTAAAAGATGCTTGTCTTGCAATCTGATACGTCCAAAGCAACATTATTATCAATATTTATAATGAGATATTTATTAAAAATTTTGTCCAACACCATATTGATTTGAATCGTAAAAAATGACATAGTATAGTTACGAAACTATCTTTGACACGTTACAGACTAATAACATGTTAGTTTGATGAAATAACGTAACCTGCAAAATCGACATTTTTATAGAACTCAATGTATAGTTGGCTTCTGAAACCAATTACTTAATCTCTAATCCAATATGTATTAATCTATTAATTGAATAATTATATTTAAGATTGAGCGATTATTTGACTTAGATAATAACTGATAATTACGTGTGTGTATGTGTGTTGTATTATCTGTAATGATGTTTGGAGAAGGTCATTTTAGACATTCAAAATATTGGCCGGTAAAAATGAAATTCGTCGATTTACAAAACAGCGATGCGCATTCAAACAAATGTGCTCCCCAAATATAACGTCCAGAGCAATGGTTCTCAAGCGGTTCGGCGCACTTCATAGGGACATCACACCTCAGACGAGAGGCGGAAGAGGTTAGCATGTGAAGCTGAATGATTGAAAGACAATCAAAAGTTTAAGAAACAATTTAAAAAATTCATATATCAAAAATAGATGATTTCAAAATTTAAAACATTATTATGGTTTATTATAATTGCACACATGACTCCCAGTATAATGTTATAAATAATCATTGATCAATTTTATCATTGTGATATTTTCGCATTATATCACGTATTAAGAATATCGTAACTTTCAGATTGCCTCTTTTTCAGTTTGAAAAACAAAAAATGAATGGCTACTTTGTGATGATGAGGAGATGACTGTTTATCTCAAATTAGGCTTAATATAAAGGCGATTACTCATATTTCAGTATTTTAATCATATTACAAGTTATTTGTGTTATATATTATTATATTAAAAGCACTTTTAGCCGTTCATTTTATTTTTAAACGTATGTTTTATCACTTTAAATTTAGTGACCTGTAAGCAAATTTACACTCCGAAAATTCGGCTCAGAGAAAAATCTTTTGGGAAATATTGGTCTAGAGTAATAAGCAATAATGTCGGATTAAAAGAAAATCAATACTTTGTTATTTCAATTATTTTATTTACATTCCGGCCACGAATTTCAAGATAGCGGATGTAGATGTTGAAAATTCACAACGAAGTAATTGAACACTAGCTGCACTGTAAGTTTTGCTGTTAAAATACATGTGTCTTGAGTGGGTTTTCTCAGATTAAAATGAAATTACAGGATCGATTCTAATCGTGAGTTACATAAGACATTTCATCTCTAGGTTGATACATATTAATTAAAAAAAACACGGACGTCTATTCAAACATGTTTACCCACTAAATATAACGTTCCTTATTAAGTACTAGCCACTTCAGCGGATGGATCAGTTTAAAAAAATAGCATAAGATATATGGAAATTGAAAATATGTCTATGCTAGGGATAGTTTCACAAATAACGCAAGATGCTGCATAACCAAAGCATTAACCTACAAACACGAATCATGTTCTTAAATAGCTTTGTCAGATCTAGACTTTCATATGGATGCCATGCCTGGTACGAAACCTGTTAATAAATATCTAAACTTTTGACAGTTTGCAACGAAATGGATATATCGTATTTAAAACGAAGAGAAAAAATGGCATAATAAAGATTGTGACGTCAGTCTACTTTCGGGTCGTGCCAAAAACAAAGTTTAGAAAGGAATCGCCCATCAATACCGGAATGTGCATTAACAGCTACTGGGCATGAGAAATCTATTTTCCTGAAAAATCATCTGAACAGAAAGATTTTATAAATTTCAACATACAGCAACACTAATTGTTCAGTCAAAGGATGCAGAATTTCTCCTTCTAAGTAAACGGTAAATAAATAAAGAAAACATTTCAAAATATAATTCGCTATTCATTTAGTCTCATATTAAGAAATTGAATAATATGTAATTGTTTCGATTCTTAAATTCTATGCTGTTTTATTTTCATTGTTTAGACAGACTTCACGTGTTATTTTCGGCATTTGCTTCTCCCGCAGTTATGGTAAGATAGCAAGACAGATCCATATAGGGTAGCAACCAGTTTAGAAGGAATTCGAAATCTGAAGGGCTAGTTGTACGGACCGAAAGCGTCTCACATTACATTCTCTGGTCTTCAACTGTCGGCCAAGTGGTTGAATCAATGATGGGTACCGTCAAGATATCTGACAGACCACTGAAAAGATTATGAGAAAGAAGAGTCCGTTTCTTCTGCTCTCAGGTCACTAAAGCAGTCGAGGGACTGATGATAATAATGATGATATATTTACGACTTTTTGTGGGCCTCGAGTGTCTACTTCAAGGCAGCTGTGTGTATTCTTAATTTGTTAAATGATCTAATAAATTAAGTATTAAAATTGTAGATATTAGTACATTTAATTATATATTAAATATAACGAATTTTAGAAATTAATATTAATTACATAATCAGAAAATATTAGGATATTGCATTCATTAAATAAACGTCTTATGAATAGTGGTGATATGAAAAAGTGAGACTGATGATTACTTATTTTATGTCGGTTATTTATTGAGAAACCGTCTAGATATGATATCAAATATAGGCTGATCGTATTATTTAGTAGGGCAGTATTTCTTTAATAAATCAAAGTAATTTGTTTCGTTGCTATGTGCAAGATTTAATGTCTTGACCCAACGGTGGTCTCTTTTGGTTTTCATACATACGGGTGTTTTTACTTCTAGATATCTTGTCTACGTATGAATTATGACATTGGGGATTCGAGATTATTTTAATCACACACACACATACATACATACAGATAGATAGATAGATAGATAGATAGATAGATAGATAGATAGATAGATAGATAATGAACAGACTTATACGGAGAGACTGAGATAGATAGATAGATAGATAGATAGATAGATAGATAGATAGATATGAAATGACTGATAGATGAGATAGATAGATAGATAGATAGATAGATAGATAGATAAAGGAACAGACTTATACGGAGAGACTGAGATAGATAGATAGATAGATAGATAGATAGATAGATAGATAGATAGATAGATACGAAAAGCTGATATGGTGAGACTGACATATATTGATAGATAAGAATGAATGAATGCAAGATATAAATGTTTTCAGATGAAACATGGTTAAAATTTGTGTTCATTATGTTAGATATAAAGCAATACGTGAATATTTGATTGAAATACCGATTGTTCGCTTGTATGTGTGCTGTTCAATATCATATACTGGAAACAGTTTATGTTTACTAATATCTGAAGTCTTATCATTGTTCAATCTTAAGCGGTAGTTATTTCTTTCACCCTGCTTTTTTTGTTGTTTTTTTTTTGTTTTTTTTTCAAGTATTGCACTAAAATATTTAATGAATTGATCTCATTTCAATTTCTAAAAAATCTCATGCATTCTTGTAAATAAATTTCTCATTCTTATTCGGGAATCCGATTTCATTCGACTAAATTTGCTGGAAATGCATTCCTATATCGTTCGGTGTTGATTTCATCTTCACTACAGTGGCTTTCCCGATGCGAATCCTTGTTTAATTAATGTGCCTGTACACACGAATACGCAAACAAACACAGAAAGTGATAGCTTATGTGTATAGGGATATATACTCAGACATATAAACGTATTTACTCTTGCATGTTTGTGCACAAATATATATATATATATATATATATATATATATATATATATAACTAAAATTATATAAAAATATAAAATTATATATATATAACTAAATTATGTCCTTGAATGCCTACTCGCCTGTGCGTGAAGGCCAGCTTGAGACTCATGAATATTCTACATACAGGACAAGTAGCAGCAGCACATGGAAAGCTGAAAACATTTAGGGCGGTGTTTAGTATTCAAATTGTAGAAAGCAATGTTATGAGATATCTTATATATATATATATATATATATATATATGTGTGTGTGTGTGTGTGTTTGTGTGTGTGTGTGTGTGTATAGGATATATACGCACACATAAAAACATATTTACACTTGTGCGTACACACACAGAGACGCATATATATATATATATATTACAAATTTACTGATTTAAAAATATGATTCCGTCGCTACACAGGAATTACCATGTTTCAATAACAGAAAGTAAAAACTTCAAATTCAATTATAGAATTGAATTAAAGTCCTTAGGCGTTTCATTTTCAAACAATTTTGCAATAACTTATTTTTAAATTTACTGAGTTTTTTAACCACATGTATTCATAATATCAATTTTTAAGGATACGGGGAAATCCAATCATTTAAACCTTTTTCCCTGACAAAACATGAGTTACTTTCAAAACAAAGTTATGGTAGGGTAGGGTAGGGGTGCCTTTTCACACGAATGATGACATCCGTTCGACTCATGTCGTCTGGTCTTTATCAACGACAAAAACGTTTTTAGGCTCTTCTGTTTCACCGTTAAGTTAGTACTTTATACATAAAGATCTTTTTTCTAAAAGGTTGTTTGTATATGAATAAGCCGTATTGAACTACAATTTTAAAATATTATTCTTACTTTTATTACTAATAGACTATATTTCTTTTAAAACAAATAAATGTAATAGAATTACTTAAATTATTTAACAATTATTATTAAATATCAAATATAAATATGTATATTTCATTTATCAGTTGTTTTTAAACATTATTTAAGGAAAATTTCTCACAGTGTCAGCAAATAATAGCGATTTCATTTCTTTGATTAGGTATTTTTTTTATTTTTATAAACCTTGTAATATATAGTTTCTCATGTATGCACAAAAGGCATGGGTAATTTAATGACCTACATATTCTAGCTTTTCTTCTTAATTCTATGTCGCACAATAACGCAATTCACTTCGCCAGTAATTTGGAAACAGGATACTGTAATGCTTGTCATTCGTACTGGTAAAGCCAACGCGAACATTTAAGATTGTTTGGGTGTCAATCTGAGGACATTGCAGAGAATTCGGAAAGAGTTGGATGAATCTAATGCTTAATACGAAGGTGTTTAGAGTGATGACTAATGATGGCGATGTTATGCCCCCATTCATCTTCCCACAGGTCCTCAAAACCGAGGCCTACAGCAAGTGCCTTGAGGAAGTAATGCAGACCTGGGTAAAAGGGTGGCTGCTAGAAGACCCTATGTCTGGCAACAGGACTGTTTACCATGCCACACAAGTAGAATAATCCAGTCATGGTTGTCAATGAATTTCTGCGAACTCATCTGGCTATTTGACTCAGGCTGAAACCCCGTTGATTACTATGTGTGGGGCGCAGTTGAGCAAGAGACCAATAAAAATCCTCGTAGCACCAAAGATGAACTGAAGGCAAGGATTACGGCAGCATTCGCCAAAATAAACAAGGAGACCAACCAGAAGAGATGCAGGAGATTCCGAAGTCGTCTGCCGGTGGTGATTAAAGCCAATGGCTATTTTATTGAATACACTTACTCTTTAGTACTTCAAGATATTTTTTGTATAAATTTGGTAAATATATCTGTTAACATCAGATCCCTTTTTTGTTTAATTTAGACGAAAATTCATCCTTCGCAACCTGTAGAAGATAGTTAAAGGGTTTCTTGAAATTCCAATTTATCTTACCATAGAAAAAGCTGAAGTTAAATATTATATGCGAAAAATAAATATTCACTTTTTAGGCCATATGCATCGTTTTTTATCATATTAATAACACATAAGTTATCTTGATTCTTTAAATGGTTTAAAATCTCTTCATAATAATATTAAGCTCATACAAGCCTGATTCACTCTCATTATTAAAATGTACATAATTACAATATCATTGATAGTGTCGGGGGTTTAATCGTCATCTTCAATATGTTTGTCCAGTGTCATCCTGTCTTTTTATTCCAAAAGGGTGTAAACTTTACTGTTGACTACTTTGTTTTTGAAATTTCTCTTTCAATATTATTTCCCGTTTGTGCCCCTACATATAAATAGACACTAGCGACTGGAATGTGAGTTTCTTTATAAGTTTGTTTCTCCTTTTCTCATATGTGCTTACATTCGCAGCAATATTGTTACACGCTACGTAGCCTCCCGGTGCCTTTTTTCAGAATAGTTCCATGTTGATTGTTCTGATGAACTTTCCTCTTTGGCTCCTATACTTTATGAATTTATGCGCAGTTCTAGATTTGTGGCAAGGCCTCATCATCTTATACTTGAAATGGATAGCTATAACCGTAAGTTTTGTGCTAACAGTTTTTCTATAAAGCTTTTCACTTGCGTAAATCTTTACCGGATTCTTGATTCACAGATAACTTTGAATTTTAAATGCACTATCAAGCGATACCTTCTGCCTTATTAATTTCTGTTCTTTTATATTTCCTTCTTGTTTTTCTCATATTCTCTCACACTCAAGATAACTTGTGTCTTCGTTGCTTTATTGCTTTGTGTGAGGTTAAATGATTAAAAGATATAAAAACAAACAAACACTATTACTCTAAATACTGCGTTAATGTTAGTCTTAAAAGGTAATGTAATTTATATAAATTTGTATCTTTAGTCGATAGGAACGTGATAAAACCTGAACGAATTTAAGTTAAATATACCTGCAACAAATTCTCATATTCAGTGCAGATTATACACGAAAAATCTTTATACATTAGTTCGTATTATGCACGAATTATTACGGTAACTAAAAATAATCAATACTTTCAGCTTGAAAGTTATGAATAATTTATAATTTCCATATAAAAGTTATTGTAATGCTTAAGCTCGCAACCAATGAGCCAAATTTAGTTCGTAAATAATGACTGTAAAAAAAAAAATAAACGCGTCAGCAACAAGTTTCCTTTATGCAAGAGAACATCAATGTCAGGATGACTATGGATAAAATGTCCCTAGTTAGAAGTGTAAGAAGCAAAATTACATGGTATATGACTATGATATCTGACAAGCGCCCATTAATGATTATGTGAACACTGTCCGAAAAAAAATTATTTGAAAATAATTATTCGCAAAAATGTTATACGAATTGTAAATTATTTGAATGAAAATTAATCAAAAGACAATTATACTAAATGAAAATTATTCGAAATGCTAAATTATTTATTTCAATAAAAATGTCAAACTTAAATGAGGAAAAACACAAATGATAATTATTTGAAATACAAATATCGTTAATAAAACACTTTTTAGAAAGAAAAAATCCTTATAACCGTATGTTATATGATACTGCACGCAAATAATCAACTACTGAAGAATGCTCGTTAAAATGATACTACTAAATGTTAAGTCTTCTATTAGTGTTGCAGTATTTCTTACCACTCTTGATATTTCGCTAACCTGCTCTTATTTTGTAATATCAATTTCTTGCAATTCCAGTTCTCTTTTAAGAGCGTCTAAGAATTTGCATATTGTGGGATGATGAGATGACATTTGCTACAAAATGTCCCATGCCCAACTTCGAGGAAGTTATTAGTTCTAGGTAAATCAACACTGACTCTCACAAAGCAAGGCTGTATAAGTATTTCAAACATAGTTAATTTCAATAATTATCATTTTACATAACTAGCATTTCAATTAATTTTCATTCGTATAATTTACAATTCGATAAATGTTTTTCGAATGTTTTCGAGCTATTTTGCCCATACACATTGAGCTGGCGGCTACTCAAGAAGCTGCAATGCATGAACGAAAGTAATATTGCAACATTCGGATTATATGTTCCAGGTTCGAATATGCAGGTAACGTATCAATTAGATCATTATATATATATATATATATATATATATATATATATATATAACAATGATTTACAGATTATATGCGTACGCTTGTATTTATACCAGGTGTGTAAAAATTAATGCATTTTTATTATATAAGCAATAAAAAACACAGCGTTTCAAGGACTTCTATTACAGCGTTGTAAAACTTGTCTGGCTGCAGATGTAGCCGGATTTCTTATAGCAGATTTCACTTCTTAATAACAATTTGCATTGGACCAATGAGATGAAATATTCAGTGTGCTAAGTAGGGATGTAAATCTGTTATGCATAACTATATTATGATGTACAAACATGCTCTTAATTAAGACAGTTCAAATCTTATATATTGCCACAAATGCAAAAAAGGAAATTATGTTGAAGAAACTGGAACGGAATTCCGTTTTTGGGTCAATGACATCAGGGACAACAGCAGCTATTATCTTGTCTCTGCACACTTCGGCCAAGCATTTCATAGCGTCGATGACATCAGATGCGTGCTGTTGGCGTTGTCATTCAACAGCCTAGAAGAAAAACGCAGATCGGAGTCGAAATTTATTTTCAAAATAAATTCCCACATTTGGGCATTAAACAGACATTTTCGTTTATTCAGAGACCTCTAACCAACCACAGGGAGAACTCTAACTAAAAACATTCCTCGGAAGAGTTAATCTAACTTTGTTTATTCATCGTAACGTTGAAAAAGAAGGCAGACGAGTTCGAAAATTCTGAGATTAAAATCTGTCTCTTCGTGCTTCAATTCTCTCAAAGGATGCCATAAATACCAATTCTATTAACAATATTGGCATTTTGTTAGCTTTTTCATTCTTCTTTTTTTATTAACCAGTATATTAAATCTCTCTCTCTCTCTACATATATATATATATAATTCCAATATATTCTGGATCTGTGGATTTGAACAAATACACTAAGTAAATCATATATAGATTAATTTGTATCCAAGTTCCGAAATAAGAGATTACCAAGCAGTACACAGATTTCCTATTAATATAATGTACATCCTCCTTAGATAAGTATAGGCTCACACATATGAAAGATACATTATTCCCTGGCTTTTGCATATGGAAACGTAATATACCACAATTTCTATGTGGGCTAAGTGAACGAATTAGGTGCCATCCAATCATATCCCAGACATTTTTGATTGGCTGGCAATGGTGCCCGCCAGGTTGATTTTGTTTAGCGGTATATCAACCTCTAGGGGTTATTTAATGCCGAAATCTAAATATTTTGAGCACAGTTTTATGGCTTCAACTAAATATTTTGAGCATAAATGTATGCCGTCAACTACAGATAAAAGATATTGTTTGTCATTTTGCTACAAAATATATACTTGGTAATTCCTACTATAAAATCTATTGTTGGTAATCCTTAGTATAATTTATATTTTTGGTAATTTTGACTAAAACGTTTATTTTTACTATAAATAGGTATAATTGGCAATTTTTTTATATAAAAATATATTGCTTGTATTTTTCTACAAAAACGTATTTTTATACTATCATATTGTTTTGTTTTTGTTATTGGATTCACTATTTACCCATAACTGGGACCCTAACAAGTGTTACCAGGATGGATATGGGAACAACCTCAATTAAGAGGTGGTTCCACGTTCCTCCTGTGCATGTGGGTCATGGGCGAATGACATACTGAAAGATGTCGAGTCAGTGTCGCTATTACAATGCATCGAATTTGGTAATTGTCTATATTACGTGGCTGTGAGGAATATATTATATGGGTGATGAAGAATATATTATATGGGTAACACCAGAAATTACCATTCAGCCTCTCCACGATATGTCGCATAACTCTTCTAAAAAGGAACTAATTGTATATAGGAAATATGAATTTCTTTCCTTGTCTTGACACCATGCTTGAGGGAGAGATTTTCACCGAATAGAATCTTATAGTAGCATTCGTCCCCATCTAAACTTCAGCCGATGACTGAGCAATTTTAGTAAATGGTATATTTCTGTCGAACAAAATTAATCAGAATATATACTATTAGGTTGGCGCAAAAATAATGACGTAATAATGTCGTTTTTTGACGTTATACGTCAAAAAACGACATTATTACGTCATTATTTTTGCACCAACCTAATACCTATTTGTATGTACATAATAAAACCGGTTACAGTCGGTATCGTTGTTTGTAGAGTAGCAATTTTAATTTCGGTTAGTAAATAATTTATGCTACAAATGAAAGGGTTTCCTTACAGATTTAACTATTTTCCTAGTTTCTAATGTATTCTGTGTAAAGTAAACAATTATTTCTCTTAATTTACTATATATATCTTGTCTTTATTAAATTATTTTACACTAACAGAGATGTTGACTTTTTGTATTGATAATTAAAATAAGTAAGGAAAAATGAATACAGTAAATATAGAAATGTAGAAAGCATGTAGCAGATCTATTCAATCGATACCGTGAGGAAATACTGAATGGAATTAGAAGTTCTACCAGTATTTATTGTTGCCGGTAACAATCTTAACAATATAAGATCTACAAATAGCACAAGGTTGATAGCAGGAGCAGAAAGGAAATTACAAGAACTTCTACAGAAAGTAGCGCAGGAAAGCGGCGAAAAGAAAGGACTAGACATCAATTGCAAAAAGAAAAAAAAAACAGAATGCATGGTTGTTCGCAAAAGGAACAATCAAACATGCAAATAGAAAATACCAATTTCAAACCATACAATAATTTTAAAATCTGTTCTTTAAATAGAGGATGAAAAATACGATACTAATATCCGAAGGCGCATTGGGATAGCGAAAGACGGCTTCCAAAAGCTAACCAATGTATTAAGTAACAGAAAAAAAAAACATCGTTAGGAACAAAGAAAAGAATATTGAAGACTTATGTAATATCAGTCCTTCTATATGACAGTGATTTCTAGACAATCTCGTCACATATGAAGAGAACTGAAGCAGCGGAACTTTTGCTCTACAGAAGGATGCTGAGAATACCATGGAACGAACATATGAGCAACGACAAAGTTTTAGAGAAAATGGAAACAAAAGGTACGGTTATAGTTAGCATCAGAAAGAAACAGATGACATTTCTATCGCACATAATGAGGAAAGATGACTTGGAAAATTTAATATTTGCAGAATACATTGAAGGTAAAAGGGACATAGAAAAACAACGCCTAACATATATAGCTAAGATTTAGGAGGAATAACCAAAAAAAGAGTTTAGGAAAGATAACAAAAAACGAAATGTATTAAGGACAGGAAATTGTGGAGAGACATGATCGCCAACGTCATGAAGTGATACGGCACATAGACGAAAAATGACATAATTTACAATGAAAATGAAAGTCTGGTTTAAGCTTTAGGCATACCAAGTTTGGGTGAAATACTTTCATTAGTTTTTGAGTTTATATTTGATAAACAGAAAGTCTGACACTTTATTTTTTATGTACAGATAACTAAGAACAAAATTTTGTTAAAATATAGCATCTATGTTTATTGGAAATTTTTTTTTTTGAAATACATTATTTATTAAATAAAAATATTATTAGGTCACTTCGAACTGAGAATAAATCATTTGCGTATACAAACACAAATACATAGAAAAGAAAACTACATTCACGCACAAGCACACACATACACTGATAATGAATCATCTGTGCAATCAAACAAACATACATAGAAAGAAACGTGCAACATTCATACACAAGCAACACACGCATATATAAAGCAAGTTAC
>OZ010592.1:69970522-70005522 GCA_963932145.1 Acanthosepion lycidas | reverse complement strand
TCCGCGAAGAAGCAAATGCTACAATAGCCAAAAGCATTCGCATTACTGTGAAGAATGGAAAAAATTTCCAGTAAGGAAATCTGGACCTTGTTTCATGAAATACTACATCGAGCAATTGGAGCAATATTTGAGCAAAAGGCAACAACAGAAATTACAAATCCATATTTTAACACTTTATAATTTCTATAATAATAAAGACTATTTTTCTTGCCAAAAAATCTGTTTTATTTTATGAGCTGGTAAGTTAAATTTGTCCAGTATTTTTGGATGGCTTTTTCCAGTACTTCTAAGTTATTATGCAAATCACATAAGACTCAAAAACTGAACATTCTTTGTCAAATTTAAACAATTAATTTAGACGTCGAAAACAAAGCTCGAGTTATTTTTTTCGGTTGCTTAAATATCGTTTATTGAAATTATTGGATTTATTACAAAACCCGAAGTTAATATGCAAATCCAGTTTTTATTTACTTTAATAAAATCGACGGCAATATTTATCTATTGAAATTACAAGTTACATCAACCTTTGTTAATTTAAGGAAGACTTAGTCTATGTTATTTAAAATTACATTTCCTGGAAGATTTAAACGTAATATATTCAGTTATGATTCAAAGGATTGTTGCAAGGATCCTGCCCCCCATCCGAATCTATGATACGTGACTCCCTTTAATATTACATCTCAAATTTCACAAGTTAGTATTCATATAACAGACAAATTTTATTGTAAATTAATTAGTAACAACAATGAATCACATGTAAGATAGATGATCAATTCAACTAGAAAATTTGGAAAATAATACACTGTATCTAAATTCAAATTAGAGGCATATAATAAATCATTCCATCTTAAATAAATCAACAATGTTTTGCGGCAATTCTTAACATCAACATGAGTTTCAACTTGTTGAATAATTATAACACATTCATCATGATAGAAAGAATAGTGAATTTTATATAGTGTTTTTTTCCAGGATGAACATGATCAAAGGGATTACATGGATTTGAACAAGAAAGACCCAAAAATGACGTCATAATCTATGAAAAATTTCCATTACTTAATATTTAGTTGCTTTTAGCTTAATTCATAAGGTATTTAAATGTAGGCAAAAAAAATCAAATACTGATTCAGATAGCGATGATCATAAAGCACTTTTCGGGTATCCAGTTAGGCCTGGGTCCCTCATAGTTTAGAATTTCGGGTGTAGTAAGCACCGGCCTTCATGGTAAACATGTGATGATTATTTTTATTAAATATCCATTAGACATTTTCTTATGAGAAATACGCTCAATTTACAATATTTGTATATTAAACCGCTATCATTTTAATTTCTATGCAATTAATGAATTTTATTCATATTCCGAGATTATTTCACATTAATATACACGTTATGTTCAGTGGATACCGGTCTGAGTTGACATCTTTCTTTTTTTTTTTTTTAATTTTTTTAAATTTCTGTCGGTTTGGGAATTCATGTCTCTTATTAAGAAAATGTTTAGATTGGTACACGGTATTATACAATTTTAAAGAGATAAAAGCACGTACATCCGCTAAATATACCTTTATATTCTAATTACAAATAGAGAGGATTAATATGGAAAAACATAACCGAACCTAAACTATACACTAATGATAACTTATACTATACTAATACTATACGAATGACAAATTATACAGCACATGTAATAAATTTGAAACATCGCTCTACATAAATAGATTCGAGACTTTTAATAAAGAAAATGTGTTTTGGGCTAGTTTCAAGACAGCATCCGTTTTATATTTGTGGAACTCCCTTTAAGCTAAGTCTGCTTTATACTACGAAATATTACTGCTATTGATTTCCCCAATATAAGGGGATGTAGGTTCAAATCCTGCTGAAAGGCACAATTTCTTTATTAAGATCTTCCTATGCTCAGGCCAGCAGACGTCAAATAAAGAGTTTTCTTTGCACAACAACTGAGCGAAATTACACAAAAGGAGTCAATGTAAAGTGCAGTCTTTGTCGATATTTATTTGCTACTTTAAGATATGGGCTGGTGTCATAGTGAAGACGTAGGAGAAATATGTTGATGTATTCCGGTAAAGAGATTCTATTTTTTGGCTTCTACTCACTGGCCACTACAGCCTGAAAGGAAAGTATAAAATAAAATTATAGGAAATGTTGGCATCAACTTTGGGCCAACTAAACATTTGATCGATGTCCGACGTAAAAAAAAAAAATCGAAAATAATAAAAGAAATAAAATGCTAAACGAAAGAATGTGCCTACTAAAAGCACTGGAGATTGTCAATGTCCATTTGAAAAATACGGCTGGAAATTTTCACAGGCAATATATTTGCTTTTATATTTATTTCCTCTTAGTCTATAGTTGAAAGCCTAAAATATGTTTCCTTGCTATATATTCAGGATATTTGACTTATTATTTTAAAAGTTAACAATTTTCTTAATCTAAATCTCTGACATACATGCTAAAATGTGAACAGATTAACATAAATGTTTTTTTGTCGATTTGATGCACTCAAATGAATTTGCTGCTATGCATTCCATAATAATAAAAATAAATGTCTACACATGTTCAAATAATTACTCTTTCACCCTCCGCCCTCTCCCACCAATAGAACAACTTTCTACTTATCTAATTACATAGTAAGACATGAGATTAAATTTGGCGTGGTAGATGTCCCTCCATAATATATGCTTGTCAATTACATAAGAGATATAATGTTAAACTTGACTTAGATTTATATACATTAATCGTTTACTTGATGCAGAGAGCGAATATTTGCGTCCCCTAGTTATGATCTATCGCTTTGGGTTTTGATATCAAACATAAATGCAATACAAACAATTATAAATTATGACATACGGCGAGTAAGCTTATTCTGATCACCATAAATTATTGCTATATTTTGATAACTAAGAGACATGGAAATGGAGACAAACATTGCAAATTAAGTCCAGAATGGGAGTCGATATATTCCAAACGATCATTATACGACATGAATGCAAAATCATCTCTGAATTTTAAAACAATATTTTCAAATTGTAACACGCAAAGTAGAGGAAAACAAACTACATTGTCAATTTTCGCATTAGATTTGTTTGGGAATACGACATCGTGCTGGCTCTGTTTAAGGCTTAACACTGGAAACTTTTCAAATAAAAATGTAATTCTACAATGCGAAATGTTAAAACTACAAATGATATTATGACAATGAAAAATACTCGGTCATATTTATAATATAGAGAACACTTTCCTCCTCCTTAGCTGCTCCACATTATTTTTCTCCCCCTCTGTCCCTCTATCTATTTCTTCTCTCTTTCTTTGTTCTCCTTCTCTCTTTTCGCTTTCGTCTTTCCCTATTTTCGCCTTCTCTATTTTCTCCTCGCCTCCTTCCTTTTCTCCTCCTTACTTTTCTCAGTCTCTCCTTTGTCGTCCTTTTTCTTCTGACCTCCTCTTTTCTCCCTGAAATCATTGCCATTTCATTTGTAGAATGCAAAAAAGATCACGGATTACTAGAAATTGATGTATCATAAGTAAATACAGCAAGACTAATCAATTCCATGGAAGCAGAAGAAAATGAAATTGGATTATTGAAAGGCTATAAAGCAAGAATTCGACTAAAAGAAAATTATCACGCAAAATATATAGAGTCAAGAAAAGCTCCTGTTCATATTTTACCTTTGGTGGTAGCCAAATTAAACAAAATGATAAACAAGTCATACTAGAAAGAGTAACTCAAGAGGGTAGCAATTGGGCGTCACTGATAGAAGCGATAAAGAAACATGACGGAGATTAAAGAGATGCGTAGTGATTACAAGATAAGGAGTAAATCACCAAATATGTTCAGACGCTTTTTCCTTTGCTAAATATCGAAACTCCGAGCCGTGAGGTAACAAAAATTGAACACATTGCAAAAATTGATCTCAAGACAGCATACACGCAAATAGAAACTGACGAGGAATTCAAGGAAATCACCACGATAAACATCCCTATAGACTTACTATGATAGGCTAGTCTACAGTTTGGGGTTAAGCCATATTTTGGAAAAAGTAACAGAAATATACTTATTAGGAAAATTAAAAAAAGTATTATAATATACCAGGATGATGTATTCTATGGAGATGAGAAGTTCACCTCTTCCCAACTGATTTTGTACTTTAGGCATCAGCTTAAAGTCAAGATTAAGACGGAAAGGCGGTGACTCTTCATCGGAATTCGGCAAAAGGTGGGTAAACCTGTGTAAGGTGAAAGGGACTGATCTGGAGTGGCACTTGGATGTCGGTTAGGTACAGGATTTTGTCCTACCAGGGCTAAATAGAGGCAACCCGCTCCGATATTAGACTAGTTTATGTTTTTTAGTTTGAATCTTTAGTTTCCCGTTTCTGGTTAACTTAGCTAGGGTATGCATGCTCATTGGCCCCCTTTTATTTCTGTCCCCTGTCTTTCTTTTGTTTAATTCCCCATCCCCTCCCTCGTTAGGGGGTCAGTGATGTCATTTCTCTGGTTGTTGCGGGATGACTTTCGTTTCGTGTGTGTTTTCGTATTTGTTATTGTGTCTAAATGAATGCGTGTTTGTGGGCGTGCTTGGTTTTTTATAATGTTATAATCCCACAATTATTTCGTCCAGTTAACTGATGTTTCTGCCACATTTAGGGATTGTGGGTTTTTTTTTATTACTAACCCCATTTTGTTTTATGTAAATAGTATTAATTCATATTGTAAATAATCATTGTTTTTTTTTTTTTAATTGTTTTCCCCTCCCCCACAGACTTTGAAATGTACATATGGGTACTAGTTAGGATTTCATAGAGAACTTGAGGTATTATTGTGGACGCAGAAAGAAAGGTAGGAGGGAATGTGTTGTTTTGGTGATAGGACTATTGTTGGTATGTTTGGGTCTGTGTCTGTGACTAGCTCAGTTTAGAATTAAGACTGAAGAAGACCGTCCTTCCCCAACCCCCTTTTAGACCTTGTGCCACATTTTGTACAGTAGTACAAATAAATAACTATACCAATATGGTGTATGTGTAGGAAAGAATTAAAGAAATAATATTAAACAGAAAATTTTAGTGAGATTAAAAAAAGGCAGGCAAGAGTATAAACGAAAGCAAGCATAATTTGGGTTGTAAAAAGATATATTTAGGATATCAAAAGAAGGTATATCACACGACGATAGTAGAAATAGTAAATACATACAAAATACAGATATATAACATGTCATTTTGTCATTTACAAAATTACGCAAAAAAACAAAAACAAACAATGAATTTAAGTGGACACATGCAAACTATCCCCTTTTGAAACACCAAAGGAAATACTGAGGAGCAAACATAATTTTTTGATCCACAAAAAGAAATAACGTTAACCACAGACGCGAGTGAAAAAGGCGACTGATGCTATTCTATCGCAAAAAGTCCACCCAATCATGTACATAGCAAGAAGTCTAACGTCAACAGAAAGTAAGTTCTCGAATATTGAAAAAGAAGCACTAGCAATTGTAAGTAGCGTGGAAAGGGCACGAAACTTTTTGATATGAAAAATATTCTTATTAAAATCTGACCGCAAACCATCGGAATGCATATTTAACCCGAGAAAAGAATTGCCAAAAGTCACATCGTCAAGGATTTTAAGATGGACAATAAAACTATGGCATTCGATTTTGACACTCTATACGTAAAATGAGATACTATCCCTCACGTAGAGGCTTTATCAAGATTACAGTTCAAGAGTGGAAGAGAAGAAAAACAGGAAAATACTGAAGATAAAATATAATACACTGGGGATAAACGGACGTTCTTCCACTAAATAGAAACAAAGCAATGCCCAATATTACGCAGAATAAAAAATAATATATGGAGAAATTGTTAGATTGCCGAGCGACACTTTAAAGCAACGAAGCACAAACTAACAATAGAAAATGATATAATATGCAATGGGGATATAATAGCTCCACAAATGCAAAGAAAGGAGGTATTAAAAAGGGTATATGACGACGTGCATTGTTGAAAGAATGGTACAAACGGTAAAAAATGGGATTAAAAGCATTCTCACCACTTAATGAAATCATAGAAGCGTATCTACCAAAAATGGTCCTCGATTACAGATCCATTCCAGATGCGGGAAGAAAACTGACCCCTTCATCATTAATGGGAAGACAAATCAGAGCCCAATAACTATGTCCTTTTCTGCGAAAGAAAAGATATGTTATAGAAAGAATAATGAGTTTAATCCAGAAGCAAATTTCCTGCTACACTACGGCTATACTTGGGAAAAAGTGACAAAATATACTGGAACATGCGGATCAATTCGGAAGCAGAAACGAACTGGATGGCGTAGAAATGAAAAATCAACGACAAGTAGACACGGAAAGTCGCAAAAGTGGAAGAGAGCTCGAAATAAAAGGAAGTGAGAATGAAAAACTGACGAATTGTTTGCTTACTCTTTCCTCCTCCTTTCTCTTCGTTTTCTCTTTTTGTTCTCCTCTCTTTTCTGTTTCTCTCATTTCAACTGCCTTCCTTCTCTCTTATCTCCTACTTACATTTTCTCGTTTTCTCTTTCTCTCATTCACTACTTTCTCCTTATCTCCTCTATTTTCACTTATTCCCTCTATTCTCTCTTAAATTCATAATATAGAGAATTTTTTTTTTTAATTTACATCTTCATTTTCTATAATTTCTCTCTTTCTATCTTCTGTCTTTCAATACTTTCTTTCTCCAACTGTCTTCCTTTCTTCTCCTTTTCTTTCTTATCTCGCTCTTTCTTCTCGCCATCTTTCTCCTTCTTTCCTCCATCCTTCTTGATTGTGTCCCTCTTTTTCATTCTCTCTCTCTCTCTCTCTCTCTCTTTCCTGATTCTCGCTTTTATTCCGCTATTTTTCTAATTCTCTTTTCTCATTCACTTTTTACTCATTATTTCCTTCTCTCTTTTTACCTGCTCTCCTTTATCTCCTTCCCTCCTACCTCCCTCTCTTTCTCTCATCTCTACTTCTCCTTCTTTATTTTCTCGTCCTCTCTTTCTATCTCTTTCTATCCTTTCTTTACTCACCTCTCTTTTCCCTTCCTTTCTCAACGTCCTGTAGACGCATGGTATTAGGTTGGTGCAAAAATAATGTCGTTTTCTCACATATGTTCCTATGTTAGAAAGCGACATTATTTTTGCACCAACCTAAGATTATTTAAAACGAAAGGTAATCACATAGAGATAAAACTCTCCCAGTTCAAAATACTTTTAAGAAAGCCAGGATTTGAGCTAAATTTGATTGAAATAAATGCAGTTAAATTAATTCCACATTTAAGCAAAGTACATATGACGAACAACTTGAACCCACTTAAATAATTTCAGATATTTTAAATTCTCTAAGAAAATGTACGTGAATTCTAATTAAAGCATGACTTTAAAAATATTATGATTCATATTATTAGGTTGGTGCAAAAATAATGACGTAATAATGTCGTTTTTTGACGTATTTTTTAACGTCAAAAAACGACATTATTACGTCACTATTTTAGCACCAACCTAATAATTAGCCACGTGGGAATTAATTAATTAAGCAATTTTTCATTGAGTGATTTAATGTAGATTCAATGAAACAAAGAGCAAGAATTTATACTCTGTTGATTAGGGAGTTTTTCTCCTTAATATTTTTAAATATTTTCAAAAAGTTCAAGGTATTTTGTCTCGATGCAAGGAAAGCCAAAAATAAAAAAAAAATGAACACAGAGAACGTTTTTCTTCGTGTGTATCTCTCAAAAGCTCAGTTATTATGCGTACGAATCTCATTTTTATTTATACGTGAAGCTTTACGATCGCAAATAAGTCAATATACTTTAAAAGACTTTATATCTACGTAGTATATTCGTGTGTTTATTGATTTGTCTATTTTCTTGAATAAAATTTGGGCGTTAGGAGTGCCAAAAAAATCTTTTTTATGTGCCGTGACCTTTCATATCGTAGGCGATCATGGCCTTACGCGTCTTCCTTTCCTTCTCTCTCTTAATAAGTTTTGTCATTTTGTTATTTCTCCAAAACTCTGTTATATCATCCATTTTCTCAAGCCCATACATGTTACACGCTTCTTTCCTCTGTCCTTCTTTCCATCAATCTACCCTGTGAGTATCAGGTTTTCCAAGACATTCTCCCTCATTACGTAGTCCAGATTTTTCAACTGCATCTCCTGATGTTAAGTATAAGTTTCAAATTCGTTTGAATTTTCTCCAAGACCACTTTGTTGCACACATGTTCGGTCTTCAGTATCATTCTGTAGAAAATATTTCTGTTGCTTCATTCTCTTCTTCATCTTTCAGAAGATTGTCCAGCATACAGATATCCCAGTTCAGTACTCTTTTCATAGTTTCTAACGAAGTTTTTTGTCTCTTAATACTCTGCTTATCTTCTTGAATACATCTTTGGCCATCACAATACGTAGCTTAGCGTCAAAACTTCCATCATCCGTTAGAACACTTCACAGATATTTTTACTTTTGCCCATTCTTGATTTTTGTATACCCGATTTGTAATTTGCTTTTGGAGCTCATCCTTTTGCTGATAACTATGTATTCTGAAAAGATACTTGCAGTAAACGTACTTGATTTATTTTGAGAATCAAGATCTGGAAGCACAAACTTCAGAACTTATAATTCCGTTGGCTAACAATTACCACGATGTGATTGTGAATAAAGCATATATTTCTCTTTTGTTGTTAAGTTTGACACAGAAAGATTAACAACAACTGATATATATATATATATATATATATATATATATATATATATATATATCAGATTAAAATTGAAAAAAAATACGTGGTAGCGATGCCCATTTAAAAAGAATTGTTAATGAAAAGAACTGCCAATGTATGAAGGAAATAACCAAATTGTGTGTGATATTTGCGTATGCCTCCGTAAATGTGTAGCCATATGGTAAGACTGTCAGCGAAGTTCACACAACTAATTTCTATATTTATATAAATTTATTCTACACAGAGATCATTTATGTCACCATTGAATAAAAACGTATGAGTAGAATATATAGCATAAAAATCATTGAACATCACAAAATTTATAAATCACTTGTATTTATTTCACTATCGTTTTTACTACACATTTTTACTTTAGAATATAATTTAAATTTAAATTTTAAAATGTTGTGCCCTATTTGGATTTGCACAGAGTAATTTATTTTTAAGTTAATGAAATAAATGAATAATGAAATGTAATTTTTTGACGAAAATATATATTTAGTGCAAACCTTATATATATATATATATATATATATATATATATATATATATATATATATATATATATATATATATATATGAAAATGAATGTACAAATACAACTGGAGTTTTTAAGAATATTTAATTACAGTAACTTTACAGGTTCGACAAATCTGTAATTTGTAAAGTCCAATTGAGATGGAGAGACGTGAAGCTATGCCATGTTATGGTTCGTATCCTATGATGACAATGAAAAATACTCGATCGTAATTATGATATAAAGAACGCATTTCCAACTTTACTATGCTGAGCTTTCTTTCTCTGTCTCTGTCTCTCTTCTCTCTCTTTCTCTTTCTCTATTTTTATCTCTTTCTCTTTCTCTATTTTTATCTCTTTCTCTTCTCTCTTTACTCTTTTCCTTTTGTCTTTTCTCTTGAAAACTTGAGCGTGCTGGCTTTGTTCAAATTGTTGATCTCGGTAGATAACACGCTCTCACGCAGAAACTGTAACTAAGGTCTGCAGTAGAAATCAAATGTTCCTGGGCGAGCGTCCGCAATAGTAGAGGAGTATCCTAGAATACGAGTGGCCAACTATCATGTATATATATATATATATATATATATGTATGTATGTATATATATATATATATATATATATATATATATATATATATATATATATATATATATATATATATATATATATGCTGGGAAGGGCACAAAGTACATAACCCGGTTTGACTCAAATTTTGTCAGTGATATTGAGTAGAGTGAGCGGTTTGGATACTGTCGATATAGGTGCAAGCAAGTTTGACTGTATTTATCATTTGAAGGCTTCTTATAACGCCCGATTATTCGTTTCCTTAAAGTATAATTAGCCCCCGCTGAATATCTTTGCTGTTTAAACCAATCTTAGGGATTGTTGAGGGTTGAAAAAACACAAATGTGTCTGTGCAGTTTTCTGCAACAGGGATTAGATAGCCGCCATAGCATACAATCAATCTCAAGAATGAGCAAAGAGTCATTTACCTTTTTACGTTCATCAGAAAAAGCTTCTAAAGAAACCTGCCATTTTTTTTCTATATTCCGAATTCTTTCGAAGTTTCCAATAATAAGAAACCAACTAAATGTTGAAAATAGCCAACGTAATATTTTGAAATGAACATCGGTTTGCGTGCTCTGACCATGAAATATAATCTAACATCACGCGGTAAAATGACTTTGCCTTTGAAAAGTATTTTAACACATGCGCTATTAGAGTGAACCAAATTGTATTGATAAAGTGTTGTTCATCTAATTACAATAATTCATTCACATTGAGCGACTTCTTCGATATTAGAAGAAATTCCCAGAAAGTTTTAGCATTCATACACGGCCCACTATGTTATCAACATTTATATGGTAAGAAAAGAGGAAATAGAAAACACCATTAGTAGACTGGTATATAAAAATATGGAAGGCAGATATTAAAACTGCAATCAATGAATGGTGGAGAAAAAGATCATTGGATTTAGGAAGGTGAATATTTGAATAAACAAAAGAAATAAAATTATTTCTAATGTCAGCACGCTGACTCATTCTTTTTTTTAACAACGGAAAAGAAAAATATATCTGTAAAACATTCAAAACAAATAGGCACCTATTTGGAAGAGTCACCAAAAGAGAAAAAGTGTTAATCGGTAAATAAATCAAATTTTCATTTATATGTGTATTAACAAGTTATATATAAAGAATATATACAAATTTTGTTAAAGATAACTGACAAGGCACTGCAAGGAAGCTTTTTATTTAATTTTACTTGTGTTCGTCCAAGTGTTTTCTTTTCTGGACACAAAGTGTCTAAAAACTGTCCAAATGTTCTGCATATCGGCTCGCGCTTTCGGCTCTTCTTTTAGCCATTATCAAGGATGATTTTTTATGGTTGGAATTTTTTATGTATGCATTTGTAGTAATAGGAATGTTTTATTTTTCAACGCACGTTGTGGGCCTGGTCATAGTTAATGTAATTGAGTATTGACTTTTTCATTTTTATTATTAGTGCTTCCATTATTTTTAATATTTTTCCATGTGGATAAGGCTATTATACTTGTCTTTTCTACTAGTATGTTGAGGATGGAGTTTGGTAGATTTTTCTGTGTTTAAGTGAAGTCCTAATTGATCAGATAAGTGTAACATGAGTCGTCTATTCGAGACAATGTCTTATCAATTGTTTTTAACGAAACTTGTATAAAAAAAAAGTGAGTGCTGCCCAAATACACAATATATATATACACACGCACACACATAGAGAGAGAGAGACACACACATATATATGCGTGGGTGTGCGTGCCTGTGTGCTCGTGGGTGTGGGGGTATAACAATTAGTAAACAGACTAATAATGAATTACTTTAAGCAAATATTAACAAATATTTAAACAAGGAAATACTAATCATATCCATGAACATGGTTTAATGATGTGTATCAATTATATGGATCACAAAATGGAAATTACTGATCAAATATGAGCTAATGTGCTAGGCTGTAATATTTTTTTCTACAGGAAAATATTAGCGAAATATACCGATGACTTTTGTAGTATTTTTTTCTTCACGGAGACATTCGAGATGTTTTCATGCATGCTATTTCATCGACTGCAAAGATCTAGTGCCATTCTTCCAAATAATAAGAATCAGAATCCATTAATCTTGGCTCAGTTATCAGATTTTTATCAATACACAAAAGTGCTTATACGTCAACATGCCAGTAGGATTATGACATTTCAATACAAAGGGTTGACTCATTTATAATGTCCACATTTGTTTATCAACTTTATTCATTAGAAAATGAAGTCCGATTAAACTTTATTTATTTATATGATCGTGTTCATAATGACTTTTTGCTGATAACCAAACATTTCTTCAATTCCTTTTGAGCAATATCCTACGATTTTTGATGTGAAAAATCTGGTTTCCATTAGTGAATGCTTTCACCTATTAAATCCTTTCTCAGGTAATAATCGGTTGGTGAAAGGTTAGATGAATATGGCGGAAGAGTTGCTCCCAATTTTTTTCCCCTGTGTTATGTTTTGTATGCAGCATTGCTTTATTATGGAGAAGAGCAATTTTCATGGCGATTTTAAAACAAACATTTATGGACACGTTACAGCTACTGTACGCATAAATGTGCATGTAATATTTCAATGCGTCTTAAGAATTCTAAATAAAAATACCACGGCGATGTCACCACTCATTAACTTTACTTTTTTCCCATGAAGCCCAGCACTTTGAGGCTGATATGTAGATTTATTCTTGTCAATTCACTGCCTTTTACGTTTCATATTGTCGTATATACCGTATTGTTAACCTCCTGATATGGTCTAAGAAATATCTGATATAATTAAGAAACATATATATAGTACGATACATTCGTCATCACAATTGGTTCCCAATAACAGGCATTACTCAACTCGACTCATTATATAAAATCGTTTTTTTACATATTGTAAGATTTGATATGAACTAGCTAAGTAAATCGTTTAATCTAAGTCATTTATTCACTAATCGAACGATGTAATCGATCACTTAATTAACTGCCGAATGTTTTGTGTCCTTCTAAAAAGATATACGTTCTTCCTTATTCTTTTGAATGTTGCTCATTTAACAAATTAAGTTAAAATGTAGAAGATACAGAATGGAATCAAAAATGCCTTTATACATTGAACATCAAAGAATCCGTACCTTTTTATTATCATTAATGATAACTAAAAATGTATATTAAAATGCATATATGCATGCAATATTAGCCTGGTTTAAGCAACTATTCAGAATGACAAAAACCAATGTGAAATAAATTAATTTTCACATGTCTACATTATGTACTTTGACAGTAGTTTGTTATCCAATATTATTGATTTGACCTGAACTCCAGTGCTTCAAACTAATTCTTGCTTCACTTAGAATACGTTTAATTGTCGGTGATAATGTGAATTAATTAAAAAGACGGATAATAGTGAAGAAAAATGCACGTGGTTCTGAAGACACTGAATACGAGCCTTGTCACTTGTTGCAAAAGGGAATATGTTATCAGATTTTTCCGTGTTACTTAAGATGATCAGATATTTTTTCCCCGTTTCGCTGAATAAATACATTCGAATATATGCAAATGATGCTGAAGTTGAAGTGAAAAACCATTATCAGCAAATCAGCGCAAAAAGCGATTAATTGAATAATTTTAGCCCTAAATTTATTTTGGTGAAAAGAGATAAAATTTACAGGTTACTTTTCATTTGCCCACACAAAGGAAAATACTAGACATAAGTTTTTGCCTTAGAATATATTGGATGAATTATTAAGATGTAACATCGCAAATAGATTTACTACTTAAAAAAATTATGGAAGCACATCATCAAAAAAGATAATTTCGCCCACATCCATCATGCTAGATGTTAAATTAATGATTGTGGAAACAATGCTCGTCATTTTGCAAAGACAATGAGTTTCCTGTTGTAATATCTGCTACGTTTCACCCGATATCAAATGTAAGAAAGTCTCCTTCGTAATTTAGCATTCAGGTTCGTATAACGGCGGATATTTATAATGTAATCTGGCTACTCTGACTAATTCATCTAACCTTTTGTCATCATTTGTCTATATTTCTGAGATTATACCTACACTATTTACATCCTTCGGGAGGTTGTCCTTATCTTTATTGTCGTTGTACGCTCCGACCTTCTTCAGGTGGTATACGTTAGAATGTCGGACCGAACCTTTTATTTAGTCCACGTAGATTGTCATACTATTTTTGGATAAATCAGTTTCAATTTATTACCCTTAGTAACTAAACTCCCCCGGATTTTTTGAATATAATATATACTCATGATGAGATCATCTTATTCGCCTAACTGGCATGAATGACAGAACTCTCTCTGGAGTGAAACAATTTGACTTTTTATGTGGAAATATAATGATATTCAAATTTATTTTAATTGAGAATAAAAATACAATTAGAACAGATTAAATTGTTATATAATTAAACAAAACATTTTATGTTCAATGTTTATTATTATAATTACTTCAAACGACACATCTTTATAATATCTGTTTATATTTTTGAGATGAAGTACTTTAAATATTTACACTATTTGCATCGTTCTGATTGTTGTATTGGCATATTCACAACATTTCGGCCGTTGTACACTCCAGCCTTCTTTAGGTGATGTACATTGGAATTTGAATCCGAACGCTTTATTTAGTCCAAGGCGTAGAATGTTCTAATTCTACGTGTCATGCCTTTTTTTTAGTTTCAGTTAATTCCCTTTAGTAACTTAACTCTACAAGATTTTGTTGCCGCGGTTGTTGAACTCACAATTCATTGTTTCATGTTACTTTTTGGATTATGTCAACGAACGCTTTTATCCACTGAGCCATGTATGTCACCTGCAGAAGGCTGGAGCGTACAACAGCGAAAACATCATGAATATTGCAATACAGATGAAGAGAACAGTCCGAACGATGAAAATAGTTTGAATGTATTTTGTTGTGTTTTTCGAAACCGTAGCAAACCGTTTCCCTTATAATGGCTGGTACGTTGTTACTAATATTTGACCTCCCTTTTTGAATTTCTGGCAAAATCTATGATTGCATTCATTTAATTTCAATTTCATTCGTGTTCTAGTCGATTTACCCTTTAGACAATCAAACTGCTCTCATTTTGTATTTTATAAGGTAACAAAGACATGAATTTAAGTCACATAGAATTTTTATATATTTTAATTCTCTTGGTCTATGCATATATCTCTACGATTAAATCCTCTTCGCTTTTTCTAATCATTCCACCCCATGCAAGACATGATGAATTACTGGATGTAAAAGAATATTAGAAAAAATAAGGAGAGAGAACAATAAAATAACAGGAATTAAGAAAACAGAAGATAATGATTGACAATGTATTTAAGTTTTCCAAGATCAAGTTTGAGGGAAAGCCAGAGGTCAAATATAAAATGATGAAACTTAGATGCCAATCTGAAAATATGCTTAAATTCGTAAAGTCGAGCTACCAATTAGGAAAGCAATATCTATTTTGAATAATACAAAAATGTGGCACACGGTTAAAAGGTGGCATATGTTAAAGCTGGTCTACCGTCTGTCTTATCTTGAACTTAGCTAGCCATGATTACTGTCACAAACATATCACGGTATTTTTTACACCAACACATCACATTCTTACTTACCATTCTTACTACAGCCACATCAAAGTGTCTATGAATTTTTAACTAGTTATCATATGTACATTTTTTGTGTGTGGAAGGATAAAAATAAAAAATAAAATCTCAAAATGAAATTCCAACGAATTGAGCTCGTCAGAATAATTATCATATATATATATATATATATATATATATATATATATATATATATATATATATATAATTATATATATTATTTACATTACTCGAACAATTGTCCTCATCTTTGTCGCTATATTTATCACAACGTTTCGGCCTTTGTACGCTCCGACCTTCTTCAGGTGGTTGTAATGTCGAACTGAACCCTTTATTTCGCTCACTGGGGTAGACTGTTCTAGTTCCACGTGCCATGTTTGATGGATGTCAGCTATCTCCTGTTAATTTTCACTCTAAAAGTTCTCAACTGCCTTAACCTGGTATTTAACCCACACACTTTTGGTCTTGTCACTGGATCTAACCAACGCCTTTATCCATTGTGTCATATGCCCATGAGTGTATATATATATATATATATATATATATATATATATATATATATATATATATATATATTATTTCCTTGGATTTATGTTGCATTCGATTCCCAAATGGCATCATGACATTTTCCACTGATCATTTCTTTTCAAAAAAAAAACCTAAGTTCACACACATTTTACATAGCTCTTCATGTGAGTTGTACTTGTGATTATATCTATTGTATTTCTTTATGGCATGGTCTACTAGGAATCCCTTCAATGATTCTGTCGGAATCTTTTCCAATCAATCCAAGGACTCCAAGTACAACTCAAATAATTGATGTCCTCTTTAATATTATTATTATACTCATTATAATTACCCCCTTTATGGGCTTCTTTTGAAACAGAATAAAGATTTGTTTTTTTTAATTTTCATGCTCCATTATGAATTGTAACATACAATCTACTATAACTGCAAAATAATTATCAAATCCTATTGTTGAAAATTGTTAAATACAATACCACTTGAATCATGCATCTACTTCCACTGTTCCTTGTCAGATACAGACGATCAATATCTACCTTAGAAAAAGTACCGCATTCTATTGCATTAAATCTTATGCGAAAATTTGCAGACAATGAACATTTTTGTGTCAATTTTCTTGCGTTCCTTTAGGTTCAAATTTAGAACTGGGTTAGTAAGGGTGTTCACAAGCGTTATAATATTTCTCAAATTCAATAGAGTTTTCATTATTACTCGCACTCACCTGATGCATTCACTTGCCTTAATTCACATCCAGATAATTGTAGGTATCTTCCTGGTCGAGTTACATAATCATAGCATCTACATCAAGAATTATATTATTCCTTTGCTTGAATTTAGACTTTGCTCATTTATCTAGCCAAAATTCCATGCAAATATAATCGCTGAAACTTTTCAATCTTCAAAACATTTTTTTCAATTCAGAATAATTACTTGCATATAATTTTAAGGTGTCAATATAAAATAAATGACTTATGATTTTATTGTTGATTTTATATCCATATCCTATATTGTTTAATATTTTAAATAGGTAGATATCTGAATGACTCATTGTCGTAAGAAATTCACAAGAGTTGGTGGCATTTTGTATACATAAAGGTTTCTAAGTTTGTGATACTCTCAAAGGCCTTTTTGTAGTCGATCCATTCTTCTATTATTATTATTATTATTATTATTATTATTATTATTATTATTATTATTATTATTTCCTTTGATTACTGGTGCATACTCATTTCTTTCCGGGTCCCAATCACAGACCTAAGCTCAGAAATATAATCATGACATTTTCCACTGACTTTACATAGATAATGCCTTTCGTAAGATGTGGGCTGTACGTGCGAGTACAATTTTTCCTTTCCGGTTTGAGCTACCAGGATTCCTTTCAATGAGTCTATCAATCAATTCGAAGACTCTCAACTACAACTGGAAATGTTAATGTCCTTATGTGCTTTATTTTTGACATTTCGATTTCAATATCTTTGTATTTTTATAGTTTTGTGTATATAATCAAAGATACTTTTTTGTCATTACAGTCTGCAGGGACTGCCATGTCAGTATGGAGGCAAATTTTGTTTTTGCGGTCTTTGATCATGATGTCTGCAAAATTATTTATGATTGTTTTGTCTCTGTGTGTTGTAAAGTTCCATAAATTTGTTGCAGGTCTGGGTGGTATTCATACCAATTTCTTGCAATTTCCTTTCCGTAAATGTTTCAGATTTTTCAATACAGATATTGTCCAACTATGTCATTTTGGGTTTTATATTCAGTGGGTGTCAATACCGTGGAACCTGAGAGAAGATGGTCAATTGCTTCTGAATATTTATCATAGAATCTGCATTTTAGCCTAACACAATTTTTCAGTATGTGTGCTTGGTAATTTTTAGTTAGCAGGCATTCGACATGTGCAGGAAGAATAAAACCTTCGGTTTCAGATTTTAAACCTGCACTTCTTAACCACTGATGAGTAGGGATTTTGTCTATATCATCATCCCAGACCTAGGGTAAGGTATATACATTTCTTTAGAAAAAAGTTATGATGTGAGAGATAATTAACAAGTATTTTTATTTTCTTTATCTTGATTATAATCCCCTAAGTAGAGCATTTTTATACAGTGTAGTCATTTGAATCTCTTGTAAACAGTGGTTGCCAGCGATTGTGCTAATGGTCTTGCCAGTGTCTTTTTCTATGTACATCATTACAATTATTATAGATATAAAGTAGATGCGAGTTGCTACATTTTATTTTTATTTCGAGATTATTATTATTATTATTATTATTATTATTATTATTATTATTATTATTATTATTATTATTATTATGTAGTGTTTACTTTAAGATTAAATATTCATTTTCACTGATGATCAGTTTATAGCAATCTTGTAGATATTCCCACATGCTCTTCCTAAGGATATTTAGTGATTTTAATATAGCTGTATTCTTGATAACTTTCATTTTTCTTTATAAATTCAGTTCTCCCAAATTCCTGACAATCTGATTTTTTTCCAAATATGTTAGCATTGATGTCACCTTCATATTCCAAAGAATTCAAGTTCTCGCCTTATGTCTACATATTTTCCGTTATATCTTTTCATCAGAAATGCATATATTACAAAATTTCTTTTATGTTTAAAGGGATTAGTTTAAGCGATCTCGACCCAATTAAGTTATTAAATTACAAAGTAGTGCGAAATTTGTATTTCTTTTTCCCCACAGCTTCTGATTTGGACATATAACACTGGCCTCTATATTAAAATCGGGGTCAACGTTACTACCCGTTCATATATATGTTTTACTCCTCAAAATCTAAATTGCTTTTTAACTCATGCCATATCCTACTCAAGCCTACAGAGTTCAGTTTAGCCTATCGCTGGAGTAGAAGAAAGGCTTTCTGGCAGTTCCCAGATGGACTGGTCTTAAGGTTACGCAACTGATAAGCGTGAAATCTTCGCCTATACTAAATATTATAACGTGTATATAATTGCTATTATTTCTTCATAGGTTCTGTCTGTATGAATCGAATACATGGTCAAATTTCAAGATCCCAGCTAAGTTAACTTCTTTTTTATATTTTTGCTGTTTTACTGAAGTTACTATATCATAAACAAGAAGTGTTTCAAACATGAGATTCGATTATAAATTTTTCCCCGAGTCCAGTCTGAAACTGTAATGCTAAAACCCGTATAGCACCATCCATACGCAAAAACATTTTCGGAAAAAAGAGGGAAATAATTTGTTTATATTTTTCAAAGTAAAATTCATTAAACATTATTTTTTTATATAAATTATTTCTGAATTTCTTTTACGATTTACTTTATATATTTTCATTTTGTTTCGTCATCATTCGTTCAATCTAAAATAATCCCTTTTTTCTCAAGTTTTTCTTTCTTTCTTATCTTCTTTTTTCTTATTTACCCTGTTTTTGATTCTATATTCTTTATTGATTTCTTTTGGAATTGCATACCATTTTCCATACATTCTTTGTTTGAACCAGTATTTCTTTGAGAACATTTATAAAACTTTCTTTATTTTCTTTTCGCATTTTTCTCCTCTCGAAAATCCTACCATTCCATGCTGATACCAATTCTTGCTTTTCTTTCATTACTTCCTCATACTCCTTTTTATAACTTCATATTTTAACTTCTTTTGATATCTATATTTTCCTTTTCAAAATGTTTCTATATAATTTCTTTATCTTTCTAAGCCTTTCCCTCACTATCTTTGTTTCCCATTCTTTTCTCTGTGTATCCAAATAGATACGGGATGCACAGATAATTCTTACTCGGTTATAATCCAATGATCCAGCATGATATACTGCCGTGATTTGCGGTATATTTGCCGCCAGAGACTAGCCGCAGTAGCCTATATCTATGTTTTACTTCTTTTATTGAGCACTCGAGTTACAAAAAGACGAAAATAAAATCTTTGATGTAACAATAATTTCCCGTAAATTCAAGTATCACAGTTCATATAAATATATATGCTACATTCGTTGATATCTACACTGACAGAAAAATAAATGTCAACACCCTGAAGGATGTTGCCGAGTTTGATCTCAGTATTGTACGTGCATTTGAGACAATAGGAAATAGTTTGATAAAATTCTAAAAAGTTTCATTCATCTTTTGATAAATATATACCCTCTATATCTGAACAGTTATTGTGGAAGCTAAAATAAATATGAGAATTAAGGGACTTTTTCGAGTTAAGTTTTAAGCAAGAGGTAACACATGAAGAGAACAGGCAAGTTAAAATGTAATATTTATTTATGTCATCGCCTCAGGCGTTATACAAACAAGTTTAGTGAGTTTGCTTCGGCATTCTATCATCCCTTATATTACTTTTACAGCCTGCTATTCCACGTCTCTTGGCAACTCAAAGATTATGTTAGTCATTTTAATAAGTTTCATTATTTATTAATCATTTCAAGCCGAGCAAAGCAATAAAGTCACTGAGAACACAATGAGACAAAAACACTATTAAAGAGTGAGGACAATAAAATATTAGGTTGGTGCAAAAATAATGACGTAATAATGTCGTTTTTTGACGTTAAAAATAGGTCAAAAAACGACATTATTACGTCATTATTACGTCATTATTACGTCATTCTTTTTGCACCAACCTAATAACAACTCTAAATGGCAGAAGGTAACAACTGACACTGAATTTAAAAGTTCGAAGATCAAAGTTGACTGAGAAGCCGGAAGAGATCTCCATGTTATTATATTTCTATAAAAAAAATAAACATATTGATTATAAGATTTATTTTTTAGGAATAATCTTTGTTCTTTCTAAACGCTTTTTATATTTTTTTATTAGGCAGAATGATAATTTTACCGACCTTTCAAAATAAACACTTGGTCAATTGTACACTACCGACTGTAACCAGAAATAGCTGTTTTTCTCTAAAACTGGTTTTCATATGACTATATAGTGAGATTTAATAGATTAATTTTAATCGATGCATATAGACGAAAATGTTATTCAGGAATTTAATATTGAAAAAACTAAATTCTTTCGTCAATTAAATTTTGATAAAAGTATTTAAAAAATACAACCGTGATCCAGGCCATAATTGCTTACAATGTAGATATATCATGGAGGAAATGTCATGCCACACACTTGAGCACGTAGCAGACCTTGAAACTACAAACTCTAAGATATTAAAATGTCATTTCTGTATATAACAGGTTATATTGTAACAAAAGAAGAATATATTTAATACTAATACATTTTTTTTATTTTCAAGAATATGGAATTTTTTTTAAAGAAAGAGAATATGGTAATGTAAAAATTCCATTAGATTACACAGTAAAGTGGTTGTGTTTCTGATTTATATATTTACTGACATTGAACTGAAAACTTACAGGAAATGCTTAAAAAAAATCTTGATATTACTTTCTGAAATGTCTCATTTCAATATAAAACAAAAGCGTAATATTATATTGACAAATATATATTTCAAAAATTGTTTGTTTGATTCTCGACCAGCAACACATGAACCAACCCTAAAAGCTTTGAAATTATGTAAAAGATTTATTCATAACATGTTTCCACAATACTCATTAAGACACAATATTAGTAATTCTATGCTCATGAAGTTACATTAAAAATTACTTCCGTTCAGTGTAACAATTTATCAGGTAATTTTTATTTTTGTTTTTCCAACTACTTACATATAATGAATTGGTTAACTTACCAAATCAGCCTGACAACTTTCTGCTAAAGTAAACTGATTTTAATTAGTATGAAAACCATATATACTGATAGTATCTATTATCGTATCATTGAAATAAGTATTTCCGCATCTTCTGTAAAACAATGGCATACACCGGCATATGTGACAAAAATAACAGAATAAAATTTACAAAAATTATCAAAATTATTGCTTGTCTGAGATTTATTACTTCTTTAGAATTTTTTTTTCCCATTATTTTCACATTTAGTTGATAACATCATTTTATAAAATATTGAACTTGTTTTCTGTAATTTTTATACAATTTTCTATGCTTTTAATCAATTAGTATAAACTGACACCTTATTTGCAATATCATCTAAAATGTTTAGAATATCTGGCGAATGTGATATTGCGGGGCATTTAGTTGCAGGCGAAGTTTAGTTTCGTTTTTTCTTAGAGTAATTTTCTTTATAGAAATAAGTCAATAATTCCTAATAATTGTAAGGAGCATCCTCGTATTATATATATATATATATATATATATATATATATATATATATATATATATATATATATAGTTGTTAATTAACTAATTGCGTCATAATACTAACAAGTTGCGAAAAATGATTTCTGTGATTGATATGAGATATGAGGTCTTTAGGTAACTACATGTCCTCTACTCCCAGGGGCATGGCTTGTTATAGGTATCAATATATATATATATATATATATATATATATATATATATATATATATATATATATATATATATATATATGAACAATCTCGTCAGAATTCCTCAGTGTGTCTAGCCATCCGATCGCTTCAGCCGGCCGAACGAATGAACAATTTGGTATCAGTCGGGGATTCTAACCCCTAGGCATAAACATGCCATTGACCTCGAGGACTCGATCTGTTGGGAGAGTCTTGCATTATCAGCATTAATAATCACTGATTACAAATACGCGCCTTTTCCCCATATTGTTAGAATACATATATATATATATATATATATATATATATATATATATATATATATATATATATATATATACAGACCTCTCGAAATATATTGGAAGGCCAAGGCGAATTCCTTTTTTTTTTTTTCGTTATATACTGACGTTATTAGGTTGGTGCAAATATAATGACGTAATAAGGTCGTTTTTTGACATTAAAAATACGTCAAAAAACGACATTATTAGGTCATTAATTTTGCACCAACCTAATATTTGGATTTAAGATCAAAAGATGTATATTAAACAAAAACTCAGAATTTCATCTTTGATTTCCTGATATTTATATGTAGATTTGTTAAACAACTTAGAACATACCATCTTTTTTCTTTTTAACCCACCCATTTTTCAAGTGATTAAAACTATTAAAACACGTGACTGACAGATTTTTTTCCTGCCCAGCAATTGCATTTTAGATTGATTATTTAAACGCTAACAGCGCTGAGTTTCACCTTGAGTTTCATCTGCCGAGGCTACATTTCTTCTTAAAAGTATGAACCAACACGAAGACGATGGAGCTGTCTTTGGGAGAGATGCAAGGCATTAATAAGCTGATAAAAGAAGGAAAATCATTAAGAGCTATATTGGCCAAACATTTGGCATAACCAACACACCAATTTAGAATGTCTTAAAAAAGAAAGAAACAAATGGTCTACTGAGTAAAAGAAATAGGACAGGTTGGCCAAGGAAAACAATAGCAGTTGATGACAAAAAGATTGTGAATTCTTTGAGGAAAAAAGCACAAACAACAGTTTCACAGTGCAGGAGTGAATATTTCACAAAGGTACGTTTGAAGAAGATCGGGAATCTAAAAACCATGCTAGAAGATGCAAACAACTAATCAGTAGTAAGAATCGGAAGGCCAGAATGGTATTTGCAAGGAAGTACAGAGATAAGTGACAAAATTTCTGGAAGAAAGTTTTATGGATTGATGAGACCAAGAATTATCTCCACCAAAGTGATAGAAAGGCCAAAGTGTGTAGAAGAAAAGGACCTGTTCACGATATGAAGCAAACAATCTCATCTGCGATGCCTGATGGAGGCAATGTCACCGGTTGGGCTTGCGTGGTTCCGTATGGAATAGGCTCATTAATATTTATTGATGACTTAATTCCTGATGGTAGCAGCAGAATGAATTCAGTAGACGGAAAAAATTTTCTGCAAACTTACAGAAAAATCTCTCCAAACTAATCAGGAGGAAGTTCAAAATGCAGCAGGACAATTACCCAAAACATATTGCCGGCACGTAAAAGGTCTTAAACAGAGGAAAAATGTGAAAATGTGGTTCTGCACAAGTTTTCACAGCTATAATCAAGTAATATGTGCGCGTTATCTGGCTATTCTCTTCCCAGAAATAAGCTGCTGAACTCTCATACGTCCAAAGCCCCCTGATAGTTCATTATATATCTATCTATCTATCTATCTATCTATCTATCTATCTATCTATCTATCTATCTATGTGTGTGTGTGTGTGTGTGTCTGTCTGTCTGTATGTTTGTGTGCCTGTGTGTTTGTGTGTGTGCTGTGTTAGGTTGAATATTTCTCAGCTTAACGGACTTCATCAAACTGTATCTCTGTATACAGACGAACGTGTATTTGTGCATATGTATTCTAAGTGAATTTCCTTATTGCTTTATATCATTCTTCACTACGATCAATCACTATCATTCATAAATACGCATCATTAATTTCCAAATTTTTCTTTTTCCTCTTCCTGAATTTTCCCTTTCTTGTCAATTATGTTATGTGAAATTTAAGTTCTCTTTTTGAGGATTGGTATTTGTAATTAAGTGATAATTTGCTTTTAGTGAAGGCAACATTTTCGCCCACTCTCTGTATAGTTTGTAATCACATCAGAGAGAAAATTATATTAACGTTTTTCCCCAGACCATAAGCACTTAATGAACCGCTGCTCCTGCATTTGACCTGCTCTCTCATTTGATCTTGGATTTTTCCATTATGTATATCCGCCTTTCAAATATTTATACATACAGATGCGTTCGTACAGCGTTTAAATCTATGCAGTCATGGCGCTTGACACTTGCTAGTCCAAGTGAGTAAAACTAAATTGAACACTGTAGCATTATCAACTATATTGTCTTTATTGATAAAATGTTTAGTTCTAAGAGTTTTCAATATATTTATGTGGTTGTAATAAGGATAAGAATAGATTTGACAAACAAATCTTATTTTAGAGTTTGGTATTTTTCTTTTTCATAATAATAAAAATATTTACCGGGTTCTATTTTAACGAGACCGGTAAATTAAGCTTAAAATTATCTTTGTCTTTCTTGCCGCGACTAACGAAACAACGTCTTGCTCAACTTTTAGTTTGAAAGAAAATATAGCCAAAACGAAGTGAATGACACATTTTGATACTTCGGAATATCCTCAAGCGGAGGCCGTTGGAACAGAGGTTTAAGACATCAGAATCCTTTTCATACTTATTAAAATATTTTGTCATATCATGATCATGTGATGTATATGCCTAGAATACAATTATCAGAATGGATATTATGATGTGTATATCGGTCCTATTATATGTGTATCACAGCGTCACATTTTGGTGTGTTCATCTTACACTCACTCACTCAATAATAATAATAATAATAATAATAATAATAATAATAATAATAATAATAATAAACAAAGTTTATGTACTATCAACGGATAAGAAGGAATTACGGAAATTGTCATCGGAAGAATCATCCTCACGGAAAACAGCAGAAAACAAAAGAATTTGGAAAAATGTGGGACAACAATACCAGTTAAAATATAGCACTCGGTTTGATCAGGAATGGCCCCAACAGAATTCCTGTCAATATCAAAATAAAAGAAATTCAGAATATCGTCATCCTCGACACTTCTCAGATCTTAAAGAGTATGTAATCCATGAAATAAGCTCGCGCACCATCATGTTTGGCCTATTTGCAAGGGATGACTCGATTCCATTAGTGAATAAAACAGAACATTCAGAATAAAAAACACTCAATATGAGTCATAAGAATGAAAATTAGAATAAACGACATTGGTCAATATGCTGCCCATCTATTCAAACTGCCTTGCAAAGAGAATTCGCCGGAACATAATTCACTACCATTTATGAATGAACTGGAATTTCAGCGTTCAGACTGATAGGGAAATCTAGGTAAATCGATCAAACATTGTTGGGCAAACTTCTGTTGAAGCGATATGTCTTATGATAGCTGTTGCAGACTCAGCCGAAAAAATACGTCTAAAAAAACGTTTGAGAAACTAGGTAATTACGAGGACCTCGAGATAGAAATCAGTAGACTGTGAAAACAAGAACATTGTTTGTTTGTTTTTTTTTTTATTTTTTGAGCTGTAGAAATTGTATAAAAAGTAGAGAAAAATTATATATAGACGGACTGAGCATCTCTTGCGCGGATTTCTCTCCGTGCAGAAACTACACTCACATTTATTCTGATTACATGACATCATCTTGTTGTCTCTTGAAATCTCTAGTTGAGATTTGTACGACGCAAAGCAAATGCAAAACAAAATAGAATGCGAAATGTTTCATATATATATTGCGATATAAATATTTTCCCCTCTGTTTTATTTGTAAATTTAGAATTTATACAAATTATATCAAATATTCCAATCTTAGATTTATTATGATGAGAAATTTGATTGTCATCAGCAATAAATACCCAATTAATTCGTTTTCTTCGTTACAGAAATATGTGGATAATATCTGGGAAGTCTTATAATCAAATATGTATTAAAAAAGCTAAGCAAATTATTAAGAAACAGAAAATTTTCTTTGGAAAAAAGTACTGAACGGTTATGAAATATTAGTCTTCTTATATGGCAGTGAATGTTGGACAATCTACAGAAGGATGCTGAGAGTATCATGCACCAAACATGTGAGTAACGACCAAGTTTTAGATAAAATCTACACAAAAAGAACACTTATACTTAACATCAGGAAGAAGCAGTTAAATATTCTATGGCACATAATGAAGAAAGAAATCTTAGAAATTGGGATACTCACAGACAAGATTGAAAGCAAATGGAATAGAGTAAAACAACACAGAACATACTTAGTGAACACAAGTAAATGGATAGTGGAACAAGGTTTAGGAGAGGTAATAAATGGAGAAAATCTATTAAGAGCTACAAAGGACAGGAAATTATGGAGAGCCATGATCACCTACGTCCTCAAGGGACACGGTGCATAGAAGAAAATCAGTGAAATTGCCATATGCCAGGAAGTATTAGGTAATACGTGTATCCTAAAATAGATATTACTCACTCTCTAAGTCTTCTAAAATGTAAATGCTACAGAAATGTCATAAAATGGATAGAAGAAACTTTTTGCGTGCAAAGAAAATATTCAAAATGTTTCAATATGAGAGCAATGAGAAGAAAAGAGACCCCTTTGAGACAAAAATTGAATTTTCGATTTTAAAGTTCTCAGGAAATGATTGAATTTTTTCCATGGAAAATGTTTCTGAGTAATATAAAAAAGAAAAGAAAAGTAAAACGTCATTTTGAAGGAGAGACGTAACTAAGGACTAAAACTAAAGCGAAGAAAAAATGATGGATAAAAAGTGGAAATGAAATTAAAAAATCGATGACAAAGCGGCAAAATGGTGGAAGGTATTAATAGATTTACACTTTGCTAAATCGATTGCAAGGAACAAGAATATTGAAACAAAATTATAGATAGATAGATAGATAGATAGATAGGAAATAAAATTAATATTCTTTATAAAACGATTTTATCTGAAAATTACACTCCTGTTTATCTGAATAAATAGGATCATTATATATATATATATATATATATATATATATATATATATATATATATATATATATATATATATATATATATATAATGATCTTATCTATGATCTATACATACATAAATATGTGTGTCTGTGTCTGTGTCTGTGTAAAGAAAGCGGATGGATTTTTTTCTTTATTAATACGACAGATTTTTAATGATTAAACCTTAAATTTAGTGGATACCCGCAACTGAGTAGACACTCCGTTTATCTATTAAATAGTATATTTATTTATTTTGGTCTAGTGCAGTGAATATTCAAGAAAACTTATTATGGAAAATGTCGAACAGTGGCTTCAAACAGAGTTATCTCTCTGACGATTGAAATAGTTATATCTACGCTCTTTCGTTTACTAACGTAAACAAAGCAATGTTTAAAGAAATGTGAAATTTGTTTTTATTAATCCGACAGATTTTTATTTATTAATCCGACAGATTGCTATTACTTATGCGTTATTTGAGTGGATACTCTTATTTGGGTAGACGCTCCATATTATTCATCGGATATCCAGGCCAGTAGACGAAAATGAAGAAACGTTTTGTTTAATAAATACACAGAACTTTCATACGTCCACCACATTAGCAATGGAAACATGTATAAAAGATATATATATATATATATATATATATATATATATATATATATATATATATATATATATATGTGTGTGTGTGTGTGTGTGTGTGTGTTCAAATTATTATATATATAAATATACATAGTTATCCACAGACTGTTTCATACAACTGATCAGTATAACTAAGCATACAATCGCTTCTGGCCAGGACTGAATTTGACCGATCTTGAATTAGTCAGAGATATCTATCTGCTATGTCATAAAGAGAATAAGACAAATTTTGGCGTATTTATTGTTTCATAAACACACCAGTCACTCAGGATATGAAATAACGATATACATATTTATATATTATATATATATTATTGGGGAAAATGTATTACCAAGTGCAACATTTTTGTTGTGTCGCGTTTCGTTTATTAGGACATGACTGGAGTAAATTTGATATGTTGATGCACATGTGCACGAAATAGGCAGGCTGGGAATTTTGAATTTATATATTTTTTTTCATTTAGATATCAATTATAATATTCTAATTCGGACGCATGTGTATTTACATCAACATAAATTTAGTCCGTGGAAATTCTAAATGACAAACGCCTCACAGGATAACCTTTTCCACATTGTCATATATCTTTCCATAATATATATATATATATATATATATATATATATATATATATATATATATAGTTAATGCGCGTGTTTGTATGTGTGTAATGCTATTAAAAATCTACTTATTAATTTCACGAGCAGATTGTCGAGATCTCCTATCCCCATAATTTCGAAATGAATGTTTTTTCGCTTCGTTTGCATGCTGATGCATAAAAATAAAAAAAATAAAAAGTTAGAAATAGTTGGTGTTCTGCAGCCTCTTAAACTAGGTTTAATGTTGTAATTGTATCGCTTGGAGCAAGCGCGTTAAGAACATGCTGCATGAAATGTTTAATCGCATTTTCTGATGATTCGAAGTGCCATGTTAACAAGTCGAATTCAGAAAGAGCAAACATTCTGACACGATAAGCAGCGCCAAGGGAACAGCGAACTTCATCAGCGTCTTTTCCTCCAGCGAGAACGAGCCACTTGCAAAAAATTACCACTATTCTATCACATTATTATCAACTACGAAAGTCAAGTGTCATAACTTCAGCTCATAAGATCATAATACCTTCTAACGGATGAACAAGATTCAAATTGCTCTCGGATATCATCAGTGTGAACATTTTCTGAAATCATACAGATTGTAATTTCAATATTATTATTTTTTACTCTAGTATACATACAAATCAAGACTCCAGAGACACTCAAGGTAGAGGATTACTAAATAAAATATGAGTTATGAATACACGAGGAGGTGATAGCAATTGAAGATTGTGAGGTTAAGAAGGATAGATATAGACTGATCCTTTATTTGAAGAGTTTAAATTTATCATGTTCATAGAATAATTCACAAGGAATTTTTTTAAATGTACCAGTGTTTGTGATTTTCTTTTTAAGCAAAGTAACAGTTTTGGGCATTTTTTTATTAACAAATTATCAATTCTTGGGATTCCTTTTGACAAAATACCACATCTTGGGATATGTTTATTGGCAATGTACCATTTCTTGGGATTCTTAAAAAATAAAGTTCTAAGGATTTTATTTTTACCGTACAAGTTCCTTGGAATGTTTCCTTACAATTGAAATACGGCCAACGTGTGTGATTCGACACTGCACTGGTGGAACTTAATCAATGGTGAAAATCTGAACATTTCCCTTGGAAATATTGATAAACTAGGCATACAACTATGATGTTCTTGTTTAATGAATTTCGTTCTTTTCAATCTGTAGCTATTATATCTTTTATTTTCCTTTGCATACAATATGTGTTTATTTTAATAGCAGCTCATCATAAAATAACACTATTCATCTTTTCAAGAGACTGACATCACCCTACTGCTTGAGGCTGGTGTTTGAACCAGATTAAAAAGTTAGATTTTGTTCAAGCCATATAGAACATCTAGAATTAGAATTTTGCTGAAAGAAGTTCATCTTATTTTCATCATTTCTAATCCTCTAGAAAACTTAGTTACTATCAGTGTTTATTAAAGTCATGTTGACTATGATTTTTAAATACACCTGCCAATACATCTGTTAATAAGAAATGCAAAAACAGGTTCTTTTTTAAATTACGCTTCTAAATAAACACTCACTTATTTCCAATAAATATGAACATAATGATGAATTACGCTATGAGATTAATATGATGCAAAAATGTATAAACAGATGTATATTAACATATTGACACATTGCAAGTCGAAACTACAAAAATGACAGTTTAACTACAGATACCAACATTTATACTTACTCAACAAAATATATCGTAAAACACCTTAATATATGAGACTGTACAATTAATTATCTAGGTTCACGTGCAAATACTATCTGAGATTATGTTAGAAATAAATATTTGTTCAGTAATTAAAAGCTTCTTTCATCATTAACTTTCCACCTTAATGATGTACTGATTTATGTGCATTTATAGGCTACTAATAAAAGCGTAATACCAGCGACATTAGATAATATTACAGGCATAATATATTGGATATATAACAGTGGTAATATACATGAAGAATTAAGTGTATCAATTTTGATAAATGCTGCCAAAAAGAGCACGTGCAAACCATCGAACAATCGGCTTCATGAGCCATATAACAATAATTATCATCCGAATTCTGATGAATAGACCAAGCATCAGAATTAGACGGGAAATAGGACGAGAACAGTGCGGGTTCGTTAAAGACACTGGGACAAGGAATGTGATATTTATACTCAGAACGATATCAGAAAGAGCATTATAACTTGTAAAAGTATGTATACCTATGTTTTATGGATTATGCAAAGAGAACTGTTGAAACTGCTAGATAAGGTTGATTTTATTTGAGAAGGATACGAGAATTATCCGGACCTTATACTGGAACAAGTCGCCTGCGAAATGTTAGAAAATTCGTTCATTAAATATATAAAAATATAAAGACAATGATATGTCTTCTCAGTGGAATTATTCAAACTACACAGTAAAACCTACTAGAAATCATTATTGGCGGTTACCATTTTGACAACGACAAATATGCAGATTACACAATGCAAATAACTTAAACAGTGAAAAGGAAATCTAACAGTGAAGGAAAGCGATAAGAAAGGACTAAACATCAATAACAAGAAGACATAATGAATGGATCTCAGCAAAGAAGAAGAGCCCGACATGGGGAATAGAAATTGCAGATACCAATATTAAGCAAGTACAACAATTTAAATATCTAGAAGCCAGAGGATGACAAATACGACACCAAAATCCGACGGCGCATTATAATGTCAAAAATAGCTAATCCAAAGCTAAGTAAAGTATTAAGAAACAGGAAAAATGCATTAAAGCAAAGAAAAGGGTACTGAACATTAATGTAATATCGGTATTCCCATATGGCAATGATTGAACAATTTTCTCAGAGATGAGGCAAATACTTCAGGCAACTTTAATATCGTTGTATAGAAGGACACTAAGAATAACATGTGAGCTTCAATGAAATTTTAGAGAAAATGAAAAAAAGGACCGTTTGGATTAACATCAGGAAGAGGTAGTTGGAATTTCTAGGGCACATAATGTGGAAAGATGGTCTACAATATTTGACACTCACAGGATAACGAGTTGACAGCGTGTGCATTCGAAAGAATAGCGAAAAGTCAACCTGAAAAGGACATAAAATTATGGAGAGACACGTCACACAAAAGAAGAATATTGATAAAGTCTCAGATTATATATTTCTGGTTGATGGTATTTCTGGATGTTGATCATAGAAATGAACAATGAAATGTACATTGCCAGAAATATTTTGATTTTAATTCTGAAAGTTTTGAAACTAAATCAAAAATTTACAAAGATTATTACTAAATTTAATTTAGGTAGTAATTGTATAGTCGTAGTAAAATGCTTTTCATTTCAATCATAAATATATAATTTTAAACTCCTGGTGAAATTTGTCAATTGCCTTGTAATTCCTAACTTTTTACTGATAAGTTTATTGTTCTTTTACACAATTCTATGTTTTTTTCAACGTCATTTCATTGATTAATCTGAAGATATATTTATTTTTATATGACACAAAGTGAAGTTTTCATACAAAGGTTAAAATGAGTACAGTATTCTATTTTTTTAAAAAAAAGGTCATTACACCTACACCTCACCATTGAGCCATGTCTCTCAAATCAATTATTTATCTAGTAGTTAATTGGTTGCACCCTGAATATAGGAAATCTGTGTCATTTTTGCCTGATTAATTTGCTCTCGCTACATATCCAAATAGCGTGAAGTAGTTCTTCTAATTCTAAATGCCAACCATTCAAATGTTAAAATATTTTCGCAATTAAATAGCGTTGCTGCATATGAACATTTTAATATTAGCAAGTCAATTGCTTTTTTTAGTTTCAGCGAATGACGAGGACTATGTTTATTTTTCCTGATATTTATTCCAATTAATTTAGAGGGAAACAAATATATATATCGTTATTCATACCATTTAGCAGACAGTTGTATGCTAATTTTCTCCTTTTATATACCGTGTCTCTTGAAGACGATGTTTCTATATAATTTCCTATCCTTTGTATCTCTTAATAAATCTTAAAATCTTTCTAAAATCCATTTACACAAGCTCGCGAGCTAGGCTATGCGTTATTTTCCTCTCACTCTTCATTCTGTTCTGTAATTATCAGATTTTCGATACTCTTTTTCATAATTATATTCCCTAGAAATTTCAACTATCCCTTCTGATACTATGTATGACAGTCCTTTTTACTTTTATTTTCCCTAAACCTTGGACGTAGCTTAAATGGTATTCTTTCTTCTGTAGAACCACATTTCTTTTGCTTCAAATCTTTTCTTCACCTGTAATATAGTGCGACTAATATTACATAAAAGTTCTATTCTTTGTAACGAATTTTTTTCTGTTACTTAATAGTTTGCTTAGCTTTTGGAAAGCATCTTCCTAAAGTGCCATCGGATTTAGAGTTAGTAAAGCAAAATAACTGAAAACCTGGTATACCTAGAATTTTCATGGCACGTGGAACTAGAACAATCTACTTCATGGACTAAACAAAGGGTCCGGTTCCAAATTCAACGTATATCACCTGAAGAAGGCCTGAGCGGACAACGATCGAAACGTTGTGAATATGACAATAAAAATGAGGACAACAGTCTGAAAAGTGCAAATAGTTCCATTACTTCATGTCAGAAATATAGACTGAAATTATTTTTAATTTTACATTTTTTTTCTTTTGACATAGTTATGATATACAGCACCTTCGAAAAGAGAGAAAAATGATTTGAAATTCGCACATCAGCAGAAATATGTAGAACACTGACAATAAATTGTACACATTGAATAGTATAATTCTGGGACTTTACAAATAGGATTTTTACATATCTTTTATTATTTAGTACATATACAAAATCCTTGAATAACTTGGCTCATAAAAAGAGCCAATTCAACTAAGATTACCATTTTATTTAAGGACAATCTTAATTCAGGTTCTAAATGAACCGAATATATTTTCTTCGAAGATACACTTGGTCTCTTTTTGACGATACCGGCGGATTGGAAGAATCGATATATGTCTTTCCAAACCTAGGAAAAAGTTTTTTTCTTGTTGGTGAATTCTTCTGTTTTTTTCCGCAATCTACTTTCCTGTCTAAGGGATGCACCTGTTTTAAATCTTCTATCTTCATAAACTTGGCTGCCAAGCAGAAAAAAAATCATGTACGAAAACTTAATATAGTCCGACATTTATTGGACCTTCCGTACAAGAGAATAAAGGAAAAGACGAATTTGATTTTCTTGCGTCGAAATATATACGCAATCATCATCTTGAATGGAGGTGATGCCAATACCAAATATAAACCAAGTCGGTTACCTTTTATCGGTCTACGTATCAGGTGGGAGTTTGTAAGAAATTGGACATTAACACTTCATCTTTGTCTTTTATTACATTCTGAAAGTAGTTTCAGAGGGGGAAATAATTAAGTGCTGAAAATTTGAAATAATATTTCTAGATTGCTAAACATAGAAATACTTGTTATTAGAAATTGCTGCTTCAGTTAAACAAAGAATAATACAATGAAGATTATGCTGCGTCTGATATGATATTGAGAAGAGCACACCAGCTTTAAAAAAAATTTAAAAATATATAAATAAATTTGAGCACTGGCCACAATTGCCAGTGAAAAATAAGGAGGTTCCGCAGCTACAAGTAGTTTCTATAAGAAATCCAAAGAATTTGCAATTTTATCAATCATGACTTAGTATCTCGGTTTCACTCACTGCCACAACCCTGCTTCCCTTTGCCGTTTGAATAAATATTTTGATAGCTACTGTTCTGATGAGGTTTTTCTATGAAATTAGGGAAGTCAAAGGAGATTTCATTAATTTAAGCAGAGCGCTTATCTGGCAGCATTTTCTCTTAATTTTACCGCTAAAATTATTATATCTGTTATATGCTCATCTTCTTTTCCCGCAGTTATAAAGCTCTTCGTAGCGCTTATAATATAAATAATTCTTCATCAACTTGCCGTGACGCCTGCATTACATAATAGGTCACTCCGGATCAAATTCTCTTAGAACGAAGTGAAATTCAGTCCAAATAAGATACAACAAGTATATAGCAGATATGATGGGTGATTTGATAGGAATGTCAAAGTGTGTTGGGAATAATTTGAGAAGATAAAAGAAAATATCATTTCACCTCAAGCCACTAAGACGTAGTTGGTTTACTGAATGTTAGAGATTGATAGATTTTGTCTATGGACTATTTACTGACGAAATTTGAATATTTTGAACACAGTTTTATGCACTCCACTACAGATATTTTGTGCATAACATATATACTTTCTGAGCAAACGTATTTTTTAGGTATGTATTTTGTAGAAAAAATATATTGTTGGGAATTTTTAAT
>OZ010592.1:69935522-69968022 GCA_963932145.1 Acanthosepion lycidas | reverse complement strand
GCAGGTGTGTATGTGTAAGTGTGTTTAGTTTTAGGAATGATGCTATAACTACAACAATCAACCCCAAAACTGAACAAATAGCTTTAATTAAATTCCCAAACCAAAACAAAACTGTTAAATAAGTGATATAAACAAATTTTTACTACGTTAATAAATAAATAAATAAAATAAGAAACAAAAAAATAAAACCAAGCAATATAATTTGACCCAAATAGATAAACAAACGACTTCCGGTGAAATAAACGCCATAACAGAATACCAACAATGCACCACTATCCCGTATATATATAAATAGCCGAGAAAAATAACAGCATATGTGGCCTGACGATTGCATATAGCATGAAACAGACTGTCGCCTCTAAGTGTTGATTTATATATATATATATATATATATATATATATATATATATGTGTGTGTGTGTGTGTGTTTGTGTGTGTATGTGTGCGTGTGCGTGCGTGTGTGTTTGTATGTGTGTGATTGCAAAATTGTTGAAGAATCTGTGGGAGTAATGTTTTTAATAAAGTGAGTCCACTAGGAATGTCATAACATTAAATTGTTAACATCATTTTAATCAGTTGTGGAACATACGAAGAAAATGTATATATGACTCGTGAACAGAAATAATGGTAATTCCTCTTTTCTATTGATGATATTCACTTAGAAAAAAAAAATATATATATATATATATATATATATATATATATGTATGCGTGGTTGCATGGAGTTGCTACAGGTGTTAGAATAGATATCCAGTTTTATATATTTTATTTTTGTATAGTGAAATCAATGTTAACTGACTCACGGCACAGATGCCTATTAATGAAAACCGGCTTCCCCAGAGGGAAGGAATGTGTATTCTTAATTTAAGTACGGCATACTACTTAACCTAAATCCGACTTACTATTAAACTGGGAGGAGACAGATAACGGCTAAATTAATCAGAAATACACAGATGGTAAGACTTGCTAGGCTTATGTACCCTTTCTCTTTAAAAACGAGTTACAGTTTCGATACATTTTGACAGACATCTATTCTTTAGGAAGAATCTTGATCCATAGGCCAGTAAACATTAATTTCTCCGTCTAAAAAACTCCGGCCCGTCTGATCAAACAAATAACTACTAAATATACCTAATAAATATGGTGCTTAGAATAATAAGAAATAATTACAGATATATATATATATATATATATATATATATATATATATATATATATATATATATACATACATGGGGGGTAGCTGTGTGTGCGTGTGTGTGTGTAATAGATGTTCATTTTAAAGCCTGTAACTCGAATAAATTAATTACAAACTTGAATATTCTATTTACTGTAAAACCACGCCTGTCCAACCTATATTGGATTGACTGATGGTTACTCCTTGCTGTGGTGGGGATCTTACACGGCCTAATGCCGCAGAGAACGATGTTGTCAGGTGTTCTAAGTTCCTGATTGGGCGATCTTTGGGGTCAAGCGAAAATGAGCGCCTAATACCAAAGTTCTCAGCGTTGCAACAAGCGGATAATGATTATAACAAATCCAAACGTTTACACCAACGAACGACGAGAGCTACGCATGACAGACATGTTACAGAAGGCGCCACTGGAAATTATAACGGCAGTCCGTTGCAGTTTCATAACTGTATTATGCATGTTTCATTCCATATCTGCAGCAGAAGTAGGTTCTTGAAATCAAGTGTATGTGTGTGTGACTTCCTGATAAGTTGAGACCCACCTGAAAAAATCACGCCATCGGCAATTTCTTCTACTCTGATGTACTTTCACTTTCGAACAGCACTTGCAAAGCCAAACAACGATAGGGAATTATGACAGGAGCAGCTTTTAGTGAAATTGATAGCTTCTAGTTCTGAATCTGCACGTTGGTGGTGAATGTAGTCATCAACACCCTCATCATAAAGGATGCAATCAGCAATGAAGAAATCAAATTCTTGGATCCGTGATTAAGCTGACAAAAATCATATTAAATAAACCATCATTATTTGTCTATATTTATAAGATTAGGTATTGTAATTAATTACATTGTGCAGACTGTTGTACTCATCTTTATTGTCATATACACGAATTTCGGCCGTTGTACGCTCCGGTCTTCTTCAAGTGATTGTTATTTTGAACCCATCCCTATATTTCGTCTACATGTTTTTTCTGGGTATCACAGATTCAGTTATTTCCCTTTAGCTCAACACATTTTTGTTCAGCTCTGCTGTGGCCAGGTAATGAACACACAACTCTTTGGTTGACCTATGTTTTTATCCACTAAACTATGTGTTTCTGAGGCACATGGAACTAGAAAAATCTACCCCGGTGGATGAAATAAAGGTTTCGATTAGAAATTCCAACCACCTGAAGAAGGCCCGAGCGCACAACAACCGAAACTTCGTGAATGTGACAACAAAGAGTACTAAGTCAATGATAGCATGCTTATATCTCCCAGAGTATAGACAAGGGAAATGAATTGGTCAAAATTGTGTAATCTCATTTTTGAGTCTGTGTAAATAGATGGAATAATGTGAATCCCAACCGTAATGGGGCAAGAATTATTGGAGAGTCCCATGAAAAGACATTGGATATAAACGACAAAGTTTGTGGGGTAGTTAAAAGTATTCACATTAATGAAAAGAAAAATGTACAGTCATGAAAAAAAAACCTATGCAATGGAATAGTTTATCTTTTAAGCACTAATATGAGTGTAAGAGGATATTGATATAGATCCTGACCGGAATAAAAATGGATCATTTGAATCCCATTGAAAAATGCGGAAACTCAATCCAAACTTCAGAAGTAAAACATTTCAGCGAAAGTATCGGAAGTTAAATAAAATCGTTAATATAAGAGAAGTCTGAATTTCATTGCATTAACTGTTTGAGGTATAATTTTACCGGATTTCACATTATTGTCACCAACCTTTTGTCTATTTTATAAGATTCAGTGTCTCTCTGGCGGACATCGAAACATTCATGAACAAAACACTTAAGTGGCAGAACTGCCTTCTGTGTCGTCAGTACGGCACGGACATTTCCGGCTCTATTCAGGAGATGTCGGAAGACAGTTCGACAGGTTTCGGCAGGACCCACAAAACAAACACATACACAAAAAAAAACACACTCACACTCACACACGCAGACACACATGCAAGCTTCATTTATATATATATATATATATATATATATATATATATATATATATATATATATATATATATATATATGGGGGGGTGCACAAGTTTCGTTGTAAACGACTGACAAAGTGCAGTGCTTGAGTTTTTCTTTATAGAATTTCGCATGTGTTCGCTTATTTGTTCCTTTCAGTATATAAATCATATAAAAATTATCCGAAAGTTTTCTAAACGCTTTCGGCTATACTTTCGCTTTTATCCAGGATGAATTTTATTTTACTGGATATATGGATTGTTTTACGTATATATATATATATATATATATATATATATATATATATATATATATATATATATACATATATACATATATATATATATAGAGAGAGAGAGAGTTCCAAACACACTCAGCACATTGTTACTGTTTTCATAATTTATACAATATTTAATTTTTATTATTAATGCTTTCATTATTTTGAACCTATATATATATATATATATATATATATATATATATATATATATATATATATATATATATATATAACTTTCTGCTTTTTCCTCTTGTGTATCTCTATTTAACCTAGCTATAGATTCCTCTATCTGATCTATATATGTCTAATGTAGATAAATTTAAATCAAAGTCCTCTTTAAATCGCATGGTTACTTGAGATCCGATATTCTGTCTTTTATGATCGAAACTCAGTGCATGATTCTACATTTAGATATTTTCTTTAATGTTGGGTCTTCCTTACAATTTGGCAGATTCTCTCTATGCGGTCTGATGCCTCGTATCGATAAGTACCAAATAGATGGCTGCTTATTCCTGAATATATCAATTAAATAGGATGCTTAGATAATCTTTGTCGCACACACCTGCGCATGCACTTTTGTGTTTCGTCAACAGCCTCCCTGGCAACCGGGGATTATATTGAAACTATTAGTTGTAATTCAGAATTGAACAAGGTGAGACCAAGTAAAAACTCAGCCACGATGACTTTTCCACAACAATCGACGAATTCCGAACAGGTCTAAATATAGAGGACATTTTACTCCATTTCTAAAATCTTGAGATCTCTTGTTACACAGAACATTTTCATATGTGTATTTAAAATGGTTCCGAGCTTTAAGTTCAATCTCACCCCTGGTTTTGATGAAGTTGTCCTTGGGGGGTGCTCCTGTATCTGCAAACCTATTAATATTGCCTACCTTCACTTTTACCTCAGTGATTTTTGGGAATTTGGTGTTCGCATATTCAAAACATTCTGAGCTCTTCCTGGAAAGTATCTTCACATATTGTTTCATTTGTCCAAGATTTATGTACAAAGGAGGAACAACATGTTCTGGATTTACTAATGACTTACACTAGACGTTAGAAACTCCTGGCTCATTTGATTCTCGCTGCGGCCACTCTGATCTCATGTAGTACTTGACAGTCCCATAAAAATACAGCATAAAAAGCAGGAATATTTCTTGAATCCTGTCTGCATTCCCATGAAAATTCCAATCACCATTGTATGGACACATATATTCCAGTTGTATTCCGAGTACTTTATGGCACCGAGGTTTACCTGCATGTTCTCAAAACATTCCTCCATATGCGCTGAATATTCGATGGCTTCTTGTTGCTATTATGTAGTAGAACTGCTTTTGGAATTCTCTTGGATGAATCCAATAAGTGTTATTCATATGGAATATGTTCTACGCTCAAAGCATTAAATATCGCATAGACTATAGAAATTATTAAAAGTAGATCCGAACTCTTATATAATCATTCTTGTTTTATAGAATTTGACAAAAAATTCTATATATATATTTGTGGAACAAAAGTTCGTTGTGTTTTTCGTTTTATTTGCTTGTGTTTCATTATGGGCTTTGGTATTTCACGCAACTAAAGTATATGACGATTTTATACGATTCGTATACGGATCCCGAATTTTAAATCATTCTAAAGTAGAAGTAAATTCGGGAGGAAATGTGAAGAATTTCCGCATTTGAGTAACTTTTTTTTATTTCCCGAAAGGCAAATAAAATGGTAAACCAACAGCAAAAAACGTATGTGTAGTTTATGGAAATGGTACCATAGCTGAGAATACTGTTCGAATGTTATTCGCTAGGTTCAGAAGTGGATATTTTGTCTGGAACCTGATAGCATTACGGCAATTCCAAATTCATTTATAATAATTAAATCGAAACGTTCATTAAATATTATCCAGGTTACGTGACACGTGACATCATATATGTAATTAACATATCTTATATGAGAGCGTTAAGGCATTGCAAAATACGTGGATATATGAATTGCTATGATTTTGATGACTCCCGATTTAACAGAATACAATTAATAGACCGCAATCCATTTGCGATCCTCTGCGCAATTATTAGGTTGGTGCAAAAATAATTTCGTTTTCTCACATAGTAACATATGTTAGAAAACGAAATTATTTTTGCACCAACCTAATAAAAACAATTTTTAAAAATAAAGATCAAAAGATGGATTATCTACAACAACGTGACTATAAATGAGGTCCTTCATAAAGCGAAATGGATCACCATTAACGACTACAAAAACAGACCGAATACTAAAGAAGACGTTATTGGGATTGCACTACGAATTACGAGCTCCTTCTGCAGAATCTGACGTTAAATTCAGACAATACTGTTCCCAATTGAACCGTTTTAAGTCAGCAATTAATGGAAAGTGTTCATAAGGGGCCAGTAGGACGCATGTGTTTATTTTTTTAATCTGGAAAGAACCATATCTCTTTCGACGCTGCAGAAATTGTACAGTGTGAATATAATGTCTTACTACACTCACTATAATCACGTAGCCTTTAAACCTCACATTACCACATTTTGAGAATGAAATCAACTATCTAGAAGCCTTAAAACTACTTCAACCAGTCTATCGCTCATAAAGATGCTATGTTCTGGGAGTGTTAGAATCATGATTCGTTTTCGATGTTGGCACAAACTTAGTAGAAGATATTTGGTTGAAAAATTGTATCTAAAAAGATCTAAATATTGTGCTTGGGATTCATTTCAAGTGTGCTAAGTACATTTAATCTGACCCAATATATAATTATATTGCCTAAGATCTGTTAGATTTATATGGCACGCTGTTGTTTATTCTAAAACATATATCGTTTGTAAATGTAAAGATCGCAGACATAGAATTCAGTACTACATTATAACTATCAGCTTCATACCATAATTGTTTATAGCTGGAAAACACGTAGTGTTAATTTCCACACTGTTAATATTGACTCCTATACGATAACTGAGACGTTTTACAGAAGAAGGACATCTTTTCAACGTTGAGTTGAGCGGACAGGGGCCCGGAGAAGACTTTGAAAGCCGATCCCTTTTCTACATATGTAACACACGAAGGCTTTAGGAGAGTGTTGAATGTGAATATCTCTTCGTGCACTCACAGTAGCCGCTTCAGCCCCGCGTCAGACCCGGAAATTTGATCACAGTACTGACTTATATAACCTGCATGTCTGTCATAATCGGCATTAAACTGCCGATTGTTATGCGATCTTAGTTGACAATCCGGCACGAGAAAAAACAATTTCCCGCAGATTTTAAATAGATGCTCAGATTGTATATCTTCTCGTATCGAATCTACATCCAATTTTCATAAGAGCTATTTTTAACTTAAAATGACCAACTTGTTTTATTTGAAAGCTATTGCAACAAGCTTTTCCCAACAAAACCTGTTATCTGCCTCTTTTACACAGTCTTTGATACTAATTTCAAGTGGTTTGAGGTTGTCTGTAACAACATAATTTGAAACATTTTTCCGATTTGTTTCTGGGATATTTATCTCCCTAAAACGGATTTTTTATACAATATCTCCCATCCTCCTGAGATAGCCTGCCAATTGCTGTTCGTGGCGAATGAGAAGTTTGTCTCTACTTGGTGTTTTGCTCAGTTGAAAGCAATGGTATCTGAAGATAAAGTCTGCAACATGATGTTTAAAATACGCCAAATGATGGAATTTTGATGAAATCTTTCCAAGATTTTTACATGATAGTGGTATACTTATAAAAATTGGTTGTGCATTTACCATGTATTCGTTTAATCTAATTTTAAATACACATTCAGAAAAAGAAAGGAAAATAATTTAATCGGTTACCAAAATAAAATTACAAATGCCTTTGTAAAAATGTTCTTCTGATTTGCAACTGAAAAGTATATAAATACAACGATATAACCACTTTCACATTTGGACGAAACCCTCACTTTTTTTTCTGAGGCTATTTTCCAGACGTATTGACATAGAGAATGAAGATTGTATCTAAAACCGTTGCTGACTGACAGATTACACCTTAATATCACCTTACACAACGCCCCGTTCGCAACGGTCATAAGAAGAATGCCATTTGAAACGATCGATATCAGCATCGAACGATAGAGCTTTGTCTATTTGTCTCGACTGTCCGATGTACGAAAGACCGGAAGGCTTTTGAAACAAAAGACGTAAGATACACACATATATGCATATACGACCTATACATGCATGCATACATACATACACGCACACATATGTGTGTGTGTGAGTATAATAATTGTGCAATGGAGCGCTAACTTATAAAAAAGGCAGAGTTCAAAATGTAAAACAAAGTACAGTCTCATGTTTAGTGTGTGTGTATATATATATATATATATATATATATATATATATATATATATATAATTAGGCAGTTTATACACACAGATATACGCGCACACACCCATATATACATACATGGACACACGCAGGCACACACGTGGGTACACACGTGGGCACACACACACATATATATATTTAATAGGCTGCAAACTTACAAAAAAGAAAGATTTCTTAATGTCAAACAAAATAAAGAAATTCAAGGTTGGTATTATACACACGCACACACAAACACTCTCTCTCTCTCTCTATCTCTCTCATACACACACTCTCTATCAGACACACACATATATATATATATATATATATGTGTGTGTGTGTGTGTGTGTGTGTGTGTGTGTGTGTGTGTGACAGCGATATATATATTTTATACATCAAGAACAATATTGAGGAAAAGTGTTTCCGCTAACATAATTCGTCCTTTTAGAAGTTATCGGACTAAATTTATTATGCTAGTTCGACTACACATTCTGGGAAATTTTGGGAATATTTCATGTGACTATTGTTTAGCATTGAATATTCAATAATTAGGGTACTGAAGAAATGTTGAAACTGTTTTCAAGGAACTTCTCTTCATGTAAATATTGAGAGCTGCAAATTCTCAATGCTATTAAGTATTTGGTTGTTATGTTAATAATAGAAGTTTATCAGATCTTTTTTGTTCATTGATTTCCAGTAGACACCATGTTTTAAACCGCTGTTAACGCGGTGTATCTTGATATCTCGGAAAGATATACAATTGTATTCTTCCATTTCGTATGTAAATTCTATTGTGTGTTCGACTTTGTTTAGTTTATGTATTAGGTTAGGAAAATCAGTATTACACAGCTATTTTAAGTGGATATAAAGCTTTCCAGTACAGAACGGGAAGACCTCGGTTTGGGTTTAAATCTTGGCACTAGAATTCGAAAAGGACACCTAGCAGACACTATAATAAAAATATCATAATCAAAATGACTCGGAATTTAACAAAGTTTTCATTCAATGCATAAACGGTGCTACTATAGAAACGAAAAGACATTAACACAGAGACGCCTACATGCACTAAGTAACCTCGCAAAAAATAAGATAAAAAAAGAATCTAAATGAAATCGGCTAGATTTAAAAAAGAAAGAAACTTAAAATTCAAGCTTTCGTCGTTCGTGCGCATGTGTAGTCGCAACAACATAACAAATTTATGACGATGCGCCTCAGTCCACTTTGTGATACATTTTTCCATATATATATATATATATATAGGTATGAGAAAGACATATTTCATTTGTGCTTTGTTAAGTGTTATACTAGGCCAGCTTTGCTGTGGGAGACAATGCCTCAATCATAAATGAAATTTGTTAAAGCAGGATTTTGATTGTGTGTTTGCTTCAGAGCCTGACAAAGATGATCACTGTGCTTCAGTCTACTGTATTCAGAACCCTTTAACTTAATGAAACACGTCTTACGCCACTTCTTTCGGTTTGATTATTGGGCTTCCCAAAGTTGAGACGTTTCAAGGTGTCTTTCAGTTTGTCATTGTAGCGTAAGTGTGGATGTCCAGCTAACTTGGTGTTTGTTTGTTGTCCATACAGCATATGTTTTGGAAGCCTATGCTTATCCATACTCACTACATGACCAGCCCACCTAAATTATATATTTGCTAGAATGGTTCCAGTGCCTTTTATTTTATTACATTTGTTCAGTATTGTACTATTCTTGAGCCTATCATCCCATTTTATATCACATATGGCACGATGACAGCGCAAGTGAGAGACGTCGTTGATTTATTGCTTGCGGTACAGTGTCCAGGTTTTAGCACCATAGAAAAGGGTTGAGAGAACGACTGATCTGTATATGTCGATCTTTACTCTGAGCGACACGTCTTTGATGTTACATAATCTATGTTTAAGTTTACCGAATGCTGTACTGGCTTTGGCTATTCCGAATTGGATTTCTCTGTCCATTTTTCCATCAGAAGTGACTGTTGATCCAAGATATGTGAACGCCTCAACAGTTTTTAGTGCTGTGTCATCAATGAATACGAAAGGCTTTGTGAGAGATAGATTGCCTGGTACTGGCTGGTGCATAAGGTCAGTCTTCTTTATGTTGATAGTGAGTATAAATGCTTTTTCTTTTTTCTGAGAATTTATCAAGGATAGATTGAATATCTTCTAGACTGTGTGCCAATAGAGCTGCATCATCTGCAGAGTGAATATCGCGTACCAGCTGCACACTCAATTTGGATTGTTCTTTAAAACAATGCTGATTGTATAGATCACACTTCTTAATTCAATTACTTGTCACAGAATGTTTTTTCAAGCATAACAGAAAAGAAAAAAGCAAAAATAAGAGGAGCAATACCGCAAAATTATTTTGTACCATTAGAGACGAAAAAGCCGTCCGATTGCTCACTTCCCGACCTTACAAAAACTTTCATTCCTTCGTGAAATGAGATAATAATATAGAGCATTTTTCTGGAACACCTAATTTTGACAAAACTTTTCAAAGAGCAGTTCGAGATACAGTATCAAAAGCTTTTGAAAAGTCTACAAAAACAACACATAGATCCTTGTTTTGTTCTCATGCCTTCTCCTGAGCCTGCTGGAGATAAAAGATCATATCTACGGTTCTTCTACCTGGTGATGCCGATTCTTAGAGACATTCACATAGCCCTATTCAGGATGATACAAGCAAGGATTTTGCCAGCAACCGAAAGAAGAGATATTCCTCTATGGTTGTTACATTCACCCCTGTCTTCTTTGCGCTTATACAAATGGACAACTGAAGCATCCTTATATTGCTATGACACGTCTTCATTTTCCCACACAAGATTAAAAATTCAGAAATTTTTCTTATCAAAAGATTGGTGCCTCATTTGTATATTTCAGCTTGAATTCCATCTTGGCTGGAGGCTTTTATATTAGAAAAGTGTTTGATACTTTTGGGGAGCTCGAACGTTGAAGGGTTAGTAGAAAGGCTTTATAAAAACAGGTCTTTGAGGAAGACTGTTTATTACTTTAGCAATAAAAGACGAATTTAAGTCAGTGAAGAAATGTTCTGCCAGCGTTTGATCATGTAGTTTTTGTCTGTCAAAGCGGTGTTATCTGAAGAAAAGTTTAGTGTTTGACGATATATATATATATATATATATATATATATATATATATAGATAGATAGATAGATAGATAGATAGATAGATAGATAGATAGATAGTTTTAAGGTATGTATATTATTGGGTGAAACTTCTCAATATCAGGGACAGAACGTATATAAAAATAAAACATGGATATTGAAATTAAATTCCAGAAGCGACTGTCTGTTTTATGCTAAACGCAATCTTCAAGGCATACTGTGATTAGGATTTCTTTTTCAAGATTGTTGGTCAATACAAAAAACAATGAAATGGTCGATATAAGACATTCACTAATGATTGTAAAATTCTAAATATTTGGGCTAAGTTTTAACATTTCATTTAATCATCCAGTATCTCTGAACTTTAATTTTTGCATAATGCATTCTGAAATATTTTCCATTTATTTTAAATGAAACTCTAAACACATATTTAGGACAATATACGCAAAAATAAACTATCGAAATAATTGTATTTATCAGGCAATAGAAAAAAAGAAAGCCTGATATTATTTTGACATCGGGAATTGTCTCGTATATCAACTGAAACAACGGGAAACATAATTTTATATTAAAAATTGTTGTTTTTTTTTCTCAGTTATCATTGAAATCACCTTTCTTTTTTATTCATCTAAACTCATTTGCAGGGAATAATTCATATCTTTCTCAGTTCTGAACTTATTTTGATAAATGGTTTTGAAAATCTCACTGTTAAAATATAACATGAGTCAATGTGCGCCTGGGATGTTTATGGAACTGGGGATAAAATTTTACGTCTCAATACGATGTATTTTTTGATAGCTGCTGATACTTTCTCTCGATCAATATTATATATATATATATATATATATATATATATATATATATATATATATATATATATATATATATATATATATATATATATATATATATATATATATATATATATATATATATATATATATATATATATATATATATAATTAAAGACATTTTTATGTTTAACGTTCTTTTTATAGATACAAGTATTTAAGTAAATGCTCTGTTTATAATAAACAGTATTAAATAACATTTACCGGCCTGAATGTCCGAGAAATTTTCATAGAAAATATTCGTCCTTTGACAGGATTCGAACCTGCATCCTATACAGAACCGTCATTTACGTTGACGTGCCTAACCGCTCGGTCACAAAGGATCGTTCAGTTAGCAAGACCGAATTTATTGCTTATAAACTTCAATCTTCCATGAAAGGACGAATATTTTCTATGAAGATTCCTCGGACATTCAGGCCGGTAAATGTTATTTAATACTGTTTATTATAAACAGAGCATTTACTTAAATACTTGTATCTATAAAAAGAACGTTAAACATAAAATTGTCGGACTTTGTCCATTTCTTAATGTATAATATATATATATATATATATATATATATATATATATATATATATATATATATATATATATATATATATGTATATATAAAAGAATGAAGAGTAAATTTTCAGCCTTCAAACATTAATTTAAAACAGACCTCAATAAAAAGTAAAGCACTAAATATTTCAGTTGATTACCACTGTTTTCCCACCAGAAGGAACGTTAATTTTTAACGTTGAAACAAGATGTACATTTTTGTAGTGGGTATGTACATGTTCTAATATAACTGTGCATAATATATATATATATATATATATATATATATATATAGGAAAAAATGTCCAAGGAATATATTATTAAGATAAATTATAGATCCATGTATTTGCTGCTAGTTCTCTCACACAGGCATAGATGTTTCCAAGTATTAGAAAGATGCCTAGAACTGAACATCTTGCCAAGCCTGCAAGTGATTTTCTGTTGTTTGCCGACGTTACTAATAAAGCTGATTGTAATAATGAATCCATGAATCTCGTGAATATGTCTTTATACTAGATTTTATCACCCACTAAAAATACGGGTTTGCATAAATATTTTTAAATATTCTTACTTAATTAAGTAAATATGTTGTATTATTACTATTATTTTAGACCTCATGGTCTTTCGCAAACATAATGGCGTAACATACACTTCTCATAACTAAAGCAGTCCATTTCGTTTCAATTTCTTACAAATTTTCTGGCTGCAGTATTTCCTCAGAATGTATTTTTAATTGTTTCACCCCAGCCAAGGTAATAAAACAGCTAAGACATTAGTGGTTTCTGCCTGAATGAACAGGAGGAAAAAACTTTGTGAAGGACAGAGAACAAGAAAAAAAAGAATTAAGAAAACAGTAGATAATGATTGACACTGCATTTAAGTATTTGATGAGAGCTCTGTAATTGATAATTGCGAGAGAAGAAACTATCAGCATAGAACTTGGGGGCTACATCTAGCACTATCAGCTACAAAAAGACTAAAACTATTTGCCTATCAAGTACTGCGCTGCGTATTTTAAGTCTACATACCAAACAAGAGAGATCATCAGTTAAATATCATGACCTTATTTATTTATTTTTTTACGGAGGTTAAGTTAGTGAGGTCGAGATGTAAAGGTTAGCACCGATAACATTGCAGTTTCTTCTTCGGATTTCATGAAGAATTTTGTAAATACATAGCAGAAGCACCAGACCAAATGTGACAACAATATTCACTGCATGGGCGAATAGAGAAATATTGTCTAGGCCGACACAGGGAATTCACATGACATATCAATTAAAATCTTTCTACTGCATCTCAGCGAAAAACGTTAGCCCACAAAGGCTCAGTGAGTGACTTTCCTGGCGGCTAGCATCGGCTACGCTGTTGGAAGGCAAGAATGTCCGGTAACGAGTTTAAAAAAGAAGAGTTAAAATCAACAATCCATTTCTTGCCCCAGTTAACATGAGATTATTGTTAATTTTTGAGTTGAGTTGCCAATAGAATATTTTACTCGCCTTATAATTATTTTAAAATAGACAAATGTAATTATAATATGGATTATGAATTTAATATTTACTATATTTAAAAGGAAACTATATAATAGACCGATTTCTGTATCATTATTATAAAACCAAGAAGCAATATACTAAATATATACGAAAGCACACAGTAATGTTCTTCCCAACATTTGACTATCATTCAAGGCCGTTTCATGATCAAACTAATTGTTCTCCTTATTTATAGCACATACAATATTAAAAACAATATTTTGATTTCTTTTCATATTTTTTCGTATCAGCACGTTATTGGCAAAAGTAATTTGCGTACTTTTATTTATTCATTCTGAAATTGAACATAGATAAAAAACTAAGGATATGTGAGATCAGAAAAAGCCTAAAAAGCCGAAAATGGGGAAAATAATCATATTAGATGTTCAGAAACAATAAGAAATAATTGAAGAAGAGGTGGTTTTGGCATGACTAGGAAAATGAATGTAAAAAAAGAGAAAATAAATCCCTATTAACAGCGGCTCAACGAAATTCTATGAATTAAATATTTTATTAAGACCAAGAGAGATGAGCCATAGCAAAATAGCAAGTTCCATGTAAACTTATAAGCTATAATGCACTATGTTGATGCCACTAGTAAACAGAGCGTAGAAACTGTTATTCCATGGGAACTGTGCAAAGTATAGACAGCTGGCCATTGAAATAAGCGCAAAATGCAGAACATTTTTCAAAATGAAGCACAGATCTTAAGGGAATCAACATTGAAATGGGTTCACTAATACAAGTCAGAAAATGAAATCACCTCATTGAAGAGCATGATTGGGCAAATATTAGATGACGCAATCCTAGCAGAACAGAGATGGAAATGGAAAACATAAGAATATATCTGAACCACGCAAAAATAATGGAATAGCCAAACACTCACTAAAAATATAGAAAAGAAAACTTGTGAAATTATACCTACAATAAGGAGTAGTACTGAGAAGATTTTCTATCACTTATGCCTAATTGAAAAACATCAGTTAGCACATATATTGATTGCCTTTTCTTAACCCTCTTGTAGAAAAGTAATGCTTGTATGGAATCATCTACCACACCTTATAATTATATAATAGTTGGCCCCTATTGAATTACTAAAGATAATCCAGATTTGCTGAGTAAATTAATTATCATTCCAGTCTTGAAAGTCACAAGATACAGGAGTGGTTAACGTAACAGAGAAAACTCAGAGAGGATGAGAATATGTTTGCTCAACCTGTCAAAAAACATTTCTCCTTTATCTAATTTACATAATTACATAAGTTAAACTATTATATGACTCGAATGCGAAGAATTGTTGAGATCTGGCGAGAAGAAATATCCTGGTCACACGAAATGTGGTGCATTGATAATAGTTTTCTTGTACAGTATAACCCGGATATAAGAGAGTTGTCGGGACCGGATAAGAAGTATCTTATATCCGGGTTTCTCTTATACCGGGGGTCTCTCTTATATCCGGGTTTGGTCTATTTTGTTTAGGTAAGTATGACTCTAACTTGGGACCAGAGAAAATATCTCTTATACCCGGGTTTCTCTTATTTCCGGGTCTCTTATATCCGGGTTACACTGCATTTTCAGAATTGGTAACTGTCCCCCGATATTGCAGCGAGTTCTCGTTGTTTATATCATTGATATTTGCTCTTCATATTCGAGTCTGTTTTAAGATTCTAGCAAGAAACTTTGCGATAAACGCAGATGAGATTTTACTGGTGTGAATAGTATGAGTGGATACATTTAGGGTATGATTTAGAATTATATCTACTACAAAAGGCTATTATAGGCGAGGCACAGTCAACGTGACTTCATAACAAAACAGACTTATTTACGTCTTCAATATTTTTTCTCGTTCTCTCTGTTCTTGACATCCGCTTCAGTGAGTTGTGCTTTCAGTCGTGCTTCTTGCTTTGAACGTCTGTCGGGACACAAATTCAAGCAAAACAATCAAGTGAATCCATCGCTAAAGAAGCTGCAGAAATGGCCGCATCCTTGTTCTGCTTCAGAAAGTAAAGTGTCCTTTTACTATGCTCTATGTTTACAAGAGTCGGGCTGTAGAGATGAAAAATAATTCATCAGCCACAAGGACACGTACAAGATTTTAAACTCTGCCAATACTGGAAAATGGGTCCGGATACGAAAGCAATACTCCATATATTTTTTGTTTACCTGACTATTTCTATTTCTCGCAAACATAACGTCACAAGCTTCCCTTTCTCTATCGCTATTTCCATGGCAAATGTTATGGTAATCTACATTCCTTAGATCCGCTAGTTCAGACCTTGACAGCTAAGCCTTTTTCTACTCTACCGCTAATTCCATGGTAAATATTCTGACGAGCTTCACTCATTTGTCCCACCAGTTCTGACTTTTACAGCGAAGCCTCTCTCTCTACTTTAATGCTATTTCCATGGCAAACGTTCTGATGAGTTAGATTCCTTAGTTCTACCAGTTCAGCCTTTTGCTGCTAAGCCTCTCTCCACACTATCGCTATTTCTATGGCAAATGTACTGACGAGCCACACGGATTCTGATCTTTACCGCGACAAATCATCCTTATTTCATTTGTATTCCATTGATAAGAAATATGTTTCATTCGAACAGCTTCTTACTAAGAACGGCTACTTTGTGGATATACTCCAGAGAGTGTCTTTCCCCGAACACTACAATCTTAAACTCTTCAAATTTGGGATCAACAGTTATCTAAATTAAACGATCACATTCAGTTTTCTTGAGCCCTATATTGGATGGACAACAGTACTAATTAATTCTCCTTCATGAATCTTTTCCATATATATGCATATCATTTCATTTATAAGTATGTTGTTTTTTTTTTTTTTTACTCCAAGCCATTGCTTATTTTCTGACTTACCTTAATCTCATCAAGTACAATTCTCTGTATTGTGATATATTTATTTTCATTTGTTCATTTTCTCAAACACTTTTCTTTACATCAGAATCCGCTTTTACCTCGTTTCCATGGTCTGCCTTAAATTGAAGCTATTCTCCCCTCCTCTATGAAACTGCATATTATATGCTTTTATTGAAGAAAACGAATCTTTGTAAGGAAAACTTGGTTAAAACGAAGAAAAGAAAATAGAAAATTTATTCTATGTATGTAACTAAGGCATTAGAACGAAAACAACTGAAAGGGATACTACGTCGTTACAAACTGCAAGGAAAGCTTAAAACTTGTCAATAATTTAACAGCGTGGTCTCCACAAAAAGCATACTGTTATTCCCCCGAAAGCATCTAGAGCTGACTGCACAATACCATATTCAAAGTGACTTCTTTTAAAAAAAAAATATCAGTAAAATTAAAACCTATTTCTGCGACATAGACAGCTGAAGCTTAGTTCTCTTTACGAATTTGTATTTGCAGACTATAGATAACATAAACGCGTTGATTTCAATTACAGACGCTCAAACAGTAGACTGTGATTTAATATTGACACAAATGTACATTTGTAAATTTTACTATAGACGGCTTGTTTCTGCCACTAGTTCCCCATGTTCAGTAAAATAGTAATTTAGGTTGAAAGTGTCATGCGAGGTCAGTAGCAAAGCTTGCTCAGATTTGAGGGAGCAAAAGGTAGACTAGTATCTACAACGTTTTAATCATTCACTACAACTAAAGTCATTTATTCTAATTTAAAGATGTACACTAAAATACAAAGCTGCATGGTAAAATGGAAACCAATGGAGTTACGATAAATATCATAATAATCGTAATTATTCCCAGGCAAACTTATTCCCACAAGGCAAAATACTATTACATTTACCTTTAGTGTAAATACAATAAAACATTTAATTGGATATGATTTATATAAGGGTTAATTTAGTGTTTGAAAATATTGGATATTTTAGATGTATTTATATTTAAAATATTAAATATTTCAAGCCAGTTTAGTTGTTGGTTCTAAACTATTTGATTCACCTTACCACAACTCTTTTTGGATTACATTGTAAGAAGAAAAAGGAAGATTAAGATGGTGATTAAAAAATATGTGGTGAATTTCTAAGCCTAGCTTAGATGTTGCACAAGGCCGAATGCATATTCAATCGTAACTGATCTAGCGAGATAAGCTTACAAACCATTATACTATTGTCGCAATGCTCTAAGGTATTTTCTAAGTGAAGCTTTGATGTGGTACAAGGCGGATAATGTGGAATACAGACGGATGAACTCACTACTCAATTGTGATGGATCTAGCAAAACTAGGTAACTAACCATGACATCGACGTGTCCAACAATATAATAAGCGCAGTTTACATGTGTCACACGACCGAAAGTATGACGCTTCCAGTGAGAATGGAACTCGCTACTCACTCGTAATTGATCTAGTGGGATAAGGTTGTCATTGAACCACGTCGACTTGCCCCACGGTATATGGTGAAGGAGGATATAAAAATGCCAAAAATAAAATCCACTTCTCCAATATGAATTAATGTGCATTTTCTTACAATGTTAGAAAGATGAGTGAAGTGGAAATACACTTCGTGCCAAATTATTATCGAGATAACTTTTTTTCTAATATTTCAAAAAACGTCCAATCAATTCACTCAAAATTTTCACACAACGTTGGCTATACTGACCTGCGCAATCACTGAATTCTTCATACTGATCTGCGCAATGTAAACTAACTGGCGCCATATGAGTTATCAGCACGGTGATTTGAGAGTGCCAAATCATTAGAAAGGTTTAGTAAAATTCCCAGAATTGAGCAAACAAAACGTTTATTAATGTTGCACGTGAATGTTTATGATCAAAAGAAGCTAATAAATAAGATAATCAAACAAATAATAAGAGATACAAACAAAGGCACAGTTATAAACAAATTAATAGGGAATGTGCTTTCCCAGTTTTGAAATTACTTGAAGTCAACGATCCATAGAATTTGTTAATTGTAGGATGTCATTTGCTGTAATGACGCGAGATATGTCAAGAATTGCTTCCCATAACTCAGCGTTGCTCCTGAATTGTCGTCCGTTGGCGTACACTCTTCGATTCAGGATGCTCCAAAGGTTTTCGATTGGGATCAAATCCGGAGAATTTGCTGGCCACTTCATTTTTCGAGGTCCATCGAAGCCTAACTGTTTCAAATATTCAGTAGTCTTGTGAGCAGCATGTGAGGGAGCATTATCTTGCATAAAAACAATGGCCCTTCTGAAAGCAAGTCTTTGCCTTTTCATCCACGGTACAAGATGCTCCTTTATAAACGCTATGTATGCATCAGCAGTCATTTTGACGCCATCTGGTACTCTCCATGGGCCCACTAATATTTTTTTCAATAATACCTCCCCAGATCATTATGCCTCCACTGCCTTGTTGGCGTCTCAAACGCTGATGGCGATTCTGTCCGTTCATTACCCAGCCTTTGCACTATCTATCTGGCCCATCAAGTGTTGCTCGAGTTTCGTCTGTGAACAAAACTTTAGAGAAGTCAATCTTCATATTGTCCTCGGCCCATTTCAATCGATTTTGAATGGGATTTCTCGTCAACGGAGGCTTCGATACAGGTTTGACTGTTGTTGCTATTTCCCTCAGATACCGACACGGAGTACTTTTAGACACAGTAGGTTCCCCAATGCGACTGAAAAGCTCTTGACTGGTAAGTCCAGGGTTCTTAGTGGCCTCTCGTTTAAGTCGTGACATGAGACGACGTGAAATAACCTTCGGCTTGCCTTTATCTGCCCTTTTGCGTACTTGTGTAGGGTCGGCGGTGAACTTCTGCTTTTATGATACCTCCCTATCATTTTAGAAATTTCTAGGGTAGATTTACCTTTTGAGTGTTCTTTTCTTTTCAGCATCACTTAAACTGCTTTTACGACCCATCTTTTCACTAAATTCTTACACTTTTCTAATAATTTGGCACTTTCAAATCACCGTGCTGATAACAAATAGAATAGCTCTTTCGTAAGACATCAATATATTATCTTCGAAGCCTAAAACTCGTTTATTCAGTTAATTAATTACAAAAGTAGTTAATTCTAGTATAGATTTTAGCATATTTTTCAACATATCTCATTTTTTAATTATGTTCAGTTAAGATTCGATTTCTACGGCTTATCGACCCATTCTATGTTATTTCAAGTCAGAAAAGTTTTTTTAGATTCCAAGAAGGTTTTTTTTAGTTGTATATAATAATTTTTTAGCGATGCAAGTCTTGCTAATCAACCTATAGCTATGTGAGTAGAGGTTGTTCCACACCTTTCGTAAGGACATGAAAATTAAATATATGTGAATATAATGAAACCACCAGGAACTGGAACTCAAGTATCCAATTAACAATTTCCAGCCATTATCCATTACTCCACTAGCATATCCACGCAATTTCATAATACCATCCTTTTAAAAGTAATCGTCTTTCTGGGCAAAAACACTGCACTATACAGTCTTCCTATGCACTGGATTTCTTTCCGTTAACAGAATTTAATAAATTGTAATGATAACGGTGAAATGAACCATTTTTACACAGGAAATATTCGCCATTAATTGAAGAGGTAGCGTTATTGGCGCCTGAAATTTATCAACTTTTACGACTCTTTCACGTATTAATAGATGTTATCTTTTATAATTTTGTAAAACGTAGCGTGTGTGTTGTCTGCATCGTGATTATATCATTATATTCCTTTCTATTTCCATGTTTCCCATTTTAGCTGTTACAAATCATATAGATTTTAGTATTCAGTGAATATTTTTGTGAGTTTTTAGCACTAGTCTAAAGAGCCTTATGAAGGATTTTCTTCTTTAAGAAGTCAAAGATTCATTCGTGTTAAGCCATTTTTACTCATTGATCTGATAAAACTTGATCAGAAAAAAATGATAATCCAAAACTTGTAGTAATTTATTTAAAATTCGTATAAAATGAATATAATACGAATATATTGACAAAAAATTGCTATATGTATGGGAGCACCATATTTTATATCGGTGAAAGTGCGTTATATATACATTGTGGACATAGGAATTAACGCGGTATATTCATTATACTTCAAGCGATCTTCATTTTTATCTACGCTATTTTATTGCTGATTCTACGCCGATGCTCAAACGAGCTACTTTGGCATCTTATCGCTTTGACGAATCAAAACCTTCGGAGTACAAAATTTCTTGAATATCTGGTGAATACTAGGGGAGTGTGAACCTTCCCAGATGAGATGAAACTCTTTTATCTGATCACTACAGAAATGTGCGCTATATAATCTTACTAGAAATGTTTTTCATATGTATGAATTAATTCTGGAAACTGTTTATGGATTGCTGTTTTCTTTTTCTCTGATTGGGAAAATTACTTACTGAAGTCAGTTATTTCTTTTTCCGAAAGTTTACGATTTTGCATTTTGATATGTTTTGTTGTTGTTTTTTTTTTTGTTTGTTTGTTTTTTTGTTTGTTTGTTTTTTTGTTTGTTTTTTTTTCATAAATAATTTTAATTCAGTATAATTAGTGATGGTTTATTTCACTTTCCCAATGACGTTCTGTTATCTCTTTATGGCAATATGGCCTCAGGTTTTTTATCAATAAAATATATAAATACAACATACCAAGTTTTTATTCAGTTACTGTATGTATTCTAGTATAGTGCTAGTTTTTTATGATCCGTTTTGTACGCAATAAATAGCGGGTCTCATTATAAACAGGTATTGTTTAAGTTAAAAATCATGCATTTTCAGTGACCGGCTGTAATATACACAGGTAATTTTGTCCTGGAGGAGTTAAAATTCATGCATTTTCGGTGACTGTAATCTACCTGGTAGGCCTATATTCTCACGGTACCTTTGGCTAAACATAACTGTATAGGCAAGCTCTTTTAATCTGTCCCCCACCCGTAGCCTAGATTCTTCCTTTCTGCTGCTACATAAAAAGCAAAACATCATTAACTTCTATATATATATATATATTCATTATTCTTCTATATATATATAAATGAATATGTGAGCCACTTACAATCTACAAATACCTTATATGAATGCGGAATGACATTTTTTTCTTTCTCCTGTTTACATACATGTTCATTCGCACATGTTTACATCGATGAGGTATTCCTTTTCCTACGGCACCGCTTTTGTTACACATACGCACACACAAATATATATATTATACCGTATATGTTTCAGTTGCGTACCTTATTCTGTCTTCCTCTGTTTATTTATATATATTTCGATTTAGTAAATTCTTTAGATTTACTGGTATTATTTTATCTTATAATTCTCCGTTACATAATCTTAACACATTTTGACAAGATATACCGCAATAGGCTAAAGGAGATACTGCAGTCAGGCATGAAAGCAAACAAAAGTACGGTATCTAAATTTCTGTATCAGATATTTTAGAGTAATTGTTTTTTCTCACAATTTGAGGGTAGATATGTAGAAAAAAGAATGAATTGTTCAGAAGATTGGTTTCCATTAAACACTAGCTATATGAAAAAAAAATCAGATTTTCCAAAAACATTCAGGGATCGCACAATATATTGAGTCGACTTATACATGAGTATATACGGTAATTTACATGTAACCAATGCGAACAATATAACCAAACATCGTTTAGATTCTTAGTTTCCCTCTCATAATATATAATAATGACTGCGATCAGTTAAAGTCATCATTTGATTAGGATTAAATTTACCTAATTACACCACCAGACTCATTTAGAAAGTAACATCAAACAAGACGCTCTTTACAAGTCCAAACGTTCAAAATTAGGTTCCTGTTAGATGCAGCATTTTTATGTTAGAATAAAGGCGTTTCTAAATATAAATAAGCATAAAATCGCCAAAAATGCTACTCATTTTATTTCATGTTCAACATTATAATCAATATATGTAAGTACGCGAATTCTTATATATATATATATATATATATATATATATAAATGAATCACCTTATGACAGCTCAGAATATATGTTTTGAATATATTATTTTAGTGAAGCTAATTAAAATAAAACTGACATAATGTTACTTAGCGACAAAAGTGGAATGATCCTATCAGCCAACACATTATGTAAACGTGTGGCTATGTCTTATATTAATACAAGCATATAAAACATATTTTATTCTCAAGAAAGAAGATTTTGACTTGTGTACTGACAATATTCACATTTCTGTTATATAAAAGTTGTCTGTGTCATTTGCTTATGTATCATAAATATATAAATAACAAGACTTTTCTTCAATAGATAAAGGACAAGCAAGTATTACGTTTGTAAATTATATAAAAGAAACTTTCTTTGTCTGAGTCAAAGTCAGAAAGATCATATTCCCTGAGAATTAAATAGATTTTATAATAGCTTTCAATAAAGACTGTCTTGCACAAGGGGTTTCTGACATCTCGATTCAACCTATTTCACAAAATGTAGCCAAACCACAAAACATCAGTATATTTTTTGGAAAAGGTTCTGGTTTTTCAGCACTCTCTTAATTAGATATAAAGTCGTCAAAGAATGTACAAAATGCTTAGAACGGAAAATACTACCCGAAACTAAAGTTTTTGGCGTGTATAAAAATACTTTGTTTCGGTTTCTATTAGGTTAGTGCAAAACTAATGTCGTTTTCTCACATATGGTACTATGTGAGAAAATGACATTATTTTTGCACCAACCTATTAATTCGACATTTTTAACTTTCATTTTCCAACTATATTCTGTTTTAACGTTGTTTATTTTTTTTCAGAAATAACACCTATAACTTCAACAGAACGGTGTACAGAAATATAGTAAATTATCATTGCAAGTTCTCATAATAATTCAGCGCACCCAAACAAAATTGTACTAATTGTCAATATGTATGGCGCAGCCAGCCACAATAATGTAATAATCTCTGTAACTTGAGTAACGCCTATTTAAGTTAACATTAACCTTCTTTCTTTAAAAAGTTAAAAATGCACTAAGATAATTAATTTAGGTTTGTTCTATATATTAACTAAGATGCTAAATGAAAAAGGACTTATTTGACCTCAGCTAAACAATAGAACATTATAATAATTTGGAAATAAATATATCCTCATGGAAATGTTAATTTTATGAGTGTATACGGCGTATATGTAAGAGTGTTTATATAAATATAAAAACATGCTTACTGACCCATTGAGTCGTGTTTCTCAGGGGCAAACACTGATGTAATATAAGTTTTGATTAGCATTCGAAAACAATAGTGATATTTCCAAAACTTTACACTTTCTCAAAGCTTGAAGATACTAGAATTAACAGAAGTTGAAAGAAAATAATTCTATTGGTTCTCCACGTACAGATTTAATATTTATATTTTCATTATCATCTTTAACTGAGAGACATGCTTTTGAGAAATCAAAAAATATTGATCATCCTAATTGTTAACAAAGTAGCGAATAGAGTTTCGTTTTCTATTTTATCACGTTTTCTTCCTTTCTTTCCTTGCTCTTTCTTTAGCGTTTTTTATTTCACATTCTTTCTGATTCTATATTAACTATGTATTCACAAATGAGAGCATACATGTGAATTATATGAAATGTAATAATGTGGATGTGTGTACGTGTTGCTCGTCGTCAATCAAAAGCAATCCATTCGACACTGACACAAAACAATCGAAACCATTTTCAGATCCTTTAAAAAAAATAAGGCATTCATTTAAGAAGTAATATTTAATGATATTAATAATAAACATTTCTAAAACCTGCTGTAATTTCTGATTTTTTTCTAGCATTGTATTCAATTATTTCAAGCTGATTCCCTGGTTGTGTAATATATAGAATGTTTTTCATTTTTCAAACACTAAAATGCTTATTTATATACATATTTTATTGGTATATACGCGATGGCTAAATTATCGCCACTTTATATTTTTAATTTCGTGCATGGGCATTGTTTATTTTTTTATTTTGTCTACAGCACAGTATAACTGATGAGATAAAAAGCACCATGAAACAATTCACTCCACCAGAAATTTGGAAATGTCATAATTTACTGCTTTGCATTCCCACTGGAAGCTCCAATACGAACATTTCAGAGAATTTGTGTGTCAATCTGAGCAGAGATCAGAGAATTCTGAAAGAATTGGATGTGTCTAATGGTGATTACGAAAGTGTTTGGAGTCATCACTAGTGATGCTGATGTTAGACATTCATTTATCGTTCTACGGTGTCTCCAATTCAACACGGAGGCCAACATCAAGTTCTTTGAGTATGTAGTGTTGCCCTCGGTCAATAGGTAGCTGCTGGAAGACCCAATATTTGGCAAAATGACTCTACACCATGCTTCACAAGTAGAAGAACCTAGTCATAGCTACTTGATAATGTCTGCGATCACATCACCCCTTAAATCTGGCCACCTAACTTCCCAGACTTCAACTCCCTTGATTATTATGAGTGAAGCGCAGTTGAGCGAGAGACATCTAAAACCAAATCTGAACAAAAGGCAAAGATTATGGAAGCATTCACCAGCTTAAACAAGGAGATTGTCCAGCAGAGATGCAGCAGATTCCAAAGTCAACAGGTAGCCGTGGTTGAAGCCAATGACAATTTTATTAAATACATTTACTATTTGAAGATATTTTTATGCAATTTTGGTAAATATATCTGTTTAAATCAGATGTCAGTTTTTTTTTTTCATTTTTGCGAAAATTAGACAAAGATTTATTCATTGCATCCTATTTAATTCCTTACGAATGATTGTAAATAGACTATCAATTTCAGATACACAGAAATATTATAAATTAGCGCCAAAACAAAATAATAATAACTGTTTTTCAAACGAGGATAACGTACGATGAAATTAAATAGAAAGCAATAAAAATTAATTTCGATAATATATTAATTGGTAGTAGTATGCCTTTTATTCTTTTTATTTAAATAAATCTTCGTCGAAAAATCTCTTCAACAGATATATGCGTACTAAATTTTCAGGCCTGTCAGTCGAGCTCATATATTAAATGCTGTCGTATTATTCATAGTATTTCCTAGAAAAGTACCTTATGTTTTATTGTTTGTATTTGCATTTTTTTAAAATTACTATTTTAGTAATTAATGTTAACATTTAGCAGATAAGCAATATCAAATCAATGCACTTCCATTTTCCCATGCTTAATTAATACAAAACCATATAAAATATACTGACATAAATATTAATATCAATATAAGTTAAAATGTACGAGAAAGGTAGTGAGACATTGCTTTACTAAATCTACAGAAATATTACCAGATAAGATTCTTGTTTAGAGTAAACCTTTTGCAGCAAGCTAACACGTGTATATATAAACTGAGGGAAAATTACCAAGTTTTTTTATGAAAATAAAGCTATTACTCTCTTTCTGTCTCTTGCTTCCATTCACGAAAAAGATTTCTTTCTCTCTTTCTCTGTCTATCCATATATATATATATATATATATATATATATATATATATATATATATATATATATATATATATATATACTAAAGAAGACAACAACGTTGCTATACCCAAGAGGCAACCAGCAAAAAGACGTAAATACCTTGCACGAGAAAAATATCCCGAACGGGAAAGAAAAAATCAAAAAGTTAAAAAGCATCTACCTACGCAATAATTTAAAGACCCCAACACCTAGGCTAGGTAAACAGACCCCAAAACTCAACGAAGGACAACTGGAGTCGCTGCTCCAATTTAACCTTCTAGGCGATCTAGTTGAAACGGGCGTAGCGATTTCAGCTGTCTTTCGTTGAGTATATATATATATATATATATATATATATATATATATATATAGAAAGAAAGAACAGTAAGATATTCGCTTCAGGATGAAATGGAACTAATATTCGCTTCAGGATGAAATGGAACTAATAAATTCAGATCTTTCAGCTTCCATTTTTGAAGCATGGTTAGAACTATGTAGAGAAAAAACATATGTTAAATCACTTAATTTATAATATATATATATATATATATATATATATATATATATATATATATATATATATATACTTAAAGAATGTTTGTTTGTGTATGCAACATTATTCTTACCGAATGTGTGTGTGCATATATATATATATATATATATATATATATATATATGTGTGTGTGTGTTTGTGTGTGTGTGTGTGTGTATGTGTTCTAAAAATTGAAAAACATTTAAAAATTAAAAAAGGAAAATTTACAGACACACTGGGTTGTATAATAATTTTTTTGTTTTATTATTTATATTAGATTCCTCGACTAGTTTCGGCTAACATGGACATCGTCAGCAGAAAAAATTCCTGCTTGTTAGTAGCCGTAAACTACAGAAATGAATGACTTTCTGAAGAAATGTACTTTTTCTGTAATTTTCATTTGTTTTTTTATCGTTCATTTTGGTCATCCTTGTGTTGGTAAAACGGCCTCTTTTAAATTGTTTTTTTTTTAAGATAGCGGCTAGGTAGATTCATGTTACTCTGAATTATCTTGGTGAATTTGACAGTTTTATTGTTCCAGGGATGGTGATGTGTCAGTGTTAAACGTATGTTATCATTTAGTTCTTCTCGAGTGTGTATGATGTATATATATTAGTATGGGTGTACATAAGTGTGAGACCTCAACAACTCCATATGCATGTCTGTGTTTTGTGGGTGAGAAATATGGGTACGGCTTGATTTATGGGGTTGTATATTAATTTCGTCTGTGTTGTTAATTTTGTGTTTAAACCCGTCGTGATGGAGTATATATATGTATATATGTATATATATATATATATATATATATATATATATATATATATATATATATATATATATATATATATATATACAGAATGTAGGTATAATAGGCTGATGAAGACCTTCGAAAACATATTATTATTATTAGTAGTAGTAGTATTAGGTCATTGGCAAAATAGAAACATGATCAGAGATAAAATTTATAAAATCAGAATTTTCAGATGCACCTGTCTTCTTTCCCAACCAAAAATAAAATTAACTTGCATACATTTTTTAACATAATTACAAAATTCACAAACTATTTCATATTTTACAAAATTATTTCCCGTAGCTAATACTTCGCCCCGTAATTAATAAGATATTTCTTACTATCTCCATAGTCAAAGTCTCCAAATCTACCATCGCTTCTTACATTATCAAGTCTACCCAAATAACATAAGGCAACATAATGTTAATAAACCTCGATGCAGAGTATACAAACCTATATCACAGATAGTAGTTAATTCCATCAGGTACACATACAATATTTCGATTTCCTTCCTTGATTTCCCTAATTCAAATACAACATATCTAATTTGCTTCAACAAATGTAACGAAGAAAATTATATCGGTAATATTTGTACAGAATTCGTCCTTCGGCTTAATGACCACAAAAAACAAGTAAACAATATCAATTTCACTCTAGCTTCATACAACATGCATAATATTGATAACGTTAGAGGACTATTGCCGTAGAATTAGAATTCTTCTTTCGAATAAATTCTCATACCCTAGATTTAAATAGAAACTTAGGCATACCTACCAAGTATGCGGGAGGACCTAATACAGGTATGGGTGTATTGTTATAGTTACATTTCATGAACAGTTTTTTTTTTCTGACTCCCATAACATCGTTAACGTTATATGGACAATCTTCTTACTTTGTTGGTTGAACTTATCAAGACAATTTCTTTGTTTTTCTCGTAAGCTTTTCCATTTTTATCATTCTAAGCACCCTATTTTTGTTTTCAATTTCGACATTTTCCCCAGGTATTTATAATTCGTTAATATTGTTATTATTATTATTATTGTTATTATTATTATTATTATTATTATTATTATTATTATTATTATTATTTCCTTTGATTTCTGGTGTGTACTCATTTGTTTCAGGCCCTCAACCAGAGACCTAAGGTCAGAAATTGCATTGTGACATTTTCCACTGAGCAATTTAAAAAAGTCACACATATTCCACATATATAAAGCCCTTCGTATGGTATGGGCTGTACTCGTGAATACATTTTTTTTTATATATTTCTTTAAGGCATAGGCTACCAGGAATTCCTTCAATGTGTAATTGAATCTTTTTTCGGGAAATGCTGATGTTCTCATGTGTCACATTTTTGGGATTTCAATTTTTCACGGTCCATGTATTTTGATGGATTTTTGAATAGTTTCAAAGATACATTACAGTCTGCAGGGGCTGGCATATCAATAAGCAGGCACTTTTTGTCTTTGCGTTCTCTAATCACGATATCTGGCCGATTAGCTTTGATTGTTCAATCGGTGTGTATTGTTACATGTCCTATTTCCGTAACCGGGTCTGGTTGGTGCTCATACCAATTTCAGTGCAGATATTCTATTATGCCGAGTTTTATATTCAGCGGGAGCCAATACGACGCAACCAGATACATTATGGTCAATTGTTTCTGGATATTTATCACAGAATCTGCATTTTTGGCTAACACAATTGTTCTGCATGTGTGCTTGGTAATTTCTAGTTAGCAAGCATTGGTTCTGTGTAGCAAGAATAAAACCTTCGGTTTCAGCTTTGAACCCTCCAGTACATAGCCACTGATGCGTACGAGGTTTGTCTACATCAGATTGTTTGTTACGGGCCGTGTATTGACGTGAATCGGTTTATCTTGCCATCGTTTCTGTATCTGATCGGTTGCATTGGCCTTTGCTTTCTTTTTTTAATTATTTTGCTGTTTCAGCCAGTATATTGTGCTTCTTTTTTTTTTTTTTTCATTTCTTCACCAACTTGAAACTCTATTTTGAACTTGTTGGCATGATTTATTATTATTATTATTATTATTATTATTATTATTATTATTATTATTATTATTATTATTATTATTTCCGCACAATTTTTCGTTTTCAAACGGTGATGTTGCATTATGGATGTTCGCAATCAAGTCGTACCACTTCAGACTCACATAACTTTTTGCATATCATTTAGTGCCAAGAAACGTAGACTTCTGAAGCGATGGTATACTAGGAGTTACTCCTATTTTATTACATAAAACTCAGCGGTATGGGCAACATCACTCCAACGATAACTGGGAAAATATTAGCCTGAACATACCACATTCTGGAAACCTTAATCTAGAGGCACGTTTACTTTTTAAGCTTGTCAGTATATTCGAAATTGATATTATGATCAACAGGAAAAGCCACATCGATGAGAAGGCATTTCCATTTTGTTGTTGTGGTTGTTTGTCACCAAGGTGATGACTGATATAGAGGCTCCAAGTATTTGGTCTGTTTGACGTTGAAATCGTACACATCCAGAATTGGTCCTATTCGATTACCTTCTCTGGCTTATGGCGGTACCATTTCTTGTCGATTTCGATTTCATACTTCCTAATTAGGCACCAATTCTCCATCGCCATTTTTTTGTGACAGATGTCAGGGTGTACTACATTCATTCCACTAGTTCAGACCTTTACAAGTTGAACCCAAAATGTCAGATACACTTGGTTCACCCATCCTAATTCCCTTCATATTCCATTGGTAAGGAATATGTTCCATTCAGACGGATTATTTCCCAGAATTACTTAAGTGTGTAATTGACAAGGGATGATTTATTTCTCTGATAATTACAATCTTAACCTCTTCCCGTTGAGTATCATCCGTTACATATCATAATATGCAATCCTTGCACACTCCCCATACTTGTGTATTTAGACAGCAAACCATATTTTATAGAGGTTTCATTGAAGACGACTGACAAAACACTGTAAATAAGTTTTTTTATTACATTTCTCTTGCATTAGTAGAAATGATTTTTATGAACATTGAGTGTGTAAAACTGTCAAAATGTTCTGTCGATTTTATTAGGTTGGTGCAAAAATAATGACGTATTAATGTCGTTTTTTGACGTATTTTTTTTAACGTCAAAAGACGACATTATTACGTCATTATTTTTGCACCAACCTAATAGCTGAACATGTACAAACACACACGCAAACATGCATATATATATATATATATATATATATATATATATATATATAGATAGAGAGAGAGAGAGAGATAGATAGATAGATAGATAGATAGATAGATAGATGTGTCTAGTGCGATTATGTTCGTTTATTTAATTTTTAATATTCAATCACGGTCTGCACGTATCCTTAGTTGATATTGACAGTTGGATTCTTTAGAAAAAACATCTCCATCCTTATATATATATATATATATATATATATATATATATATATATATATATATATATATATATATATATATATATATATACCCTCGATAATATCTAATAGATTAGCCGAAGCGTCGGAATGCCTCGAACATTCAGACATTTCACAGACTCTATCTCCAGAAAAAAAACTTCTACGAATGGAACATAAATTTGATAAAAAGTTTAATCGCAGTACCTTGTCCGTCATCTTTAATGAAACTTCGAATATATATATATATATATATATATATATATATATATATATATATATATATATATATATAGAGAGAGAGAGAGAGAGAGAGAGAGAGAGACAGAAACATAGAGACAGAGAATTGATACAAATAAAAGTTTTTCTCTTATGTGATTGATGTTGACATCAGCGTTCCGCCTTCAGAGTTTCGTAGACGGCCCCTCTCGGAATTACTCCTAACACTCGTTAGTGGGTGTATGTAATACATATTTTCGAAACCTGTCTTCGTATCATTGAATTATTTTAAAAATGTTATTACGATCAAAGAAAATTTTCCTATTTTTGAAATGAAAAAGAATAATAACAAATAACTATCCCATTACGAGAAGAAACCTCGATGTCCTTATTACAATTTAACTCCATAAATAAGTTATAGTAAATATCTATGATAAAATACATAGAAAGATTTGAAAAGCTCATGGTAAATTTATTATATATTTATATACTGAATATGATACAAACATTGTTTCATTAATATCGATTTTATTGTGAATACGGTGATTTGCTTAATAATATCGGACATAATCTCTATGTATGCGTATATGTGGAAATATAATTTGGCTTCGAAATATGGGCGAGCATTCTATGTACTTGTACTGAATATTTTGTTGACATGATATGAAATAATAATGTATGTTATCTGTTAATTTTAGATTTAAATAATTGTAAAAATGTAACAATGAGAATTTCAGACAGAATTCATTTCGGGAAACACTGTTCTTTACTTCCTCACCAACCATCACCGATTTCCCACATTGTGCCATTAACCAGACGAACTTCAGTCAGAACCAGTGGTGCCTTCTTTGTCGATTCTATTCACCAGCTATCCCCAAGTGTTCTAATGTCTCAGGAAAAAGACAAGCAAATAAAAAAAAGTATCAGCTTTAACCGGCAAAGACACTCAGTCAAATCAGTTACACACGACAAAGAGTTCATGTAGTACAAAAAGCAAAACTTTTGACTGGTTGGCTACTTGGGAAAATATATAACACACTTGACAGACTCGCAGATATTGGCCTGACTGCAAAGGCATCTTCTGAATAGTGTCAATTAGAAAATAAAACGTAGTATATTTTTGTATCAATAATTGTTGTCATTAAATCTAATAATTTTTACACATAATTTGATATAATTATGCGTCAGTTTGTGTGTGTTTACCATATACAGTGAGGCCCCGCCTCTTCGCGTTTCAACATTTGCCACTTCACGGTTTGTTTGTTTTTTTTCTTTAGAACATATGTACTTGTTATTCGCGGAAACTCCGAATATTCGTGTGTTTTTTTCTGATCAACATATTTACAAATTATTCATTGTGAACTCCCT
>OZ010592.1:69920522-69930522 GCA_963932145.1 Acanthosepion lycidas | reverse complement strand
TTACTTAGCGCTAATTTGATCCATATATATATATGTATATATATATATATATATATGGATATTGAAGTCAACACCCAGAAGCGACAGACTCTTTAATGCCAAACGCAATCTTCAGGCCATGTCCGTTGTATTTTTGCTGGAACATTTATGTATACAGGTCAGTGATGCATTGTAGGCAGTCTATTGGATTGCACTGTGAGCTATCTTGTGTATTTTAACGGTTATTTTGGTGGGCGATAAAGGGTGTGTTTCGAATAATCTAAGGATTATTTTTTGGGAATAATTGTGCATCTGATGTATTTTGGGGGCTATTAATTGTATTGTTAGTTGACTTTTTAAATTTAGTTATTATTTTATTTTTGGTAGTTATTATTGGGTTGTCTTGTGTTTAACTGTGTTTACTTGGTTATGTACTTTGTTTACTCACTTATTTGTTTGGATTAATTTATATTGTTTTTGTTTATTGATTTTATGTACTTATTTCCCTTTATTCTTGTTCGTTTTTTGTTTTCAACTTCTAAGTAACTAAAAATTTGTTGTTTTGTCTACATTTGATGAGTTCTTCTTATTTATTTATTCTTTTTTTATTTATTTTTTTAATTTTCTTTGTTTGAAAAGGTAATTATAGCTATTTATTCCTTTAGGCAGAGTTTACAGTTTTTGGATTGATTGTTCTAGGCTGATTTGGTTTCATTATTTTTTATTTTTGGTGTGATTTGTTTATTTTAAATCTTCCCGATATCTTTGCAAAGCACTCTGCTGTTTGTATATTTATTATTTGTAAAGGATGTTTTCTCTCCGTAGTTTCCATGGTTCTTCAATTACTTCTATGTATATTTTTCTTCATTGTCTGCTGATTTTACAATGGCAGGGTATATTACATTGTTCTGCAAGCAATTGCCGTTTAAGGAGCATCCGTTATTTATTCTGCAGTATAATTTGTCCAGATGGTTTGTTGATTGTTTTCTTATTATTCTTGTTTAGTATTTGTTTCAAAATATACACACACACACGCTCGCCCCCTACTTCGACAATAAAAATGACAGATTTTTTTTTCATTTTTATTCTATAGATGGATAGATAGATAATAACAGATTTAGATAGATAGATAGATAGATAGATAGATAGATAGATAGATAGATAGATAGATAGATAGATAGATAGATAAAATAATTAGATAGTTATTAACTGATTTAGAACTATGGTCTTCAATATTTTAAATGCAAGGTCCATTATATTCTCTCTTTCTGAACACTGCTCTTTGATTCTCCTTTCTCATCAATAACATTCTCTCTGTATATTTTACTCCCAGCAAAGCCCTTACTTAATTACGTCTTACTCGGCGTTAAATGAAAAATATATAGCACATTTTATTCTCCGGTGTAACCTACTGCTATAGACGAGCGAAACGGAAATGAAGTGTGGTGGAGGTGAACATTCTACATTTGACCTCTTCCCATTTCCGTCGACGCGTTGCGATCTTCTAGACACTCAGCTCTTTTCTTTGGTATTGACCACTGTCTTGTAGAGAACACCGTTCCTTGTCTTCTTGTCTTAATCTAAAAAGTAATTTATCTTCATTCTCTTTCTCTGTCCGAGCCACTTGTCATATTCCTTATGAGGTCCACTTCACTTAGCTGATAGTCATCAATGCAAATAAATGTCTGAAGTAATTTTTGTGAGAGCTCAAAAGTGTTCAATTTAAACATCAAATGACACGGATATCGCTACATGTTTTTAAGTGGAGTTTCTATTATATATGACTGGTTGCTTCGCTGAAATGGTATCAAACCATTCAAGTGATGCGACCGAGTAGAATTGAAATACAGCTTGTTAATCAAGTTCACTCTTTTATATTTTATCAATCTATTAGGTTGGTGCATAAATAATGTCGTTTTTTGACGTCAAAAAACGACATTATTGCACCAACCTAATATGAGTATATATTAGGTTGCTGCAAAAATAATGACGTAATAATGTTGTTTTTGTCCTTAAAAAATACGTCAAAAAACGACATTATTGCACCAACCTAATATGAGTATGTATTAGGTTGGTGCAAAAATAATGACGTAAGAATGTTGTTTTTGACCTTAAAAAATACGTCAAAAAACGACATTAGTACGTCATTATTTTGCACCAACCTAATAACTAAATAAATATTGATTCCTAAATATTAAAACTCAAGAGAAATCTTATCATATTAGACGATCCTCACTTATATCAAGCTACTCAGTAACAATTCGACGATTTGTTGTCATTTTTTTATATATCTTCCCGTTATTTATGCTTAACACGCGAAGAAAATAGTTAGGAAACAGTTTCAATATCGCTGATTGACTCAAATATCAATTCAAAAGTGTTAATGTTTAAACTTTTCATTCTTACAGGATGATCCTCTTGTTGAAGGAGTATATATGGTACAATATGAGCCGTTCATACAGACTGCATCTCCTATAATACCAGATGCCACTGTTTCATTTGATATACTATATTATCAGTGAAGTTGGAAATTTTGTCTTTAAACATACATACACGTTTAGGGTACATTCACTCAACGCACGCAGTCGATTTGTGGAATGATAAATATATACCCACAGCTTTTCTATAATTTAATATACTCCATAATCTGTACAAATCCTTTCTCCCTATCATTTTACCATTTACTTTTATGTACAATGAGTACTTAGCACTATTTAGGAGCCGTCGATGCTTGTGCTAGCACGAAGTCACAAGTCATCGTGACCGAGTGTTTGAACGTGCTGGCCTTGTGAAACTGTTGATCAGACCAGAAAATGCGCTTTCTCTAAGAAACTGTAACTAAGATCCACTCAGCGTAGTAGCATAATAAACCATGTGTAGGACCGCCGAAATGTTTTGAGTGTAAAATCAAGACTATCTTGGTTCGAATAATGATAATTAGTTACTTTAAAATGTACAACATGAATAGATGTCCGTTGATATATTTCAGGTGTTTACTGAATAGTTCCAAAAGTTCTTCCAAGATCTAATTAATTCAATCTGCTCAAGTGCTTTGTCACCGTTCCAATGATAACAACGAACAGTATGTTCTTGGGTTTCACAATATTTTCCTAATATGTTTCCATGTTTTCACTTTCTTTCGTCTTTACAATATAGCTCAGTGTAACAAAAACGTCTATATTTTGGTTGATTTCCCTTTTTATCGATTAATATCAGTTTCGATCTTGTAACATTAAGTAAAGTGGATAAACATGTCTGTATCTTAAAGTCATGTAGTATTTTAATAAATTCATTATTTTTATAATAGTAAGCCTTCGATATTATTATTATTATTATTATTATTATTATTGAGATTAAGTATTTAACAATACATCTGGGGATTTTCATGAGCATTATCTAATTATGCAATTAGCAGTAAGCTTATTTATTCATTAAATATGGTGACAAACAGAAATATTAAATAGAAAAATCATGATATTTTCACGAGTAGTACTAGTTCATCTTCTTATTATTATTAATATTAGTAGTAGTAGTAGTAGTAATATTATTATTATTATTATTATTATTATTATTATTATTATTATTTCCTCTGATTTCTGTTGTATAAACATTTCCTTCCTGCTCCCAACCAGAGATCTAATGTCAAAAATGGCTTCATTGAGCATTTAAAAAATATCATCACACACATTTTACTTACATAAAGTACTTCGTAATGTATGATATGTATCTATAAGTACAACACCATTCAGTGTATATAGTGGAACCTTTTCTAATCAATCCAAGGGCTCCAACTACAAATGGAATTATTGATGTCTTCATGTGCCACATTTTTTTTTTTAGATTTCCACTTCAACATCCTTATATCTTGATAGCTTTTTTTTAAGTTCTTCAAAGGTACATAACACTGTCAATAAGGAAACACGTTCTGTTTTTGTGGTCTCTGATTATGATGTCTGGACGATTAGTCCTAAATGTTCTGTCTGTGTTTATTATCGATAGATAGATAGATAGATATTATTATTATTATTATTATTATTATTATTATTATTATTATTATTCTCTTCATTACACTGGAAATTAGATTCATTGGCAACATTATGGTCTGCCGTCAGCTCTGCGCCAGGCTAGGTTCTCTGACCTTTGCTGGCATGAAAAATCACTAGCCGCTGATAATCAATTTCAGAAAATAGAAAAGTTTCGAAAATTTGTCGGCTTCGAAAATCAGAGGAAATTGATTCGCACATTTTCGAGCCAGGATTTACGAAAGAAATACTTCTTCAAGATTTGTTGATAATTAACTACAGTTCCATTTATTACTTTTCTTTTTCTTACCATTCCATTCAATAATTGTTTAACTTTTATATTAATCCATTTCTTCATTCTTATTCTTCATTTTTTCATGTCTATTTACTCACGCCATGAATAGTTTACATAATATTTTTCTCATTACTTTTATTCATTTGGTTTCTATTATTTTTAAATAATTGGTGACATTATCTTTGTACATTTATGCTCATTTCAGAGCATTTGTGATTTCTTTTAGTAACTTTTCTAAATAACATAGCTAATATTACAACGTCTATTATAGCGACAAATACACTTACAATTTTATATGATTAGTTCTCACACCTGTTATAACTGGAGGTTCTCAATATACGAGAGTAACTCAAAAATTGCCAACACTTTCGCCATATTCATATCTTTAGGTTTGCCACATTGCCTTCTGCTCATGCTTATTTATAGTTGGTAACATAGTGGTTACGTGATCGAAGTTTGAGCTTGATCGCGCCAGCTTTCTTGCTGCTGTTACAGTGTAAACATAGCCGCTCCTCTAGCAGTCTACAGTAAGGAGGAACAATTTATCTGGTAGGAAAATGTGCCAGCGGCTAAAATTCATCGATTTTGAAACAATACGGCAACAGTGCACCACCGCATAGAGGTGTGTATGAGTGGATTGTGAAGTGGTCAGACTGGCGTGACGCAAGAAGAAAGAGGAGAATATGCGGCAAACCCCACCACTGACGTAGCAATTTCGGTAGATACTAATGTCGAACTGATGATTTATCAGCGATGAGGTAGCATATTCTCTACAGATTCGGATTACTGCTCTTTGTTCCACTTTGGTGCACACAGCTAGAGGAGCGGCCATATTTACAATATAAAAGCAGCAAGAAAACTAGTGATCAAGCTCAAACATCGATCACAAGAATACAATAGTACTAACTAGAAGCGCGCATAAGCATAATGCAGTGTGGCAAACCAAAAGATATATGTTGTGTTGAAAGCGCAGATAATTTTTGACTTAATATCGTATATCAGTTGACAGCAATTTTAGCTTTATTTCTTATTTTCTCCGGTATTCTTTCTAATTTTATTAATGAGGCAGATTTTATTAATTATTGGATGGATTCAGTTCTTACTGGAGTATTTGTTTCTTACAACGCTTACATGCTAATCAGTATAACTGTTATATTTTCGATATTTTATGTAAGCTTTTTTATGATACAGAACGAAGTATGCAGTGGATTCTGTGTTTTAAAGACTGTTTCTAATGGATGTGAGGAGGGAGTTTCTATTGGTATCGACATATGCTGCTGTAAGGTTGATATAACAGGTATACAATTTTCTACAAGGAGATGTTTGAAGAAATATATGCCATCATTGCGTCCCTTACGAGAAAACCAAACTCTGTCATGAGCAATGGAGTTTCAGAAAACAATAAACCTAATGTTTTTTAATACTTTCACCACGGTTGATACAAATGAGATACCTCTCTATATGTGAGGGTCTTCAAGGCTACATTTTGATTCGATAGTGCATTTTTGTGTGATAACCCACAGTTTTCTCGATGCATTTCTGCTGTAGCCTTGCTAAGGCTAGAAATAAAGAAACAAGAGATGAATTGAGTTAAACAAATCTGTTTACAGACACAGTAATACAAACATATACAAACGAGATTGTTGCAGTAAGAATGTTAGGTCCGACTATCAGAGATTATTGATGAAAACATCACACTCTAATAGGCATTACCGGCTCCTATTTATAGCAGGGAGAGTCCATGTGTGCGTGGGTAATTTCTCATTACACCCATTCCTTAGTATTAACTCCGCAATAGTCACAATAACTTTTTTCTTTGGGTTAACGACGATTAATTCCTCATTTTCCTTTTCCCTTTTAGACGGCATTGCTCCGGGGCCGCTTGAGGTATTCGCATGTTAAAATGACATCTATGACTTCTTTTTCTTCAGGAGGGCTGGTGTCAGCATTGTCCAACAGGCGTTTCCCGACTTGGTTCAAATGTCTCTTGTGAGTAAACTGGAAACCTTGAATTATGTAGATCATATTTCCTACACTTTTCTTAATTGTACACATTCTCCAGAAAGATTTATTATCACGAAACATCCGGAAAAAAAAAACTTTCTCACCGGGTTAGTAGTGTTTTTTGGTACAGTGTTTGTTCGTGCGGGTTTTGTTTGTTTGGGGATTGTCGAACATCGACCTGATTTTACGTGCAAACATTACTTTGGCTGGGGTAGTGATGATGGTTTGTTGTCATTGGGCGTAATTCTATAAACTTGAAGGAGTTATTGTAGGGCTTTTTCTGTGGGTTTGTTGCTAGATTTCTTCAGGGTTGTTTTCAGCCTTATCAAAGAAGCACTCATCTTGTCCCTTGGGCTTTGGGTGATATGGGGCGATCGTGATATGATTAAACTGGAAGGTCTCACAAAAATCGCCGGACGCAAATTTTTGGGCCCTTGGATTGATTAGAAAAGGTTCCACTATATTTTTGGGCGGCATGGAAATCTTTCAGAATTCTTCTTTGTAGCGTTGTGCGGATGAAGACACGCTCACTATATATATAGCAGTATTTTGCCCCATAGGGAGAAAATACCTGAAATCTATTGGTCGTTTTCACGAATTATAGTTTTGGTTTGCCCGATAAACTCATCGCTTAGAGCTTCTCGTTTGATTTGGTCGAGAGTTACAGGAGTTGCCTTACTGAGTTTTTAATTTCTTCTGTTCGAAGAGAGGCAATTACAGTATCTTCAAGAGGTTCCCCATGTTTCGGGATTAGGCTTGATAGTCCGTCGACATGACAAAGTTTTTTAGACGGTAGGAACTTTATCTTGAAATCATAATTTAAGAGGAGTGTTCCCCATCTCCGTAGTTTATTTGCTGTATGCACAGCTAGACATTTTTTAGAACTGAAAATGATAAGTAATGGCTTATTGTCTGTTTAAAATTTAAAGTGTTCTCGACGCCTGAGCAATTGGTTTGTGTGATCCATCTGGCATCTTGCGCAGAATAATATGCTTCAATGCCATACGAGCTGGCGTCGTTGGCAACTATAATGTCCAGGTCTAGGTTATAGTGGGTGAGAAACAAGTCCGACTTCAAGACATCTTTTATTTTGACGAATTCTTACTGGCATTCAGGTGCCCATTCCCAGTTTTTATCTTTTTACAGAAGTTCGTTTAGAGTATCGCGTAAGTTGTGCATATTAAGTATAAACATTTGGTAGGAGTTTGCTAATCCTAATAAACTTTGTAATGAAGAGACGTTTTCGAAAGCTGACATGTCCTTGGTTGCAGTTGCACTTTCTAGGTCTGGCCTTCTGTAACCTTTGTCGATAATGTGCCCCAAGTATTTGATCTTCTGCATCAAGAAGTCGCATTTGAATTCTTGCAATTTGAACTCGTACTCCTGAATTCCTGAGAAGATTTATTAACAAGTCCCTTGTGTTGTTCTACATTTTGGCTATTTATTAATATGCCATCTAAATATGCCACCACAACATCAAGACCACTCAGCATAATGTCCATTACATGTTCGAAGGTTGCCGGGGCGACATTGATCCCGAAAGTTAAAGGTTGGAACTTGTACAAACCACGATGTGTGTTGATAAAGAGCAACTTAGAACATTCTTCCTCTAAGGTATTTGAAGATTTGCGTCACTGAGTTCGACTTTTGAGAAAAATTTAGTTTTGTGAAAATTTCTTTGAGTACAGTATTAAGTCCAGTCGACAAATCGGTGCAGGGCCGGATCTCCTTTGAGTTCTTTTTCACATAGACGGTCGGTGAAGCCTATTGACTGTACACAACTTTCGACAAGACCCCGGTTCTTTCTAGTCTGTCGGGCTCTTCATTTGTTTGTGGTCAAGAGGCGAAAATAACATTTCTTCTTTTCTTAAACACTGGCTGGATGTTATTTTTTAACTCAGATTTTGCCGTCATCTTATTACATCGACCAAGGTCCCCAGAAAAAAAAAACTTCCGGAAAAGTTTATTTCATTAAATCTTTTGCCTCAGTAAATTGGCATGTCCCGCAACTCAGATTTCTCCATCCAGTCGGTGCCAAATAAATTTTCTGTATTCTTTAATACGTACGTTTTAAGTCTTAATGTCGTTCCATGAAAAGTTACATTTGTGATAAGTTCTCCCTCAAAGCTAACTTTTTCCTCTGTCACGGACATGGCCATTGAATCAGATCTTAGCATGGTTAGTTTTCCCAACTTTTTCCAATTCTATAGATTTATGATTGTCAAATCTGACCCAGAATCCAACTTTAATTTGATATTTTTATTTAGGATTTGAACTTGCACGTATTTCATAATGTTTAATCAATCTTGTTCATCCAATTTTGAGGGATTTTTTTACGCAGCCAGCTATTAACCTTTTTTCTCGTTCAGCAGTGTGAGCTCTTGTGCCCAATACAGTTACAAGTTAGGCACTTCTAATTCCGGCAAGGGCAATCCTTATACCAATTTAATGACCCACAAGCTGAACACGAGTTAGTTAAGTTCTCTTTTTTTGTTTTTGGACTGGTTTGATTTAAAGGAAGAATTAGATTGTTTTTTGTTTCTTTTGGCGCAACTTTCTTATATGTGCTATGCCAGATTCCTCGATGTTTTTCGAATCTTGGCGTACGCTTACGAATCTCTGACAGTCTTCTGATATTTGTTGGAGAGTGAGATTTGGCTCTTTTTCCAATTTGTTCAGAACTCTACGTCTAATTTCAGCGTCTTTTGATAAAACGAGTTCCTGAACAAATATCAAACACTTGAAATTATTCGAACTCATTCTGACAGTTTAAAATCGTCGCATTGCTTGTTCACGACCGACGCGGATGTAGTGTAATCTTTACTATCCTTGCTGGATAAATTTATACACATCTGTCTCTTATGAAAAAGTGAAGTTTTAGGACTAAACAGTTCTGTAAAATGTTTAACCGCTTCAGTAAACGTCAGTTCGCTGGTTTTACGGGGTAAAATGCAGTTCACATATTTGGTGTGCTCCATAGTGCATAGTTTTCGAAGTAGTAGGCGAAACGTCTTAGAGTCTGCCCAATTCGCACAATCAGTGCATACCTTCTAAAATAGGAAGTGAAAGTTATATTCTCATCCGGGGAAAATGCAAAATTGCCTATTGCGCCCCAGATCGTGTTTTGTGAGAACGCATTTTCGTTTTCACTAATTTGCCTCCTATTCTTCGCTTTTGTTGAGTTTGAAGTAGAAATTCTTCAAGTTTTTGTTGTCTGATTTCCGTTTCTTTTTGTAAGGCGAGACTTTCTTCTTCAATTCGCTTTTGAAGTACAAGCCTTTCCGTTTCAGTTTGATTTTGAATTTCAAGCCGTTTTTTTGTATATCCAACTGGAGTTGTTCCATTCATTTTTGCTCTTCTATTTGGAATTTAAGAAAATCGAGCCTGGTGGATTTGAACTTGTTCATGTTTGACTGTGCCCTTTTTCGGATTAAACCGAAATAGAATTCAATTGAGGAAAAAAAAACGAAATAACTTTAATTTCTTACTCACCGAGGGAATCACAAGGGTTTTTTTTTTCTCTGAGAGACATGAATTCTCAGAAAGTTTATTGTAAGTTAGTTACACTTTTTTTTCCTTTCGGTTTCCTTTTCTGGATTGCCAAGTACTGTTGAGTAGAACCAATATTGACAATTTCCACGTGATTCTTTTTAGGGGTCCTCAGGAGTCCTCACGTGTCCTCGTCACCAAGTTGTTGGGG
>OZ010592.1:69903022-69915522 GCA_963932145.1 Acanthosepion lycidas | reverse complement strand
TATATATATACATATATATATATATATATATATATATATATATATATATATATATATATATATATATACAGACACACACACATCATGTCAAATATATACGGCAAAAATTACTCCAGGTTAAATTCAAGATATACAGATGCTGTATTGAGGGAGAGAGAGAAAAAGTGAAGGAAAGGTTCAAAATTATAATAGTAAAAGTTCCTAAGAGATTTCAATTTCCCGAGAAATTTAAGTAAAATAATTATTAATTATTAAGATATTCAGAGAAACTTAGTTTATTCTATTTGTAATGTATATAAAGCAGGATGTATTTATTATATTTTAACAGGTTTCGGAGGTACTTTAAATTAAACGTAAACTAAATGGGATCCTAATTCTCCAGTGTATATCTGTTAAAGTTACGAGTTTAGTTCAAAAGTAGCCGAAATTATTAGGTTGGTGCAAAAATAATGAATGAAGAATGAACTGCACACTAATAGGTCCTGACTTAGCAGCTCAACTTCAGTCACTTTCTCAAAGACATGATGTTGCTTCCCTCTGTCTTTTCTACAAATATTTTCATGGCAACAACTCTACAGTTTACTTGCTTCCCTGCTGACTACAATCTTCAGAAATTTAAATGCAACCTCAATCGTCATCTTCTGTCTTCTTGAATCCCGTTCATCTGTTGACCTTTCCTCAATCCTTCCTATACTCAGTCTTTCCTCTTACTTTCACTATCTGTAAACCCCTGTGTACTAGTGTTATTCCCACCTTTATTCGGCGAAATGATACATACACACACACACACACACACACACACACACACACATATATATATATATATATATATATATATATATATATATATATATATATATATATATTGTGTATATTCATTAACTATCAATTTAGGCTTGAATTACATTCTCGTTATTTATTATGGGAAAATAAGTATTTACGCATCAAAAACTTCATTACATGTTTTTGGAAGTTTCAATTTCTTTAAGACTGAGTCCATTTTATGACTGAAGAAAACAGCGGTGTTTTTACAATGTTGAATGAACAAACTATGATTCCTTTTTTTTAAATATTTGGTTTGTACACATGAAAAATGACATTTCTCGAAGACAAAATTAAACATGATTGGTACCTGGACCAGCATTCCATCTTGGTTGTAATATTCATAATGTTGCTTCCGTTGTGTTAAAAAAAAAGGCTTATTTTAATCCAATTGTCTGTCTTAGGCACAGGGCTACGTTGACAAAGCGAAGATTAAATTATATCTGCTTCTATGATCTGGCTATGGTGGTTATGAAAATTCGTATACTCTGGATTAGTAAAAGCAACGAACAATGATTATTGAGTCTGATGATTATTGATATAAAATTCCCATTAAACATACAAAGCGAAATGAGAACAATATACCCCCTCCGTAATTTAAATAAAGGGTTTGGTTTAGAATCTCACGGTAACTGAGTGCGAAGACAATCTCTTGAAGATGTCCGGCTTCTACTATGGCTTAAACTTTGGGATTATAACGACCGAAGTGCGCACGTAAATAGAAAAGCTCATAGTAACGATAAGACACAATTTACAAAAATCAGATAAATATTTTTTTTTCAATTAAAAGACTTGACTTCATATGAAGTTAGCCTTTTTAAATATTAATTTTCTTTTTAAATAATTTAACTTTCTTTTCGTTTCTCGTACATTTAACTAACGCTCAAAATTCCAATTCCATGTATGCATTTTAAAAATGTTTCGTGTAAGACATTTGGCTACATAATTATTCACAGTTATATAGAGATTGATTGCGATTAAATGAAGTTGCAGAAGATGACAAACATTCAGTATTTACATTATGTGGGCTATTGTCCTCATGTTTATCGCCATATTTATCACAACGTTTCCGCCGTTGTACGCTCCAGCCTTCTTCAGGTGGTTGGAATTTCGAACTGAACCCTTTATTTCGATCACTGGGGTAGACTGTTCTAGTTCCACGTGCAATGTTTGATGGATGTCAGTTATCAGTTATCTCCTGCTAATTTCCCTCTGAAAGTTCTCCACTGCCTTAACCGGGTATTGAACTCACACTCTTTGGGTCTGTCACTTGATCTAACCAACGCCTTTATCCACTGTGCCATAAATACTGTACATAATACTTCATATCAGAAATATAGACAGACTATGACAAACATTCTCAAAATATTTTAATCAAGCTGCTAGTCGTCTATGTCTGCGGCTTCCAAGTTAGAACCTCAAAATTTTTGATTGAATTGTATTAAATATTATATGTTTGAAACGTACTCTTAAAGTTCTTGAAATTCGACTAGTTTACAAGACAAAACGTAAGAGAATCTTGATAATGTAAAATGAATCACTGTTAACCGTCCATCATCCAAGCAAGTGAAATTAGAACGGAGTTTCATCTGTTGGGGGAATCGAAAAGAAAACCAACCAATTTAGACGAACACTTATTGTTCAGCACTCAGGCAAATGCAGGTGCGAATGGAAGAAAACTCCCCGGAATTAGTTACAAAGTAAATATCATGATAAAAATGAAGAGATGTTTCTTTTGTTTTTCGTTTTTGTTTTTTTTCGTTTCCCGTTTTTCTTTCCAGTTGACATGTCTCTGTTTGGCTGCCCAGCCAGCGTTTACTATTTCGTCTTCCTCTGACCAGAGGCGAATTTCTTCTTCCAGTTATTTATTATTCCAGAATTCTTTCTTTTGTTCTATTGCAGACAATTTTATTCACTTGCGAAGTGGTTTAATCACTTATTTTTTCCAGGAAGATAGGATTTTTTTTCCTAAATTCTCTCTATATCTGATTTAGTACGGTTGATCCTAATGTAGTTCTCTGGGAAATAATGATCAGAGAATATGTTTCTATTTTCATTTGTCTTCTGTTTGACCATGTCTATGGCTTTTCGGGTGCTTTCTTTTTAAAAATCATTCCTGTAAATTTTTTCGTTTACTCTTTTAATTTATTTTTCACTCCTCATTCGGCCGGTGCTTATTGTTCTTTTTGTCATTTTCGCATTAATTGCATTTTTCTTTCATTGTTCATTATCCCATGTTCTCCATCTATAAAGTATCTTCCTCCTCCTTGCTTTCCTATCTATTATCGATCGATGTCATTGCTCGTGTGTAGTGTCTTGTTTATATGGATTTACTGTCTGTTTCGTTGACAGTGGATTTAGCTTGCTCTGTTGTCCAGTCTCGCTGATCTTACTAACCACACGCTCATCTCTGTTTCATTAAGATTCTAATGCTTTATTAGGTTGCTGTTTCTGTATTCGGCTAAGATATATATTGCCATTTTTCCTGTTTTCCTATTTTATTGTGGCGTATTCACAGCATCTGTGTCATTAATGCCAACAGTTCAATTCTGTCTCTGATCATATGACATTGTTCTTTTAGAACGAGTGCTGTGAATTGCCTATAATATAATCTATTCCGATATCTTAGCTATAGCTATAAATTATTTATCATTATTTATATTATACGTCAGTTGTTTACCTGAGACGTGATTACTGTATATGCGAATCTTTAATGATAAATATTTTCTAAGTATGTGAGTCTGTGCTCATGCGCAGAATCTTTTGTGTCTCGGATAATGAAGGATAATATGCGAATTATTATTAATATTATTATTATTAGGACAAGACGCCATCATGTGACAATAGATTATAAATATATGTAGCTCAATATATACTCATTATGACACAAATTCTGATAAGGTCATATCAAGCACAAGCATCACAGAAACTATTCGGGATATGGTGACAGGCTTTGTAAAAAGCAGCGCATAAACTTGAAGTCGTTAGAAATAATTTCACCTGAATTAGCCCATTTCAACCTGACAATCTCCTATTAAGTGTATTCCTAATTCGCCTTGTCTGTCTCATCATTCAGTTTGAAATATATCTCGATACTCGTATATAGCCCTCTCCTACTACTCCGATTCAAGAATATTAATGCACACTGTGTCATCTGTTAGAGGACTTACTCAAATTTAAGCTCAGGCAACTGACAAACAAATCTGTGGTAATAACGGGATATTTATTTTACCCCATATTTATTCTTCCAAACAATGGTGTACATGATAATGCCTCCAATCCGTTAGGAGCAGAAACTTTGGAAGGCATGCTTGTAGTTGCATCAGGACATTTATTATTATTATTATTATTATTATTATTATTATTATTATTATTATTATTATTATTATTATACTAGCAGCATGGCCCGGTGTTGCCCGTGCTTGATTCTAAAATCATACAGCATCGCTATCACTTGGCTTAAAATATGTTTGCTCTTCTTTGCCTTTAAAGGAATGCCCTTTGCCGTGCTGATGTTGCTACACCACTTACTTCACACTGCGAATTTTTTCTAAGCTCTATACTAAACATTAAATCTGTTACGAAAAAAGAACTAAACAAAATGACCACAAAAAGATCAGCTTTAAAAAAGGACTCGTAACTGGAAAAACCGAATGAAAAAAGAATGTTAACAACAAATACTTTTTCTCACAACCCAGTTCTGCGGAATCAGAATCAACGTTGAGTTTAAGCAAGTGAATGAGCAAATTGGAGTAAAGTGCCATGCAGATTTAATTTTTTCCGACTTGTGACGAATGCAGCTATCGATTTTTTTTTTGCATGCTAGCATGCTAGTTTACATTCGTGTCAGTCAGCTGTTGGCTCTCACGCTGGCCAATAGAATCTTCCTGCCTATTCGTGGCAGCCAGCTATAGGCTCTCACTCTGGCCTGTACAAAATGACAGCAAACTACATGAAAACTGCCGTAGAAGCATGGAAAAATCGATTATTTCCATTATCGATGGAAGTTGGGAAATGCAAAGTCGGTCTTGACATTCTCGCTACGGAGCATTTGCATGTAAATTTTGGTGCAAATCCGTCGAAAATTGCGACCGTGCATTCCTTACACACACACACACACACACAAACACACACACACACACACACACACACATATCTGCTTTTTTATAGATAGAGATTTCTTTGATTTTCTGGTGTATACTCATTCCCTTCCGGGCCCCAACCAGAGACATAGGGCCAGAAATGAGTAGTTTTGAAAAAGGAAACAGTCATATTTTACATAACATATTTCGTAATGTGTGAGCTGTATTTTGTCATTTTTTAAAGATCTTCAAGGATACATTAAAGTCTGCAGGGAGTGCATGTCAATACAATGACATTTTTTGTCATGGCGGTCTCTAATCACGATGTCTAAGCGATTTGATTGTTCTGTCTATGTATATTGTTAAGTCCTATAAAAATTGTTACAGATCCTATCTCCGTAACCGGGTTTGCATGGTGTTCATAGCAATTACTTGAAGTTTCCTTTCCGTAAAAGTTGCAAATTTTTCACTGCAGATATTAGCCCAATCTTTCATGCCGAGTTTTATATTCAGTGGATGCCAATATAGTGCAACCAAGATTAATATCCAGAAACGATTGATTGTTTCTGGATATTTATCACAGAGTCTGCATTTTGGGCTAACAGATTTTCAGTATATGTGCTTGGTAATTTCTAGTTAGCAAGCATTGGTCATGTGCAGCAAGAATAAACCCTTCGGTTTCAGCTTTTAAACCTGCACTGATGTGTACGGGGTTTGTCTACATCATCTTGTTTGTTACGAGCAGAGTATTGACCGTGAAGCGGTTTATTTTGTCCTTATTTCAGTATCTGGTCGGTTGTATTTGCCTTTGTTTTCATTTTTAAGTATTTTCCATCTGCAGTCAAGGTATTATGATTTACTTGAATTTCTTTGGCCTCTTGAAACTCCATTTTAATCTATTTGGCTTCCTTTATTAATGAATTAATTTTCTAATTTGTTCATGTTCTCTGGCACAGATCCTCATCCAGGCTTCTGTAGTTCCCAGGTATCTTTGAATGCTAATTGTTGTAGTTGCTAATCCCCTGCCTCCTGATCTGGGCTCGTGCAGACGATTCTCTGCCTCCTGATCTGGGCTCATACAGACGATCAACACAAGCCTTGAATTGATGCATGCGTTTGCAAGCGAGAAGCTTTCTCGCATTAGCGTCTATTCCCTTAATGTTGAATTAAGAATGTTGAAACTGTATTACATCACAGGGACAGCCAAGGTGTTTATGACTGATATTCTGGTTTTGAATTCAACTCAGTATTCAGTAGAAGACGCACGCGTCTACAGTATTCCTTTCTCAACATCTTCATTTGAGTATGATGTATTCCATGCTTTTTGGTAATTCCTAGGTATTTATAGGCACCATCTTGTCCCAGTTCCCTAATCTTTGTGACAATGTCTAAATCCAATGATTGTATTTCCGTAATTCTCCCTTTTTTGAATTTATGTTTTATACATTTATCTAACCCGAAATCCATACTGATATCATCACTGAAACATTTTACAATATTGAGGAGAACCTTCAACTTACTGTCGTCTTTGGCAGAGTTTGAGATCATCCGTGTAGAGTAGATGACTGAATACCTTCATGCTTAGTTTTTATCCATAGCTATTATTGTTTAGTTCATGCGTAACAGGGAGTAACAACAGACAAAACAGAAGGGGTGATAGGGAGCCTCCTTGAAAGATACTTCGTCGGATATTCAAGCGCTGGAGGTGTCAGTGCCTCTTGTGTAAAATGTGGTTCAAATTCCCATGCTGTGTTTAAGGAAATTTACTATCAGGGAGGAGACTCCGTAAAGTTTCAAAATCATAAGGATCGAAGGGTGTGGCACACTATTAAAAACTGTACAGTAATCGATGTTGAGATTTCTACATCTTTTCCTGTAATTTTCCAGGATCATTTTGTTTATAAATAATTGATCTTGTTTTCTTCGAGAAAAGAGTAAGTAATCAATTTATACGTAAGCGACAAATAAGGAATCAATTTATACATAGTGGGCAAATATGTCATTGGCCTATAATTTTTCAGATCATATGTTTCACTCGTTTTTTGCATGAGATATGACAGAGTTTGTGCAAGGGATTTATGGATTGATGACACATGATAGGGCCGGCCAGAAATTGGCCGCCTTTTCATTTCCTGGAGATTTCGATTTCTGGGATTTCGATAGAGCTTGTGTAACATTATTCGTGGTTATATTTTCCCATTCTTTTTTTTTATGTTTATCCAACATTCGTTCTTGTTTTTGTTGGATCCATTGTGAATCGGGGTTATATTCACTTGGGTTGTTCCAAGTATTCTCCTAACATTTCTGCACTTTTTCAATAAATGGTGGCTTTTTGACTGATTTTCCAATTTCCCTGTAAAATTTATTAAGTCCGTTTGGAATATTTTATTTTAGCGGTGGAAACTACAAAAATTTTCGTATCGTCTTGTACTCTACCGTTAACTGCAGTAAGTGTTTTAGCATTTCTTGGATTGGTTGAATTAGATTTAGTGATTTAATTTTGTTTCCGCTTGATCTTCCTACATTTTTGTTTAGAGGTATTTTGGTTTATTGTGATCTCATCTAATATCGAAATCTCACATCTGATCTCCTTTATTTCTTGCATAATTTTCGGTTTCCAAGTTGCTTCGCTTTCTCTTTTTATCTTGACCCCAAGCTTCCTAGTAGCTGCTAAAGCCTTTGCGTATCTAATATTATTTACTTCTGTGATGTTTCCCAGTTGTTTGTCCGTTAACAGTGCTTATTAGACTTTGTCATATGTTTTTTGTGTGCTGGTTTCTGTCTTAAATTAGTGTAAGAGTTACTCTGTTGAGTACTTGCATGATGTGGTTTTTCGCTTCGGTGATTTCACCTCTGTTGTTTTCAAGAAATTCATCCTTAATATGGTTGGATTTATTTTCATTGACATAGTCTGAATAACTACAGGTTATGTCAGAGGTAGGTTCTTCGGTTTTATTTCTTGTATCACATTTCTTTTAGTTTATACCTCATACACTATCATGTTATTTATTTCTACTCTCATCTCTCTATTGTTTGAGTGATAAGTAATTGTATTCTGTCTTCTTTTATTAGTTGATATGGCATTGAGTCACTTGGTCCAATGTTGGAAATAGTCCGGGTTTGGTGAACAAGTGTCTCTTCGTTGTTGGAAGTGTTTTTCTAGTGACAGATTTTTCAGCCCCAGGCTGGTCCTTCTCTGAATTACGCAACCGTTGTTGACCCGGGTGACGGCTGATCCGGTATGAATATTTGTTCGTATCCATTGAGATTTGTAAATTTTTACGTTTTATCCTTGACCGCCAAGGGGTAATTTCATTCAATTTGCTAAATTTAGGTCGATTGTCGCCCAAGACGAAAGAGATCGTCCTGACCATTAGATGCAGTGGATTATATTCATATGTCCATGGTTGAAGAGTTCATCATCTAGTAGTCTATTCAGTAGTGTAAAATAGGGGTCTGGAAATGGCATTGATTATAATAAGTTTAACTTTGTAAGCATCACATTGACCACTACCAGATGAAATGTGAGAGGTGAAGATAGTTTTATATGGAGGGTTATCAGAATAAAATTAAAATTAAATAAATACAAAGTGACTTAAAATTAAATTAGAGAAAAGAAAAATGTAATTTCAAATTTCATATTTTTATACAAAATTTAACAGAGCTTACCTTTTGAAAGGCAGACACAGAATGTTATCCGACAAATGCTTAACTTTCCAACGCTAATAAGAATGATAGCTATCAGGTTTTATAGGACAGATCAGTACACACTACAAATTAGCGGAAGGATCATCAAGTAATTCATTAAACAAAAGAAAAGGAAGAAAGAAAAAAAAATTACATTTGGAGTCATTTCTCAACCTCCTAGTCCGCAAAATTAAAATTATCACTTAAAGAAAAGTCAGCCGAAAAGCAGGACAGTGTCGAATTAGTCATTTTTATTATTATTATTATTATTATTATTATTATTATTATTATTATTATTATTATTATTGCCAGTTTTCGGGATTTATTATTTTATACAATATTTTAATAAATCCTTTGCTCGTGTAAGGAAAGTGTTCTTATCAGAAAAGTATTGAGCATATTATATCGAAAGTGTTCATTCGCATAATCAGCTGGTGAGAGATTTTCTGGGAGTTTTGTAATGTATTTGTCAGGATTATTAATAGATTTTTTTTTATCATTATACTCTAAGCAAGGAAATAAAGTCATTCAGAAGCACGGGCGTTAGTGAATATTAAATAATATAAGAAAAAAACTTTAAGGAGCGTGAACAATAAAAGGACAGGAATTTTGAAAGCAAGAATCCGGACGAAAGTTCCACAATCTAGAAGTACGAGAAAAGGAACTGTTATCATAGACCTTACGACTGCATCTAGTCATTTCAACTCTAGCTGCCAATCTAGTACTAAGCTTAAATTAGTAAGCTCTAAGTGCCATAGAGTAAGATTCATCAGAACTATTATCATGAAAGTATTTATAGAAATGGCACAGGGGATCTACGTTACAGCGGTAGTAAAGTTACTAAAGCCCAATGATATTGCAGACTGTCCTTTGCAGTTTATCAAAGATCACTATATATGAAGCAGGAGTACCACACCATATGTGACAAAAATATGCAATGCATGGAAGAATGGTATCCTTATAAATACATAGCATAAATTCGGACGAGAAAGATTGCCTAACACGTCACATTTAACTACACCACTTAGAAGCAGAACTAAAAACTAATTCAATATAATCTTTTCACTTGGTTTCAGCATGGGAAGATGCAATTAGCCATTTCGTAAAGGTTGACATCAGTCATATTAATAGAAGTCACAAAGACGATTAATAGGGAGGAGTTTCGTTTTGAAGGGGTTAAGATTAACATGTCATTCAAGTTAACAATCCCCATGGTCGATTTGTCACGAGGGTGATTTCCTGATGTTATCGGTCTGGTAGTGTCGATCTAAACCTTGAGAGTAAAACTGTGTAGACGGAACCCTTTGGGGGAAGACAACTGTTATGCTAGCTCGAAAACCAAGTCATCGTGACCGAGGGTTTGATTGTGATGGCCTTGCCCAGGCTGTTGACCACGCTAAATAATACGCTCATTCCCAGAAAATGTAACCAATGCCCGCTCATCATAGTATAAAGCACAGGTAGGGTCTTCGGATGTTAAACAAACACAAATGTGTCTGAGCAGTTGCCTGCAACAGAGATTGGCTGGCCGCCGTAGTAGATGGACATCCTCAAATATGAGCGACCATCCATCAATACGTTAATTAACTGGCGTTTCCTATCGTATCTGAGAACGGATATTCTCTTTACAAGATTACATTTAGTTGTATTATAGCTCTTTTAAACAGTAGTAGAGACAAGAAGTCTCCGTGAATGTCTCATCTTTTGATATTTGCTTCTGTTGGCTATACGTATTCTTCGATCAAGGCATTTCTTATTTTGTGTGTTTATGTGTGGTCATACATATTAATTTACTGACTTTGTTAACAAGATAATCTTGATCATCTTGATTTTTTATTTATTTATTTATTTTTAAAATAGCTTTTAAATATCCAAACGCTGACACGCCTACATATGTATACAGATAGATATAGCAAGAAATAGATATATTGTGACTGATTCTATATATCACTATTTCTTTATATATAAAATATATGCTGCCTAATATTTTTTGTTTATAAAAAACAATTGATCCCGCAGTATGAAATTCCTGAGAAAAATACTACTAAGACATATCACTATATTAATTGAACTCTATACTTAGTTCATGTCATGTTAACTGAAAAACAATTGTAAAAAAAAGAATTCGTGGATTTACCATATTACAAAATTCATATAAAAATTCTCACTTGAAATTTTGAATTTTAGCGTTGCGACTCGCACGTTCCGAGATTATACAACCTGTCAATAAATAGCACATTCTTAAAAAACATCTTTCGGCCAACAAACAATTATTTTGTCTTAAAGTTTTAACTTTAAAGGAACAAAATTACAGCCTGTTGATGAAGACATGGATCTTCGAAAGTACTTGCTTAACTTAAAAAATATACACTAGAAACATCTGCCAACAGTTTTATAAATGCGGATCACATCATTTAATGGATTAACAGTATTATGTTCTACTAGCGAAGTGATTTCGCCATTAATCGCATTAATATTCCTGGTTGATTCTATGTATGATTATTTCTTTTATATATATATATATATATATATATATATATATATATATATATTGAGGATGATCGTAATACATAACCTTTTACATACGTCAACGCAGCTGATTTAATACTTTGTTTGTCTTGCAACTACGTTAATTATTAAAAAATTATTCAAATCGGGTTTCAGTTTGACTTCCTAATGTTATGGCAGAGTCTGTCTTTATTAAGTTCTGTATTAGACGCCATATATCCTTTCACATACAGACATGATTATTGTCACATCTTACACAGATGAGAGCCACCTCCTCACTCTCCACATGATTTGTAATGGCTAGCAATCTCGTTTCAGCATTCATGGCCCCTAAGTAGATTCTACCATTCGTTTTCTCAGGTATCAGACATACGTACCTCTTCAGTCCAGATAACTATCTGCAAACGTTATTGCAAACAACACAGGTATTAAGGGCTCGATGATCAGCCAGGCTAGAATATTTGGCTTGCTTTTGGTTGTTATGTTGACCTTTCAGGCGGTTTATATAACATTTCCCTCGACAAGAGAATGCGCTAACACATACCGCATCTCTAAGACTATGTTGATGGTTTCGAGTAAAGTCATTGTTTAATTGATATTCAGCCTCCGGGGATGTGTTTTCTTTTTAGTCCTGCTAGAGATTTACACTTTTTTGAGAAAATATGGCAACGCTGATTGCCTGTTGCAGTAGGTGTTACCGTAACATTTTAGTGAGAATTTATATGATGTTTTAGTCCCCCAACTGAGGCACAATGTTTGCTGTCTCTTTTTAATTTTCTAATTGAATTTCAATTAATTAATGTAGTATACCACGTAATGATAAATCACTGTATATTTTCTTTAGTAACTTCGCACCAGACAAGGCAATGAAACGCAAGGCGTTGCTGAGAGGGATAAAATATAAGTAAAAGAAAACATTAGTCAATCCCTTACACAGACACCTGCTCGGGCACATTTGTTTGTTAACACCTCCAGAGCTAACCGTGCTGAGCGTTTTCTCGAAGAGGGCGCATAATCTGTCGTGATCAAAAGTTTGAACAAAGCCAGTACGTTCAAACCCTCGGTCACGATGACTTGTGGCATCGTTCTAGCAATACAATTAAATGATTCCTAAGTATTCTGCCTACCTAAATTAACTCACAAGGTTTAGTTCAACTAGTGGTATAATTTCCAGACACTTCCCAACATTGAAGAAAGCAAGGATCGCCATTCCAAACCGATTATATCCAGAAGACATCTTCCTGACAATTTAATCATGGTAAGTTTTGGAAAGCGAATGTTCTGTTCATTCATACTTCATTTACATATATACATAAATATATACAAGATAGCGCACAAGAATTCCTCCTCTTGAACGCTTTTCTTTAAAGAATTAAATAACGTTAAACAAACGCTTATCAG
>OZ010592.1:69890522-69898022 GCA_963932145.1 Acanthosepion lycidas | reverse complement strand
TGCTGGAAAATTCAATAAAAGATTAATTGAATTTTCCTTGGTCGCTTTCAATGGAAGATGGTTGAAAGAAAGATTTCTGCCCAAATACACACTATTATATATATATATATATATATATATATATATATATATATATATATATATATATATATATATATAGGCAAAATCCGTGGGTACGTAAACGAAGCAGATCCTAACAATATTAGAGATTAAAAGTGATCCACAAAAGAGAGCTCAATATATTTATTATAGAGCATATAAATGAATTACATAAAAATGAAACAATATTAGTCCATTGACAAGGCAATTTCATCCCCAGGATCTTCTCCGTGGGGATTGTCAATTCAAAAACGTTTGTTAAAAAGCTTGTTAAAAAAAAGAAACGTTTTGGCATTGACAAGCCCCAGAGAGAATATGCCGGAGTGAAATGGCCTCTAAATGGGGTAATAGATTTTAATTTTTATATAATTGATATATATATATATATATATATATATATATATATATATATATATATATATATATATATATATATATATATATCTGTGTGGTGGGGTGCGTGTGTAAAAGTTTTAGGGGAAAATGTATGCCAAAGAAGAAAGGTTTGTTCGTCGAATTTTGTTCTTTAGGATATCACAGGACAATATTGATGATGTTTACCCTGATGCGAGAACATGTTCGCCCGACGGGGACGCAGAGAATTTTAATTCATATATATATATATATATATATATATATATATATATATATATATATATATATATATATATATATATATAATTTTAAAATATATATATATATTAAAATTATATATATATATATATATATTAAAATTATATATATATATATATATATATATTAAAATTCTCTCTCTCTCTCTCTATACATATATATATATATGTCTATATATATATATATATATATTTGTGTGTGTGTGCGTGTAATTGTGTGTGTGTGTTTTTCTTATGCAATTTGCCCGTGTTTTCTATATTAGATATTTATATTTATGGCGATTCCAAGGGCTGTATCCTGGACGTTCAACTGCGAAATGAAACGTGACGCTGAGACTTTTTGATTCCAGTGTGTTATATATATATATATATATATATATATATATATATATATATACATATATATATATATATTGTATGTATAATCTAGCCAATGTAATTAAAATTAATTTTCTTTTTGTTTATGTTTCCATCAGTTTCCTATAAAATATCCCATTTCTGTGATAAAAGAAATATACCAAGAAAGTTGAAACGATGCATGATAGTTTACGTGTTCCAGACCCGCCTTTTCTCCTTTCCAATAGTAGAAGGGATTGGTCAGTCACTCATGTCACTCACGTCATGCAAAACACGTGAGATAAGGACACCGATGATTTGAATGCCCTGCACTACTATATCTGGGGCCTCGTCGAGATGGAAACGAATCGATACTGAAGAATTTTTGAACGAAGCCATCGTGCACGTTGTAGCCAACATGAACGTAAATAAATTGATCCGGGCATGCAGTCGATTCTGCAGCCATAGAGACGCCGTCTCCGAAGCAGAAGCAGGTTTTATCGAAAAACATTTACTTTTTGTCTTTCTAAATTGAAAATGTTTACATATTTTTTAAAGTACTTTTTTTTATATCGTGCATCGAATATCTTTGATTTTATTCATATTTAAGTTTCGTCTCAATAACCTGCCGTACCCTTTATAGAAGCAGAAGCAGACACTGAGATGTGTGCGTTTGTGCGATTCCATGAACAGCAGATATATCGGTTGTCATAGTTTAATCCGTTAGATTACGTCATTGCAAGGATTACCGCGTCTGAGTAACAAGCCTTGTGTAAGAAGTAATAATTCCCTTACGAAAAGATTTTTCTTACAACGATATCAGTTTTTTCATCATTTTTACAATTATCAGTGAAAACATCTAGGTGTCTGTAATAAGATTTCCTACAAAGGCGTCCAGTAAACTCGGCATTATGTCAATTACTTATTACGTAATTTATGATTATTTTCGAATCCATAAAATTCATAGGCACTGCTCCCCTATGAGACAAACTCCAGGTATATTGTACTGCCCACCCATAAACTTGACCGCGCATGCTTACATTTTACAAAATATTTTCATAGAAAGCGTTTCGAAATGTTTATGATGAAAGAGGGAATGACATTAAAATATTGATAATTCTTGCATAAAAATAATGATTACCGTTATATGAAGATAGGAACATTTTGCTAAATAAAAAATTATATTTCTATGTAAAAATTAGTAATTAGAAATGCGTTTTACAAAAGACATACTTTTATCTTTCGTTCCTCTATCAATATTATTAGGATTTTTCTTTCAAAATCGCTAACAAACAAATGTGTCAAAATTAGATTATATTATTGGTTATAAATACTACTACCACCACACTATTATAGTTATTAAATTACCAAATCAACTGGTAACAGATTAACCTTCATACTCTAACGTTATACGACAAGGGATATCTCGCTAGTATGTTCCACTTTTGTTGTTAAGAAACAGGGCCACAAAAAGATAACGAATCATTACAACAAGGATTTAAACGTTACCTTATTACGACAAATACTCCATTAAATTTCATTGCTTCGTCAATCTAAAAACCTTATTCGTTATAAAATCGTCATTATAATTTGCAAAAATTAATCACTTCTTTTATGCTGTTATAAACTGAGATAATCCTTTTATTTTTCATTAAGTACTTGGACGTAGTGTAATGGCTAGCAGCTTGTCTCTCTAGATTAATTACGACTGAGTATTGAGTTCAATCAACGCTAGGTTCTCCATACATTCTGCCTTTTGCAACATCTACGTTACGCTTAGTAAATCGCAGTAATTTACAATGGTTATTTAAAAATATGTAAAATAATTAGTGCCGCTTAGAACGGATTAGAGATAGGCGGAGGGTCGAAACCATGGTCGCGTATTTTAATTGACCTCCTGATATTTAAACTTAAAAGCTCTACATGTTATTTTTATTTTTACTTATTTTTTTCTCACGTGTATTGAGCACTTTTTAATGCTACTGTTCCTTGGTCTGCTTCAACTCTGACTATTAACATACATACATACATATATATATATGACAATGTTTTGAGAATGTCTGATTACAGGATACCCAAGATCCTAATGTACACCCAGTTATATCAGGGCTCCGGAAACGTAGGGCGCCCATGGCTAAGATACTATGACAAGCTGAAAATCAACTTGTCAACTGTCAATATATGACATAACACCATTGAATGCTTAGCCTTAGAGCGGGTAGAATAGAGATCAACGTGTTTTAGTGGATTTAGCAGTTTACAATCTGCTTGTCTGAATCCTCTTCAAGAAGCAAGAGCAAGATCTAAAATGTCGGCCAATCTAACAATGATCTCATCTCACAATCCTCTCTCTTGCTACATATGTGGCTTCCTTTGTAATTCAGTACCGGGTCTTAATTGCCACTTAAGATTATCGCACAAAATTTCATAACTGAGTCAATTAAGCTGTCAGATCCTCATACGTCGAAACCGACGGGAGAGTCCATTATTATATAGTTTCTTTAAGCATTTCTGTTCCATATTTTAATATAAAATATCTAATGTCTGAGTATTCGGAGTTCATAAGATATTATCAAAAAGTTTTCTTTGTGGGTATAGGAGTTAACTACTTCAACGTCAAAGTTTTTCAAATAACTCATGCTTACATGTTATGACAGTTGTTTGAAGTTTCGCCTCTTTACGAGAAAGTTCGTGTTGTGTATTTTCTTTTTTCATGAATTAATTGTATTTAACGTATTTATTGTTAAATTTGGCAACATTTTTATTGTGTTTAGCACTTAAGATATCTGATAACTGTAGTATCACAGGCACGTACACACACGCAAACATATAAAATACAAATCTGTATATCCGGTTAAAAATGGGTATTGAAAAAATTAAATATAACTTTTTTTTCCATTTTAACACATGTACAAGTTTGAGAAAGATATATAGAAAGAGTGTGTGTCGAACCCCGTTAATGTTTTGTAGAATATACATATAAAAAAAACAATTCTCTAATAACACCGGCTCACACATAATATTTGATTCATTCTCGTGCAAAATGTAGACACCGATTTGTATCACTACATTCACATATATAACCAATCAGCCACGTCATATGAAACGCGCTGAAGTATTTGAATTTTTAAACAACTTTATCGTCTGCTAGGAAAATTTGCAAGCTCAATTCCGTAAATGAGCAACAATATTTACTTTATTACAAAAAAGCTCAGAAAAGCATAGAAAAGGTAACAACATAATCTTGTCAACAAATGCTATCTGACATCTCACTGCATTTCAGCTGCCGACTAGTTGGAAATTACACGCATATATAAAACTATGTAAATACGTGACGTAAATGTTCTCGATCTCGATCATACTAACGCAAACATTCTGAGGCGATGTAAAAATTAAAATGAAAACTTTTGTGTCACCGTTTCGTGAGGATTTATTGTAATCCTCTTTTTTCAACTTGAATAAAAACTTATACTTAATAAAATCTATTAAAACCTGTGGATCGGTGTTGAATATTGTTTATTTCTTCATTTTCTCATGGCCAAACCATTACAAACCATTACAAAAGTAAGCCCAAAATTATCCACGCACTTAAAATAATGAAGAAAAAATGTCGCCATTGTTTCAACGGACATTGTTATCTTTGGAAAAGTCAATTACCCCAGTGTGAAAAATTTTGACTGAACTGATTAGGAATTACACTCCCAGAGACATCCGTTGATTTCGAAATATGTTTGAAGCGTTATGCCCAATAATTTCTATACGGCACGCCAATTCCTTCAATCTCTAACGGCTTTCTATTTTTCATAGTTTCCGCGGCAAAAATATAAGTTTCATCAAAATAACCATACTCCTTCACCGTTATTTACCCTCACGGAGAAGTTGCTGTCTACGTATAAGAAATCAGATCGCCTCTAATTGATTATCAAGATTCATGATGAATTCACTGAATTCTTTCTTATTATCGAAAATTGTTTTCGACTTTACCTAAAAACTTTTAAGAAGCTTTTTTTTCTCTTTTTTTTCAAAAAATAAATCCTGAAATATTGTGTTTATCGTTTACACAGATTTTGAGGAATAGGCCAACCGAAAACATTTAATCATTCCCTTTTCGCACACACGCACACATATTTACACACACAAACACACACACACACACATATATATATATATATATATATATATATATGAATTTTCTCAGTGTCACACTAGTGCAATAGTCTGTTTCGTATAACGATCCAACAAGTACCAGACTTTTCCTGCTATCTTTTGCTTTTACAAGAGAGAGATCAGACTGAAAATGGAGTATTGCATGGACAAGAGCTGCCCAGTCTTCAATTTCCTCTCACAATATATTCAAAAATTGTATTTATGTGAAACTAATTATTTTATAGCCTACAACCTCTTTTCCACAAATCACAAAGACTCTCGCTGCTCTGTCTCTATGTCCATGGAAAATCCTCTAACGATCTACAGTTCTTAGTTTTCACCAGTTCTGACCTTAACGGGTAAGAAGTACCCTGTCATGAATGTTGTAGTGAACCAACCTAAGTCTCTTCCCCTTCCATTGGCGAGATTAACTCTAACGCATTCAGCTTCTTTTTCCGAACCACGGTTTTGTGGAACCGACTCCCAAGAAGATGATTCCCCGATTACTACAATCTTAATCTGCTCAAATCTTGGGTTAACAGTTATCTTCCCCACATATCCCGATAAAGTCTGCAGCTTATTCTGTAACACTCTCTCACAAGTGGGACATGCCCAGAGGGAACATCACTGTAAAAAAAACAAACCAACAATAGTTTATATATTACTCGCCAATAGATCATAATCGGCACCTACAAATATCACAAACGAACCAGAAAAATCTAAAACTAGAACGGCGAATGAACTATAATAATATACTTTACCGATGTGGCAATAGTTTATTTAGGCAGTAGCATTATAGTGGCCATCATACTCTTATAACCGGATATGACAATGATATCGTCCCTAATTGGTGATTTTATTAATATAAGCTTGAATGAAAAATGACGCAGTCCAATGGACATCGACACAAGTGGTCTTCAGTGTTTGTTGCTAGGCAAAATATTATCGTTTTTCCTAATTAGCAGTTCGTTTCCAGCTATTTTCATATCGGAAATGAACGTAATACAGGCCGATAAATCACAATAGAAATATCAGCGACCAGTTTCCTTTAACTTATTTCAACAATCAATGAGTTACCGAAAAAATTAGAGAAATCTGTAGATTAAATAAAATACTCTTCTCTAAAAAATAAGAGGACTATTATTTCTACAGTACAAATTTCAGTAAAAGTAATATCGACTCCTTGCTAAATTGGTCGTATATATAATTGCTATGGCCTTGTTGGAGCCAGAAATAAAGACACAAAGAGAAGACTTGAGTTAACACATATATTAACAGAAAAACCATCATATACAAACGAACAAGAATGTTAGGTCCGACTGTCAGACGATATTTAGCCAACCCCCACTGGGGCATCATGTGACACAAGGTCGGTTATTTATTGAGGGTTCTCCGAGCCCAAAAATATGCCCATTGAACCCGTACAAACGGACTCAAGGCCGGTTTACCTCCCCGAACGAGACTCCGCCCCTCGGCTTAGCCTAGTTCGGGTTCCTCTCCGCCCGAAGGCAAAGAGTTCAACCGAACTGTTGGTTCAGAAGTTAACGACAGACTCGGTTGGACTGTCAGAGCTGACTGCTGAAAAACTACACTCTAAATAACTGTACCGGCTCTTATTTGTAACTGGGAGACTCCATCTGTGCATGGGTAAAATACCATAACAATATTTCATAGTATAAATACCCTATCGTACTTAAGCATGCTATGGTTTTTAAAATTAGTTTATTAATTAATTATTAAATTATGCTGTTATTATTTATAACACACACACACACACACACATATATATATGATAAATGCAACCTGAAAATTATGTTTTATGACCTTAAAATGAGGGGCTGAATTTTGGGGGAGTTTTTATCGCTGTTTCCCGGTTTCTTATTTGTTTTACTGAGAATATTTACAATAACCTATGGTGTGAAAATTTGTCAAAGAAATAATAACATAACAGTAAACAAATAATAACATTCGTAATAATAAGAAGTTTTTTTCATTCTCATGTATTGACACGTGTCGAAGGAAATATATAAAAACAAAAGAGAGAAAAGTTAATGTAATGGAGATTGCGAAACAGTTGACCGAAGATCAAAGAACAGTCCAAAATGAAACTGAAAGCATTGCCAAGGTAAGGGAAAAATGCATTTGTTTTAATAAAATGACAAACAGATCTGAGGAAATGAAAACTGCAATATGTAATGAAAGTGGAGTAACTGACGAGAAAAATAGCGTTGCGAATAAAAAAGAGTATAAGATTGACCGTCTCTCAAAAGAAAGAATAGAAAGTTAC
>OZ010592.1:69818022-69885522 GCA_963932145.1 Acanthosepion lycidas | reverse complement strand
GAGACTTGAATCAACAGAAAAGTGTTTTTACAGAAATGATGCTGAACATACCATGGACCGAACATGTGCTCAACAATGAGGTTTTGGAGGAAATGGGAATAATTAAACTTATACTTAACATCAGGAAGAGGCGGTACGTAAGGAGGGCTTGAAAAATCTGATACTTAAAAGACAGATTGAGGCAAAGAGGGGGCAGATGAAACCAGCGTGTAACATAATTGAAGAGCTTGAGAAAATGGATGGTACAGCAGGTTTTGGGATAAATAACAAAAGAGACAAAACTTATGAACAGTTACAATTAACAGGAAGATGTGGAGGGCCATGATCGCATTCACCCTGAAGGGACACGAAACATAAAAGAATAATTATTATTTTAATTATACCAAAGTATAAGTTATTTCGATATTCGTTCGCATCAACCTGGGAGCATTAAGATTAAAATATATTAAATATTATTTATGGTTAGTAAAGAATAGCATCTTTTTTCTTTCCTATTAACCCTTTGGATTTCAGTGAATGTGTTGCTGATGTTTGGGTTTTAAATTTATGACATCTGATCTAGTTTTTCCATGAACAGTAACAAATTTATTGTAAGTTTTGTTTTATCATAAGCACCTGCTTGCAGTTCCTCAAACTTATTCCCGACAGCAATGGTTTTATGATGACTGCGTTTTCTTATTGGCTCCAAGACTATTATGAAAGAATCAATTCGATGGTCTGAACACACGCATTCAAATGTGTTGAGGGCTTGACAATTCATTGCACTGTTCTTACATATCTTATTTATCAGGATTTGATCCATATTGCATCTTTTGCCATTGGCGTAAGTAAATGTAAATTTCTTAGAACTCTTCTTCAGAAATTCGGTGTTGAGACAAACAAGATTATTTTCCTATATAAAATCTTCGAGAAATACCCCATTTCTGTTGGAGGAGACATGACATGCAAACTTGTGTATGTCACTGACACCAACCTGAGCATTGATATTGTCACCAATGATCAGAAAGTTATGTTTTGGTGCCAGTCTGATAAGAGAAGATAGACATTGATAGAAATGTGTCAACTCTTCATTGCTAGAATCTCCTGGTGAATAGCAGATGATGGTTATTATAGAGTCGCAGTTGAAGCTATTTATAATGACCGTGGGTTCAATTTATTCATTGCACATGAGCGCTTTATAGGCTATCAAAATATCAAAATAGCCAAAGATAGTAGCAAAGAATATTTTCCAGCAGAGGGAGAGATGAAAATCTAGTCTTTGCAAATGCTGTGGTGTTTGATTTTGACATCAGAGTGAAGCTAGCGGTGTTCCAGAATAAGGATGTCATTGATATTCAGTTCAATGACAGAGGAGACAAGTTCAGGCCGCGGATTTATGGCATTAAGTGTGCGATCATTGCAGGTAGGAAGCAATATATTTTTTTGGAACCTGTAGCTGATTTTTCGAACACAGTGCAGACATCAGGTCAACGGTAGAACGCGCCCTTTTGTATACCGTTTTATGGGCGTTGTGGAATACGTCTTCTGGAATAGTCATGTTTGGTATTCAGTGACTTTCTGCGGTTCGCCATTCCTATAAGATGTCATGAGAAAATCAATTCCTATCAACTGTCATAAGAAATTCAAATCTATCCCTAAAACTTTAACAAGGTGCATGCTCAAGTCAAGAACTCATATGAAGATCAACAAGCTGAATACATCCAAGAAAGAATTCGACTCATCAACTCTATTACTGCCAACATATAATCCTACTCTTGCTTGGAGATCAGTTGTATAAAATGAACAAGCAAATCCATGTTAAAGATCACTAATCATGTTGTATATTGCTGCTGGTTTCAAATGAGGTGACAAACAATTATATATAAAAAATATATAAATATACTTATTGTTCGAGTTGCGGAGATCGGGCAGATTAAGGGAGAATCATAAAAATTAGGATTGCGCACACAGGAATTGATGGAGATAAATCTTCAGAGGAACACTAGCAAGCCTCACTCCGTACCAAGAATTAAATCGATTTTATAACTAAGACTTCTTCCGGTATGTCGCCTACGAAAATTAGTGTGGCCGCACCTCTTCCGGCAAGCACGCATTTCCTCCCACTCAGGACACCTGTGCGTTCTGTTTATTCAAGGCTCAAGATAACTTTGAGTCCTGTTTTATTTGAGCTACTGGATGCATTTCATGTCTATCCTATCACCCATTCTGATTTTCGCTCACTCTCTGGTGCGTCGGAAGTGAGGTCATAGGCCTTCCTGGACCTATATTGAACAGACAGGCTGAAAGACTGAAGAAAGAGAAATACCTCTTTAAAAATCTCATGGGAAATGTACCTGACATTTTAGATACTAATGTTGAACAAATCGTTGAACATCCCCTTGTATTAGACTTGAATACTTTACAAATACAGAACTTGAATTGTCTTTAAAAAGCACCACAAATAGGAAAGCAACAGGACATGATTATATTCCTCTAATGGTTTGGAAAACCCAAAATTTCAACGATATTTCTGTGTCAACTCTGTAACGCCACATATAATGGGAAAGTTATAGAAAAAGATGGGCATAGGGGTGCATACCTCTTTAATTATAGAGGAATGATACCTAACTCTATTGAAGCAAAAATGCATCTGAACCGAATAAAACATGAAATACAGAGGATCCTCTACAAAATCAAAATAGCTTTCGAAAAAATAGAACAACTGCTGAACAAATGTTGACTGTTCGGCAGATTATTGATAGCGCCAGGGCAAAATATCTACAGGCTGCCTTACTTTTTGTAGATTTCTCTAAAGCCATCGATTCAGTTCATAAGGGAAATGGAGAAGATTCTTCTGGCATATAACACCCTCTCTGAGACAGAAGCTGCCATCATGATGCTATAAATATATACCAACTCTTGGGCTAGATTATGGAGAACTTCCTTCTTCGATATTAAAGCAGGGATCATTCAGAGTGACACATTGTACCTTCTCTTTTTCTTATCATACTTGACTATGTATTGAGATCTTCACTTAATTAACATCATCATCTAGGTTTTAATTTAACGCTAAAATTCTACAAAAAGGTTCACCGATATTGACGATGCAGATGACCTAGCTACCACTGCAAGCACCATTACCAATAACAGCTCTACCAAGTCATCTGTAAAATGTTGCTAACAATATTGTATATTATGTCAATGGCTTTCAAACTGAATTCATAAGCTCAACCTGCAAGGTTCAATACAAAATCTCGGGTAACACAATAAAATCTGTCGAATCTTTTACATACCTAGAAACCAAAATAAATTCGATTGAAAAGGTTATGACCAGCTTGAATAAAATGGCTGTAATCTGAAAATCAGGTCTGGTCTACCTCAAACGAAGCTGCTTTCACGTTACTGTAGAGAGGGTTTTAATCTATGGTGACACTGCATGGACATTAACTAAAACCCTTGAGTCTAATCTTGATGAAACATGCAGCCGGATGCGAGCTATACTTAACATCTATTGGAGAGAATATCCGATTAAATCACCGCTCTATGGACACATGCCTGATATTTCTACAATTCTATGCATCTAATCGGATCGCAGTATGCGCTTTGCGGGGCTAATGCTGTGGATACCTAGCCATGGCGCAGGATGTGTTCGTCTCCCATCAACCACCTGTATTGAGCAGCTATGTCACCCTAAATACATTCCGACCTTGTTTCAGGACCGTGGGTGTTAGCGTGATAGACACATGAATGCCAGAACTAGCTCAACCAAATAAAATAAAATAGAGATAAAAGTTTCATATTAAAAAAATAAAGATTCTAAATGCTTAGCAAAAAGTAAATATTCTAAATACATTTTTAAAAAACGTAAGTTTCTAAACGCATATATTTTAAACGTGTAGTAAAAAAAAGTTTCGAAATGCATAGTAAAAAGAAAGATTCTAAATGTGTAGATAAAAAGAGAGATTCTAAATGTGTAGATAAAAAGAGAGATTCTAAATGCACAGATAAAAAGAGAGATTCTAAATGCGTAGTAAAAAAGTAAGATTATAAATTCTTTGCAAAAAAAAGTAAGTTTCTAAACGTGTAGTAAAAAGATATATTTTAAAAACGTAGCAAAAAAAGAAAGGTTCTAAAACACGTAGAAAAAGAAAATAACAGCACTAAAGAATTCGGAATTAAGGATACTCATCTGTTCCAACGATAAATAAATAAAAAACAAGGCAGATGATTCTAAAATAAACAATACAAACAGAAATGCAGATAATAATAGAATTAATTGACATTATTTAGGTGATAAGGCGAATTGTGTTGTTGAAAATCTAAACAGATATAAAAACAGAAATTAGAAAAGTTGTAGCAAATTTCTAACAACTATTGTAATAAATAGTAGCAAAACTTAAAGGGGTAAAATATTTTATTATAGAATTGCCAGAGCGTCAAGTTTCTCCTTTCGGGAAGCCAGCTAATTCCCTATGTAGAACGTTTTAAAATAAAAGGTGGAATTTTGTTTTTGTGGTGTCAGGCAATATGCTTAACAAGATCGAAGAAAAAACGAATACGAACTGCTAATTAAAACCGACGAACGAAAGATAGAATGGACCGTACAACCAAAGGTAGCCTAAACGAATGTGACACGAAGATAAGCTGATCACCCTATTTGAACTTTTTTAGGTTAACAGAAAGTGACATCGCAGTGCTCTCTCTCTCACTCCCTCTCTCTAGCTCTCTCTCATAAACACACACACACACATGCACATAAAAGAAATACAGGACAACCATCATATACGTATAACGTACTTTTATAGCTACAACTAATATCTGTGTTTTAAAATAAAGGTTCCTTGTTTCAGCGAAGAATAAAAAGAAAGATGCGATGTCTGTTATTATGCATAGGTTAAACCAGAAACCGAATGATTTCCACAAGCCAGAATAAACTAAGTTACATCTTGCAATTTCAACAGTAAAGTGATGAGACCTAAATGCAAATGTAGTACTGCGCCTAAATTCTTGCGTAGTCAATGTAATAAAGAGCAAAGTTCATCAGAACAAGTACCATGTAAAGATTTACAGAAGAGTTACATGGAAGTTACGTTAGAGCAGTGGGATTGAAGCTGAGCCGCCACGTCATGCCCGATGACAGATTCTCCTTTGGGTTTTTTTTTTCACAATCTCTCGATATAAATAGCAGAAGCACCAGATCATATGTGGCAGTCATATGATAGGTTTATGAATGTGCCAGAAAAAATCTGGTGCGAAACATTGTTTAGGACGACACTGTGAATTCATTTTCCCAGAAGCTGATTTAGCTATTGTTCGATATAATCATTTCAATTCATGTCAGTTAAAAATGTTATACCGAGAAGGCCCAATGAGTTACTCTCCTGGGATTTAACATCTGTTAAGCTCATTGATGGTAAAAAAAACGGTTATCTTTTAAGAGAACAGATTTGTTTTGGGGGCGTTAAAATTAACCAGCAATTCCTCGACTCGCCTTTGTACGTCGCATTTGCTTTTTTACTTCAGTAATGTTTGTGGATGTGTAATGTTTACGGACGCAGGTTAAGAAAAGTATGAATCAGTATATTCTCCCCCAGCTATGGGCTAAATAACAGGATATACTGCACTAATTAGTCCTGATTGTCAGCCATTATAGGAAACTCCGAATTTAAAACGGCATTTCGCACTGGCACAGTACGTACAGAAAGTAAAACTAAGTTCCACACAACATAGTCGCAATATAAACTACAAATTAGCTATATGAGTTGAAGAAAGAGACTTGATTCTGAGCAGATGAGCATGTGCAGAAAAGAGCACTCATATTGCAGATGGGTAATCATAATGATTTGTAGGGTACCTCCAAATACAAACAACTCTTATAAAGAAGCGTTAAATTACCGTTTACAATGGCACTTACTTCACAGCATTATCCATAACATAATTCAATGGCTCATTTTTTTTCGAGCAAGACGACGCATTTCCTACTGAAGATACCCGAATTAACACGGATTTCCCCTATCTATCCATGCATCAACAATATGACTACACAATAAGTACTAAACAAATATTGGCCATTTTGCAGGAGGTTTATTACAAATATTATGACGGAATTGTTTTAGTTTGGGCCGTCAGTAAAATGAACACAACTAAGGCAATTTTCTCTAACGACAAAACAGTATGAAAGCAAAACAATTGCACTAAACAAAACATGTTTATTTTTACTCAAAGGAAACAGCTTTCACAAAATTAATTAGTTGTTAATTAAAGCAATTTTACTGTAACATGAGATGGCTATAGAGAAAAGATTTTTCTCCCATTTACGTTTTACCTGGTATGAACATTATTATATCCGTGATATAATAACACCTTAATTCAGTTGAACGGAATGACTGAAAGGCAAAAGGATGACAAAAATGCTTTGTTCTCAGAGAGACTTTTACGCTACTAAGATATACAAAAACTATATATACATATATACACGTCTCCCACGCGGAGAAATATATATCACATATATGTACACAGCATTGTAGAGTTAAGGAGAGAAAAAAAAAGAAGTCTTATATCTAATATGAAGACACTCCGGTGTCTGGAGAAGTTATATTTAGGGCTCCAGATTCAAACGAGTCTTGCGTTTTCCAAACTGAGGACTAGGAGATGCAGTTTCTTATATTCCGAGATGCAAATGGCACAATGGCCTTGTAAGCTGCTGGGAAGGGAAACTTAGACTTTGCCCGGGCCATTCGAGGGAGTGCTAAAGAAAGCAATCTTTAGGTTTCAATGCTGTAATAATGAACTGAAATTTTACTGAAATGGAGTGATGCCATTAAGCAGGCATCACGTGAACCATTTGACTTATCTCCACATCGCCCTCATTACATTAGTAATTATAAAATAGTTTTTATCGAAAAGAATTAAAAATAACAAATGAGTAAATACTATGTTAACTGACGAGAAATACAAGAGCTGATAAATGGGATAAGGTTGAAACATCGGTTACCGTACGATCACTGAATTTAAGCAACGTCTAGTCTCGATGAACGACAGCTTGAGAATACGAGGGGCTGTAAGATTGGATGTGTGGGTGCTGTAATGGAAAAGGACTCGGAAAAGCTAAACGGAGATTCGAGTTCTAATTCCAGTTGTGTTCTTTATATTTATTTATTTATAAATGTTGAACATGAATCGATTTTTCCTTACCTCAGCTATGGGTTAATAGGTAAAAAAATGTATCACTAAACTATTATTATCTAAAAAGAAATCTTTAAATAAGCAACAAAAGGTTTATAAGAAGTAGCAAACGAATCAATCAATAAGAAACTGAATATTTTATTTACTTAAAAAGCGTATATTAAGTTTGTTTCTTGAAATAACTCCCCACTAATGATCTAAAAAAAAACAGCTCCCTGTCCATTTCCGGACACTGAGTCACACTTATTTACTAAGTTGATGTTAGTTATAACACAGTACTACAAGTATGAGGCACTTAGTCAGGATCGAACTCACTGTTCAATAGCAATAGTCCGCCATACTAGCACGTTTAACATTAACTCAGGCTGATTTTTCAAATGTAATCTACTAAGGGTATTTTAGATTTAACACGTGATTTCCTTTGTGGAGCGAGAAAAAGAATAGTGATATCACTATTAAAGAGGGACAATACTATTTATGATATTTTTAATAAGTGTCTAAATAAGATATCTGTTAAATCTACTTCTGAATATGAGTTGAATCTTGATTCATGGCTGAATATAATATATAATTAATAAAAGTAACGATGGCAACCTCTTTTCATAAGAAGACAATCTCTTTATTGATAATTGTGCAACAATATTATTAGGTTGGTGTAAAAATAATGACGTACTAATGTCGTTTTTTGACGTATTTTTAACGTCAAAAAAACGACATTATTACGTCATTATTTTTCCACCAACTTAATACCAACTCGATAAGTTTTAAAAATTGCTTGATATCTTGCAAAAACCATTGCGGCATCAATGCGTACTATTTTGCCTGTTCCAGCTGCAACAAAGCCCCCCAAATCATAATGCTGCATCCGCTAACTGTAAACACCAAATTCTTCTCTTCAACAGCCAGATCTCGTCAGATATACCGGTCCCCAAAATTTCTAGAATAAACTCTTTTCCCAGCAAGTAGGAGCTTTGGCATAGTTGAGCCGACCTTGTTTGTTCTTTTTCGTAAGCAGTGGCTTTTTTCTTGGCATTCTACAATGAAAACTGTTTGGAGTGAAGTATACATACCTTATCAAAAAATTACAAAACACATGCCATTGTGATATTTACACGTGCTCAAATAATTATTTTCACTGGTAATCATATAAATCAAAAACAAATGTGTAAATTTAAGGCTTCACTTACTTACACATCTTAATTTTTAATTAATATTTTTATTCAAGCTTGATAAAAAAGTGATTGTAATTCGTTTAATAAAGTTGTTTTTTTCTTAATGAATATATAGTTTAATTAAGATTAGTTGATTATCTGGATAAATTGACAATTTTTTAAAATATTATATTACTTCTTTGCAGCACTTTATATACCACTAAGTATCCACAGCCAGAATCCAGTGACAAACAGGAGCAAGATGATTGGCATCTGTGTCAAAATGAATTTTTCAGGGTCCTCACCAAAAGATGCTGGACCGTACAACAGATATTACATGGTTGCACAGTACCACTACTACTCAAAGATCGGCCGGACACACACATACACAGACATACATACACAGATACATATATTGGACTGAAAAATAAAATCCATTAATTCTTTAGAAATTGCTTTCTTTACCTTTCGGATCCAAAACCGAACATATATGTCTTTGAAAGAAAATCTGAACGAGGGAATGTGCTTTAAGGCAAATAAAAGTTTGTTTGACTGTAATTCACACAGCGCTGCGCAAAAGTAAATGAAGCCCTAAGATAGTATTTTTAAAATTGTCTCTTTTTTCCAGATTATCAAAAAGTCTTAATTAAACTATATATTCATTAAGAAAAAAACTTTATTAAGCAAATTAAACCACTTTCAAAATTAATTATCAGCAGGAATAAAAAATATTAATTAAATATTATAGTGTGCAAAAGTAAGTGAACGATTACATTTAATATTGTGTAATTTCTCCTTTTCAGGTCACAATATCCAAAAGATGGAAATCCAGCGGGAAGACGGTGTTTTCTACTAGAAAGGGAGACGCAGGTTCTCCCTCTCTTTACTAAGTGTACTGGCCAGTAGACGAAATAGAGACTGTTAACAAATGAACATCTACTAAAAATAACGTTTCAATTAATAAAACGTACATACATGTTAATTGTTGGTTTTTCTCAGATAATATTTGTATATCTTCCTGTCTGATTTACCATCAACATCATTTTCTTTCTTTGTTTTTTTTTTCAATGTCCTGTGAAATTTCTCCAAAGATTAGTTCAGTTTAAAACATGGTTGTAATCAGACTATGGAGAAAACGTTTGCAGTAAAATGACCCTTGTGTATACTTTTGTGTGTGTGTGTGTGTGCGCGCGTTTTATCTAATCCAGAAATGAGACTTACAAAATTTGACCTTGATTGCACTGGTGATACCTTCTAGAGGTTGAGGAATGACGCTGATATATGCATCCTGTTCATTTGGATTCCAATGAGATTTAGAACTCTCTTCACATCTCTAGTTCTTTATTTTATCAAGCACTGATTTACCTCCTAAGCACTGATTTTATTTATTTTATCAAGCACTGATTTACCTCTTTCTTTTGTTGCATATTTAATTCATTACAAAACATGCACATACAAGCATATATACACGTTAAATGGAAAAAGATAGCAGCATTTTAATACCATTATTATTTCTCATATTATGGATGTTATATTAAAAAGTAGAGTGCATGTGCCAATTCATACGACGAAGTTATCCATTCCCCCCACAAAAAATTCTACGTAGTTCATAAAATCTTCTTAACTGTATTTTTGCAAGAGAATAATTTGAAAATGAATTGTGTTACCTTGTCGCAATACATTGAATCTTTCAGTTAATAAAAATAGAGTATCGTTTTGCTGCTGGTGTCAGTGTAATATTTTAAATATGTTTTTTTTTAATTTTAGTATAAAATGACATATTTAAATCACTTTATTTAGCCGTGGAATAGAAATTCATGTAAAATATACTATATATAAAATATAAAAAAAATATGAAGTCTATATAAAATATATATCATAAAATATAAATATATAGTTTATATAAAATATATATAATATAGAAAAATGTGTAAATACGTTTAAGTACGAGGGTATTTCCTATTTTATATTTTATGATGTCGGCACACGACAAAAGGGATGTTTATTGGCAGTAAAGTTTGAGCCTTCCAACTAATAAACCATAATATTTTTTTTTTGTTTTTTAATGATTGCAATTAGATAAAATGAAAGTGTATATGAAAAAGGGATGTAGTATTGTATCTCTGTGGAAAATATTGCAATCATTGATATACATCGGCGCTTTATGATCATTTATAATAATAAAAAAATAATAAATGTGATCGCTTTTAGGATGTAGGAATAATACATGTCAGCCATGTTGGCAATTATTACCTATGTACCCTATGATAAAATGTAAGATGCTGACGTCCTTGTCAGCCCTAGAATAAAGATCGCCTCAAAATTTCGTAGCAGGTGGCAATCATTTATGTGAAAATAATGTGTTTTAGCTTAATTTTCTTACCAAGCGGTGTCCTGGTACTATCTGTATCTGTTATAGTTTACAAAAATATATTTTATATAATTATAATTTTAAAGCACCCCTCGTGTACATTACAATATTATTCTCCCGTCTATATAAAATATATATCGTAAAATATAAATACGAATAATAATATCATGTACCTTCAGGACGAAGGCGATCATGACTCTCTATAGATTGTATTTTTACTATCTATTTAAGTGCCATAGTGTTGACAGCAGATACAGAAAGGAAAGTACAAAAGCCTACAGAAGGTAGCGAAAGAAAGGACAAAATATAAAGTACGTAAGACAGAATGCATGTTTGTCAGCAGATGGATGAGCCCAACATACAAACTACAAATCGGGCATACTAAAGTCAAATAAGTACACACGTTTAAATACCAAGGAATCGTTTCTAACAGAGGACGGAAAGTGTAACACTGAGATCTGAAGACGGGATGGGTAAAGAGGCATTCCAAGAGATAAGCAAAGTATTAAGAGAATAATTAAAAATATCGTTAGAAACGAAGAAAAGATTACTGTACGATTATTTGGGTTCTGTCTTCCTATATGGCAGTGAATGCTGAATAATCTGCTAAAAGATGAAGAAGATACTTGAAGCAAAAGAAACGTGGCTCCACAGAAAGATGATGAGGATACAATGTCAGTAAGGACGAGGTTTTTAAGAAAATTGAAACGAAAATGAAACTTCTACGTAACCTTAGGAAGAGACAGTTGGAATTATGAGACACTGAGGAAGCATGGTTTGGTAAACTTATATTCGAGAAACTGATTGAGGGAAAGAGGAACAGAGGAATGCAGCGCATGACATACTTGATGAGTAAATGGATGGTAGAACAGGGTTTCGTAGAAACAACACAAAAAAAATTATTAAGAGCTACAAAGGACAGGAAGGGACACAGCACATAAAAAGAAAATGAATTGTCATGACTTCTTGGAAATTTCCTAAAGAGTTTGTAATTCAGCTTTCCATATATTTGTCTGCTTGTCTATTTAACACTTATCCAGAGGAGACGAAACATATTTATTACTTTCTTAAATTCATTTTTGCGAAGGGCTTTATCCCTTTCAGAGCAATACTAAATTGGCATCACACTCTCGTCAATTCAAAGTTGCTTTCGCTAGATGTAACCGTAAATTCTATGCTAACAGTTTCTTTTCTCGCATTTCTCGCTTGATTAACGCTTCTCTGGCTAAATGCTTTCCAGCCAACAATGACCTGCTAAAATTTAAATGCAATGTTAAGTCATTATCTACTGTATTTTTGATTCCTCTTCTTTTGTTCTCGCTTCTTAATAACGTTTCTCTTTTTTTTTTTGTTTCTTATTATTTGACATTCAGTTACCCCTTGTGTTTTAGTGGCTTTGCTGCCTTGCTTCGGTGAAATTTTTTTTTTTTTTTTTTTTTTTTTTTTTTTTTTTATTTTTAATAACGAATGCGAATGCTATAGACGAGACCAATGAAATCGGAACGCCGATTCCACTCTCTGAGATATCCACCGTTTTTTTCCAAATAGCTGTTTGTTGCTATGACGCCTAAATATTCATAGCTTAACAAAAATTACATTTTAATAACTTCTCTCTTCATATAGAATATTCATAAAATCAGGATATTTTTGTTCATATAACTACCGTTTGTTTACATCGGCATAGCATGAACCGGTATTTACTCTACTTTGACGTTGTTATAATTCACCAAAGGTTTACATTGCAATAATGATTTATGTTATTTATCGATAAAAGGTGAAGAGACTAAAAATGAGACTCAATGCATACGTAAATATAAAGATGTATATGCTTAGTGTGATGATCGTTTTGTGCATATGTTTTATTTCTGCTTAAATAATTTCTGTCATTTACCAATTCTATTAAGTGTTCATGTTTACGAAGAATCTACTAAAGAGCAACGACACTCTCATGATATTAGCCTGCTCGTTACCAGGTGTTCTGTATACGTATATATATTTGTTTGCCTGTTGGCGTGCACACTTGTTCTTCAATAAGTGAAATTTTGAAGGAATTTTTCAGTACTGACTAAAAATTTACCAACTAAACTGATCAATCTAGTTGAGTCAAGATCGTTATTCCACAAGAAGCTGCAAGATTAACATCTGAAGCAGCAGATATAATTAGAACATATGAGAGAGAAAAAACAAACTTTTACAGTATTTTTTGTTTCATTTTTAATTTTAAAAAATTGACAGACGTGTGGAACTAGCCAAAAAAAGTTAATCCGATTGATGCTAGCAATATGGATTTTCTGCTTCCGACATAAATATGTTTAACACAGAAATGGAATTCGGAACATTTGATAGTGGAAAACAGAAAGATATGTCTCTGATTTTTTTTATAAGAGATTTCTATTTTATCAAACGTATTGCTCGGGTCAGCGCTTGCCGCATACATTGCAACATGGATACATTCCAAACATCTAACTTATTAACTAACATTCTTCTCATTCATAGTTTGCTATTTCTGTATAAACAATATAAATGCATCTGCTTTAAACACGTTAAAATTGCCATAAATTTTATCGGGCATAAAGCAAGTATGCAGATGAATGTGGTTTTTTTCAATTTAGGTTAAATTTAGCAATTAAATATCATTGAACATGATGAACATGCTCGCCTGTTGTAAAATATAGGTTTGAATATTTACTTACTATTTTTGGGATCTGCCTATTTTCTGATCAGCTGTACAGACTCATACATACAAATCATTTAAACACGGATATAAGCGAGGAGAGTTAAATAATAACACACACATACACACACATATTTTTTATAGAGATATATAAGAATGAATATAAGTTAACGAGATATCAGCAACTGTATATGCGTGAGATAATGTGCATACGCAGATACGCAAATAAATATTTATTTTATTTTATTGATTGTGCAATCAATGAAGTTAAACAGAGCTATGAAATATATTTCAATAAATACACGGCCAACATCCCGTTGCCCACTATCAAGCTGGCTATACATGAGGACCTTAGGTATTCTGTCGTTACACATTCTTACAAAATGACCAGCTCAGCGAAGTTCTGACGGCATCAGGAAAGTCTCAATTCCAACAATGTTGCATTTTGCGAGAAGTTCATCATTGTACAGGCTACTAAAATATAGCCACAGATTACGCGGAGACAAATTTTATGGAAGACATCCAACTGATTGATTTGGGACGTATATGGGGTCTATGATTCTGAGCCATACAAGAGTGTGGTAAAAACGACACCTGTATAAATGGTGTCCTATCTGATAATTCTCACTCTGTGATTCACTTTGTTATTTCGTCATCAAGAGATGCATTCTTCTTGCTTCCTAGATATATAAATGACCTCACATACTTCAAGTTCTTCCCATCAATATATATACATATATATATATATATATATATATATATATATATATATATATATATATATATATATATATATATATATATAACTTGACTTTTTCACAGGCGATGTTTTCGTGCCATATGTAATATAAAATTGGATAACAGCGTCAAGAATAGTGCAATACCGAAGACATGTAACAACATCACAGGCATTGAAATTGAAACCATACTAGAAAAGTTACAACTGGTCATGTTGCTAAAATAGACGAGCAAAAATTGTGCTGTATGGCAACTACCAAACTCCAAGCGTTCAGTTGGACATCCACTCTTACGCTACAAAAACTAAATGAAAGACAAATTGAAACGTCTCAACTTTGATCTGAAAACTTGGGAAGCCAGGCATCAAACTGAAAGGACTGGTGTAAGACATGTTTCATTTAGTTAAAGGCTTTGTCACCTACAGAAAGGCTGAGCTGGTATCACACTTAACAAAGCACAAATGAAATATGTCTTTCACTTACCTGATTTTCTCCAGTATATCCCCTGATAGCATGCATACGTGTAAAACGAAATACACTATTCAGTGCTGATTTATCGTTCACGTTAGAAGAGTCCACCATACATATGAGAGAGAGAAAGATCTATGTAAATGCTATTCATCCGATAACAGATAAATTAATTTGTGTATTGCCATCAAGGGCCACATAAAAAAGAAAAACATCAAAAACTTACGAATATATTTTATTGGACAATTTATATTAAGATATGTACAGGAAAAATGCAAAATAGATGAATAACAGCAAAATAGACCGAAACAAAGAAATAGAACATGTCCATATATATATATATATATATATATATATATATATGGTGGACTATCCTATCTTATTCGACCGACAGCCATGCAACATCTTCTAGACCAGTTGACATCCAAGGCTATAGAACCCATTCTTTCCTTCTAGTTACCCATACATGGAGGGAGAAGACGTTTTATACCTTTCCGAATGGTATTAGCAAGTAAGTGAATGCAATTGATTGGATTGGAATATATATATATATATATATATATATATATATATATATATATATATATATATGTGTGTGTGTGTGTGTGTGTGTGTTTGGATAAAAGTGAAAACAAGTGCTTTGTTATCTTCATTCATAACATTTTTCTCATTTCAATGCAAAAGTTAAAAACGAATTGCCTAATATTTCTTCTATCGCACTCCTCGCTTGTGGATTATTTTTTCGGCTTCTTGCTTTCCAGTCAAATTTGATCTTCAAGTATTCAAATGCAATATCAATCGTTAAGTCGTCTCGTCTTCATTCCTGTTCTTTTATTGTTTCCTATCCTTACTTAATGTTTTCTTTTTATCCTTTTGTTTCACACTCGAAAAACCCTTGCGACATACTGGATTTATTGCCTTGGTTGGAGTGGAATGTTTAAAGCCAAAGCTTAGCGATCATACTTCTGCGTTATTAGCAGGAATTGCTTTAAATTAGATGATAAAATATAATTTAACAATGTATACAAAAAACTTACTGAAATAAAATTAGCTTTCGTCGAAATTCAAAACTTTATTCACCAACTTCTAAATGTTAGAATTCGAATCATTGAGAATCAACAATGTATATCAGCTACAATGGCGAGAAATTAATTTAAAAAAGGCGGACAGTCTGTAATCTGAGCCCCTCTGAAAATAACTCAGTTTCTAATTTCAGATATTAACTCATCATGTTTTAGATGTACTTATTCTTTATTCTATCTATAAAACAACCATTTGTGAAAAAAATACCTGATATCCGTGCTTGCTCAACTAAAATAGCGAATTAATCATTATAAATAAATAAAGCACACGTAATATTTTCTACACGTTTCTATCAATAAACCTTAGAAAATTTAAGAGCAGTATCAATAATAATAATATACCATTGAGTGGCATGACAAATACCATATTTATACGAAAAATAATATGAGAAAAGACAAGACAAATGCAGAAGGGTGTATACTTATGTTCTATATATTATTTGAAAGATAAAATAATTTGATAAAATACGATATATTAAAATTTTTGAACTGGTTTGGAAAACTTGATTTATTTGTGGAAGGTGTGAGAATAATCCAGAATATATATTCGAAGTAAATTGTCTACATACAGATAGTAAATTAATTTCACAAATACACAAAGATAGACAGCGGTGTAAGAGAAGGATGTGTCTCATCACCAGACATATTCAAGGTTGGAAGACGATTTTGAGTTGTAATCCAAAAGCTACGAAAAGCATTAAGAAACAGAGGGCTAAACACTTATGTAATAAGAGACCTCTTATATGGCAGTGAAAGTTGAAGAAAATACCCGAGGCAACAATGTGTTTGTGTAAAAAAAAATGTGAGATTAATATGGCGTTAAGATCTGAGTAACTCGGATGTTTGAATGAAAATCGAAACAAATAGGACGCTTATACTTCGAAACAGAAAGATCAGACATTTCTAGGACATACTGAGAAGGGACGGTTTGGAAAATTTTACATGAGTATATTAATACCAAGAGAAAGAGACGGAAACAAGTAGTAATATACCTCACAAGCAGGTGTAAAAGGATGGCAGAACGGTAAGAAATGGTGAAAAAACAAAAGCTACTAAAACCTACAAAAGATGAAAAATTGTGGAGAGACAGGATTGACAACGTTATGAAGGAACTTGGCACATAGCAAAATGAGAATACATATTTTACAGAAACCTACAAAAGAATAATCTATTTCACAGCAATACTTAATACATGTGTTGCACTTCAGAGTCGATCCTGGTTCACGGCAAAGGGCAACAAATGTAACCTTTCGTCGTGATCAGCCCGGGGTGAATCCTAGTTTGATCAATAGAGTGATCTCTTGGACCCTGACCTGCCTTACCCCACGTTGTGATTGATTTGTTTATAAGGAGGACAAGATTGATTGGTCCCAGGTATCTTCATGCTGGGCTGGTCCAAGTCGAGCGAATTCGTACAATAAAATTGGAGGAAAAACAGCACTCGAAATATATATAAAAGATAATTACTATTTTTATATCGAATACAGCGCACAATGGTTTGTTAGTAGTTGTGTTCGCATACAGGTGTTTGTCGACCCAACCCGTCGCTAAATCAGGCGCAACACTTGGATAAGTTGGTAAGTTAGCGAAATTTGTTTTACTGATTTGGTAAGTTTGGCTCAAGGCTGAAGTTGGAGGTTCTTGTGTTCGGCAGGAGTTGTGGAATCTCTCATCGACCACTGCCGCTTCCGTTCTCAGCTCTCAACTGTCTGAATGGCTTTCACGCATTCATTTTTTATGTACTCTAACTAGAAACTGATGCGGGGAAAGATGTAAATTGGGTTTCGATGATTCTCTGATTTCCAACAAAAGTCCATTGTTTTTGGTCCGAAGAAATTAAACTACTTCATAATTTTGGGGAATTCTTCTTCTCTCTTGAGAGATGGGTTACTTCTACTTTCTCTTATTACCATCTCCCACCAGTGCTTCCCAGTGGGTGAGGGCAGCTCCTTCAACCACCTTAAGGTCTCATCTCTGCCTGTTACTCTTCAGTGGGTGCAGGCAACCCTCATCCTTCCTTGATCGCTCTTTTGCGCCTATCACCCCCAACATTCGGTCGAAGATTAATTAAATTAAAAAAAAATGGTCCCAAATGCTATTATCTCATAAGTGAATTGATACACCAATTAGCTTTCTCGCCTTTGACCCCAGAGACACTTTTCCAGGGAAATCTTTGCAACTCACATTAATTCACTTGGTTTAACCCATTTCTCTTCATGCCAGATCCAGGCCGAAGATTGTCAACACTTGACCTATTTGTGCAAACTGAGCATTGCTTTCAGTCGGTCATCTGGTGTATTGTATAAATCTCGATTCTCTGGAAACCAATTATTATCGGCCTATCGTGCTTGATATTTTAACCCTTTTCATGCTAAGTTATTTATCATTATCTCGTTTTCGTTGACATTCCAACTCATTATTATTATTAATTACCAGTAGCAGAAATAATATTACACATGCACAAATATTATTATCGATAAAAACTAAGAAATTGAACTATTCGCTTACTACAAAAATTAAAACGACCTGATGAGATGACCAGCAAAGATATGAAGAAAAAATAAAAGGTGGTACAAACAAATGCTGTCTATGCGTTCTATTATGCTCACTGAGATGGGATACTTGAAAAACCGACATAGAATGACGCGGTACTCGAAAACTACAAAAGAAAACACGATACATAAACACAGCCAGAACCGTATGAATAAAAATAACATTTTTGAAAATGGCTTAGACAAACAATAACTCTCTATATCATGCCCAAATTGTCCCCAGACATAAGAAAAATATTCCGAAAAGAAAAAAAGAAAAACTTCCGTTGTCTTTCATATATATATATATATATATATATATATATATATATATATATATATATATATATATATATATATATTAAAATAATAAGAAAGAACAGTATGTTTTACAAATCGATGTTCTTAGTAATTATTTTTATTTTTAAAAAAAACAATACTCAATACAAAACAGTGGAGCATAATATTATAATTATTTTCTACTTTAAAAATACCGTTCCATAGCTACACAGGAATTACCATGTTTCAAAACAGAAACTAAACTTTTAAATTTAATTATAAAATTAAATTTAAAATCCATAGCCCGTCCATTCTCAAGCGACTTTTGGAATAACGTATTAAGAAATTTATTTCATTTATAAGCACAGACAATCTTAATATTCTAAAATGTAAATGTTACGGAAAATTTAGTGATTTTGATAAGGGATGGTTGGGTTTAAATTTCCTTAGAAAACTTATGTATCAAATACAAGTGACTTTCAAAATCAGGTTAAGTTAATGGTGGTGTAGGGGCGCCTGCTCAAAAACAATGACATCCGTTCTTCGCGTATCGTTTGGGTTTTTCAATGAATAAATATATTTAGCCTTTTTATTTGTCCTCTTAATTTACAAACTTTTACAAAAACATTTCTTTAAAGGGTCAACTGAATATGAGTAAGTCGTACTTTAATATTTAACATCTGTTCCTACAAATTTAAATTATTGTTCTTACATCTAATAACCAGTATACTATAAGTAATTTTTTGCAAATAAATATATTGGAATTGTGTTCGTATTTATTTTTTTTTAGATAAAAATATTAATCATGGTTCATGTTTGTTTTCTTTTTCAAAATTAATCATTACTTAAGGAAAGTTTTTGACTATGTCTGCAAAAAATAGCTATGTCTTTTCTTTGATTAGATAGATTTTTATTTTTCAGAAACTTAATGTATACTTTTTCATGTATGCACAAAGGACATGGATCATTTAATAACTTACAAGGTCTAGACGTTCTTAATTATTTCCATTTTACCTTTGGGGTTTTATTGGTTTTATTGTTTTTAAGTTCCAGAAATATTTAAACAGGGACGTCTGATTTCTGTATTTATTATTTTTAAAGGACATTTGATGTTGGCTCCAACGTCTTTTCAAATCATGTTTTGTGCATCCAGTGTAGATTTTAACTATGCCTGGATCGTCAATAGATGAAACATTGCATTGATAAACCAATGCGTTTGTACAACATTCATTATTGCGAGGACAGTTTTGAGGATTTCTACAGTTGCTTTTTTTTTATCCACATTTTTTTTTATTTTAGGATCTCGATTTTTTTTAAATTTTAGTCTACGGTATTAGCATTATGTTCCTTAATAATCATTTGTAACTTTTCAGCACAACTGTAACTTAATTTAAGGGCATTTTTTATTAAAAATTGTACTGAATTCAATCTCTCTATGAAAATATTTATCAATTAATGCAAGGAATTTTTCTCCTAATTTATTTTTTACCATTTGGTTGCATGGAGTGTATACCAAATGATTTTTTTTCTGTATTTTTATTGTGTCCATTTTCATTTGGTATATATTTGAGTTTTGGGCATTTATAGCCTCTATCCTTTAGAGCCTTATTATAGAAATAATAATTTCTATATTTTAAATGGCGCTTTATTATAGAAATGTCACTTTTCTATTTTCTAATTGTTTTTCTATATATTAAATTTAATTTCATAATTAAATGTAAAGGTCAGTTTCTGTTTTGAAACTCCTGTGTAGCGATGGAAGCATATTTTTAAAATATAAAATAATTATGATATATATATATATATATATATATATATATATATATATATATATATATATATATATGTATGTAGGGACATTTTTTTTATTTTTAATATTTATTTATCGGTTTCAAATATATTTTCTTTTTTAAATAAATGTCCATATATATTTAATATTTCGACATAAACATATCACCAGAGATAACCGTATAGACATAGAAAGATCCCCTTACATCTTAGTGGATTTTGTGCCTTACTTAGGTACGTCTTTATGGGTGAATCAATATTTTATAAATATAAAATAAAATTCATGTTTGAGGCAACCAATAACGCCGATACGCCTTTTGGGTGGCGCATTCTACACTGAAGATTAAGTCGTATGTAAATTAAAGTCTATCTTTTTTCTTAGATGATTTGAATGATTTAATCTTTTCTTTAATACTTCCGGGAGTGTGTTAAACAGGAGTGATAATTACTTCTGTGTACCTTTTCTATAAATATTTTCATGATGAGCTTTCCACTTTGATACCTAGACTTTATTAATTTGAGCGTACTACTAGATTGGAGTTCTCATAGTTTTATAGTTGAAATCGTAGAAAACTATTCTGACTGCGATCAGCATTGCTGACTCTAGTCTCCAGGAGAGCAGGGCTCACGTTTTAAACTGACTTGAAGGAAAGCGACCCCGTCGAATCAAAAGTTGCACCTACTACAAGGGAAGTTGTGTTACTGTATGTTATAATGTTTTCGTCATCAGAGTCCATCTTGCACATTTACAAATCTACCATTCGTCTGTGCAGTGAATGCTGCTGCCATATCTGGTCTGGTGATCCTGCTATTCATCTCGAGGTTCTTGACAAAATCTAAAGAAGGATCTTCATTGTAATAGATCCAGACTTGGCAACTCGACTACAGCCACTTTCTCATAGACGTGATGTGTCTTCCCTCTGTCTTTCTACAAATATTTTCATGACAGTTGGTCTGGCGAGCTTTTTACCTGGTGGCCCGACTACATGAATTTAAGCGTCCTACTAGATTTGAATCTCGGTCACACACTTTTACTGTCGAAATAGTTAAATATAATCCCCAATTCTATTCTAACAGTTTCTTCTATTGAACTTCACGTATTGGAACCACTTTCCGTTTACTTGCTTCCCTGATAACAAAAATCTTCAAAAATTTAAATGCAACGTCAATCGTCATCTCTCTTCTTGAATCAAGTTCATATTACCCTTTCCTCAGTTCTTCGTATACGCAGTCTTTTCTCTTACTTTCACTCTTTGTACCCCCAGCGTACGTATGGAATCTCCGCTTTGCTTGGGGTGAAGTGGTAAAAAAAACTTGTTGTGCTTGTTAAGCAATAGAATTGAAACTAGAATCAATCTCCTATCTAAAAAAAAACATATAATTCATAGCACAATATATTTTCATCTTACCAGACCCATGCACAAGTGATTACCAGGCGAGTTCCATCCACATGTCTGGGTTGAAAGCCAGAAAGGTATTCATGTATGTGTAGTCTATCGCGGTTAAACCATAACTGATGTCGTCCTTCTTGAAGACATTGTCAAAACTTATGACTTAGTCAACCTCTGAATTACATCATGAATATGGAATAAAACTTTACAACTGATAGGAAACGTGTTACTCTTGATGACATCGATTTCATAAAATTATTTCATATCATAATACCAATGCTTCATTATAAAGAATTCTTAATTAAAGAATTCTTTAATTAAACCTAGAATCAATACCGATAATTAATGCCTGATATTTTGAACTATACTTAATCAGCATCATAATTCTTATGACCGGGTGTGGTCGTAAGGCTTGTGCCCAACTGAGTTCCAAGCAAATACACTCCACATATTTGGGTAGACTGCGAAAGTGTTATCAATTCTTGCAGACCTGGAAGAGCCCATCAATATCTTGGTCAAAGCAAAATCGATGTCCTCCATCTTGAAGGAAGAACTTCTGAGCTGTTCCGATGTCAGGCAAGGCTAAATGAAATCAGACTTATTAACTAAATTTATGAAAATTTTTCTGTCATGCCGGGTTATTTAAATATATTACAGCATTAAATACCCCATCAAGAAAATCGTTCTTGTTTCTTTGAAGAGGAGAGGACGCCAACGCAAAAACTGATTTAACAATATGAAACAATGGACAAGTATGACTATACCAGAACTGCTGATGGATGCCGTTGATAGCCCGTTGTTAATGGGATTCAATGCAGCTTCTGCATTCGGATCCCCCCTTACGGTCTTGATGACTTGTATGATAAATGAATAAAGTATTTTAAATAGATCTATAAAGTTATAGTACATTGAATTTAGCCACGTCTTGGAGTGCAAGTTTTTGTATTTTTTTTTTTTTTAGCATCGGTTGAGGCTTTGGTCAGCGCTTTCAGCCTTATGGAAGAGTAACGTCATAACCCCTTTTTCCTTCAACTCCATGATAACTGGCAACCACAGAATGGAGCGAAATACTTCTTCATGAAGAACGCGGATTGTGAATCAAAATTTTACATTTTTAAATATCCAGAAGAGTTGAATTTAAAACTCGTTATGAAGAGCCATGCTGGTCATGAAACTTTTAAGAAAAAAAGTACAATTTCTTTCACAAGTACAAGTACTGATGAAAAGAGCCGAGATATCTTTTTCGTTTCGCTATTAAGTAGAAAAATCATTTTATTTTCATATTTGATGTTAAATGTCTGTGAATGATAACATAGCCCTTAAACCTACAATTAGTGCAAATCAAATATTATTCATTTATGTGTACATCTAACTGTTGTTTATATTGTAAATAAAGTTCCTCGATCTTCTTGTTTCTATAAACATCGAGCGTTTTGTTGTTTGTTTTCCTTTCACTGTCTTGTTTATAACGGATAAGGCAATAAACAGAAAGTCGTTGCCGTGCAACAAGTACATTGATTGGTATCTAAATGTTGTTGACATCTTTGATATATTTACACAAAGGATATAGACATAATCTAATGGAAAAAATGACCACTAAAATATTGATAGCCTTTTGAAAAAAAATATTTCATACTTTTATTGCTTGACTTAAGTGTTATTTTGTACGTTGTGCATTTCTTTGGTATACACCAGCGAAATATGTTTTCTTCTTCTTCTACGTGCCATGTCTCTTCAAGATGTAAGCGATGTCTTCCCACAATTTCCTGTCCGTTTTTGTTTTTAATAAACCTTGTTCCACAGTTCATTCACTGAAGCTCACTAGGCAGGTTTTGTGTTGTTTTCATGTTTCCTTCTTACGTTCGTAAAAACAAATGAGAGCAACAAATCTGATCTGTGAGTATCACATTTTCCAAGCCCTCAATCCACATTATGTGCACTAAAAATTCCACCTGTCTCTTCCTGATGTTAAAGATAAGTTCGCTATTTGTTTCACCTTTCTTCAAAACCTCGTTGTATCCCACATATTCCTTCCATGGTATTCTCAGGATCCTTCTATAGGATCATATTTCTGTTGCTTCAAATCTCTTTTTTATTTGTGAGCAGATTCTCCAGCATTCACTGACATATAGAAGGATTAACATCACATAACAATTCTGAATTCTTTTCTATGTTTCTAACTATTTTTTGTCTCATTATACTTTACTGAGCTTTCGGAAGGCATATTTTGCTATTTCTTCGTCGCCATTTTTCAAGCTACGGTTATACAGTGATTCATTTTTAAAGCATTTCTATCTAAATATTTTGCGATTTTATGAGAGGTCTTCATTATTAAATGTTTTAATTTATTATATTTTGGAAGATATATATCAGTAAGCCAGGCATCCATAACTATATATAAACCAAGGGAAGGGCTCCACAGGAAACCACGCCGATGTGACGTAGGTTGAACTAAAAGTGAAAATCAAGGCTAGCCTCGTTCACACGAACCACGATCGCCTCAGCTCGCCACCTGAAGACTGTCGAATGCAAGCGTTTTAGATGAGAAAGACGATTGCCTCGCAAGACTTCCTCCTGTCGCGTCATCCAAATCAACATTCGGGCCGTGGCTTGCAGCGTCAGAAACACCATTTGTTTTACACCATAATACGGGGTGGGGGTGGGGGCGACATTGCCACACGCGTATGCGCGATCAATGAGCACGAGCTTTTAAGGATTGAGACAAGCCGTCAACTCGCCGACATGGTCCCATAGGGGGCAGACACAGAGACAATGGTAGAAGGCGTGCGAAGCCGTTTCTTCTAAACCAAGGTCACACCGTTCACAGACTGGCAAATCCAACAAGCCCCATACGAAGACTATGTGATTAAGAGACGTCGATTCCGAGTCAATTGCTAGGTAACCGAAAACTGAGTTACTGAGATAATCCGTCGCTGGCCAGAAAGAGCGATACTCCTTCCCCGACAAGTCAAGCCGCTTACATAGAGGATTCTTTGCGGTCCCCTCCACCGATAGAAGACACTCCTAGGCTTTGAAAATTCACTGGACCGAAGAATGATCGTCAAGGCGTACCGACACTCGCGAAGGAAATCTGATTGATCCCGGTGTTTACGGTGGCGCTCAACCCGCGAGATGTCGGTGTGATAGTAAGGAAAGAGAAGGCGTCTCTGACAATCCCCGCCATAAACGAATCTCCTGTCAATGAACGGCGTTGGAAAGCCAACCTCGAGGCGAGTTTGTGGCTTACCAAATGTGGCATTTCCAGACCGCTATGACACGGTCGTTGTGCACAGGTTGTTATGTTGACCTGATACTTGCGTACCCTCCACAAAACGGAGGATAGCAAGCGCTCGAACAGCTTCCTATGATCATCGCAGAGAGGTACGTACAATCCATAAAGAACAATCGGGAAAACGTAACTGGCACACGCTTGCGCCATGCCTTTCAAGGACAACCTCCGTCGACGGCAAGTCTGACCGCCCGCGTCGATCTTTGCTCGTACTTCAAACCAATCTTTCTCCATCAGAATGTCGGCTCCTAACCACACCCCAAGAATGCGTTCAGAACCGTCAGTCCAACCGAAAGGCCCCTGAAGATCCACCCCCTTTCCGGCACCTAACCGCAAGCAAGACGACTTGTCGCGGTTAATCTGGGCCCCTGACACCTTTTCGTACCGGTCAAGCGTCTTCAGTACCAACTCAATGTCGCTGCGGGACGACACGAAAGTAGATATGTAATCGGCGTACGCGAAAATCCTGACTCTAGCCCCTCCAGAAACGGCAACTCCGCGTAGGGCTGGACTGCACGCCCTTTCCCTCAGCCGACGAAGGAGAGGCTCCAACGCCAAAGCATAAAGTAGGGGCAACAGTGGACAACCCTGACAAACCGACCTGGACAGCGCAAAATCCCCCGACAGCTTCCCGTTTACCTGTACCACAGCACTGGGGGAGCGATACAGGAGGCTAATCCAGCGGCATAAGTCGGGTGCGAATCCGGCGGGCTGCAAGACAGCCGCAACTTAGCGATGGCCAACCCTATGAAATGCCTTGGACTGATCTAAATTCATCAGCGCGGCCTCATGGTCTTCTTTTACACCTTTTATGATCGTGCGGATCAGATGCAGGTTGCTCTAAACTGTTCGGCCCCTCACAGAACAAGTCTGCTCTGGACCCAACAGAGACTCGGCAAACGCTCTTGCAGGATCTTGGCCAAAATCTTTAACTCTGTGTTTAGCAGAGTTATGGACCTGTAATCATCTAATTGCATCCCCAACATCCTTCCCTTTCTCAACAGCGTGATCACACCCATGTAGAATCGGCCGGGGACGGACCCCTGCCGGAACCAGTTACTGAACACGACAGTCAAAATCGGGACAAAGATGTGCGACAGCCTCAAGTACAATTCATAGGGCAAACCATCCAGACCGGCCGACTTACTTCTGTGGACCTTCTTCAATGCCGCGTAGACTTCGCCCTCCGAGACTTCGCCCTCGCAGCTAGCCGAATCAGTCGGCGAAAGCCGAGGAAAGTCAGCCAGATAACTGCAAACCTCCTCCACACGGAGACCAGGCTTCTTGGTAAACCGAAAGACCCGAAACGAACCATTTTTCACGTCAATATTGGCCACGATCAACCGGCCCTCGGCATCGTTATGCACAAGGTCCACCTTCGCATCAAGATTACGCTTTACCAGCAAAGAAACTCCTCTGGAAAGCCGCTTCCCATATGCTGAATAGACGACAAAGTCACTAGACAGCACAGACGCATCGACACTGCAAACAAAGTGGGTTACTTCGATCGCGGCGACATCCACACCGAATGGCAAGAGGTCACGGAGCTGGCAGAAAGCCTTACCCCGATCCCTCAAGCCATTCGCATTTATATTGACTAACTTGATAGACATCAATGAGGCCTGAAAAATAAAATTAAAAAATAAAGAGAAAGACATACTCACATACGGGCCGGAAATCTGCATCGGTAAGGACCCCGAGGGATTGTCCCTGTGCTGATTTCCGACATCATCCGTCCTTCTAGGACAGTCCCGCCGACGTCCGTAGAATAAGTTAATTCGGATACCCTATATAACGAGGGATGGAGATAGACGGGGACCTTCCCAGCACAAAAATTTCTGTTTTTTTTTTTAGGTCTGATGAATCTGTCACCACCATCCTGACACCGGGAAAAGCGTCTTTAGCATCGTAGAGGTGGGTCCACACCCTGAGCTAGCTGCCAGTGTCTCTTACGCAGGTAATTACCCCAGGGGCGTCAGGAAAATTACGGGGATCATCTGTCGATTTCCCATCGACCTTTGTCATCTTAAATAGAAGACTCAATAAGGCCTCTGTTTAGATAAGTTCTTTTCTAGTTCCTTTCTGGCTACTTTACAAATGGATTCTTCGCCAGTAAAATATTTCTTTTTCTTTTCCCTGGAAGTGTGGATCGGGAAGGAAGTAGATGAGTTAAGAGGAGTATACATTGAACTAATAGATGAGGTTGAGGGGGGATGGAGCCCGAGTTGGGGAAGTGGGGAGGCTCCTTCATCCACCTTCATTTCAATGTTGGGTCGTTGCCGCTTCTCTGGTTGTTGCTTCTTTTGTTGGTGTTTATCCTCTTTCTTTTAGTGTTTCTTTGGTGATCTTGGCAGAGTTTTCTATTGTTGTTGCGGTGATGCTTGCTGTGGTTGTTGTTGTTGCTGTTGTTGCTGCGGCTACTTTTGTTGCTGCCGCATCATCTCCTCATACCGCTGCTGGGATGGTGGTCCCTGGACCGCCAAGGTCTTTGTTGCCCTTTCTGTTGCTGCTGCTGCTTCTACTGATGGTGGTGTTGCTGCTGCGGTTGTAGTTGTGCTGCTATCTACTTGCCGGGGCACGCCTTTGACCTGTGTCCCGAGGCGCCACACGTCCAACGAAACGGTTCTCCTCCCTTCCTATATGACGAGCATCCGTTTCTCGCGACATGTCGGTATATTGGGGATCTCCCCCAAGGCTGTCAGGTGAGGGTTATCTGTAAAACGACGTTACCAGTACCTATGCCAGATTGCTTGCGACTGCGCAGACCTCGTTCACATCATCCCATCCTATCCTCAATAATGTCCGCCGGTATACCATGTACAGTGACCCGAGTCTTACGTGTCCCCATATGTTCAGTCTGCTTTCTTACGGTCTTTTTCGTGAGTATGATTCCGGCCAGCTTTTTGGCCTCCTATTCACTAGCCAGAAGAGTGTACCACAAAACATTGGATCTTCTTGCCAAGACCCGTGTGGCAACATTCTTAAGCGCTTCTTCCATAGTTTCCCTGCTAACCCCAATTAATTTCCGACTTTTCATGTCGGAGGTAAACAGGGAGATTGTCCGTGTAGTAACGGCGTTAAACGCCTCAGATAGAGTTAGGAATTCGTATCCTTTAACGAATTCCTCATATTTGTTCTTTAAGCTGGCATATTAAGCCATATCATTTATGGGTCTTTTTTCTTGTCATGCTAATTCCCGTATTTCATGGGATTCCGGCGGTGACTCGCCTGCGTCACGCATTCTTGGTACTCTTCTTTATTTAAAATTTTGTTTATCTTTATAATTTTTAAAGAAAACAGAAAATGAACAAAAACGGCTTAACAAAAGCTAAAATAAGATAAAACTCGACTTGCCAAAACGTAAGTCACACGTCAAAAACACAGAACTAACAAATGTGAAACGTGACGAGACTGTAAAAATTAAAGCAAAAATTTAGAAGAAAAAAGTAAATACAACAAAAAATATAATCTTGACAGGCAAAAGAAAAAGAATTAGGAAAAACCAAAACAGTGAAGAAAAGAAGAAGTTAAACAGAAAGATAAAAACGAAAAATGCAAAAAAGAAAAACTTGACAGGCAAAAGAAACAGAATTAGGAAAAATCAAAACAGTTAAGAAAAGAAGAAGTTAAACAAAAAGATAAAAACGAAAAATGCAAAAAAGAAAAACTTGACAGGCAAAAGAAACAGAATTAGGAAAAACGAAAACAGTTAAGAAAAGAAGAAGTTAAACAGAAAGATAAAAACGAAAAATGCAAAAAAGAAAAACTAGACAGGCAAAAGAAACAGAATTAGGAAAAACCAAAACAGTTAAGGAAAGAAGAAGTTAAACAGAAAGATAAAAACGAAAAACGCAAAAAAGAAAAACTTGACAGGCAAAAGAAACAGAATTAGGAAAAAAGAAAACAGTTAAGAAAAGAAGAAGTTAAACAGAAAGATAAAAACGAAAAATGCAAAAAAGAAAAACTTGACAGGCAAAAGAAACAGAATTAGGAAAAACGAAAACAGTTAAGAAAAGAAGAAGTTAAACAGAAAGATAAAAACGAAAAATGCAAAAAAGAAAAACTTGACAGGCAAAAGAAACAGAATTAGGAAAAACGAAAACAGTTAAGAAAAGAAGAAGTTAAACAGAAAGATAAAAACGAAAAATGCAAAAAAGAAAAACTTGACAGGCAAAAGAAACAGAATTAGGAAAAACCAAAACAGTTAAGAAAAGAAGAGGTTAAACAGAAAGATAAAAAACGAAAAATGCAAAAAAGAAAACCTTGCCAGGCAAAAGAAACAGAATTAGGAAAAACCAAAACAGTTAAGAAAAGAAGAAGTTAAACAGAAAGATAAAAACGAAAAATGCAAAAAAGAAAAACTTGACAGGCAAAAGAAACAGAATTAGGAAAAACCAAAACAGTTAAGAAAAGAAGAAGTTAAACAGAAAGATAAAAAACGAAAAATGCAAAAAAGAAAACCTTGACAGGCAAAAGAAACAGAATTAGGAAAAACCAAAACAGTTAAGAAAAGAAGAAGTTAAACAGAAAGATAAAAAACGAAAAATGCAAAAAAGAAAACCTTGACAGGCAAAAGAAACAGAATTAGGAAATACCAAAACAGTTAAGAAAAGAAGAAGTTAAACAGAAAGATAAAAACGAAAAATGCAAAAAAGAAAAACTTGACAGGCAAAAGAAACAGAATTAGGAAAAACCAAAACAGTTAAGAAAAGAAGAAGTTAAACAAAAAGATAAAAACGAAAAATGCAAAAAAGAAAAACTTGACAGGCAAAAGAAACAGAATTAGGAAAAACCAAAACAGTTAAGAAAAGAAGAAGTTAAACAGAAAGATAAAAACGAAAAATGCAAAAAAGAAAAACTTGACAGGCAAAAGAAACAGAATTAGGAAAAACCAAAACAGTTAAGAAAAGAAGAAGTTAAACAAAAAGATAAAAACGAAAAATGCAAAAAAGAAAAACTTGACAGGCAAAAGAAACAGAATTAGGAAAAACGAAAACAGTTAAGAAAAGAAGAAGTTAAACAGAAAGATAAAAACGAAAAATGCAAAAAAGAAAAACTTGACAGGCAAAAGAAACAGAATTAGGAAAAACCAAAACAGTTAAGGAAAGAAGAAGTTAAACAGAAAGATAAAAACGAAAAACGCAAAAAAAAAACATGACAGGCAAAAGAAACAGAATTAGGAAAAAAGAAAACAGTTAAGAAAAGAAGAAGTTAAACAGAAAGATAAAAACGAAAAATGCAAAAAAGAAAAACTTGACAGGCAAAAGAAACAGAATTAGGAAAAACGAAAACAGTTAAGAAAAGAAGAAGTTAAACAGAAAGATAAAAACGAAAAATGCAAAAAAGAAAAACTTGACAGGCAAAAGAAACAGAATTAGGAAAAACGAAAACAGTTAAGAAAAGAAGAAGTTAAACAAAAAGATAAAAACGAAAAATGCAAAAAAGAAAAACTTGACAGGCAAAAGAAACAGAATTAGGAAAAACCAAAACAGTTAAGAAAAGAAGAAGTTAAACAGAAAGATAAAAACGAAAAATGCAAAAAAGAAAAACTTGACAGGCAAAAGAAACAGAATTAGGAAAAACCAAAACAGTTAAGAAAAGAAGAAGTTAAACAAAAAGATAAAAACGAAAAATGCAAAAAAGAAAAACTTGACAGGCAAAAGAAACAGAATTAGGAAAAACGAAAACAGTTAAGAAAAGAAGAAGTTAAACAGAAAGATATAAACGAAAAATGCAAAAAAGAAAAACTAGACAGGCAAAAGAAACAGAATTAGGAAAAACCAAAACAGTTAAGGAAAGAAGAAGTTAAACAGAAAGATAAAAACGAAAAACGCAAAAAAGAAAAACTTGACAGGCAAAAGAAACAGAATTAGGAAAAAAGAAAACAGTTAAGAAAAGAAGAAGTTAAACAGAAAGATAAAAACGAAAAATGCAAAAAAGAAAAACTTGACAGGCAAAAGAAACAGAATTAGGAAAAACGAAAACAGTTAAGAAAAGAAGAAGTTAAACAGAAAGATAAAAACGAAAAATGCAAAAAAGAAAAACTTGACAGGCAAAAGAAACAGAATTAGGAAAAACCAAAACAGTTAAGAAAAGAAGAAGTTAAACAGAAAGATAAAAACGAAAAATGCAAAAAAGAAAATCTTGACTGGCAAAAGAAACAGAATTAGGAAAAACCAAAACAGTTAAGAAAAGAAGAAGTTAAACAGAAAGATAAAAACGAAAAATGCAAAAAAGAAAAACTTGACAGGCAAAAGAAACAGAAATTAGGAAAAACCAAAACAGTTAAGAAAAGAAGAAGTTAAACAAAAAGATAAAAACGAAAAATGCAAAAAAGAAAAACTTGACAGGCAAAAGAAACAGAATTAGGAAAAACGAAAACAGTTAAGAAAAGAAGAAGTTAAACAGAAAGATAAAAACGAAAAATGCAAAAAAGAAAAACTTGACAGGCAAAAGAAACAGAATTAGGAAAAACCAAAACAGTTAAGAAAAGAAGAGGTTAAACAGAAAGATAAAAAACGAAAAATGCAAAAAAGAAAACCTTGCCAGGCAAAAGAAACAGAATTAGGAAAAACCAAAACAGTTAAGAAAAGAAGAAGTTAAACAGAAAGATAAAAAACGAAAAATGCAAAAAAGAAAACCTTGACAGGCAAAAGAAACAGAATTAGGAAAAACCAAAACAGTTAAGAAAAGAAGAAGTTAAACAGAAAGATAAAAAACGAAAAATGCAAAAAAGAAAACCTTGACAGGCAAAAGAAACAGAATTAGGAAATACCAAAACAGTTAAGAAAAGAAGAAGTTAAACAGAAAGATAAAAACGAAAAATGCAAAAAAGAAAAACTTGACAGGCAAAAGAAACAGAATTAGGAAAAACCAAAACAGTTAAGAAAAGAAGAAGTTAAACAGAAAGATAAAAAACGAAAAATGCAAAAAAGAAAACCTTGACAGGCAAAAGAAACAGAATTAGGAAAAACCAAAACAGTTAAGAAAAGAAGAAGTTAAACAGAAAGATAAAAAACGAAAAATGCAAAAAAGAAAACCTTGACAGGCAAAAGAAACAGAATTAGGAAATACCAAAACAGTTAAGAAAAGAAGAAGTTAAACAGAAAGATAAAAAACGAAAAATGCAAAAAAGAAAACCTTGACAGGCAAAAGAAACAGAATTAGGAAAAACCAAAAGAGTTAAGAAAAGAAGAAGTTAAACAGAAAGATAAAAAACGAAAAATGCAAAAAAGAAAAACTTGACAGGCAAAAGAAACAGAATTAGGAAAAACGAAAACAGTTAAGAAAAGAAGAAGTTAAACAGAAAGATAAAAACGAAAAATGCAAAAAAGAAAAACTTGACAGGCAAAAGAAACAGAATTAGGAAAAACCAAAACAGTTAAGGAAAGAAGAAGTTAAACAGAAAGATAAAAACGAAAAACGCAAAAAAAAAACAAGACAGGCAAAAGAAACAGAATTAGGAAAAAAGAAAACAGTTAAGAAAAGAAGAAGTTAAACAGAAAGATAAAAACGAAAAATGCAAAAAAGAAAAACTTGACAGGCAAAAGAAACAGAATTAGGAAAAACGAAAACAGTTAAGAAAAGAAGAAGTTAAACAGAAAGATAAAAACGAAAAATGCAAAAAAGAAAAACTTGACAGGCAAAAGAAACAGAATTAGGAAAAACCAAAACAGTTAAGAAAAGAAGAAGTTAAACAAAAAGATAAAAACGAAAAATGCAAAAAAGAAAAACTTGACAGGCAAAAGAAACAGAATTAGGAAAAACCAAAACAGTTAAGAAAAGAAGAAGTTAAACAGAAAGATAAAAACGAAAAATGCAAAAAAGAAAAACTTGACAGGCAAAAGAAACAGAATTAGGAAAAACCAAAACAGTTAAGAAAAGAAGAAGTTAAACAAAAAGATAAAAACGAAAAATGCAAAAAAGAAAAACTTGACAGGCAAAAGAAACAGAATTAGGAAAAACGAAAACAGTTAAGAAAAGAAGAAGTTAAACAGAAAGATAAAAACGAAAAATGCAAAAAAGAAAAACTAGACAGGCAAAAGAAACAGAATTAGGAAAAACCAAAACAGTTAAGGAAAGAAGAAGTTAAACAGAAAGATAAAAACGAAAAACGCAAAAAAGAAAAACTTGACAGGCAAAAGAAACAGAATTAGGAAAAAAGAAAACAGTTAAGAAAAGAAGAAGTTAAACAGAAAGATAAAAACGAAAAATGCAAAAAAGAAAAACTTGACAGGCAAAAGAAACAGAATTAGGAAAAACGAAAACAGTTAAGAAAAGAAGAAGTTAAACAGAAAGATAAAAACGAAAAATGCAAAAAAGAAAAACTTGACAGGCAAAAGAAACAGAATTAGGAAAAACCAAAACAGTTAAGAAAAGAAGAAGTTAAACAGAAAGATAAAAACGAAAAATGCAAAAAAGAAAATCTTGACTGGCAAAAGAAACAGAATTAGGAAAAACCAAAACAGTTAAGAAAAGAAGAAGTTAAACAGAAAGATAAAAACGAAAAATGCAAAAAAGAAAAACTTGACAGGCAAAAGAAACAGAAATTAGGAAAAACCAAAACAGTTAAGAAAAGAAGAAGTTAAACAAAAAGATAAAAACGAAAAATGCAAAAAAGAAAAACTTGACAGGCAAAAGAAACAGAATTAGGAAAAACGAAAACAGTTAAGAAAAGAAGAAGTTAAACAGAAAGATAAAAACGAAAAATGCAAAAAAGAAAAACTTGACAGGCAAAAGAAACAGAATTAGGAAAAACCAAAACAGTTAAGAAAAGAAGAGGTTAAACAGAAAGATAAAAAACGAAAAATGCAAAAAAGAAAACCTTGCCAGGCAAAAGAAACAGAATTAGGAAAAACCAAAACAGTTAAGAAAAGAAGAAGTTAAACAGAAAGATAAAAAACGAAAAATGCAAAAAAGAAAACCTTGACAGGCAAAAGAAACAGAATTAGGAAAAACCAAAACAGTTAAGAAAAGAAGAAGTTAAACAGAAAGATAAAAAACGAAAAATGCAAAAAAGAAAACCTTGACAGGCAAAAGAAACAGAATTAGGAAATACCAAAACAGTTAAGAAAAGAAGAAGTTAAACAGAAAGATAAAAACGAAAAATGCAAAAAAGAAAAACTTGACAGGCAAAAGAAACAGAATTAGGAAAAACCAAAACAGTTAAGAAAAGAAGAAGTTAAACAGAAAGATAAAAACGAAAAACGCAAAAAAAAAACATGACAGGCAAAAGAAACAGAATTAGGAAAAAAGAAAACAGTTAAGAAAAGAAGAAGTTAAACAGAAAGATAAAAACGAAAAATGCAAAAAAGAAAAACTTGACAGGCAAAAGAAACAGAATTAGGAAAAACGAAAACAGTTAAGAAAAGAAGAAGTTAAACAGAAAGATAAAAACGAAAAATGCAAAAAAGAAAAACTTGACAGGCAAAAGAAACAGAATTAGGAAAAACCAAAACAGTTAAGAAAAGAAGAAGTTAAACAAAAAGATAAAAACGAAAAATGCAAAAAAGAAAAACTTGACAGGCAAAAGAAACAGAATTAGGAAAAACCAAAACAGTTAAGAAAAGAAGAAGTTAAACAGAAAGATAAAAACGAAAAATGCAAAAAAGAAAAACTTGACAGGCAAAAGAAACAGAATTAGGAAAAACCAAAACAGTTAAGAAAAGAAGAAGTTAAACAAAAAGATAAAAACGAAAAATGCAAAAAAGAAAAACTTGACAGGCAAAAGAAACAGAATTAGGAAAAACGAAAACAGTTAAGGAAAGAAGAAGTTAAACAGAAAGATAAAAACGAAAAACGCAAAAAAAAAACATGACAGGCAAAAGAAACAGAATTAGGAAAAAAGAAAACAGTTAAGAAAAGAAGAAGTTAAACAGAAAGACAAAAACGAAAAATGCAAAAAAGAAAAACTAGACAGGCAAAAGAAACAGAATTAGGAAAAACCAAAACAGTTAAGGAAAGAAGAAGTTAAACAGAAAGATAAAAACGAAAAACGCAAAAAAGAAAAACTTGACAGGCAAAAGAAACAGAATTAGGAAAAAAGAAAACAGTTAAGAAAAGAAGAAGTTAAACAGAAAGATAAAAACGAAAAATGCAAAAAAGAAAAACTTGACAGGCAAAAGAAACAGAATTAGGAAAAACGAAAACAGTTAAGAAAAGAAGAAGTTAAACAGAAAGATAAAAACGAAAAATGCAAAAAAGAAAAACTTGACAGGCAAAAGAAACAGAATTAGGAAAAACCAAAACAGTTAAGAAAAGAAGAAGTTAAACAGAAAGATAAAAACGAAAAATGCAAAAAAGAAAATCTTGACTGGCAAAAGAAACAGAATTAGGAAAAACCAAAACAGTTAAGAAAAGAAGAAGTTAAACAGAAAGATAAAAACGAAAAATGCAAAAAAGAAAAACTTGACAGGCAAAAGAAACAGAAATTAGGAAAAACCAAAACAGTTAAGAAAAGAAGAAGTTAAACAAAAAGATAAAAACGAAAAATGCAAAAAAGAAAAACTTGACAGGCAAAAGAAACAGAATTAGGAAAAACGAAAACAGTTAAGAAAAGAAGAAGTTAAACAGAAAGATAAAAACGAAAAATGCAAAAAAGAAAAACTTGACAGGCAAAAGAAACAGAATTAGGAAAAACCAAAACAGTTAAGAAAAGAAGAGGTTAAACAGAAAGATAAAAAACGAAAAATGCAAAAAAGAAAACCTTGCCAGGCAAAAGAAACAGAATTAGGAAAAACCAAAACAGTTAAGAAAAGAAGAAGTTAAACAGAAAGATAAAAAACGAAAAATGCAAAAAAGAAAACCTTGACAGGCAAAAGAAACAGAATTAGGAAAAACCAAAACAGTTAAGAAAAGAAGAAGTTAAACAGAAAGATAAAAAACGAAAAATGCAAAAAAGAAAACCTTGACAGGCAAAAGAAACAGAATTAGGAAATACCAAAACAGTTAAGAAAAGAAGAAGTTAAACAGAAAGATAAAAACGAAAAATGCAAAAAAGAAAAACTTGACAGGCAAAAGAAACAGAATTAGGAAAAACCAAAACAGTTAAGAAAAGAAGAAGTTAAACAGAAAGATAAAAACGAAAAACGCAAAAAAAAAACATGACAGGCAAAAGAAACAGAATTAGGAAAAAAGAAAACAGTTAAGAAAAGAAGAAGTTAAACAGAAAGATAAAAACGAAAAATGCAAAAAAGAAAAACTTGACAGGCAAAAGAAACAGAATTAGGAAAAACGAAAACAGTTAAGAAAAGAAGAAGTTAAACAGAAAGATAAAAACGAAAAATGCAAAAAAGAAAAACTTGACAGGCAAAAGAAACAGAATTAGGAAAAACCAAAACAGTTAAGAAAAGAAGAAGTTAAACAAAAAGATAAAAACGAAAAATGCAAAAAAGAAAAACTTGACAGGCAAAAGAAACAGAATTAGGAAAAACCAAAACAGTTAAGAAAAGAAGAAGTTAAACAGAAAGATAAAAACGAAAAATGCAAAAAAGAAAAACTTGACAGGCAAAAGAAACAGAATTAGGAAAAACCAAAACAGTTAAGAAAAGAAGAAGTTAAACAAAAAGATAAAAACGAAAAATGCAAAAAAGAAAAACTTGACAGGCAAAAGAAACAGAATTAGGAAAAACGAAAACAGTTAAGAAAAGAACAAGTTAAACAGAAAGATAAAAACGAAAAATGCAAAAAAGAAAAACTTGACAGGCAAAAGAAACAGAATTAGGAAAAACCAAAACAGTTAAGGAAAGAAGAAGTTAAACAGAAAGATAAAAACGAAAAACGCAAAAAAAAAAAATGACAGGCAAAAGAAACAGAATTAGGAAAAAAGAAAACAGTTAAGAAAAGAAGAAGTTAAACAGAAAGATAAAAACGAAAAATGCAAAAAAGAAAAACTTGACAGGCAAAAGAAACAGAATTAGGAAAAACGAAAACAGTTAAGAAAAGAAGAAGTTAAACAGAAAGATAAAAACGAAAAATGCAAAAAAGAAAAACTTGACAGGCAAAAGAAACAGAATTAGGAAAAACCAAAACAGTTAAGAAAAGAAGAAGTTAAACAGAAAGATAAAAACGAAAAATGCAAAAAAGAAAATCTTGACAGGCAAAAGAAACAGAATTAGGAAAAACCAAAACAGTTAAGAAAAGAAGAAGTTAAACAGAAAGATAAAAACGAAAAATGCAAAAAAGAAAAACTTGACAGGCAAAAGAAACAGAATTAGGAAAAACCAAACCAGTTAAGAAAAGAAGAAGTTAAACAAAAAGATAAAAACGAAAAATGCAAAAAAGAAAAACTTGACAGGCAAAAGAAACAGAATTAGGAAAAACGAAAACAGTTAAGAAAAGAAGAAGTTAAACCGAAAGATAAAAACGAAAAATGCAAAAAGAAAAACTTGACAGGCAAAAGAAACAGAATTAGGAAAAACCAAAACAGTTAAGAAAAGAAGAAGTTAAACAGAAAGATAAAAAACGAAAAATGTAAAAAAGAAAACCTTGACAGGCAAAAGAAACAGAATTAGTAAAAACCAAAACAGTTAAGAAAAGAAGAAGTTAAACGGAAAGATAAAAACGAAAAATGCAAAAAAGAAAACCTTGACAGGCAAAAGAAACAGAATTAGGAAAAACGAAAACAGTTAAGAAAAGAAGAAGTTAAACGGAAAGTTGAAAACGAAAAATGCAAAAAAGAAAAACTTGACAGGCAAAAGAAACAGAATTAGTTTCTTTTGCCTGTCAAGGTTTTCTTTTTTGCATTTTTCGTTTTTTATCTTTCTGTTTAACTTCTTCTTTTCTTAACTGTTTTCGTTTTTCCTAATTCTGTTTCTTTTGCCTGTCAAGGTTTTCTTTTTTGCATTTTTCGTTTTTATCTTTTCGTTTAACTTCTTCTTTTCTTAACTGTTTTCGTTTTGCCTAATTCTGTTTCTTTTGCCTGTCAAGGTTTTCTTTTATGCATTTTTCGTTTTTTGTTTTTCTGTTTAACTTCTTCTTTTCTTAACTGTTTTGGTTTTTCCTAAATCTGTTTCTTTTGCCTGTCAAGTTTTTCTTTTTTGCATTTTTCGTTTTTTATCTTTCTGTTTAACTTCTTCTTTTCTTAACTGTTTTGGTTTTTCCTACTTCTGTTTCTTTTGCCTGTCAAGGTTTTCTTTTTTGCATTTTTCGTTTTTTATCTTTCTGTTTAACTTCTTCTTAACTGTTTTGGTTTTTCCTAATTCTGTTTCTTTTGCCTGTCAAGTTTTTCTTTTTTGCATTTTTCGTTTTTATCTTTCTGTTGAACTTCTTCTTTTCTTAACTGTTTTGGTTTTTCCTAATTCTGTTTCTTTTGCCTGTCAAGGTTTTCTTTTTTGGATGTTTCGTTTTTTATCTTTCTGTTTAACTTCTTCTTTTCTTAACTGTTTTGGTTTATCCTAATTCTGTTTCTTTTGCCTGTCAAGTTTTTCTTTTTTGCATTTTTCGTTTTTATCTTTCTGTTTAACTTCTTCTTTTCTTAACTGTTTTGGTTTTTCCTAATTCTGTTTCTTTTGCCTGTCAAGTTTTTCTTTTTTGCATTTTTCGTTTTTTATCTTTCTGTTTAACTTCTTCTTTTCTTAACTGTTTTGGTTTTTCCTAATTCTGTTTCTTTTGCCTGTCAAGGTTTTCTTTTTTGCATTTTTCGTTTTTTATCTTTCTGTTTAACTTCTTCTTTTCTTAACTGTTTTGGTTTTTCCTAATTCTGTTTCTTTTGCCTGTCAAGGTTTTCTTTTTTGCATTTTTCGTTTTTTATCTTTCTGTTTAACTTCTTCTTTTCTTAACTGTTTTGGTTTTTCCTAAATCTGTTTCTTTTGCCTGTCAAGTTTTTCTTTTTTGCATTTTTCGTTTTTATCTTTCTGTTTAACTTCTTCTTTTCTTAACTGTTTTGGTTTTTCCTAATTCTGTTTCTTTTGCCTGTCAAGGTTTTCTTTTTTGCATTTTTCGTTTTTTATCTTTCTGTTTAACTTCTTCTTTTCTTAACTGTTTTGGTTTTTCCTAATTCTGTTTCTTTTGCCTGTCAAGTTTTTCTTTTTTGCATTTTTCGTTTTTATCTTTCTGTTTAACTTCTTCTTTTCTTAACTGTTTTCGTTTTGCCTAATTCTGTTTCTTTTGCCTGTCAAGGTTTTCTTTTTTGCATTTTTCGTTTTTTGTCTTTCTGTTTAACTTCTTCTTTTCTTAACTGTTTTGGTTTTTCCTAAATCTGTTTCTTTTGCCTGTCAAGTTTTTCTTTTTTGCATTTTTCGTTTTTTATCTTTCTGTTTAACTTCTTCTTTTCTTAACTGTTTTGGTTTTTCCTACTTCTGTTTCTTTTGCCTGTCAAGGTTTTCTTTTTTGCATTTTTCGTTTTTTATCTTTCTGTTTAACTTCTTCTTAACTGTTTTGGTTTTTCCTAATTCTGTTTCTTTTGCCTGTCAAGTTTTTCTTTTTTGCATTTTTCGTTTTTATCTTTCTGTTGAACTTCTTCTTTTCTTAACTGTTTTCGTTTTTCCTAATTCTGTTTCTTTTGCCTGTCAAGTTTTTCTTTTTTGCATTTTTCGTTTTTTATCTTTCTGTTTAACTTCTTCTTTTCTTAACTGTTTTGGTTTTTCCTAATTCTGTTTCTTTTGCCTGTCAAGGTTTTCTTTTTTGCATTTTTCGTTTTTATCTTTCCGTTTAACTTCTTCTTTTCTTAACTGTTTTCGTTTTTCCTAATTCTGTTTCGTTTGCCTGTCAAGTTTTTCTTTTTTGCATTTTTCGTTTTTTATCTTTCTTTTTAACTTCTTCTTTTCTTAACTGTTTTGGTTTTTCCTAATTCTGTTTCTTTTGCCTGTCAAGGTTTTCTTTATTGCATTTTTCGTTTTTTATCTTTCTGTTTAACTTCTTCTTTTCTTAACTGTTTTGCTTTTTCCTAATTCTGTTTCTTTTGCCTGTCAAGGTTTTCTTTTTTGCATTTTTCGTTTTTTATCTTTCTGTTTAACTTCTTCTTTTCTTAACTGTTTTGGTTTTTCCTAATTCTGTTTCTTTTGCCTGTCAAGGTTTTCTTTTTTGCATTTTTCGTTTTTATCTTTCCGTTTAACTTCTTCTTTTCTTAACTGTTTAGGTTTTTCCTAATTCTGTTTCTTTTGCCTGTCAAGTTTTTCTTTTATGCATTTTTCGTTTTTTATCTTTCTGTTTAAATACTTCTTTTCTTAACTGTTTTGGTTTTTCCTAATTCTGTTTCTTTTGCCTGTCAAGGTTTTCTTTTTTGCATTTTTCGTTTTTTATCTTTCTGTTTAGCTTCTTATTTTCTTAATTGTTTTGGTTTTTCCTAATTCTGTTTCTTTTGCCTGTCAAGTTTTTCTTTTTTGCATCTTTCGTTTTTATCTTTCCGTTTAACTTCTTCTTTTCTTAACTGTTTTGGTTTTTCCTAATTCTGTTTCTTTTGCCTGTCAAGTTTTTCTTTTATGCATTTTTCGTTTTTATCTTTCTGTTTAACTTCTTCTTTTCTTAACTGTTTTGGTTTTTCCTAATTCTGTTTCTTTTGCCTGTCAAGTTTTTCTTTTTTGCATTTTTCGTTTTTATCTTTCTGTTTAACTTCTTCTTTTCTTAACTGTTTTGGTTTTTCCTAATTCTGTTTCTTTTGCCTGTCAAGGTTTTCTTTTTTGCATTTTTCGTTTTTTATCTTTCTGTTTAACTTCTTCTTTTCTTAACTGTTTTGGTTTTTCCTAATTCTGTTTCTTTTGCCTGTCAAGGTTTTCTTTTTTGCATTTTTCGTTTTTTATCTTTCTGTTTAACTTCTTCTTTTCTTAACTGTTTTGGTTTTTCCTAATTCTGTTTCTTTTGCCTGTCAAGGTTTTCTTTTTTGCATTTTTCGTTTTTTATCTTTCTGTTTAACTTCTTCTTTTCTTAACTGTTTTGGTTTTTCATAATTCTGTTTCTTTTGCCTGTCAAGGTTTTCTTTTTTGGATGTTTCGTTTTTTATCTTTCTGTTTAACTTCTTCTTTTCTTAACTGTTTTGGTTTTTCCTAATTCTGTTTCTTTTGCCTGTCAAGTTTTTCTTTTTTGCATTTTTCGTTTTTATCTTTCTGTTTAACTTCTTCTTTTCTTAACTGTTTTGGTTTTTCCTAATTCTGTTTCTTTTGCCTGTCAAGTTTTTCTTTTTGCATTTTTCGTTTTTTATCTTTCTGTTTAACTTCTTCTTTTCTTAACTGTTTTGGTTTTTCCTAATTCTGTTTCTTTTGCCTGTCAAGGTTTTCTTTTTTGCATTTTTCGTTTTTTATCTTTCTGTTTAACTTCTTCTTTTCTTAACTGTTTTGGTTTTTCCTAATTCTGTTTCTTTTGCCTGTCAAGGTTTTCTTTTTTGCATTTTTCGTTTTTATCTTTCCGTTTAACTTCTTCTTTTCTTAACTGTTTTGGTTTTTCCTAATTCTGTTTCTTTTGCCTGTCAAGTTTTTCTTTTTTGCATTTTTCGTTTTTATCTTTCTGTTTAACTTCTTCTTTTCTTAACTGTTTTGGTTTTTCCTAATTCTGTTTCTTTTGCCTGTCAAGGTTTTCTTTTTTGCATTTTTCGTTTTTTATCTTTCTGTTTAACTTCTTCTTTTCTTAACTGTTTTGGTTTTTCCTAATTCTGTTTCTTTTGCCTGTCAAGGTTTTCTTTTTTGCATTTTTCGTTTTTTATCTTTCTGTTTAACTTCTTCTTAACTGTTTTGGTTTTTCCTAATTCTGTTTCTTTTGCCTGTCAAGTTTTTCTTTTTTGCATTTTTCGTTTTTATCTTTCTGTTGAACTTCTTCTTTTCTTAACTGTTTTGGTTTTTCATAATTCTGTTTCTTTTGCCTGTCAAGGTTTTCTTTTTTGGATGTTTCGTTTTTTATCTTTCTGTTTAACTTCTTCTTTTCTTAACTGTTTTGGTTTTTCCTAATTCTGTTTCTTTTGCCTGTCAAGTTTTTCTTTTTTGGATGTTTCGTTTTTTATCTTTCTGTTTAACTTCTTCTTTTCTTAACTGTTTTGGTTTTTCCTAATTCTGTTTCTTTTGCCTGTCAAGTTTTTCTTTTTTGCATTTTTCGTTTTTATCTTTCTGTTTAACTTCTTCTTTTCTTAACTGTTTTGGTTTTTCCTAATTCTGTTTCTTTTGCCTGTCAAGTTTTTCTTTTTTGCATTTTTCGTTTTTTATCTTTCTGTTTAACTTCTTCTTTTCTTAACTGTTTTGGTTTTTCCTAATTCTGTTTCTTTTGCCTGTCAAGGTTTTCTTTTTTGCATTTTTCGTTTTTTATCTTTCTGTTTAACTTCTTCTTTTCTTAACTGTTTTGGTTTTTCCTAATTCTGTTTCTTTTGCCTGTCAAGGTTTTCTTTTTTGCATTTTTCGTTTTTTATCTTTCTGTTTAACTTCTTCTTTTCTTAACTGTTTTGGTTTTTCCTAAATCTGTTTCTTTTGCCTGTCAAGTTTTTCTTTTTTGCATTTTTCGTTTTTATCTTTCTGTTTAACTTCTTCTTTTCTTAACTGTTTTGGTTTTTCCTAATTCTGTTTCTTTTGCCTGTCAAGGTTTTCTTTTTTGCATTTTTCGTTTTTGATCTTTCTGTTTAACTTCTTCTTTTCTTAACTGTTTTGGTTTTTCCTAATTCTGTTTCTTTTGCCTGTCAAGGTTTTCTTTTTTGCATTTTTCGTTTTTTATCTTTCTTTTTAACTTCTTCTTTTCTTAACTGTTTTGGTTTTTCCTAATTCTGTTTCTTTTGCCTGTCAAGGTTTTCTTTATTGCATTTTTCGTTTTTTATCTTTCCGTTTAACTTCTTCTTTTCTTAACTGTTTTGGTTTTTCCTAATTCTGTTTCTTTTGCCTGTCAAGTTTTTCTTTTATGCATTTTTCGTTTTTTATCTTTCTGTTTAAATACTTCTTTTCTTAACTGTTTTGGTTTTTCCTAATTCTGTTTCTTTTGCCTGTCAAGGTTTTCTTTTTTGCATTTTTCGTTTTTTATCTTTCTGTTTAACTTCTTCTTTTCTTAACTGTTTTGGTTTTTCCTAATTCTGTTTCTTTTGCCTGTCAAGTTTTTCTTTTTTGCATTTTTCGTTTTTATCTTTCTGTTTAACTTCTTCTTTTCTTAACTGTTTTGGTTTTTCCTAATTCTGTTTCTTTTGCCTGTCAAGGTTTTCTTTTTTGCATTTTTCGTTTTTTATCTTTCTGTTTAACTTCTTCTTTTCTTAACTGTTTTGGTTTTTCCTAATTCTGTTTCTTTTGCCTGTCAAGGTTTTCTTTTATGCATTTTTCGTTTTTTATCTTTCTGTTTAACTTCTTCTTTTCTTAACTGTTTTGGTTTTTCCTAATTCTGTTTCTTTTGCCTGTCAAGTTTTTCTTTTTTGCATTTTTCGTTTTTATCTTTCTGTTTAACTTCTTCTTTTCTTAACTGTTTTCGTTTTTCCTAATTCTGTTTCTTTTGCCTGTCAAGGTTTTCTTTTTTGCATTTTTCGTTTTTTGTCTTTCTGTTTAACTTCTTCTTTTCTTAACTGTTTTGGTTTTTCCTAAATCTGTTTCTTTTGCCTGTCAAGTTTTTCTTTTTTGCATTTTTCGTTTTTTATCTTTCTGTTTAACTTCTTCTTTTCTTAACTGTTTTGGTTTTTCCTACTTCTGTTTCTTTTGCCTGTCAAGGTTTTCTTTTTTGCATTTTTCGTTTTTTATCTTTCTGTTTAACTTCTTCTTAACTGTTTTGGTTTTTCCTAATTCTGTTTCTTTTGCCTGTCAAGTTTTTCTTTTTTGCATTTTTCGTTTTTATCTTTCTGTTGAACTTCTTCTTTTCTTAACTGTTTTCGTTTTTCCTAATTCTGTTTCTTTTGCCTGTCAAGTTTTTCTTTTTTGCATTTTTCGTTTTTTATCTTTCTGTTTAACTTCTTCTTTTCTTAACTGTTTTGGTTTTTCCTAATTCTGTTTCTTTTGCCTGTCAAGGTTTTCTTTTTTGCATTTTTCGTTTTTATCTTTCCGTTTAACTTCTTCTTTTCTTAACTGTTTTCGTTTTTCCTAATTCTGTTTCGTTTGCCTGTCAAGTTTTTCTTTTTTGCATTTTTCGTTTTTTATCTTTCTTTTTAACTTCTTCTTTTCTTAACTGTTTTGGTTTTTCCTAATTCTGTTTCTTTTGCCTGTCAAGGTTTTCTTTTTTGCATTTTTCGTTTTTTATCTTTCTGTTTAACTTCTTCTTTTCTTAACTGTTTTGGTTTTTCCTAATTCTGTTTCTTTTGCCTGTCAAGGTTTTCTTTTTTGCATTTTTCGTTTTTTATCTTTCTGTTTAACTTCTTCTTTTCTTAACTGTTTTGGTTTTTCCTAATTCTGTTTCTTTTGCCTGTCAAGGTTTTCTTTTTTGCATTTTTCGTTTTTTATCTTTCTGTTTAACTTCTTCTTTTCTTAACTGTTTTGGTTTTTCCTAATTCTGTTTCTTTTGCCTGTGAAGGTTTTCTTTTTTGCATTTTTCGTTTTTTATCTTTCTGTTTAACTTCTTCTTTTCTTAACTGTTTTGGTTTTTCCTAATTCTGTTTCTTTTGCCTGTCAAGTTTTTCTTTTTTGCATTTTTCGTTTTTATCTTTCTGTTGAACTTCTTCTTTTCTTAACTGTTTTCGTTTTTCCTAATTCTGTTTCTTTTGCATGTCAAGTTTTTCTTTTTTGCATTTTTCGTTTTTTATCTTTCTGTTTAACTTCTTCTTTTCTTAACTGTTTTGGTTTTTCCTAATTCTGTTTCTTTTGCCTGTCAAGGTTTTCTTTTTTGCATTTTTCGTTTTTATCTTTCCGTTTAACTTCTTCTTTTCTTAACTGTTTTCGTTTTTCCTAATTCTGTTTCGTTTGCCTGTCAAGTTTTTCTTTTTTGCATTTTTCGTTTTTTATCTTTCTTTTTAACTTCTTCTTTTCTTAACTGTTTTGGTTTTTCCTAATTCTGTTTCTTTTGCCTGTCAAGGTTTTCTTTATTGCATTTTTCGTTTTTTATCTTTCTGTTTAACTTCTTCTTTTCTTAACTGTTTTGGTTTTTCCTAATTCTGTTTCTTTTGCCTGTCAAGGTTTTCTTTTTTGCATTTTTCGTTTTTTATCTTTCTGTTTAACTTCTTCTTTTCTTAACTGTTTTGGTTTTTCCTAATTCTGTTTCTTTTGCCTGTCAAGGTTTTCTTTTTTGCATTTTTCGTTTTTTATCTTTCTGTTTAACTTCTTCTTTTCTTAACTGTTTTGGTTTTTCCTAATTCTGTTTCTTTTGCCTGTGAAGGTTTTCTTTTTTGCATTTTTCGTTTTTTATCTTTCTGTTTAACTTCTTCTTTTCTTAACTGTTTTGGTTTTTCCTAATTCTGTTTCTTTTGCCTGTCAAGTTTTTCTTTTTTGCATTTTTCGTTTTTATCTTTCTGTTGAACTTCTTCTTTTCTTAACTGTTTTCGTTTTTCCTAATTCTGTTTCTTTTGCCTGTCAAGTTTTTCTTTTTTGCATTTTTCGTTTTTTATCTTTCTGTTTAACTTCTTCTTTTCTTAACTGTTTTGGTTTTTCCTAATTCTGTTTCTTTTGCCTGTCAAGGTTTTCTTTTTTGCATTTTTCGTTTTTATCTTTCCGTTTAACTTCTTCTTTTCTTAACTGTTTTCGTTTTTCCTAATTCTGTTTCGTTTGCCTGTCAAGTTTTTCTTTTTTGCATTTTTCGTTTTTTATCTTTCTTTTTAACTTCTTCTTTTCTTAACTGTTTTGGTTTTTCCTAATTCTGTTTCTTTTGCCTGTCAAGGTTTTCTTTATTGCATTTTTCGTTTTTTATCTTTCTGTTTAACTTCTTCTTTTCTTAACTGTTTTGGTTTTTCCTAATTCTGTTTCTTTTGCCTGTCAAGGTTTTCTTTTTTGCATTTTTCGTTTTTTATCTTTCTGTTTAACTTCTTCTTTTCTTAACTGTTTTGGTTTTTCCTAATTCTGTTTCTTTTGCCTGTCAAGGTTTTCTTTTTTGCATTTTTCGTTTTTTATCTTTCTGTTTAACTTCTTCTTTTCTTAACTGTTTTGGTTTTTCCTAATTCTGTTTCTTTTGCCTGTCAAGTTTTTCTTTTTTGCATTTTTCGTTTTTATCTTTCTGTTTAACTTCTTCTTTTCTTAACTGTTTTCGTTTTTTCTAATTCTGTTTCTTTTGCTGTCAAGGTTTTCTTTTTTGCATTTTTCGTTTTTTGTCTTTCTGTTTAACTTCTTCTTTTCTTAACTGTTTTGGTTTTTCCTAATTCTGTTTCTTTTGCCTGTCAAGGTTTTCTTTTTTGCATTTTTCGTTTTTTATCTTTCTGTTTAACTTCTTCTTTTCTTAACTGTTTTGGTTTTTCCTAATTCTGTTTCTTTTGCCTGTCAAGTTTTTCTTTTTTGCATTTTTCGTTTTTATCTTTCTGTTTAACTTCTTCTTTTCTTAACTGTTTTCGTTTTTCCTAATTCTGTTTCTTTTGCCTGTCAAGGTTTTCTTTTTTGCATTTTTCGTTTTTTGTCTTTCTGTTTAACTTCTTCTTTTCTTAACTGTTTTGGTTTTTCCTAATTCTGTTTCTTTTGCCTGTCAAGTTTTTCTTTTTTGCATTTTTCGTTTTTTATCTTTCTGTTTAACTTCTTCTTTTCTTAACTGTTTTGGTTTTTCCTACTTCTGTTTCTTTTGCCTGTCAAGGTTTTCTTTTTTGCATTTTTCGTTTTTTATCTTTCTGTTTAACTTCTTTTCTTAACTGTTTTGGTTTTTCCTAATTCTGTTTCTTTTGCCTGTCAAGTTTTTCTTTTTTGCATTTTTCGTTTTTATCTTTCTGTTTAACTTCTTCTTTTCTTAACTGTTTTCGTTTTTCCTAATTCTGTTTCTTTTGCCTGTCAAGTTTTTCTTTTTTGCATTTTTCGTTTTTTATCTTTCTGTTTAACTTCTTCTTTTCTTAACTGTTTTGTTTTTTCCTAATTCTGTTTCTTTTGCCTGTCAAGGTTTTCTTTTTTGCATTTTTCGTTTTTATCTTTCTGTTTAACTTCTTCTTTTCTTAACTGTTTTGGTTTTTCCTAATTCTGTTTCTTTTGCCTGTCAAGTTTTTCTTTTTTGCATTTTTCGTTTTTTATCTTTCTGTTTAACTTCTTCTTTTCTTAACTGTTTTGGTTTTTCCTAATTCTCTTTCTTTTGCCTGTCAAGGTTTTCTTTTTTGCATTTTTCGTTTTTTATCTTTCTGTTTAACTTCTTCTTTTCTTAACTGTTTTGGTTTTTCCTAATTCTGTTTCTTTTGCCTGTCAAGGTTTTCTTTTTTGCATTTTTCGTTTTTTTATCTTTCTGTTTAACTTCTTCATTTCTTAACTGTTTTGGTTTTTCCTAATTCTGTTTCTTTTGCCTGTCAAGGTTTTCTTTTTTGCATTTTTCGTTTTTTATCTTTCTGTTTAACTTCTTCTTTTCTTAACTGTTTTGGTTTTTACTAATTCTGTTTCTTTTGCCTGTCAATTTTTTCTTTTTTGCATTTTTCGTTTTTATCTTTCTGTTTAACTTATCTTTTCTTAACTGTTTTGGTTTTTCCTAATTCTGTTTCTTTTGCCTGTCAAGGTTTTCTTTTTTGCATTTTTCGTTTTTTATCTTTCTGTTTAACTTCTTCTTTTCTTAACTGTTTTGGTTTTTCCTACTTCTGTTTCTTTTGCCTGTCAAGGTTTTCTTTTTTGCATTTTTCGTTTTTTATCTTTCTGTTTAACTTCTTTTCTTAACTGTTTTGGTTTTTCCTAATTCTGTTTCTTTTGCCTGTCAAGTTTTTCTTTTTTGCATTTTTCGTTTTTATCTTTCTGTTTAACTTCTTCTTTTCTTAACTGTTTTCGTTTTTCCTAATTCTGTTTCTTTTGCCTGTCAAGTTTTTCTTTTTTGCATTTTTCGTTTTTTATCTTTCTGTTTAACTTCTTCTTTTCTTAACTGTTTTGGTTTTTCCTAATTCTGTTTCTTTTGCCTGTCAAGGTTTTCTTTTTTGCATTTTTCGTTTTTATCTTTCTGTTTAACTTCTTCTTTTCTTAACTGTTTTGGTTTTTCCTAATTCTGTTTCTTTTGCCTGTCAAGTTTTTCTTTTTTGCATTTTTCGTTTTTTATCTTTCTGTTTAACTTCTTCTTTTCTTAACTGTTTTGGTTTTTCCTAATTCTCTTTCTTTTGCCTGTCAAGGTTTTCTTTTTTGCATTTTTCGTTTTTTATCTTTCTGTTTAACTTCTTCTTTTCTTAACTGTTTTGGTTTTTCCTAATTCTGTTTCTTTTGCCTGTCAAGGTTTTCTTTTTTGCATTTTTCGTTTTTTATCTTTCTGTTTAACTTCTTCTTTTCTTAACTGTTTTGGTTTTTCCTAATTCTGTTTCTTTTGCCTGTCACGGTTTTCTTTTTTGCATTTTTCGTTTTTTATCTTTCTGTTTAACTTCTTTTCTTAACTGTTTTGGTTTTTCCTAATTCTGTTTCTTTTGCCTGTCAAGGTTTTCTTTTTTGCATTTTTCGTTTTTTATCTTTCTGTTTAACTTCTTCTTTTCTTAACTGTTTTGGTTTTTCCTAATTCTGTTTCTTTTGCCTGTCAAGGTTTTCTTTTTTGCATTTTTCGTTTTTTATCTTTCTGTTTAACTTCTTCTTTTCTTAACTGTTTGCGTTTTTTCTAATTTTATTTCTTTTGCCTGTCAAGTTTTTCTTTTTTTCTTTTTTTTTTTCGTTTTTACCTTTCTGTTTAACTTCTTTTCCTACCTGTTTGCGTTTTTTCTAATTGTGTTTCTTTTGCCTGTCAAGTGTTTCTTTTTTGCATTTTTCCTTTTTATCTTTCTGCTTAACTTCTTCTTTTCCTCCTGTTTGCGTTTTTCATAATTGTGTTTCTTTTGCCTGTGACGGGGTATGGTGTTAACCCAATGACTATGCTTCGCTCAAGACTCGCTTTCCTGCGATTTTGCTAAAAACTAGTTGGTATCAAGAACAAAAATGAATATGAGTTATTGGGGATAAGATTCAACTTCTATAACAGCATCATTCCTTTAGCGGTTGTGGAAACAGATAATAAAATAAGAAGAATTACGTTCTAAACGATTTCGAAAGCATCAATGTGACACATTTTAGCAACGTATTGTCACCATCAATAAAAAAAAAATAATTTTGTTTCAAAAGAACAAAATCTATATTGGCGAAAGAAAATGTGAATCAAGTTGAGCTGCTAAATGCTTGGTTTAATTTCTACTCTATCAACATTATAGAAATTAAATTTGAATTAATTTAATGTTATTTTTTAAACCAGTGTTCCATATCCTACATTGTTTCAGTGTTAAATTATTAAGAGAAGTTGTTAGATTTATAGAACCCACTTTATTTATAATCATCTCGATCATACGTGATTGCAATGCTGTTCAAGAAAATGCAGTATTGTTAATAAAAAAATACATTTATACATAGGAAGATACATTGAAAATGCCCATGACAAACGACCTCTCTGCGCTTAATGTGCGACGGCGATATTTCATTCTTGTTTTCGTTCTTACTAAATTTATATTAAATCAATGTAGACTAACAAACTCAATACGTTGAACCACTGGTTCCTGTACGAGAATAGAAATTAAGCAATGTGAAACCTCGTCAGTACCAAGATATGTGACTACTAAGTGATATTAAGTGCTGTAATGGATTTGCGGGTCATATAATGGATATAAGCCCCGAATTGTTAATTGGAGTGGCAAGTCCCAATTTCAGTTAGGTTCATTATATTCACTGAAGAACTAATAAACTTAGAAAACGTTTGAAGTGACCTCGTCTTCCTACCTATAGGTTAATTACTAAGAATTTTATCACTAAACTATTATTATCACCAAAAATAATATATAATAACAATTGCGTACAAAATATTTAGATTTCAGCATAAAATAGCCAAAATCCAATTAAATAGCTGCTAAACATAAAAAACCAAGCAACAAATGAAAGAATTTGGGATTAATATATAAAAGACCCGGTTAAAAGCAGTTAAAATCTAATTATAATAAGGATACAATTGACGTGAAAAATCAAATGCTCAGCAAGTTAATGTTTATCACGTTTTGACTCACTAGTCTAGATAGTATTCGTGTGAAATTAAATTCTTTTCTGGTTATGGCCTTTCATCGAGGTACCATGTTAAATTGTCATTTCCTAAATTTACTGGTATATTTATTATTTCTTCGGATTGTCATTTAGATTTATTCAAACACACAGATACGCAGAGAGAGAGAGAGAAAGAGAGAGAGAGCGACAGACAGACACTGTCACACACACAAACACTCTCATATATATTTCAATATGCATTTCATCTTAATATTCAAATGACGGTGTGCTAAACAACCAGTATACATTACGATAAAGCTATTCTATTTCAAATGAAATATAGAAAAAGTTCTAAAGTATAATATCAGATTTTATAAAGAAAAGCAGGTGAATCTATCAATTTATTGTAGCTCCCACTTTAATTCTCTTATATGATATGTTCAAACTGATATTTTAAACTCGGTCGGGTATCTAAATTTGTATGCTGAAATTTGTGGAGATATTCTATAGCTTTTAATAACCACATATGCACAGATACATGGACAATCATACACGCAAATACGTACTCGGGTACCAAGACAATTAAGAATATATCGAGCTTACTTAATGTGTAATAAAAATAAATACATTGTCAGATGCTACAGCATTTTGTTGATCTTCCTTGGGTTTTCGTTAGACATTTCACCCCTAGTAAAGCGATAAAACTACTTAGATGTAAGGAGTTACTGAAAGTGGCAATACCTCGGGAAAAAGTGATGATGACGATTGACATTACTTTCAAATTTTTGAAGATCAACGTTGACTGGAAAGAAGGAAGCTGGATAGAGTTCCACAAGCGAGAGGTGTGAGAAAGTGTTAGCATAGAACTGAAAATACGTCTATCAATTGTAACAGTAAAATGATGATAACTAGCTGCCAACATATTACTGAGCTTAACGTTGATTTACCAAAGAGGAAATCTCACCAGAACAGTTATCACGAAAATATTTATAGAAAAGACATAGTGAATGTACGTTACAGTGGTTAGAAAATGAACGAATCCAAGATTCCAGAGATGGACCAATAACATTGCAGATTACTCTTTGGATATTGTCAAGAATCTCTAGATTCATAGCAGAATCAACAAACTAAACATATCAGCAATGGAATCTGTACAACAGTAAGGAAAGGAAACATTTCTTTACTGTAAGGATTTACCAAAAATATAATCATGTAGCTAATGCTCTGTACACTTCTTGTAAAGATAATCACTTCTAAATGACAAAACATCACACTCATAAAAGTCTGGCTTTATAAGGACACATTTTAATACAATCAACATTAATGTTTCAAACCAAGAACAATATACCTTTAAATCCAGTGAATTTTCCTATTGAAATTGAATATTTTATCAGAAGGAATGTTATAAAGAATTGTGTAAATCATCGAAGCTAATACGTTTTTCGAACCATCAAGGGACTGCACTTCTTTCATCTATAGAGATTAAACATGAAAACTGAAAGAATGATTTAATTATGAACTCGTGGCTTCTCTTTAATTAAATATCGACAAGAGACGACAAGGTCATAAAGGTGACAATCGGTCGTAATATTTATTGATAACAACCAAAATATGAATCATTGTCATCGACAAATCTCTTTATATTTCTTCGATAGAAAAATTCACGAGCATTTTTATGAGGGAATAGGAACATCAAGCGATTTAATCTTAACTACTGCACATTACCAGTGTTGTTTCTAATGGAGGTTTGTTGGCGGCTACGATGCAAGTAATTCTTAATATATTTGTTAACTAATTAAAACAGGCAGCGTAAAATGACTTGAATGAAACAGGTATAATGATTTTAAATAAATGACTATTTTTTCATTATATATTTTTATCTGTAAATGATTAAGAAATACAGCCAATATGTAATGGGACATTCAAACTGAAATTAGAGGGCATGTCATCATTCTTGGCATTCCTGACATGTTTAGTATTATGATTGTAAATTGCTTGCTTTTTATCTTTTTTGATCTGACATGGTCTCGCAGAAAGCTGACTCGAAATAGAACACGATATCAACAGCTGCGTTAAGTAAACAATCTTGCAAATCGTACGCATTCACACACGCATGCACACACAAACACACACATGATATATATATATATATATATATATATATATATATATATATATATATATATATATATATATTTGGGCAGCAACCTTTTGCGATCTCTGAAATTCATCGACGCATGTTGAAATTTTACGGGGGGAAGAAAGATGGACTACGCGGACAATTTACTGACAACAATGTCATATCACCAGCTATGAAAAAGTAAGTAAATTATCTCCTCTTGTATATATTTTATTTTTGCCGACGAATCATGCTGGCGAAAAGGTTTAGCCAGTACTAATGTCTATATCGTAAAAACAGTGTTTTGTAGCTGAAACATGCTTCACCCAATGGTGAATTAAAAACAAAACAAGTGTTGATTTGATGTGTTTTATCTATACTGGTTTATTGCAGTGACTGCCAAACACCTTCCTCCCAGGTAAGGAAAAAAATCGAAGGGACGAATACTGAAAAATAAAAAAACATTGACGGCACACTTGAGATAAATGGAAGTTTTAAGGAAAATTAGGGGAGAATTTTAAATTCCTCGGTCACAGAATGAGTGAGGGAAAAAAGACTTGCATAATTTAATACTCACAAGGCATAATGAAGCTAAAAAGAACAGAGGGGAAACTGCGAGTAACCTGCGAGTTTCTGTGAATGTGTGAGCGTACAGCGAAAGAGAGGGTTTTCAAAAGTATCAAGTGTTGCTTAGAGCTACAAAGAAAGGAAGTGGTGGAGAATCATGATCAGCCTGTCCTGGAATGTTATCACACATAAAAGAAAGTATCGCCAATACTTCTGTAAAATCACATTTCAAGCCGTAAGGAAGGATTTACAACATGGATTACAGCATTGATTACAACATGGATTAAATAGCAACTCGGATTATCTATCAAACGCGCGTTGGAACTCAGAATCTTACATTTTGTTTCGTTATCATGTATACATCATTGTGAAAACCTCAGTGATGTAGAAACATAATTGACGATGTTTTCACTTTATTTTCTGTCGTTTCACAAACCGTTTTTCTCAGCAGTCGACATTTTTCATCGAGACACATCGATCTTCTTGGAAGTTTTATTGAACTCTGTTCGCTTCACATCTGCCCTTGGCTAAGTAACGGACCTGCTAGCCACTTTTAGTAATAAACAAATCAGAGAGGAATTTACTTATTTATTAGGCGTGACAAGGCCATCTGCCATAGCAATTGAGTGAAAAGTAGGCTGTAAACGGCGACAAATATACGTTGGCTTCGTTCTCTAATAAGTGATATTGCGAGGCAAAATAGCGGGAATGTCTGAAAGAGTGAAGTAATTTGATGTGGTGTGAAAGTCTAGAGATGAATGGAGTTGGAAGTATATTGACAATAATGCTGAGAGCTTCTGGCTATTATTTTTAAAAAATCTCCCATTTTACATCTCATGCTTTTACTAATTCCTCAGTTTTCTACTTATATTTCTATTTCTACTTAAAATTGATTAGATTCTTTTCTCTTTTTTTCTCTTGAGAAGGAGCTTTTCTTTTTCATTTTTCTTGAAGTTTGTTCAGTTTTATTCGATTATCTTTCAAAATCACCCTTTTTCTTTTTCTTTGTTTTTTTTTCTTTAACCTTTTTCTTTCAACTATTTTTCTTTTACTTTTTATTTTTCCTCTTTCTTTTTCTTCTCCTTTTCCTGTTTTCTTTTCCCGTTTCCTTTTTTCTTTTTTTAAATTTTGTCGTTTTTCTTTTTTCCTTTTCTTTTATTTCCCTTTTTGTCTTTTTTACCTTTTTCTTTTTCCCTTTTTTCTATTTGCTTTTTTCTTTATTTCCATTTCTTTTTTTCCTTTGCTTTGGTTCTTTTTCTTTTTTCCTTTTTCTTTTCTTCTGTTCCGTTTTTCTTTATTTCATTTTTTACCTTTCCTTTGTTTCTTTTCCTTTTTTTCCTTTTCTTTCTTCCTTTTTTCTCTTTCCTTTTCCCATTTCCTTTTATCATTTCCACGTTTTCTTGTCCTATTGTTCCTTTTCTTTTTTCCTTTTCTGTTTTTCTTTTCCTTTTTTCTTTTTCCTTTTTTTTCTATTTGTTTACTTTTTATTATTTTTTGACACCACTAATCCTGTCATAAAACGCTTCTTAACACGCCATCTTTTACGTTATATCTCCTTTCAGGATGTGGCGATCATGGCCCTCTATACCTTCATATTTTTTGCAATTCTTAGCAAGTTTTATCTTTTTATAATCCAAGTCACTGCTTGTTCTGTCATGCATTTTCATTATGTCATTTAGTAGGTTACTTACACTTTCTTTCTGACCTTCTTGCCTTCAATGTGTTTAGAAAGTATTAAATTATCCAAACATTCTTTTCTCATTATGTCCCATAAATTTCAATGTTTTTTAGGGTTTTTTTTCTAATTCATAGTACATGTCATTTTTGTTTCTTTTTCTTTAAAGATTTCTCATTACTCGGATGTTCCTGCCATGGGATTCTCATTATCCTTCTGTAGAACTGGTATTAACTGCAATATAGGTGGATCTATATTACGTACAATTTCGAGCTTTACTTAACTTATATGAGGCTTTTGTTTTAACTTTCGGTTTTTATTTGTTAAACTTGCGTTTTTTATTAATCGTTTAATATTTGTATTTTCATTTTTCATTTTTATTCTTTCCTTCAAATCTTCATTTTATTCCTTATCCATTTCACATTCCACTCTTTCAATTTTTTTAATTATTTTCTTCCTTTTTTAGCAAGATTTTTTTACACTCATTAATCATTTGCAATCAATTTGTTATTTCGCTTTTGTATTTTATTTCATGATTTGTTGTATTTTATTCTAGTATTCTTCTACCTTACTGATGTTTATTCTTTTTAGAATCACTCTTTTTCAACCCTAACATTTTCCCCTTTTTATTATTGCCTGTCTTGAAATCCATCTGTCATTTTATTCGAAAAATTTTCTACAGTTTTTTTTTTAGTTTTTTTTTTCCCCCCTGAAGTTGCCCCGTCATTATAATACTGATATATATTCCTCCATTAATAATTCAGATTCAGTGCATTAAAAATAAAACAAAAATATATTTAAATAACATATTTGTTACACGAATTTAAATATTTTTAAAAACATTTTCTACTTACTGTGTATCTTCCTACTTTCATTTTTTCTCCAATTTTTTGACTTTTCCTATCTCAAAATTTTCATTATTTAATTTTCTATCTTTTTTTCTCTTCTTTTATCTCTCATTCTTTCTTTCGTCCTCTCTCTCTCTCTCTCTTTCTCTCTCCTTTTTTGTTGAATTCTTGTCCTTCTCTTATTACCTCTTGTTTACGTCTATTTCTTTCTTTTTATCGCTCTCCCTTTTTCGCTCTACCTGTTTCGTCATTATCTTTCCTTTTCCGCATTTTATTTTCCTATTATTTATATTTTATTTTTCCGCCATCTTTCTTAATTTCTTCCACTGATTTCCTCTTCCGCTAATTTATATTACAAGGTGAAACGTTTGAACTGTTCTTTACCTTCTCAAGATTTAAACGATGAGTAAAATGCTGCATTGTCTCTTTTAGTCACTGAATAATCCTTCAGAAAACCTATGAATGAAAAGTCGCACTTTTCATTAAAAATATTCACATACATAGCGGCATGTTTTTCACACTCTAATTGGAAATTTTTAGAATTCACAGGTAATTATAAACATAAGAAAATTAATACTCACAAGCGAAGGCCATCCATTAGATCTATAAGTGTTTCATCTTGCAGAAATATTTAAGTGCTTCTCAAAAGATATTTTCATATGTTGATCGCCTCCTTGAAATCGTCATGTTTTACATTCATTTGAAATTAATATAGTCATTCCCAAGTATACACGGTCCAGTGGATAAAAGCATTCGTTGAAGTAATACAGTGACTTGACCTATGGAGTTGTGAGTTCAAAACTCGGTCACAGCAGAGTTACTAAAGAGAAACTACTGAATATCCAGAAAATTCGTGGAATGAGAACAATCCTCCTCAATGGATAAAATAAATGGTTCGGTTCTAAAAACAAACGTATATTACCTGTAGAAAGTCGGAGCGTACAACGGCCGAAACGTCGTGAATATGACAATAAAGATGAGGACAACAGTTCAAACAATGTAAATATTATAAATAGTTACTATACGTCATCTCAGAAAATATACACAAATATGAGCCATGTTCTGTTTTTAGGTGGGTATCTTGGTTCAGGAGAGAAATCTCCAATGAGATGAAATATATTTATTTAAATTATCCTGATATTTTATGAACCGCAGATTTTTTCTAAATGCGTATTTGATAGAATATGTCTGGTATTTTATTTGTTGTCCTCATCGCTTCTGTCCATCCTGGGAAAGTTAATGTAATGCCTCCAGAGTATTTCTACTTTACAGGGTCATTTAAATACTAATCATCCGTTGGTATGCATCTAGAGCAGCGTTTTTCAACGTATTTACCCTTGCACCAGCCTTGAAATAATTTTCATGCCTCAGGGGATCCCTACATAAAAATTATTATAAACCATTATTAATATCAATTTCTTTTATATCTTTATCGTATTTTTCGTGTGAAAAATAATATATAGACATCCGACCTGTAATCGCGAGTGTCACTCAAGTATTGACGAATTCGCGACATATAGAATCTGTCCACTACCTCGTGAAGGTAGTCTGATGACATATAGACATTGCTAAATAAATTCCTTATGATTATTATAATTTTAAATAATATCAGAGGTTGAATTTTTTTATTATCATAACCAAGTTCTCCCCAACAATTTGCTGTACGTGTATAGTAAAATTGCGAATATACAAATTAAACCCAAAGTACTCAAATATGCATGGCCTATTTATCACAGTTTCTTGCGGAACCACTAGCGACCTCTTGCGGAACCCCTAGCTACCTCTCGCGGAACCTTAGGCTTCTGGTCTAGAGTGTCACTTACAAATATGTCTCGCCAGCATCGTTGACGTCTCAGAAAACCAACAACCCTTTTATAAATACAAATGATCAGTCCTTCGTAAATTGCTTGTAACATCAATGATGAACTGAAAAGAAGGAATATGGAAATATTCAACAAATTGAATTAGGAGACCGTCCAGAGGAGTTGCAGAAGATTCCGACGTCGTCTTCAAGCTGTGATTGAAGCTAATGGAGATTATATTAAATACATTTAATCTGTAATATTTCGAGATATTTTCGTGTAATTCTGGTATATATATCTGTTAAAATGACTTGTCTTGTTTTATTTAAATTTTTATATAATTTAGACAACAATTTATCCATCAAACCCTGTATATTTGTGTGCTTATTTAGCTTAAAAAGGAAGAAAAATATTTACAGGTTTCCTGTTAGAAATTATGCTTGTGCACATATGGGCGTGATTCGCCAACTGGTTGGTTGAAATTAAGAAGCCCTGCAACAGCAAAGAAATCAGTGCATTTATGAAAATAGGCGGAATACTTTTCATGGGTAAATGAATAAAATTTTAATTAAAAAGAATTATAAATTTCTTGAGGAGGCATGAAATAAATCAGCCAAATATGGAAAGTGCTTTTAAAATCTTGACAGGACAGCGTTAATTTCGATCGCCAATAAAAACGATTTAAATATTTCGTTTAAAATAACACATTTCATCAGATTATCTGACATTTTCTAACATATAATGCTAGCAATACAAATAAAATAAATCCTTTCGAACTGTTTTATTTTACCGCAATTCAGACTTTTTCGGATAAAGCATGTCATGCCATTTACACGTCGTCAGATTTCCTTTGTGTGCCAATTTTCAAAATAAATTTTCACTCTAGCACCTTTCCCCACCTGAGCTGCCACTTTCTGGAACAGACCTCCCATAATGGGATTTCGAGAACACTTCACTCCTGCCCTATTCAAGTCATGCATCATTCCTCAATCTCATAATGTTCATATAATGTCACCCACCTCATATCAGAATGTTCATTCTCTTGTGATTTTCTTGATCATTTCCTTGAGTGAAATGAAATAAGATAAAGCCTCTACTTGGAGATTTGCTTACTACACGTTCTGGAAAATCAAGTAAATAAATACTAACCAAAGTACCTTCGGATCAGTCGTCATACAAGCTTAAAATGCTTTCAATCTGAAATTCTATGATGTTTCACAAATTAGGTATAGAACATGTCATTCCACCTCCATGTATCGAATCTCATTTCCTCTCTGTTCCAATTTTCAAAAGAAAGTTTCACTCTAACACATTTTTCCTGTGGAGCATAACTTTGTGGAACAGCCTCCCATAAGGGGATTCCGAGGAAAATTCATTTCTGCCCTATGCAAGTCATGTATCTATCGTTGTCTTTCCTCAATTTCATAATGTTCATTTCTTACCACTTTCTCTTCATTTAGTTCAACACATCTCATGTGGGGGTCTTCGATCATTTTATTGAGTGAAATTTAATTTAAAAAACCCTCTTTAGATTTTTGCTTAGTACGCTTTTTGGCAAATCAAGTCAATGAAGATTGACCAAACTACATTCAGATCAAACGTCATACAAGCATCAAATGCTTCCAATCTGAAATCGTATGATATTCTACAAATTAGGTATGAGGTGGATATGAGAAACAGATATTCAAAAACTCAAACATGAATCGTACCAGTTGAACTTAATAAAATATATATTTCAGTTTCTCAAATTTCGTTCAAAATAGTCTCCCATTTATTAACAAAACAGAACAAGCTTTCAGATTTTTAAATTAAAGTACACATATATTGTAGTGGAATGTGAGTCGACATGTTTGTATCGGAAGACTGAGAACTTTCGAAGTAACTGAATTCAACATTTCAAATTTCCCAAAAAAGAAGAACGATTTGTTCATATCACGTAAAATGAAGCGTAAGATATTTGTTATGAATGACATGTGGCATTGAATATTTTATATATTTCAAATTAGGACTGATAATACTTGATTTTCATACTATTATCGAATTGACAGCTTCATCTATGATGCAAAATTGCTGTCACTTACTACACCAAAAACTTTAGAAAGCAAGGGAAAACTTTGAATTAAAATACGACTATTCAGGTTGGATGGATATTCCTGAAGACTTGGAAGATTTGTAACTGCGTATGCAATCGGCACATCATAATGATGATGAAACTATTTTCATACACAGTTCTCGTTTTTTTTTTCGTTTCATCTGCTTAAATGAACTTAGATAAAATGTATCGTCTACTTATGCAAAATAAGACTTTTTCTTATAATAATTATTAGAGAAAACAGAATATTTTGTACATTTTTTCCGAAATATATCTATTATAAAAACACATCTAAAATAATTTTTTTACATTTTTTTAATGTGGTATTATTCATATACTAATCCTCTTACTATTCGTCAGCGTAAAATAATAAAATAATTAACTGGATATTTAAATGAGAATACATGATAAGATTTATAATCAAAAGACAATCTAACGCTAAAATATTACACACATCTCCATGTCAGTACGTAGATGGGTGGCTGCTTAGAAATACCAGATGCTGTGAGCATGAATGTGCGGGTTGTGTAAAAGTTAATTGCTCGGAATTGCTAATCGGAAAACTGAGCTCCAATTTCAGTTAGGTTCGTTATATTCACGCGAAAATATCCTTGGAAAAGTTATGAATCTCCTCCAGTCTCCCTCCAGCTATTGGTTAATTAGTGAGATCTGTATCACTGAAACCATTATTATCTCCAAAGAAAAAGCAAAACTACGTAAAAAATATTTAGATTCCAGGATTAAAAAACCCATAGAGGTTGATATAACGCTAAGCAAATGCAATCACCCATTTCTCAATGAAAGAAGAAATATTCAGTGTACAGGCGTTATTTTCAAGGCAGAAATGTTGCAACCTTCACCTTGTTTTACTATAGCGTCATAATAATTAGAAACGTAACTTTTCTCACAATGGGTGTTTATTCTGACGTGCAGGAAATGTCTTAAATCTAATTCCCAAAATATACGTGATATTGATATAGAAATTGATGTATTGAACGTTACAGTAACATCAGTATGATGATGTTTAGTAACAATAATATTCATCACATCATAGGACAGCCGGTTGAAAAGCTCATAGACTGAGAAAAGATACTTACATCGGATGTAAGCAAATGATATCGTATAATGGTGTCTCCTTGCGTAAGATTATTTTCCTAAAACAACATTGACAGCATTGGGCAGTGTAAACTATGGCTGCCATGTATTTGAGGAAAAGGAATACTTATAAATAAATAGAGATTTTTCCCTCCGGAGCGTCATTTTTAGCGTTTCTTGTTTCACAATAATATTGGCGCTAATAATCATTGGAATCATCGTCCATTCTTTTGATGAATGTCATTTAGTATCGTCTATCTGTTCATTGTATCACACTATATCTAGTTACTAAGCGTAGATTAGATGTGGCATAAGGTCGAACGTATGGAATACCCAGTGACGATTTACCTCACCACTGAACATCTCTATATGCAGTAAATGTTCAGTTATTGTTCATACATTTGGGTTCGTCCAAGTATCAATTCGCGATAATTTTCCATTACTTCTTTTAACTCATAGACTTTTAATCTTTGCAAACTATATTTTACATTAATTTTTTCTTCATGTTTTTAAGTTATACATTTTTCAATTTTTTCTTTTGATACAATAACATTGTTTTAATTTTTCTCTATTTAAAATTAGATTACCATGATATTGTTTTACTCGTATACATGTATTAATTTTGAATAATATTATGCTAATTAACAATTTGCATTAAATGATTAAAACTAATAAAATTTAATTCAATAAATATTTGGACCTCTTCAACAAGTTTGTTCGCTCATTTTTAAGGAAATTTTGTTAATACTTAATCAAGTCCTAATTCAGCTTATTTAATTTTTTTTTTAAATAAAAATGATTATATAAACACGATTTACATTTCAATAAAAACAGATTAGCTTTAAAATATTCAAGGTTGATATTTTTCTTTAAATGTATATTACCATAAACTTCCTCTTTCCGTATTTACCTTCAGTTCTCATTATTAATTCCAATGATTTGAGTTATGGATTAGTCTATGTTGACCTTGGATGTCATTTGAGATCATCGGTCTCTCGACAGAAAAATCGACTTATATGATCCTTCGATCATTCACTTTGTAATTGAAACAAAGTTTATTTTCAATGTCATTAATTATTGTAATAAAAATAGTGTTTTCATGTAGTATTTTTATTTTATGTAGTACACCCTCTTCAACCTTTAAATTATCAATGCTATAATGAATTGAAAACAGCCAATTGACTGAATTCGTTGTCTGTACCTCCTTTACTAGATACAATCTGAATATTGTTGAAAGCGAGCAAATGTTGTCTACTGTATTTGTAAGAATTTTGATGAGCGTGGGTATTTCATACTCTAGACTTCTTCGATAGAATGTTTTGGCATCATCTTTGAGAAAAGTTTATGTTGCTGTCAAGTGTCTGTCTGACATGGGAAGGTCATTACATTTTGATGCCGCCAATATTCTGCATAGAATTTCAAGAAAATTAAATATGCCGTTCTCTATCAACCGACACTGACAAGGAAGTAAACACAAGATGAAAGGTAGAAGAATTGGGCGAGAAAACAGCCTGGAAAGAATATTTCTGACAATTATTTGGAACGACATTCTCGAACGAATGCAAGTCCTGCCATCAATAGATGGGGACATATATATTGCCATGAATCTTCTAGAGATTCTGAAATCGTATCTTCAGGAAATCAAAGACATTTCGTGAATATTGCCTAAAGGGAAGGAATATGCATTCAGATTCGGATTATAACGACGTGAAGATGTAGGAACAAATGAAAAGTGTTTGTTTCCTATATAGAATGGAATAAGGAAGGAAATACATCGAAACAAAAATGAAACGTTCAAGACAGAAACATGTCTCCTTCTTCAGCACTCTCTGTACTCAAACCTGTCAATTGAAAATACTTTGCTTACATGTTGCTAATGGGGGTTTTCAGAAAAACCTCTGTTATGTTATGCATTTAAATGAATGCATCCATCAAACCTACTGCATTATTTGAAGAAAATGGGGATAATCTTTCTCTCTGTCTCACTCTCTTTTTCTTAGTCTTTATCTTACTCTCTTTCTCCCTCTCTTTTTCTCACTCTTTTTCACACTCTCATTCTCTCACTTTCTTTCTCACTTTCTCTCATTCTTTTTCTCTCTCTCTCTGTCTCTCCCTCTTTCTCGCTTTTTCTTTCTTTCCCTCTCTTTCTCTATCCCTGCGGACGTGTGTGTGTGTGTTTACAGAAAAAAATAACTATTAGGTTGGTGCAAAAATAATGACGTAACAATGTCGTTTTTTGACGTATTTTTAACGTAAAAAAACGACATTATTACGTCATTATTTTTGCACCAACCTAATAAAAAGCATGAAATTCAAATTTCCCAATATTTAAAGTTGCACTCAAGCTGTTCTGGTGACGATCACCAAGACGATCACCAAAATTTACAGAGGAAGGTTCAATTTCAAAATTGAAACTTACAACATCACCTCACAATGGAACAGCGGCATTTAAATTGAGCACTGGAAAATTGTAATCCGAACGCCACTGACGCCAAGCCAATTATAAATCAATTCCCTGAAAAATAAATCTCACAAGCGTTTGTATCAATTAATAATTGTTAATTTAAACTGTAACACCTCCGTCTCATAGTTGTACCATATAGTGATGTTCCAATCGTAGCTAAGTGAGGATCAAACTCACTACACAGTCGTAAGTGTTCTATCGAGACGAGCTTGGTAACCATTACACCACATCGAGGTGCCCTAAAGAATTACCTCTCGGCTGGGTTCGAACGCGAATCTCTTGTACCGAGAACCACTGCGGTTAAGCCCGGTTTGCTTTTATACCACTCACCCACAGAAGGAATTTACACTCAGGAAATGTAGATTTCTTGTTCATATCTCCAGAAGCTCATATCTGTTTTGCTTGTGTTGGCCAGTATATCAACAACCCAATTTCTAAAAAATAAATGGATTTTACTTATAATCCCATATTATTTCTTATTACTTATACCGGATAAGTTATACCTTATATTTATTGAATACACGTATTTTAAAATATAAGCAAATATATGTTTTCCGGCATGTTCATTCGAAACTCTTAATAAAATAATCGTACCTTCATATATTATATTATACAGATATACAAACTGTTCGATGATTATATTTTTCCAGATATTTATCTGTGAATTTGTACTATATTATTTACATGTTTTTGTGTATTACTAAAAATGCTACAGAACCTATATGAAATTAGTCATTTTCATCCAAAATTGGTCCATTTTCCAAAAGTTGCCTTAGAGCAACTATAATCAACGCCATTAAACTAATGAGCAGCATTATTTAGTGAAAAGTTCATTTGTATATAGAGGTTTGATATTTAAGTTAACCAGATTTTTATTTTTTTATCTCTAAGGATTTTAGTCTGTTGATGAAACTACCGTAATATTTAAAGTATGCTGAACTGATAGTCCCTAGGTAGGAAATTAACATTTTTGTTATAGCTGTTCATAGTTTGTGGGGTGCATTTTTTATTTCGCATACTATAGTGAGTATTGGGATGCCTAGGTTATGTCCCTTTGGGAATGGTTGAGTGCTATTCTGTCAGATTCACTAATATTTCTCTTCGCTGTAATTAAGTTTTTAAAAGGATTTATTCAATGTTTATGTCTCAGTGATAATATTATGTTCTTGAAGTTTCTCATAAGTATTTGGATCCCTTAGAAGGAGATCTAATTTTTTTTTCATCATTGATATACTGTATGATGACACTTACTACTTTGTGAGGAGCCGTCATAGAGATATTTTTGTTTTTCTGAAAATTTCTCAAGTGCTTTCACATTTAACCGCCGTGGTGTGGCTTCGTTTATTGCCCCCTATTGTTGTGCTATCTATCTATCTATCTATCTATATATATATATATATATATATATATATATATATATATATATATATTATTGCCTTTATTGTTGCTGTTGTTTTGTTATCGTTGTTGGTTTTTATTATTTCATCTAACAGTATTATCTTATATGGTTTTATTGCTTTTGATTCGTGATATCATGATCTCAATTTATCGTTATCGCTTTATTATAAGTATTTTAATATATTTTATATCGATATTAATATATTAACTTCCAACCACCTATTCTTCCATTAATATCACACACCTCATTCACTAAGCCTTTAACTTGAGTCTCTCCTCTTATTGGGTGAACCTATTATAAAAAGAACTTAGAAATTGTTATAAAAAACATCTCTGACGAAATGGCCATTGATATTTAATATTTACGCTTTTTTATTGGTGATTGATATAAAAAATTAAGCTGGAAACTGTTAAAAGTATTCGCTGAGATATTTTACTTTAGACATTTAATTTTTTCCTGCCATTATATTTGACATGTAAATTACCAATAGAAAAATGTATCAATAATATATTCGAAGAATGTGCCTATATATCTAGAGAAAAATTGAGCAGATATATTCTCTAGACAAAAAACAATGTTCTGATAATCCTTCCAAATTAATGGAATCTCTAATCAGCATTCCTTAGGAAACACATTCCGAAATACTTCAGTGATATAGTATTGGCTTGAATCCTAAGGGAACTTTCGATTGCTTCCATACCGAACAAGAATTCACTTTCTTCCATAATCATGTATAAATATTGAATTATAAAATTAGAACATTCTATTTTAGCCACAGACGTGTGATAAAATAACAAATGACAAATTTAGGAGATTGATTTTTAACCAGTTGCAAAATAATTTCTAGAAACTATTTAATTCGTAAGCTTAGTCTTCTCGTACAAGATCACGATACTGGGGTACCTAGTGAAAATGGTACTCAGTATATCCACCTGTTAGCAAAGATAGGGAAATACTTTTGGTTTGAGGTAAAAGCAAAATCTCAATTAAAATTAAACTTCAGGGAATTACTAAACTTCAAATAGAAAATGTCTTAGTTTAAATGTATAAATATTTTGAAACCTCTAAATCAAGAGGAATATTTTAAAATATCAAAAGCTTAGACATATGTTGACACTATTTAATAAAAAATTAAACTAATATATTTATATCAAATTCTCTCATTTTGAGTACGGAACAGTCCAGTATTAATCAGTTCCCAAAGGTGAAACGTTGAGTAATGGAAAGTATTTCCGCTAAGAATCATTTCAATTTTTACTCCTTGACTTTCCTTTTTTATATTCCCTTATTTTTAACTTCATATATTTTGATAACAGTTCTGTTTTGCTTATGCAAACAATTTTAGTCTCAACTCACTAACTTACTTTTATTTATTTACTTTTTTCTTTTCGAAAAAATGGAAAGAAATGATTTTTAGCGCGAATAGAAAGATTCACACCTAGGGTAATCAAAAATAAAATCATGAAACCATCGGGAAATCATTTCGAAAAGAAAGTTTGATTAATTTTAGGATGAAAATACATATAAGAACTTTTCATTTCCATATTTCTCAGTGCATTTTCATACTTTTAGTAATATGGATTTAACGAAGATGGCTTCAGGTAAAATTAAATAATAAAGGATCAAAAATAATTTTAGAAAATCTAGTGCAAGATAGGAAAATTAGGATATATTTTGTTATAAAAAAGGCACATTTTCCATTGAGACTTTTCGATATCTATATTCTCTAATTTATATTTTTATAACTGAAACATAAACTAATAATTTTAACGAATAATGGATTTTTCCAATTCGTCCATATGTTTTTATTACTAGAAAATTTATTGTTAGCGAATTCTCCTCCTTCATTAAACATCCCTGTTTATTTACAAACAATGGAATTAACATCTACTGACTTAAATCATTAAAATACATTTAAAAGAAAATATATTTTTCAGTACGGAATGAACCTGCATTTCATTTATTCTAGGAAGCACCTAGAAACCAGGAACGTATTACGGTTTGGCAACGAAGGTACATAACGCAATTAATAGGTACATTGACATCAGTGATTTTCAAACGCTGTGACGCGGCATATTGGTGTGACCTAAGAGGATCGTAATTGTGCAACGATAAATTTTTCAGGTCATTAGTTAAATTATGTTTTAAAGAACTTCAAGGCACAATAAGTGTACATATAAGAATTAAATCCCCTTTAAACTGATTATTCGAGTATAACATTGTTATAAATAAACATACACAATAGATAAATCTATATATAAAATTCTGTGATTTCTTTTTGGTCTGTCCATCCGTCAAAACCTCTAAAATAGCCATACATTTGCCGATCGAAACCAAATTTTCTGAAGAAGTGCAAACTGGTAAGGGAGTAGAAAATAAAGTAGGGTTTACTGGGGTGGGTAGCTTAGTACAATACATTAGGAGAAAAATTAATTCACACTCTTTTAAAAACAATTTATTGATTAAAATAGCAAAAACTTATTTAATATAAATGTAATATTGTTTTTGCATATATTTTCTTTAAGTTTATTTAAGGTTTTATATATACAACAATCCAATTTCCAGTTCGCCCTGCGTTTGCGAGAACTATAAAACAAATTGGAATTTGGCTCCAGAAAGAACTATTTACGCATCACCAGTTGTGAGCCGCATGCTCAAGTGTGAGAAATCCTAATAATTTATTCTTTGCGGTTAAAAAGAAAAAAGTATTGTTTTCCATGTAGTCCTATACAATTAAATTAATTTATTAAACCGCGAAAAAGGGATTTTCCAAACAAATCAGCTTATTCAAATTTCATAGATTGGTTTCCGAAATTGGACGAAAAGTAGTTTGTAAATCTCGACTAAAATGTTAGCAATATTTTCAACAATACGAAATACTGTGAGAATTTCAACAAGCGTCTGTAATATGATATGATTAAAAATGGATCACGTCTATAGTCCTTGGGAGGAAATTTAAGAGCATGCTTGTCTAGAATGGAACCTGCAAAAAATATATTTTAAGAATATATTTTTTGCAAGGTCAAATTCAGGTATCTCAAAAGTTAAATTATAATAAACAAAAATTGACAAATTTAAGTTTTTTTAATTTATTTATTATCTTCTTATTATAAAATATAATAATTTATTTTGTTTCTGTTAATAAATACATCATAAAAATATACTCGTTATTTAATCGTTTTCTGATCATTAAAATGTAAGTGCATCTCGGAAGTTTAATTGTAGTTACAAGTGTGCCGTGAGATAAAAAATGTTTGAAAAATATTTACATTATATTATTGATATTCATTTCTATTTACATATGTTTATATGTATATATATATATATATATATATATATATATATATATATATATATATATATATATATATATATGTGTGAGTTTGTGTGTATGTGTGTGTCTGTGTGTGTCTGTATATATATATATATATATATAAGTAGTTTATAGAGTATTTTAAAATACGTATTTGACAATACAAAATAGGAGAATAATTATTGTAATAGTTGACAAAATACTTGATAATGAAGAATGCAATTCAAGTGCGAACTACCAAACAAAATTTGATGTCGTTGACTTAA
>OZ010592.1:69758022-69813022 GCA_963932145.1 Acanthosepion lycidas | reverse complement strand
TAGGATCAATCAGTAATGCTGTCATTAACGTGGGAACAGTTATTCAGATTTGTTTGCAAATTATTCTGCAATCAAATATTAGGTTGGTGCAAAAATAATGACGTAATAATGTCGTTTTTTGACGTTACGTCAAAAAATGACATTATTACGTCATTATTTTTGCACCAACCTAATACATCTTTATAAGAAAACAGTTGATATGGTAAAAAATCATTCATGCATTCAAGAAATCGGCAGTAAGACCAACCAACGTTAGAAGTTACGCATTTGAAATTCCATAACCTCATATTGATATATATAAAAATATTATTATCATTTCCCATCATATATTTATATATAGTAGTCTACTCTCCCGCCGAATTCGATGTATTAGGGTCAAGCAGATGAGTTCCCAGGAAACCGACAGCCCGACAACAGCACATTAGATTTGATTATAGTGGTGAAGGTTTCGTGCAGGACCACACTTTTTGAAGGGCCGAATTCAGAGACGTGGTGCACTACGTGCCACAAGATCCCTAAACGAGCCTTCTCAGCTTTTGAATTCAGAACGCAGTCTCTCCTGCTATTTACCCATAGCTGGAGGGAGAAGAAGAGGATTCACACCTTACCCAAGGTTATTAACACGGAAGTGAATGTAATGGATTCGAACTTGTCTCTGCGATTCTGCTATCCATTACTCCACCGTGCCTCTCTCTCTCTCTCTCTCTCTCTCTCTCTCTCTATATATATATATATATATATATATATATATATATATATATATATATATATATATATATGTATTTAAATATGTTTTTAACGATACAAAAACGTAATAGGCTATTAAAGGCAAGAATTTTTTACTATAGGTCATGATAAGTTTTAAAACAAAAACACAAACACAAGTCGACCGGTTTCGTCACCTCTCATCAGAACTGTAAACGGGGAAACAAATTATGAGAGAAAGTCTGTCGCGGATGACGTGAATGAATGGATAGGGAAACAATATAATAATAAAAGTTATAACGACAAAGATGCTAGAGACATGGCCCCGCAAGCCCAAGCAGACAGTCTCTTTGTTTACAAACAGCCGGCCACCTGAACAGCGTCTCCATAATACGTTTTTGTGCCGTTAAAAACATATTTAAATATTTTAAGAAAAGGTACTCCCCTGATTTAATTAGAAAATTGAATAAAATTTTACAGATTAGATCTAAGATTAAAACATTGAACGTGAAGACAACTTTTTTTTCATTATTATCTTCAGCAGCAGGTTTGTCTGCCTTTTATTTCCTTTCGGATTAGCCGGGCAAAGTTGTTGTCTGGTTGGAGCATAGAGAGAGCCTTTATTAAGGACTTTCTATTACAATTTTCTAACCAGGATTTTGGCCTACAAAGAAGATATAATCTGTTGTGGCGTGGGGCATGTAATTATTTATTATATTTTGATAGGATCTGTTTTGCCCGTTATCTAGGTCTGATATCTGCCCGCTGACGTTCTAAGATGTAAAGCAATTTTCAGAATAAGTTAGCTGTGCGGTTAAACCAAATGCTACAAAAATGTAGTTAATTTGTCCACTTATTCTCCTTCAGAGATTGAGCTTGCTATCCTGGTGCACGGCCTAGACTTTAGCATTCCTTTTACTTCTATTTTTAGGGAAACTTTTTTTCTGAATTTGAAGTATTTTATGCTCAACTCTCGAAGCTTCAACCTGTGTCTGGTGATAAATCTTGCGACTTTCGAGCCAAATTCAATAATTTGACTCATTCTTATGCCAGTTCTATTTCTTTCTCTGAATCGAAATGGAAAAGTGAACATCATAGGATTATTAGATCCCTTAAGAATAACCATTTTTTGGTTATTACGAAACCACATAAGGAATCTGGTGTTGTCCTCATGGACCGCCATGATTACATTAATAAAATGCTAAATATACTTAATGACCTTCCAAGTTTTAACGTCTTGGTTCCATTGAAACTCATGACTCTACACTGACTTTTGAAATTCGATTTCAGAAACGTCAAATGTGTAAAAAGTGATGTTCTTTCTTCTAAAATGGCAGAGAAATTGAGACCGTCTGGCTCTATTCTTCCCCATCTGTATTGATTACTCAAGATTCATAAGGAGGGCGTCCTGTTGCATATTATCGATGATTGGGTTTCCCAGCATAAAGTCGCAAAGTGGTTGGCTATAATGTTGCAACCAGTGTTGCAGCATTATAGTTCCTTTTGTCTTAAGGATTATTTTACTTTTTCCCATTTTATTCGGAATTGTGATGCCACTGATGGATTTATGTGTTCGTTTGTCATTTGCAGCCCCTCCACGTGTGTTCCTTTATCGGAGACAATTGATATTTGTAGTATATGGTAGTAATTTAACCTCTACAACTATACCTGAAGATGTTTTTGCTGAACTCATGAAATTTGCCACCATGTCTGTCAATTTTAGTTTCGATAATATCATGTATCTTCAGATTGATGGTGTAACAATGGGTTCTACTTTGGGTCCTGTTTTGGGGAATATTTTTTCTGGGATTTTACGAGGAAAGCCTTCTTTTAGGTTCTTCCCGGCCAGAGGTTTACTTTCGTTATGTAGATGACACTTTTTGTTTGTTTAACTATGAATCGGAAGTTGATCGATTTTTCTCTCTACTCAACGGTGTTCACCCTTCCCTTAAATTTATGGTAGATGAGGTGGTCAATGGTTCATTGCCCTTCTTAGATGTTCTTGTTCACAGAACACCTTCCTAGTTTATTACTTCAGTGTATAGGAAGTCTACTTTTACGGGTCTCTATACTCGATGGGTCTCTTTCTTGTCCTAAACAACAAAAGATTAATTTAATTAGGACTTTGACCCATAAGGCGTTAATAATTTGTTCAGATAACACTTTGAAAGAGGAAATTAGTTGTTTAACTAGTATCCTTGTGAACAATGGTTATCCGTTGGATATTGATAATCGGTTATTCGGGATAAGACTACCAGGTTTAATATATATATATATATATATATATATATATATATATGCAGAAGTTTATTTGGCTCGTGTAACATAGGCTGACACAGTCCATACTCCTTCATGCTGACCTTCAATTTATAGTCCTTCTCATAGAGCAACTAAGACTCGAGAAACCAGTTTATCTTGCTATTTGAACCATCGCCTATAATGTATTTGTGAGAAAGTGGGTGTAACGACCTTGGCTGGAATTCCAACTTGTCACTAGTTCCGAGTTGCTAATCGGTACATCGTCCTCACATCCGAATCATGACAATGCACATTTCCCTGCTCACACATCCGATTGGAGACACTAAATTCCTCTAACCAAATATTAGAGATTTCAAAGGAGTTGAGCAAGATTGATGTCGATTTACTGTCTGTCAATAGATGACATTTTGTTTTTACTCATTCTGAGTATAGGAAATTCACTGCAGAAACGACCAGATAAATCAAAACACTTGAACTATCGTGAATTTATAGTCTCCACAGTTGGATCAAAAAAGAGTTCGTTTCATTATTTCTAGAAATCTGAAGTGACGCGAAAAAATCGGCACAGCAACCAAAACATTATTTTGAGAAAGATAAAAATTTCACATGAAAATGGATTGGGCGGCGAGCTAATTCCTATTGCAGACTCTCTCTCATGCACCTTTGTTCATCACCCAAAGAGCCAACCTGTGCTTTATACTGCAACTATGTTGAGCAGTCCTTAGTTACACTTTCTGGGAGACAGTGTCTTATCTAGAATGATCAACAATGTGAACAACACCAGCACACTCAAACCCTCGGTCACGATGACTTGTGACTTCGAGCTAGCACAGCTATTGACGCTCCCAAGTGATACATCTACCCAATTTCGCTCACAAAGCTTGGGTCAACCCGTAGCATAGTTTTCAGGCACTTTTCAAAATAGTCGCACTCTTCAGACCGATAACATCAAGATGTCTCCTTCGTGACAAATCGCCTATGGTGAAATCTGAGCCCGGATCTTATGGTCTTATATATATATATATATATATATATATATATATATATATATATATATATATTATTATTATTATTATTATTATTATTATTAACATATTATACATTAAGCTGAGTCATAGATAATTTCAATTTTTGGAATATTTTAATGAAAAATGTTAAGTTATAAAAATGAAACTATTTATGACTCAATCAGATAGATAGATTGATAGACATATATATATATATATATATATATATAGAGAGAGAGAGAGAGATAGATAGATAGATAGATAGATAGATAGATAGATAGATAGATAGATAGAAAGAAAGAAAGAAAGAAAGAAAGAAAGAATTTTGCTTTTTTATTAACCTGTTTTGGGTCATTTTAAGCATGGCAAGAAGATAAAATAATTGTTTCTGTACAGTAACTCTGGCCTAACTCGTCCTGGTTCTTTCACTATAAAATTTAGGTGAATATCAATTAATGAATGTAAAATTTAATCCGTGTTAATTCAGCAATAATATCTCCTCGGGAATTGATTTTTAAGAAATATTAATTCCAATTGAAAATTCTGCTGATTTGAATTTTGCAAAACGCAGCCCTGAAGAAATATCTGAATAGAAATATTAAATGTAGAATGAAAAGCTATAAAATGAGGGAGTAAAGAAGCTAATAAAGAAAAAATTATCATATTAAATAATTCAAACGTAGGAGAAATTAAATCAAGAACAATTTAAGAAAAAGGTATAAAAAAGAGAATATGATTTAAGACAAAATTGCATATAAATGTAAAGAAATGAATGAACGCGAAAAAGGTTATTTATATATGTAGAATGAGAGTGATTACAAAAATGGACAAAAAGAAATATGTTTGACTAATGAGTAGAAAAAACAAACAAATCAAATAACTTAAAAACAGTATTAATAGGTGATTCTTACGAAGCAAAAAATATAAAGACGGATTTTATGTAAACAAACAAGAAACGAAAGTAAATAGAAAAAGGTTACTTTTTAAATTGTTTAAATAGAATCTATTTTTCCCCGCTACATTTTTTGTTATGTTGGCCTCCAGTTACGTCTGGAAGTGTCTTAATATTCACTGACCTTGCCAATCCTTATTCGATATTATGACAAAAATGTCTTATTGTTGGTCAGCTATTTGTGACAAAAAGAGTTTGAGTGGCGTATTGCTACATTACCAACATCAGAACATATAAAGAAGAAACATATATTAGTGCTAATTTTTTCTTTCATTTTTCTTCATTCATTAGTTTTCTCTCGCTTTGTCCTCTTCTATCTTAATATACGTAAAGAAAATGCATTTGCAACAACTACCTAATACGTGTATTCATATATTATGTATAATTATATCTTAGCTTTATCCTTTCTGGAAGGATAGCTTCAAAATTCTAAGGCGATACCGACAGATAATATATATATATATATATATATATATATATATATATATATATATATATATATATATATATATAATATTAGGTTGGCTAGAAAGTCCTGACTCACTTAGAAGCGGGAAGAAAACAACAAATCATGATTTCTGTCTGGTGTAATGCCCAAGGAGTACTTCATTTCGAGATACACGGTTGCACTACCAACGCTCAAGCTGCCAATCTCCAGACCGCGTGTACGACAAACTAAAGAAAGAATGACTTGCTTTGGTCAAGTCTGACTAAGTTCAAACAGATGGACGATGTTGAGATTGTTCCACATCCACCTTTCAGTCTCGTTGTTACTCCGAGTCACTACGATCTATTCCGGTCAATGGCAGACTTTCTCCACGACCAGCGATTCAACTCTTTTGATGAACTGAAGGAAGTTTCTTTACATTTTTTTTAATTCAAGCCAGCGGACTGGTATATGGGACGGATTCGGGTGCTGGATCATCGCTGGCAGAAGATAATCGACAATGTTGGGCTTTATTTTGAAGAATAAATATTGTTGTTGATCTATAAAATCTTGAATTATTTCTGTTTCTTCCAATGTTAAGTGTACCAATAATGCGGATCTGCTATACTGATGGCCAAGTTATTCAAAATTGCTTTCAGAACAAAAGGTCAGAGTTATTTTCTAAGTCTTCCGAGAAGTAGGACTTTTCAAAACAGAAGCAAAAATCTGAAAAGGAAAGTAGTAATGGCATATTTATTTCAATTCAAAATATAGAAATATTAAGCACCAAGTACTTCAAATAATTTGCTGTATGGATTTATTAAATGAGATGAAAAAATTTCAGGCTGAACTATTAGTTTGTGCAACACAGACAGATAATAGAAATCTAAAATATTAACCAGACATGAGTCATTCTCTTAAGTCGCCTTGTAAAATCTAAATTCTGAAGGTCTTGCATGGCGTCCAAATCGGCCATAAATCCCTAAACACACTCAACTTTATACAAAATCTTCTCAGATAAATGATTAAAAATTACTTCAAAAGAATGAAGCCTTGGCATTTCAACAGAGACTTTCTTTTATCAGATCACACAGACTGTCTGTAGAGAATCACAAAAATGGTTTTACCAAGTAACAAAAACACATTAATGAAGATTTCCAACAGCAACAACAATATAAAATGAATAACTACTAGGGAAATAATGATATAACCTATGTTGCCTTTCGACATTACATTAAAATAAAATTAGAAAGTAAACTTTAAATTCTATATAGAAAGAGCGATAACAGTAGACCTGAAAAAAATCTGTTTTAAGAAAAAGATCGTATGAATTTCAACTGACGGCAGCGGTAAATTTTAGTTCAAAGAAATTCGAATACATCCTATATAAAAAAAAGTGCTGCATTCACCATTGCCATATATATGTGGTCAAGTGGTTATAACGTAAGGTTTCTTACCATGAGATTCGGGTTCGAATATGACTATGGTCGATTTGTCATGAAGGATTTTTCCTGATGTTATAGGTCTGGAGAGGGAACGATCTCAACGTGCAGCACCTTTGGAAAATTCTTGAAAACCATACCGCGGGTGGAGCCAAGCCTCGTGTATGAAATTGGATAGAAAGAACACTTGGGTTCGTCGATAGCTGTACTAGCACGAAGTCACAAGCCATCGTGAACGAGGCTTTGAGTGCGTTATTTTTGTTCGAATTGTTGATCATTCTAGATACGATGCTGTCTCCCAGAAATTGTAACTAAGGTCTGCTCAGCATAGTTGCAGTATAAAGCATGGGTTGACTCTGTGTGTGGTGAACAAACAAAACTTTGCCTGAGCGAGAGCCTGCAATGGGGATTGGATTGCTGTCCTAGTAGACATGTATGCTCGAATACGATTGCCCCGCTATTATTATTATATATAAATAGAAAAAGAATATATAAATAGAAAACAATATATATATATATATATATATATATATATGAGCCTGTGATATCTAGGCCTTCACAGACTCATAACTTCATGATCGGTGAGCACCTTATTACGAATCATTCTCTTTATTTCTTTTCTATCTTTGCACAGAGCACGGACGAGACTCAGTTTAGACACCCTGGCGTCTGTTATTATTAATATGCAACGTCCTTCCCTGTGTAGACAACAGGATTTGAAACATAAGTTGAAACAGGGAAACAGTTGCCTAACAGGCAAGAAAATTAGTAATTTTTTATCTTTTCTTCCTTCAGCTTTATAATTTATATTTTAATATAATTTTTTGGTAAATGTTTTTCTTATCAAATACTTCGTTTTATATTTCCGACGATTTTATTTCTGAAAAATTTTCGGCCGAAAGGCGCCGTAAATCTTAAGGCGGTATACTTGTGTATCTTATTCTAATAATAGAATTAAGATCCATGTCCTTAAAATTATTTTATCCTGGTGTGGTAACAATATTCTGTTTATATATATATATATATATATATATATATATATATATATATATATATATATATATGTATGTATGTATATATGTATGTATGTATGTATGTATTGTGTATATTTAGGTGGCATTTTTTCATTGATGCATGTTTCATTAAATAATATATACAAGTTTTGTCTATTATTTTATGTAAATTCTTTTCATATCGTCTGATAAGCTTAATATCATTATCATTAGTAGACGAAATAAAATCACCATATTCATACATATTTTTAATCCTATCTAAGCTTTTGTCTTACATAAGCCATTATCAAAGATGACAATTACATTACAATAATGATGATGATATTGTTATCAATTATTTACCGAATACAAACGTAATCATGCAATGGGATGAAAGCCAAGTATATTTTAATGTACAAAAAAATCAAACAACCTATGAAGATTGATTTTTGCAGGAAAGTATATGTAAGTTTTTTTCGATAAATTTGCGCATGAAGCTTTATTGACGGTTTGACTGTTCACTCTTGGAATGTACGGGATTTAATTAAAGTATTTTTACAATTTAAAAAGAAAACTATTACAAGACAATTGAACAGGAAAATATGTAGAAGTTGTTACAAAATGAGGAGTAGATACTGAAGTTTTTTTTTTTTTGTTTATTTTAAACTAATTTAATTCATTTCTATATGGGCACATCAAGATCGTACTCGATTTCTTGTCATGTTCTCTCTAGCATAGCCTCATCAGTGGTGGCAATGGCATCAGTGATCCATTGCTTCAGATCAGTGATGTCTCCCACCTTCGTTCGGTACACCATATATTTAACAAAATTCCATAGAAAGAAGATCAGGGTAATGATTTCTAGTGAACGAGGTGGCTAGGGAATTGGGCCATCATGTCCAATCCACTGGTCTGGAAATGTTTGATTTAGGAACTCAAGAACATAGAGTCCACAATATGGCTGTGCACCATCTTACAGGAAAACAACAGCTGGTTGAAGCTCATCTAGTTGGGGTGCCACATCAGTTGACTTCGTACATTATAAAGAAACTTTATGAGCACCATGAATTTCCGCTCTTCTCTGAACTGTTTTTTCTGCTTTGGTTTATGACCACCATCACTTTTCTCTTTGAATTTTCAATCAGGCCTGGATTTTTAGCTTATTTAGTCATATATATATATATATATATATATAGATAGATAGATAGATAGATAGATAGATAGATAGATAGATAGATAGATAGATAGATAGATAAGCAATTTTTTATGGGGGAATCAGTGACTGGAAGGCGGCGCAGACATAAATAATAAAAGCTATAACAACTGAAGTAAAAATGCGCTACAAAAACACACACATTACTTTTGATAAATCGGAAGCAGAGGCTAATGACAGAACATTGTGGTTGGTTAAGATCAATAAGTCGAGAAATGAATATGAAACATGAGGATCGAGAAAAGGGTAAGGTCTCTTCTTAATTGTTGCTACAAATGAAAATATTCTATACCCAAATATTTCTTGTAATTGAATTTTTCTTTCAAATTTACGATCCAATACGAGGCTCAAGATTCACTCAAGGTGGGGTGTATCTGAATGGAGTTGTTTTATGGACGCAAGAAATGTAGACTTTGTGGATATGTTTAAAGATGAGATAAGTATTTGTTCTATACTTGAAGAAGTCTCTCCCAAAAAGCATATAACTCTTGGGTAATATCTGATTGAACGAATATCCCTTTTTATCTATGGAATACGAAAGGAATGAGTATGATTCAAATGACCTGGTCTTAGCTGCAAAGGTCTAAACGAGTGGAATTGAGGTCAGCATATTTTCTATGGTAATACCAATAAAGAAGCGATGAGCTTATGAGGTTACATCTGTGTGATAGGAGGGTTGCACGGGGTAAAATAATTCATTGCCTAGAAGGCTGCATATTTTTTATGTACTCCATCGACATGAATAAAAATATGTCCCTTCATTCGATATAATTAAACTATGGATACACGTTTAACGAAACTGATGCTAAAAATATTACAAACATACAATTGCGTCTTCTCAACGTCATCGAAGTTAATCTGTAAAGAGCACTAGATATTTTTCCTACTCGATTTTTTATCATGACTATAAATCCATAATGAAAAATTTATGATTATTGATGCAAAGGTAAAAAGATAGATAGATAGATAGATAGATAGATAGATAGATAGATAGATAGATTGATTGATTGATAGAGAGAGAGAGAGAGAGAGATTTGTACAAATTTCAGTTTGAAATACGGACGAACTCTAAAAATATTATCGAGAAAAGTTTTAATTACTATTTCGTTTAGGAGTCATATTGAACAAATATTCTCAAGAAACCGATGAACAAGTAAATTAGTTAAAACTATTTAAAATGAGAATATACATAAGCAAACAAGAGGTACGCAACCAATCTATTTATTTTCTATTCAGAAACAATACAAGGAAACAGATATCATAATTTTATTGATTTCATATTGGCATTTACTCAATATATAAACACAAGAGAAAAGACGTAAGATAAATTTCAAAATATCTCCTATTCAGGAAACCGTGAAATATTCTGAGTAAATAACCAGCGTATTTTTACTCCTTTAAATGATCGAATATACCAACTTTCATTAGCTTATAAATTGTACATTTTTCCCAGGTATATAGCATGGGAACATGCACTACTGAATTAAACAATGGACATTCTATTCAATCTGGGTGATGAAAAATCTGCCTACTTTCGAGATATGGTACCTTCTGGAGATATCCCAAATGCAGAAAAGTAAAAGCTAATATGACCAAAATGTATAGTATCTTCATTAATATGGCTGAATAAGCGGGTAGTGCAATGGTTGCCATTTGCCTGAAGTTTGGCGTCTTTGCGTATCTGTTCGTGTGTAATTGTTTTTAAATTTATGATGTGTAGTTGGCATATTCCTTCCTTAATTTAATAACATTTTATTGATATATGTTCATGTTTAATTCTTCTTGGCCACCTTGATATATTTAGGAAAGATATTAGAATAATCTAGAATCTATACTGGCAGCAAACGGCCTGCATGCGGATAGAGAATGAGTTCAGCAAATATACAAAATAGAAAGGGGCGTAAGACAAGAATGTATCTTCTCACAGGACGTATTCAACCTAAACTGCGAGGCAAGTCTAAGAGAACTGGAAATCCTACCAGGATTTATCACTGGTGGCCACAATTTTAACAACATAAGATACGCAGATGACACAGTGCTGATCGCAGACACGGAAAAGAAATTACAAAACTTCCTTCAGAATGTAGCGAAGTGGGGCGAGAAAAAGGCATTAAGTACAAACTACAAGAAGATAGAATGCAATCTCATCAGTAAAAACATGAGCCTGAAATGTAATTTACACCTCGAGGACAGTAAAATCAAGCAGGTGCAGAAATGTAAATATCTTGGAAGTCTTCTGACAGAAAAAGTTAAGGGTGACACTGAGATCCGAAAACATATTGGGATGGCCAAAGACGCATTCCAAATGCTAGCCAGAGTATTAGGAGACAGGAGGATTTCTTTGGTAGCAAAGAAAACAATACTGAACTGCTTCGTGATTGCTGTACTCTTTTACGGCAGCGAATTTTGGACGGTCTCCTCAATGATGAAGAAGTGACCCGAGCCAACAGAGGTATGCTTAGGACAATGAGGTTTTCGATAGGATGCAAACAAGAAGAACGTCTATATTTAACATCAGGAAGAGGAAACTGAAATTTCTGGGACAGGTAATGAGAAAGGAGAGCTTGAAGAACCTGATACTCATAGGTTGGATAGAGGGAATGAGAGACAAGAGAAAACAATGCATGACATAACTAGCGGGCTTATGCAAGAGGGTGAAGGACCAGGGTTTGGGAGAAGTAGCAAAAGGACAAAACATATTGAGAGCTACATGGGATAGGGGGAAGTAAAGAGATATGATCGCTTACGTCCTGAAGGGACACGGCACATAAAAGTAGTCATATTTAGAGTTTCATTATAGTGTGGTTATCTGATATGGGTAATTATTTGTCGGGTCTAGTTTACAATATGTCAGTTTATTATACGATTATCGGATAAATAGCACGTTAATCGACAGGATAATTTAGTTGTTGTTTAACCAATGTATATTTGGTTTGAATTATTATTATTATTATTATTATTATTATTATTATTATTATTATTATTATTATTATTATTATTAGATATTCTATTAGTGAGTAAGCTAATTCATAAATAACATTGAAATAAGATTATTAGCGTTTTTATTGTTTTATCACTTATATGGATCATGTAGGAAGTTTGTTTTGTTTTGTTTTTTCTGTGGTCAGAAATTATTTTAATATTATCTTCTATCTTTGTTATATGATAAATATGCATGCATTAGTTTTCTCATAATTTTTAATCTAGACTGTCGTGACTGCATAACTGATTTCTAAAGAATTCTTTATGCTTAAACAAAAGAAATTCTTTAAAATGAAGAAGAAAAATGTATCGATGTAAGCGCAAATCAAATCCCCCGGGTAAGTATCTGAGGCATACTAATTTGTTGCAAAGTACTAATTGATTCTTCAACCCCAACTCTAATTTAATGACATCCATTGTTCATTCATATTGTTAACATAAAAGCTTTGCATATAATAAAGTTTTCTTCGAGAAAAAGCGACTGAAGATTAAGATTAATAATTAAAGTCCTTTTACAATTTAAAAAGAAAACTATCACAAAACAAATGAACAGGAAAATATGTAGAAGTTGTTACAAAATGAGGAGTAGATACTGAAGTAAAATCATTTTCTTTTCATCTATTTCCTCTGCCTACTGTGAATCCAATTTTTTGCTTGTCATTGATTATTACTCAACCTAAATTACTGGGGTTAGACTTATATGCAAAGGTAAATATATGTGAGAATATTCTTTTTAAATACGACATACCTGCAAGGCAGAAGACAATTTATATTAAAAGACTAAGATATACATTTTCCATATCTTAAGAAATTATTCAAAACTGACATGACTAACTTTATTTCAAAAAAACTACTTATGTTCAATATTGTATTTGTCTCAACTACTTCCCGATGACAGGTCACTGAAGGATGTTTTATAGAGGTTATATTTTTCAAATAAAAATTAGGTATTAGTTTTAAAAATATTCTAAAAGCTGAATTATGAATTCTACACTTACTTCTGAGTGTCTAAGCCAATGAAAAGTTTTCATGCAGTTTTAGTTCCTTTTAAATGTTTAAAATATCATGAAATGTACTAAACTGAGAAAAATAACATTAATAAAACCAGCATAATAAAAGAGACGATATGAATGGTTTCATTACTTCTAGAAATCAACCTGAATATCCTCCGTTCAAAAGGCTTGTCATTAACTCAGTAAATCCGCAAATAACGCTGAATTTGTTTTGAACTAATGATATAATTAACACCGGAAATGTTTTATGGGATATCTATTAAGAAATTTGGAATATTTTTAGACTTCACTGTATAAATGTTACTTACATTTAAAACATAATGAATTTGTTTGCAAGTATGAAGTGAATTTTAAATAATTATATAGCCGATTTTAATATTAGTAACCAACACATTATTTTTATTTCGTTGCTTTTACGTTACCTGAAGTATGAGTGTAAGAAAAAAGAAAATTGAACATAGAATAGAGTGCGTCAGAAGCAGTTTCGCCCAACAACTCAAATTGCTACAAAACCAAAACTTGAGCTAAGATCTTAAATAGCCCCATAAAATCAGTTCAGAAATATTTAAACTGCCAGTTGTATACATCCTTCTTTAACATTGTGGACTGGCGCTACATAATCGCAAACAAAGAAAAGTATCAAGTAACAGAAACCACATTACTTGAGCACTACCAAAAATAGAAACAACTAAAAGGAATATTGACTCGAAGACAAAATAATGATATAAACCTGATGTTGGCATTATGCTGGAAAGAGCGATAATAGCTATTGGATTCGATGAACCTGTTTGTTCCGGAAAAATTGTTTTACTAGAAAAATTTCATAAATTAAAGTCGCTGAATCCCAAATGCGTCCTTCTAGGGAAACCGGTCAATATTTTACTATTAGACGAAATAAATGAAAGTTTGTTTCACATACACAAATAATATAACGATAAATGAATTTTACTTCTATAATGATAACTACAAAATAATAAACTATCATGAAATAAGAATAGTCAATGCTGGAATACGAATTTTATTTTTTGTTTGCCTAACACAGAAACAGAATCGGTTTAGAAAATCTTCAAGCGTTCAAGAGGTTAAATATCTGATCTCTCTCTAAGGTGATTTTTTTATTATTAGGTTGGTGCAAAAATAATGACGTAATAATGTTGTTTTTTGACGTTAAAGAATACGTCAAAAAACGACACTATTACGTCATTATTTTTCTCACCAACCTAATATAATGAATACTGCCCCCTTCAACGCTTGAAAAGTGCATTGATATTGACTATTCACATAGGAATTATCAATACGACAAAATAAAAGACTTTTGCTTGATTCAAGTGTTTGCTTGTCAAGAAAAACAATAAAACTTAAAGAATCTTGTAACAGGGAAGAGCAAGTGTCAACAGCTACAAATCACATATGGAGTTACATTTTATGGTATTATTGAAGTGAACAAATATAGAATTTGCTATCTAAATGCAAATATAAATTAGAAATCATGGAACACAGTAAACGAGTGTTCGGTTTTAGAAAGAATTTTTCTTTCTTTTTTCTTTTTTCGGCATAAGTTGACTTCAGTTTAGAAATAGTTGTGCGTTACTTTATAATTATAAAAACAGAATAGTCATGAACATTGATTTCTTTCGCTTCAATCGGCACTTCTCTGGGGAATTACAATATCTCAAAATATATTACAAATTTCAACCAAGGTATTTTATGTAGATAACGTCTTATGGCAAGTAGTCTTATAGTCCTTGATATCATGACATTATATATATATATATATATATATATATATATATATATATATATATATATATATTAGAGTGGTGCAAAAATAATATCGTTTTCTCACAGAGTAACATATGTGAGAAAACGACATTATTTTTGCACCAACCTAACATGTATATATATATATATATATATATATATATATATATATATATATATATATATATATATATATATACATATATATATATATATATATATATATATATATATATATATATATATATATATATATATATATATATATATATATCATTTACAGGGAATATGCATATCGGAGTATATGCTCTGTTTAGGTTTTAAACAGAAGTTATTTTTGTCTACCTGCGAAGTTTTATTTTAAAATGCGCCTTCTGGTTTTATTCGAAATCCGTGTCTAACAACGGTTTCTCGAGCAAAGAGGAACGCAATTTCGAATCCTGCCTCATGGCGCATTTTGCTTGAATCAGATTTCTCGAATATTCAGGATGATAGACGACAATAAATACTGTTTAAAAAGTAAACGGAGCGTCAACTGAAATATGAGTATCCATTATAAAAGGCCTTTAAATATTTATCAGAATAATAAATATAAATCAATTACTACATTACAAATACACAAACATGTACACACACACACACACACACACATATATATATATATATATATATATATATATATATATATATATATATATATATATATATATATATATATATATATAAAATAAAAAGGCTTAAATACTAATATTCCATGGTCAGAATTTATTCCATTGGAATCGTAAATACGATCCAATTCATCAGACCTACAAATTCAAAAGAAAACAGAAAAAGCAACTCCGGAAATAAAAAATGAAATTTAGTGAGTGTAAGTATGAGAGTGTGTGACGAATGTTAAAGTAAATGAAAGCTATAGAGAGGGGTAACAGACGAGAGAAGAACAGGAGAAGAGCAGGAAGGTCTAAAGATGAGGGTGGGCGACTAAAATGTAACAGAGAGAAGTTTTAAAGAGGGGAGTCAAAGACGGTTTAAGTGAGAGAAATATGAATGTTGTCGGATGTCTAATACATTAAAGATGTAACCGGAAAGGATACATTTTGTGGTGACATACACACACAATAGACGATCTAATCTTAAAGATCTGAATAAGAGAGAGAGAGAGGAAAAGAAAAGAAAAAGGGGTTGGGGGAGAGAAATGGGGCGGGGGAAAACTAAAACTGAAAGGCATTTATTGAAAGGGCCGCTGTGTAATTAAGAAAATTTGACAAAATTAATATCGACTACAGGTTACAAATCAAAGATAAACATATAAAAAATAAATATAGCGATTATCTAATCTAGCAAGGACCTATATTTTTATGTTCAAAAACTCATGTGTATACACACATGCACAACAACATATTTACATTTACACGTACATACATACATATAGCCGTGTACACACATACACATACATATACCCATGTACATATATATATATATATATATATTCATATACATATATATATATACACATACATACACATGCATATATATATATATATATATATATATATTTATACATACATAAACACACACACATACATACATATACACATACATCCATACACCTCCACTCCTACATATATATATATACATTTACACACATATATACATACGGACATACACATACGTGCACATAAACATATATACATAAAACCTTACATCTCCATACAATTACATACACCCATCTAAACAAATAAAAAATGTATCCCTTTATCTATAAAAGATAAAGGTTAGAATGTTTATTCAAGTCTTACCACAACATTTCTATCCATATTTACTTGCATTTTTCTTCCCGAATTCTTTTGTTTTATTATCCTTTCTCCTGACTGAACTGTTTGTGTTTTAGTGGTACTAAGACCTTATACCAAGTGAAATGACTAAAACAAGTTGCCCAGGTTCAAGAGGGAGAGAGAGAGAGAGAGAGAGAGAAAAAGAGAGAGACGCAACTTGAAATCTTAACATTTCAACTGCCATTCTTCCCTGTTGGAATAAATTTCTTTTCTTGGTATTCTGTGTTACCTTTTCTCCAAATATGGCAGTGTTTATTTTGACCAAACAATTCTATCTTTGATATCTTTCCAATGAATGGTCTCCGAGAATGTCTCTGGTTTGTTCAAGCGTTCTCTGGCAAAATTTAAACCGGCAGCTTTGTTCTTCGGTTTTCCTTCTAGTAACCCTCTAATGAATGAAATCTCTATTCGATTCCCGTCTGATTGTAGAGTATGTACATTTACTTTAAATGCTGCCAGAGATGCTTACATTTCTCTCGATGTAACGCGTTAATTGGCACTTAGATGATGTTATTTTTGTATAGTTTCGATGGACGTCAAATTCTAGACAGAGATGAGGTTGTGTTGAATGTTCTCTAACTGTAAATTATTTGTCGTGCATTTGCTGAATGAATCTGCAATCATTTTGGTATAGTCTTATAGCTTTCCCCAGACTCATGAAAATGACGTCACTTATTCCTGATAACTTCATATCTCACCCATCCCATCGTATTTCAGTTGTTCCTTTTCCCCACTCCACTCTTTTCATCGGCATTACCCAACCGATTTACTAAGGATGTATCATTTGATTGGTCGGCTTAGATTGACTGATTAATTAATAAATTAAGCCACCCCAAATGTGTTTCAGCAGAATTTATTACCTACTTAGCTCCAACAATATAGAGGAAGTTCTTCTGGGCGTGTACGATTTTCGGTTTAGGGAGAATATATATATATATATATATATATATATATATATATATATATATATATATATATATATATTATAAATAGTTAAAATACGTCCTTTTTTATTTGTGTTCAATATTTAGAAAGTATACTTTAGATATCAGTGCTTAGGCACTTATTTAATAGTTTATTTAAATTTTCTTTGATAAAATTGAAAGAAGAATTAAGAATATTATTGTTCGTCCGGATCTAGCATCCCGGCTTCAATCAGTAACCCACCGCCATAAAGTTGCCTCCCTGTACATTTTCTCTAAAAACGTTTATGTCAATTATTCAGATGAGCTCTTCGCTGAACCTGAACTTTATGAATTTAAGCACATAGAAGGTCTCTTAATTTATAGTTGAGTTGGCTAGAGGTAACTGTATGTTCTCTGGTAACAGTTTAATTTCTCGTACCTCTCGCATGTGGGAATCTATTTCGGTCCAATTCTTTTCCGTTAATTCAAAAATTTAAATGATATATCAATTGTTGTTTTCTGTCTTGCTGATTACTCTTCTTTTGTTCTTGCTTCTTGGTAATGTTTCTGTTTTCTAATTCTTCCATATCCAGTAACCTGTTGTGTCATAATGGCTTTATTGCCTTGCTTGGGGTGAACTAGATTAAAAAAAAATAAGAATGACCATATCTTGCTGGAAGGGATGACAACTTTTCAAGTGGCACTAAATTATTTTCTCGGTTCATTTTCCGGGTTGATTCTTATTGCTTTCAGAATAATTCTTTTTGTTTTTCTATCTTGTCACTATCCGCTTGTTTCGCCATTGAAGGAACCCAGAATAAATGTTTATGCTGCTTTATTCTCATCTTTTTCTCCGAAAAATGATTTATTGATTTGAGTTTTTACAGGTTATCAACACTTTATCGGTTATTTAAACCCAGAAAATATTTTGACAGTTTAAAAAGTTGTTTTTTTTTATGTTTTTTTCAGATAATGATGATTTAGTGTTATGTCTTGTCAATTAACACATACCTGGGCAGAAGTCGATTCATAACTTTCACAAAAGTATTTGAGTGTAAGTGAATATAAATCCAACTGGAATTGGAACTCGCCACTCCGATAAACAATTCTGAGCCATTAACCATTACACCTTCCGCACCTCCAAGCTCACAACACCTGGTATTCCTAAGTCATTATGTATCAAGGTAGTAACCATGTTCAACGTTGCTTCAATTCAACGGGATATGGCCGTATGCCCCGAAAAACAAACTTAATATACAGGCAGCAACAAATGATGGAGAATTCGCGTGAATATAATCCTTCTTCATTCATACATCTAATCACAATTTTGATAATTTTACGGTAATAATTTGTTTTTTGATTCTTTCTTTCTTTTTTTAATTTCTAATTCGATTAAGTTTCAAATAATCGAGTGTGCACGCATATAAAATTTAGCAGTTCCTTACAGCTTTGTAAAAATCACACAGACCAAAATTCAGATTAGAATGTAATTTCTTAGATTATACACAGCATGATCTATATTAATTCATTAAAATACATACACATATATTATTACGTCAGCATAAAATGTTTTAATGCGTATAATCACAAATATCTGTACACACAGACACACGCGAAACACACACACATACCCATATATGAATATATATGCATGGTTTTAATCGCCTTTATATATATATATACAAGAAGCAATATAAATTCAAGGAATTTTGCTAATAGTGGCGATAAATTAAAGTTCAAAATATCGACGCAACCTTTATGTAAGCTGTATTACTCTACTGAAAACTCTGTTTCATTTTGTAACTGTTGATTTGATGATTCGTTTTCTACAGCTTATCAACATTTTACAGTTTATTTTAATCCAGAAAATATGTTTAGATTGTAAGATTTTTTTTCCTTTTGGCAAGAGGCGATAATAATTCTTTAGTTATAAATGTCTTATTAATTAACATATATCTGGGAGAAGAGATGGATTCATAACATTCCCAAAGGTATTTGTTCGTAAGAGAATATCACGAAGCAACGGGAACTGAAAAACAGCTCTCCGATTGACAATTCCGAGCCATGATCTAACCACACATCCAAGTTTTCAGTACCTGATATTTCCAAGCGGTCACCCATCTAGGTGTTGAGCAGGCTCGACTTTGCTTAACATCAGTAATCATACGAGAATCGGTGTTTCAACGTGATGTGACCGTAAAAATGAAATGTAACAATGTAATGTATTAGGTTGGTGCAAAAATAATGACGTAATAATGTCGTTTTTTGACGTATTTTAACGTCAAAAAACGACATTATTACGTCATTATTTTTGCACCAACCTAATAACATTAACTATATTGAACTTTACCTTTTTTTTCAGCATTCTTTTATGCAATTTCATAATTACATCTTTTCAAATTTGTTCTCTTTCAAAAAGATACGTCGTATATAACTTTTACGGTATTCGATAGGACTTATTGAAAATTTTTTTTTAAAAAAGCTGTTAAAACGAATATACATGTTTTGCTGATAGTGACATATCTGTTGAATACGACGGATGATTTCAAACATCCTAGCTTGTATCTGCTCGCCTGTGAAACATAAGATGTGTAGTATTATAAATTTGGTATATATCTGAAACTTTCTTTTACTTATACTTTCCATCGATAACTATCTTCATTTAATCGCTTTGGGACGAGAACATACACGAATCAATGAGTTTCTTTTTTTCTTTGGAATTAGGTCATAATAGAGGAGTAATATACACAGCACTTGTTTCGTTATATGAAGATCAGTGTTTATATTATTTAATCGAAGTTTCAGTCATTTTCTCCCACGATCTCGTGCCTTCACTGTAAAAGTTTCATTGTCCGTTGCTCATCAAAGCTTGTAGTCAACAAGTAAAGGCTACACATCAACGCAAGTAAATATAAGCAAACTGATTTGGAAATGGTTCGTCTACTGGATATACCTATCGACCTCAACCCTATTGCCCAACACTGTAATATTGTTTTGCAAGACATTTAGACAGTGATGTTTCTTGATAATATCTTCTACATAAATTACTAAAATTTGTCTTTTGTGCATTTGTCGTATTTTTTTTTATTTTCCTTATACTTAATTATTGTTTAGATTTCATAAGTTGAAAAATATCAACATTTATTGCAAGAATCAATTAAACAAAAATAAGTTAATGCAATCATTTTCAAAATTGCTCGCTGTAACAAATGTCATAACAAAAACATTAACGATCATTTTGAATGAAGTCAGTTAAACGCTCCTATTGTTACATAATTACAAAAATAGAACGAATTTATCACAACTTTTTAGATAACGTATTACTTTTAAACTAAATACTATGACATCTATTATTTTTCACAATCACATTTACCCAGATCTTTTATAGAAAATGTTATGCATGTGTGTGTATTAGTATTACGTTGATATAAATGTCTATGAATATATATATCCAAAATATACCTATATTCATAAATGAATTGTGATTTGTAATAAGAAAGGACGAGGAAAAATATTATTGTTTCATGTTATGGTCACAGACATGGAACACAGTTGGCTCGGGTGAACCGACTTTACTGAAGTATTTTTCGAGAATAAAATCCAAAAGGATTTTCAATTTTGATATGATGTGTTACTATTCTCACCTGTATGCAAAAAAAATATTTGAAATGTGAGAATCTATATTTTCGTATTTTCCTTTATTATTGGTTAAAACTAAAATTTACAAAAATGAGATGATCTTCAGTTGGAAATATAATATATTTGACTTGCCCCTTATTTACAAAGTGATTAATATGAAAAATCCCTGAATTTAAGATAAAAATATATTATTTACGAGTATCAATGATAGTTAATTCAGTATTTTTCCAAATATAAAATGGATATATTTGCCTAATATACTTTTAAAAGTATCGAATATTGATTTTATTTCATAAAAAATCGATCGTATACATGAAGCAGTACGTAATAGAAATGGGATATAGTGCTGTTCCATAAAAAATACTAGCCAGGTTATTCAACTTTTCTGAAAGATAGATAGATATAAATAGATACGAACAGACTGACATAGATAGCAGATGTAGGTACTTTCATGAGATTGCTAAAAACAGAGCATAGCATGATGAAAGAGACGCCAAAGTTGATGAAAAAAAAATTTTAGCGTCTAAATGCTTATGTTATTATTGAGAGGAAAGATCAAATTATTTTTTAAATATTTTAAATTTTTTTTCCTTCTATTTAGAACATTGTAAATTTTGATTAAAAAAAACCTTGTTTCTCTTTTTATCAACCGAACCAATAAAATAACATAAAATTTTAGCGCGTTTTTTCCTGTATGTGACACATTAATTTGGAAAATCTTGTAAAAATAAAAATATTTGTTGGATTTTAGTGAAACTTTCAGAAACTATACACAAATGATGGAACTTATAAATATATTTTATTTTTAGTAAAGTCATGGCAGAAATATTTTTTTCATATGTATTACTTCCTCTAACTAATTATACGAAAACTCTATAATTTCAATTTTGAGGAGATTAATGATTATATTAGTTAAAAGTACAATGCTTTGCGGAAACCAAATCATTTTTTTTGTTGTTGTTGGAACCCCCCTACCTGAAAATCGTCCCTGAAGTGTAACATACAAAACTCAATAAAATAAAAATATGATTTAATTTCAAAAGCTTTTAATAGCTTTTATTTATTTCAATGAACATGGACAATATTGTCTGAAAGCAAAAAGATATTTCGATGAAAAATGAATTTTTAAAACAATTATTTGTTATTTCTGAAATTTTTTTTTTTTATTTTTACATTATGTTGCTAATTCTTCTAAAATTAGGGAAAAGTTTGTAGAACTTAACGAATTTTGTTATTAAGTAGATATATATTTACAGATTATAATTTCCAAAGCTTATTACAAACTAACGACACCCCGTATATTAAAAAAAATAATTTTTGTCAATAATTTTACCAAATGAAATCTACGGAAGCCGGAAGTATTGTGCGTGCAATAAATAAAAACCGTCATCAGTGCAGCACTTGTATCTTTTTTTTTTTTTATAAGCAGGTCCGCTTAAAAAAATATGTCCATTCTGTCCGTCCGTAGGGGAACTCGAATCTCACGTCAGTTGTCAATAATTGATAGACGGCATCAATTCGCACTTGTCAATTCGCGCGAGGTTGAGATTGGCTCTCATTTATCTTAAAAAAACCTTTTTCTACGTAAAAAGTAAGTAAAAGTTTATTTTAAATTATTTTAAATAAACTTTAAATTTTCTAAATTTTTTCGAATAAATTTTGAAATACGTATAATTAATTTTTAAACGAATTTTAAACGAAGAATTGAACTTATTTTAAAAAAATTTTAAAATGGCTTAAATCGATTTTTTTTTTCGTTATTTCGTAAACAAGATTTGTAACTAAAATTTTAGACATGCTAAGTATGAGTAAAAAATTTCAAAAAATATTCAAGAAATACTTTAGTGTTTCTTCTCAATAATGAAATATACATTTAACACGAAGAATTTTTTTTCATTAATCTTCAGACCGTTCTTGTCATATTATCGATTTTCATGAAGTTACCTAGATAAATAGATTGATTGATTAATTATTTTTTTAAATTTTTAAATGGAGTAGAATTACGTATACTATACTTCATATACTAAAAATACTGATGAATATCAAAATTATTTTAATCACTTGCAATCACTTTGTTTTTACTTTCAGGAATAATTCGTGTTAAATAACGGGGTTGACTCGGCTATCTAGATTTCAGTTGTAGGCTTTCTTAAAAGAGGAATATATTGAATTTAAAACAGTGATGTAAACAATAAGAAAACACTCCATTTCTTTCACAAGAATCGATGAGAATTCACATATAAGAAATAGAATTCAATGGAGAAAAGTATGTTTAAAAATTTCTCAGAAGGAAACTATCTTTGCACGAATTCAGGTAAGAAAATAATTATTCCTAAATATAAACGAAGCATTTATTTGTGTGTACAAATTGCTGAACGGTATGTTCATAAAAGTATATTGGCATAAGTTAAAATAGTAAAAATGAATGAACTGAGAAGAAAAAAGCAATCATGTAAGTGTAATTAAAACAAAAGGTTAGAAAAATAAAAGAGGCAGAGGAAAAGCAATGTTGAAATATAAAAGCAGTGGAAATTATAAGAATGAAGAAGCTAGAGGGAGAGAGAAAGAGAACAAAATTATTATAAATGAGAGAAAAAGATGTATAATTAAACAGAATATTAATCAGAAAGATAGAAAGCAAAATAAAAAAAATAATAAAAGTTTTCACCAAGAAATAAAATGTGTATGCTCTATCATGTTCAATTCTCAAAAGTAATCTGTGGCATGTATTGTATGCTAATGAATATTTTAATTTTCCATACTAAATGAAGCATCTAATGAATAATTTATTTTCTCTGGTGTTTCAACATTATCTTCATTCAGCACACATTTGTCTCATGTGCATATACGCAAATTTCCTCTCGAGGTTGTCCATTCGATTACAAATAATAAAAAATCTTCAGAGGAAGTTGTTACTCTCCCTAAGTGTATTTAGAAATGATAACAAAGAAATAGAATAGTGAGAACGAACTAACATATTTTAAATAATATTTTTATTGTGTCATCATTATTGCTGTGGGCTTTGAAGATCACTCAGTGGTTGCGATATGCTTTTGTAAATTACATTGTAAATTGTTCTATTTTATGATGAAACATATAAAGAATAAAAATAAAAATGTTGTGATTTGAAGAAAAAATAAATAAAAGAGATATTACAAACTCTTTGAACGCAGAATTTTAATTGGCTACATGCGAAATAATGATGAAGATTTAATATATCTGCGGCAGTGTAGGCTTTGTCTTTTCATTAACAGAGCTGAATCTTCCTCTGCTGATTTTTCTCAATAAAAATTTATGATGATCAATTTTTGCTAAATGTTCTTTCTCATAAATATTTGCTTCTGTCCATTAGATGTCTTAATGGTTATTTTTAGAAATCAAGTGACATCAAGCCTCTCGCATAGTGCATGTTTACTGACAGGTATACAGTGTCTATCATTTCAATATCTAGCATATCAATCTTCTTCTACGTACCTTGTTTCTTTCAGGAAATTGGAGATCTCTACAATGTCATATCCTTTATCGCTATTAATGAATTTTGTCATTTTGTTATCTTTCTTAAACCTTGATCCGCTATCCATTTACTAAAGGTCGCTGAGTAGATTATGTGTTGATTTCTTCTGTCTCTTTTCCCTTCAATCTGTTCTGTGAGTGTACTATTTTCCAAACCTTCTTTGCTCATTATGGGCTATAGAAATGTCAACTGTCTCATCTTGATCCGAATAAAACAATAAGACCAGTTAGAAAATTAAAGCAGGAAATGTACAGGTTAAATGTTAATATTTTAAGCATATATGAAACTAGGTTGAAAAGCAACGGAGATTTGGTCAGTAACTAACGTAGGAACATCTACACAGGCGAGGAGAAAAATCAAAGAAGAGTGGGACTTATATTAGACCAAGATATGAAGAAATGTGTTTTGGAATAGTGTCACTAAATTTATTCTGTTTATTTTCTCTAACTAAATATTAATATTTTCACAATAAAATTCGTATTAAAGAAATGATTTTGGTCACATTTTTATCGATTGATTTGATTTTTACAAACTATTTACCTTTTGCAGGTTATTTAAAGCCAAAACGTATGTTTGCATTGTAAGAATGATTATTTTTTTTTAGTGAGCGAATATTGCATTAACAATTTTTGGAAATAATTATTTTCTGTTGCAATTCTTACTATTGAACTCCTAGATGGGGAAGAAAAGTGGGATTCATATCTTTCCAAAGGGTATTTTCACATAAGTGAATATAACGAACCTGACTGGAATTCGAACTCGGCTTTCCGATTTCTCATTCTAAGCCATTATCCATTACATCACATGCACATACAAGCTTACAGCACATGATATTACTAAGCTGTCACCTATCAAGTTACTGACCAGGCTCGACTTTGCTTTATTTTGGTGATTGTACGAGAACCATCTATTTATATGAGCAATATACCATGTTGGTTTATGATTATATTTGCTGATCCTTATAAAAAATATTGGAAGCAACTTGTTTGTGTTGGTTAAGATTTTACTATATTTAAGGCTAAATCGAATATATTTTTTATTTATTAATCGAAAAGACAATGGCGACATAAATATATCTGCGATAACCAAAACATATCATGTTATTAGGTTGGTGCAAAAATAATGACGTAATAATGTCGTAATAATGTCGTTTTTTGACGTATTTTTAAGGTCAAAAAACGACATTATTACGTCATTATTTTTGCACCAACCTAATATTTTATTTATAGATTAATATTGGCGTGTTGACATTCATCAATTTTTAAACAGTGTTATTGTGAAACTTTTTTACGTTATGGGGGTTTTATTTATTTAAATATGTATATTTTCCATTACCCTTCAAACACATGTTTTCTATTATATTGATATGTGTAAAAAAGCTGGTGTCTGTTTCATTAATTTTGCATCTTTGAATTATTGAGGAAAGAAGTACAATATTCCGGTTTTAATATCTGAAGAGGCATCACTTTTATACTAAAACCTGTGTATTTTTTCTTTATAACTGAAAATATATCATGTCCAAGGACTTAAAATATTTCCCTGGATTTGACATGGCCATCAATTCCGATGAGACTTTTAAATTTAGCATTCCAATACTAAGAGAAAACGTAATGACATTTAGTTATTTTGTTGGTGTTGTATATTTTCAGGAATGACTCAATCTCTAGCCGAGACATTAGGTCCGTCCAAAGTAGCGCTACATTCATCACTTAATATAACTGTTGTCAAATGAGCTTATATGTACTTCTTCGCCAAAAGTAGAAGTTTCTCTTTCTGAAGCTTCCCTGAAATTGAGAGTTTGTTTGGTTTATGTTTTTAAACAATATGAATAAAATGTCAATTTACATTCGAAACACCATTTTTTTTTCAAATATTTCCGTCTAGATCACTCAGCTTCGATTATTTATAAACGTTTGAATGTTTAATCTAAGCTACGATTATTCTTCTTATCAATTTCATTTTTAATTGATGTGATATTTGTTTATAGTTCATATTTAATATAAGTTTGTTCGCCTCACTCAACAGAATCACAATATCTTTTTTGAATTGAGTGTTAATGATAATATTATTTACCAGCAATTAGACAATTGATAACAATAATTCTCCTATCATATATATATATATATATATATATGGTATGTATTTATATATATATATATATATATATATATATGTATATGTAGGTATATATACAGACACACAAACACACACATATATATATAATTATATCTATCTCTATCTATCTATCTATCTATCTGTCCATCCTTCTATCTATCTATCTATCTATCTATCTATCTATATATATATATATATATATATATATATATATATATACGCCATAAACAGAGAAAACTTATTTTTAATATTACCACACATGATAACAGTTAAAAGAAAAAATGAAAGCGGGCTAGCTACCCGATTTCAAACCTCGCTCAGCAGTTGTAGTCCACATTACATAGGAAGAGCGACTCAAAGTCTGAACTTTAGGATTAAGTAAAACGTGCCTACATAAAGTCTGGAACTCTAGTTATTTTGCTTCAGATTTTCTAATACAAACGGGTCTTCTATCGCGGAACATCTTATAAATAACCACAAGTAGGCTGATAATTTCAGTGTGAACTGGTTTTCCATCTTGAGTAGGCCCCACTCTAATTATTACCTAAAAATACGGGAAGCCTTATATATTCAATCTATGAAAGCTTGTCTCTTTAAACAGACTGATTTAGTCTTTGGCCTCCAAGGGGTTATATTTATTTTTTCTCTTTCATTCCCCATTACTCTTATTGTTAATATATACTTATTTATTAATCTCGATTTAGCTCTGTTGACCGAGGTTCGAAACCGGTTAAGCTAGCCCGTTTTACATTTTTTTAACTGTTATCATGTATGGTAATATAAAAGATAAGTTCTCTATTTATGCCGGTTCTAAACATTTGTACCACCAATAAGGAATGATGACCAAATCATGAGTTGCTTAATAAAAGCGCAACTATCAAAAGGTATTGTAAAAGTTTCCAATATAAATATGATTTGAGATTCATATGGTATATCTTTCATGTAGCTATAAATAGATCATGACATTCTTACAAATAATTATTAATATTACATTTATTGGTGAAAATTTGCATAATAAAACTTGGGAATGTTTTCAACTTGTTTGTTTGATGACCAATTTGTATGTGGAAGTTCCAAAACTCTCATTTTAATATTTATCGAGATTGCTTCTTGTTATTTTTCATTAGCCTCGTTGAATCCATATTGATTTCACAGTAACTATTGTATTACAAATCTATTTTATTTATGTATCAGTGAATTACTAGAGAGGAACATTAATTACGAGTTTTGTATCGAATCAATTTTACGATTTCATCATGGTATTTTGTTGTCTAGCAATGTATAATTGTTTAAACAGAAGAACTGGATAGTTAAAATTAAACAATTTTATAAATATTTATAAGATAAGATTGAAAACTGGGAAATAACATTACAAAAATTTTCCCACAATGTTAGGGTTGCGTACCCTATTTATACTTAAAACAAATTCTAAAATAAATATGTGTTGAGCTACTAGACAACAAATACATCTCAAGGATGATCCCATTAGACATGTCAAAGACTTTTCAGATGTAGCATAGAGGATTAGTGTACAAGCTCTCAAGCTAGGTAAGCGTTGGAAAAGTCTTCTCAATTATCAAGTCCTTCCTAATTGGCAGGTTCCTGAAGTTACTTGTCAACGGCCATTCCCCCGAGGCCAAAACGATCTAGACAGAATTCCCCTTAAGCCTTGATTCTCAATCCCAACCTCTTTCTAATTTACATGATTGATCTGCCTAAAGGGTATACACCTCCAAAACCCGAGATGACCAGCGTTTTGTAGCTTATTTCTGCTTTTACCTAACTTTAACAGCTCATTTCAGGGAAAACTGACTGGTCACATTCAGTGCCTCGAAAACCAAACTACTAGCTTTCCATTATTCCTGAGCACATTGATCGATGAATGGTTGTTATTTCAGAGAGCGTTTATTTAGCCATAAACATAATCCAAACCTCAAGGGGAACTCATACATACGACCCATCGCTAAAGATACTGGGGAAACAGATGGGTCCTTTAACATCTCCAATAATCATATGACACCTCTTGCTATCTTCTAACATGCTAACTGTACAAGAGGCAAATCAGACCAAAAATGAAGAACTACTGCCCAGTCTTTTCTTTCCAGTCTCGATAGAGTTCAAACATGTCACCGTGTCCTTGTGGATGTCGAATTATAACCCCTTTCCTACATACGAAACGTCGCAAGTCTCTCACTGCGCTGTCACTATTTCCATGGAAAGCGTTCAAAGAAACTGCGTTCCTTAAGTCCTACACGGCCGAAACCCCATCATGCCAGGCACATTGTATCGAATAATCTTCCTTTCCTTTGTATTCCATTGGTGAGATGTAATTTTTGGCTCGAACAGATTCTTTCCACTTTGAGGGTGATCATCATTGTTACAAAAATAATTTTATCTGTACATACAGCTGAAACTACATCAAAGTTGTTATGACATAGCGGACGGTTTATCTCTTCTTAACCGAATTTCTTCTGAAAGTTAATCCTGAGGTGATAACTAAAATGAATGTTTCCCTATGGATATAAAATAATACATTTTATATTACTCACTATGAACATTCATATTTAATGGAAATTAAGAATATTAAATGTGTTTTTCAAGATATAATATTCAAGGAAAAACGGGTGAAATCTTTATTGCTAAAGTTTTTCATCATTTTAAGGATGTGTTGAACTGTAACGGTTATTTACTATGGTATTTATACACAGGGAAACTAAACTAGCATGAATTGATATGGCAACCAGTCTAGAAGAAAAACTATTCTTCTATGACTTCAGTAGGATTTGGTATCCTACCGACCCTAATGGATTACGAGATTCGTGTGTGGTACTTTGAGGACGTAGGCTTCAATTGCCCTCCAGAGTTTGTTTTTGTTATCTGCAAACACCGATGACATTTAACGGAGCAGTTATTTTTTTTTTTCATTGCTAACCATTGGACAAGGGATGGAGTCATACCTTTAATATATATGGATGCGCCTTCATCTGGGAAGAATTGTTGCTAAAAATGTGAAAATTGAATATAGGCTTTGGTATTAGATAGAAAAATCCACTCATTAATTACTACAAGAGCTTTACATAACATAGGCATGAGGTTATAAAATCCTTAAATTCTAGTTGTATTTTTTTAGGCGAGTAAATTTCTTATCCATTCACAAGGCACAAATAATTTGTGCGGGAGAAGTGATTTTTGGAATTAGCTCATGATAACATCACATGAGGAGTATTACTATATATTCTGTGCACATACACACACACGCAAACACACACGCATACACACATACATACATATATATATATATATATATATATATATATATGTGTGTGTGTGTGTGTGTCGGCTAATGTTTATTTTCCTATTTTTTTCTAATTGTTTAAGTTTACATAATGAAAACGTAACGTTTAAACAGCCAAGATTCAGAATAGAATTCGCAAGAAAAATTATATATTTTTTCGGAAGGAACTAGGTTAATTAAACAAGTTTTAATTAGGAATATGGAAATTTAATCAAGAGAAATGTATAATTATTCTTCTAGAAAAGTAAAATATATTAGTATCAGTTTTGCATTGTTGACAGAAAATATGCAAAAAATTGTGGATTATTTTGTAATCAAAATACACATTTTTCACCGAATTCCATAAGCTCGAAATAGTGACAACAAATTCATTAATAATTAAATGTGAGCAGGTGTTCCTTCAGACAGTTAAGTGTTGGTAGGTGACCGTCAGCTAAATTATGCATTTCTCCTTCTCTCTTCGTCTCTCTCTCTCTCATATATATATATATATATATATATATATATATATATATATATATATATATATATATATATATATATATATAAAGAACCTATAGGAAACGTATATCAATATAATATTTATAACTTTTATTAACGCTGCTTCAGAAATTGAGAAAAACAATCTCTCAATCTTTGAGGAAGCTTTGCTAAAAGCGAAAAATGTTAGATTGATATAAGTTTCGTATTTTTTCTTTTATTTTAGCATCCTCTCAGATTCCAATCCATGTTTGATCATCATTTGATCTTTAACATACACCAACATACACACATACATACATACACACATACATACACACATACATACATACATACATATATATATATATATATATCTTGTCATTTATTTTTCTTTTATATTATATGCAAATCATTATTTTAAGTGGTCCTTCTTTTTTAGAAATATGCTGGCACATGGTAATCAACTGAATCACAATGCATATATAAATTTTCTTAGCAAATTCCGTTTGATCTAAAATGTACATAAGAAAGTGGTTAAAATTACATAACAATCTACATCTTGCTTAAAATAGATGCTATTAAAAATCGTTGTTATACTTTAGGAGATATCTTTTTGTTTTCTCGCCCCAGTGATGCTATTTCCTGTTCGTTCCTACGTAAGCAGTCTATAGTGTTTCACTATCTGCTACAGGGACTGAACTCATGAGAGCAATGCATCTTTTAACAACATTTATATCCACAACGGTACTACGTTAACATATTTTCTCTGCAATAACAACGACAAGAATCAATATGATGACACTACTCTAAATAAAAGTACATTAACGATTTCTCCAAATACTGAAGGATGTGCATCTGTGTTTTATAGATTATGCAAAAGCGTATAATAAACTACATAACAATGAACTGTTGGAACTGCTAAGTAACCTTTATATATTTGGCAAGAATATTAGAATTATCCAGCACCATTATTGGTATCAACACGCCTGCATACAGATAAAAAGTGAATTCAGTAAATATACAGAAATAGAAAGGGTTAAGATTTAATAAAGATATGCTGAGACGATTCTGAGAGAATTAGAACCCTGCCAGGATTCATTATTGACGGACTCAATGTTAAAAACATAACATAGGCAGATGACACGGTCTTGATAGCAGGAATAGGAAACTACAAGAAATCCTACAGAAAGTAATGAAAAAAAGTAAGAAAAACGGACTAAACATCAACTACAATTACAAATTGCAGATACCAAAATCAAACAAGTAAAACAATATAAATCTTTGGTAAGTGTTTAATAGAGGAAGGAATGTGCAACAATGAAATCCGGGTGTGCATATCAGTCTTCTCATATGATATTGATTGTTGTACAGTCTCCTGATAGATGAAGAAGAGACTTGAAGCAACGGAAATGTGGTTCTACAGAAGGATACTGAGAATACCATGAAGTGAACATTTAAGCAAGGAAGGAGTTTTAGAGAAAATTGAAACAAATATGACACGTATTCTTAGCAGTTGAAATTTATAAGCCTATAAGGACAGAGGGTTTTGAAACTTTGATATTCACAGGACAGATTTAAGGGGGACAGGGGAAATCAACACAACCTATCTCGTTAACTTTTGGGAGATATAAAAAGATTAAAATTATCAAGAACTAAAAGGACAGGATATTATGGAGAGCCACAACTTTCTGAGGGGTTTTAGCATGTGGAAGAACCGTTTCTAATCTTAAAAATGAAATATGAAATAATTTCCTTCATTTACTATTGAGATTGATTGATAGAGTAATGATTTCATGGAGTGATCTGATTTTAAATAGAAAACCCTATCTTAAATATTAATATTTACTACATCGGCGATTTTCTCATTTTTACCCCAGGAAATACATATTCACAAGGACATGTAACTATCATTGTTATTTTATATTTATTTGTTTATATTATATAGAACTATAGATAGATAGATAGATAGATAGATAGATAGATAGATAGATAGATAGATAGATAGAACTCTAGATAGATAGATAGATAGATAGATAGATAGATAGATAGATAGATAGAACTCTAGATAGATAGATAGAACTCTAGATAGATAGATAGATAGATAGATAGATAGATAGATAGATAGAACTCTAGATAGATAGATAGATAGATAGATAGATAGATAGATAGATAGATAGATAGATAGATAGATAGATAGAACTCTAGATAGATAGAACTCTAGATAGATAGATAGATAGATAGATAGATAGATAGATATTGCGTGGTTGAATACTTTAGTTTGCATTAAATTCGGTAAATAGATTTCATATAAATCTATGCATGCAGTGACAAAAGCAAAAACAAAAATGCAATGTATATGGAGAGACAACCGAACACGTACAAAAACATAAACATTATATTGTATTCGTAAATATAATGCTTTTTACCAGATAGAAACTGCATATTCATTTGTTTGATTTCCGCCACAACCTCTATATTTCGAGATGAGACAATAAAAACAAATATCCAAGTATAGACATTTACTTTATATTCAGTTTGATGTACTTACATTCTATGCATTTACAAACATACACATATATACTCGAATGAAACAAAATATATATTTCACGAGATAAAATGGAGCTTTAAAGCGTGGATGAAATATTAATAATAATAATAATAATAATAATAATAATAATAATGCTGCGCAAGACCAGAAAATAATAGGAAATTTAGTCAAATATCATATATAATATGTAGATCCAATATGAAGGTTCTATGACAAATACCAGGAAACCATAAAAAATCTAATCTCAGGATGTTCTATACTTGCACCAAGTGAATAAAAAATCGTCACTATTCAGTTTGGCAATAGTTCCACTGATCAATGTGCAGACACTTTTGAAAAGATATTAATAAACATCTTTGAAAAGATATTTCAAATTTTCAGAATTTCTTCTAAGTTTGGTGAATAAATGGTGAAGTAAGGAGATTTTCTTTTGTTTACGATCTTTTAATTTGGTATTGTCGTGAATGTGATCAAAATAATTTTACAATGTTAGTTATTAAATCAGTTTTTATTTTGAGCATTTGTCTACATTGTCAAATGCATGACGTTTGCACATTTCCCAGAATTCTACTTCACAGCAACGATCTTTTTTATGTACTTCTGAAATTAATTTGCGACATTTACATATTATATGATTAATATTTTAATCTTTTTGTGAGTACGAAGATAGTTACTATCTAGTAGATTATTTTGCGTAATTCTGATCGTATTAGCAAATTATTTTCTTGTGGGCGATGATTTTGTTTTTTCAGTCAAGGAAATACCTAAATTGTATATAATTTTCAGCAGTCAACTATCTCATTCCAGGAGTAAATACCTGTCCATTCTACATATTCGGAATAAAAATTATTTCTAATCGCTCATAATGAAATTGAAAAATCATATAGGTTTACATTTATGTGAATAAAATATTACGCCGCATCATCCAAAATATATTCTTACCAGTAGCTATAGTAGATTCTGTTGTGCATGAAACTCTGAGTCGTGCTACTGGTGAGAGATTATATATATATATATATATATATATATATATATATATATATATATATATATATATATATATATATATATATATCTGTGTGTGTGTGTATATATATATATATATATATATATATATATATATATATATATATATATATCGAGAGCGAGATTAAGACATGTTTATGCCTTCTTATATATATATGTACACAATGTCACTGTATTACTTCAGAAGTGATTTTTCGTAGATACACGTGATTGAATACACGGTTTGTTTATTTAAAACAATCTATTACATATAATAATAATAATAAAGTTAATGATCACAGTTGAATTAAACCAGGAAACAGTATTAAAAAGTGCCCAATACACATATGAACTGATAAAAGATTTAACATGTAGATCATTTAAGTATAAAAAATTAGATCAGCCAATTCCGATACATTGGGATCAAACTTTTGAAACAATTGATTTCCTAAAGTTTTGTTTAAAAAACAAAAAAATTACGAATGCTATATGGAACTAATAAAAAAAAATGAAGAAGCGCACGACATGTAGTAGAATGTGAAGAGGAAGTGAAGGGGAAGAAAGGTGTAAAGCCATTGCATTCGAAATGTATCATCGTGCGTTAAATTAAATATACATGCGTTCTTTTCATTACACTTCATATGAACTCAAAAGGAATGTTTTAGAATGTATACAACGGGTCACAATTCTCGATCTCTCATTCATCAGTTTTTTTTTTGTTTTTTGTTTTGTTTTGCTTTTTTTGTTTTTTGGTCGGGAAATGCCATATGTAAATTTTTCTTAAAAGAATGTGTGCTTCATTAAGACATTCAAAATCTCTATAAAAGTTAGTCGCTGGGAACGATTTTCGTTGAGCTCAGAGTCAGTGTTACCAGATTATGCGATGTTTAAAAATATATATTAATATATTATACTAGCTATTATCGTTGATTTCATAGTTCAAGGGTAGTAACTCTTTTGTATCCCAAATTTTAGCTAGCTAAAATTTTAAGCTAGCTAAAATTTTAAGCTAGCTAAAAATCCGCCCTATTGAGCGGCATTTAAGCTAACTCCTGTCGAGGGTTCTTCGTTTGGCCATCATTGCAATAGATAGGGAGAAGTAGATGCGATACGCATCAATAAACTTCAGAAAAATTCAAAATTGAACATTATATTTAAGTATTGAATTAATGTTTAAGATTGCCTTTTGAAAGTTCAGCCATATTATATTTGCTGCGATTTAATTTAAAGACGATTTAATGTATGTAGGTCCTTATTTTCCGTTCAAACGATTATTTTTGGTGAGAGAACAGGGAACAATTTATAATATAAAATTAATATAGTGTAAAGATGGGAAAACAGAAATTAGAATTATTATACATTCAACATTTAATAGCTAATTAAGTAAAACCTATATTATGAAATCTACATGAATAAATGTGAAATTGGAAATCAAATCTACCAGCTCTACTATATAGGAATTTGGTATTCACTGGAACCCGACGAAGACGCTTTGTGACACAAGATCGGTTTAATGTGGGTAGCCCGAGGTTAAGGTTATCCAGGTTAAGAAGAAAAATTCCCTGAGCAGCCGCAACCGTCAATTTTGCTGTTCCCCAGTATAATTTTCTCTCAGTATAATTTTCCTCAGTTGTGACTTTGTCTTTCGACGGAGACGACAATAAGCGCACTCTGCACAAAGACAGGGACGCAACTGAGAGATGATACGTAAACGGCTTACAAAACACTCGAGAGAGTAATTTGTATTTACTCAACCCGCTTCGAAGTTAGGTTTTGACACAAGCTCAGTTTAATGTTTGGAACTGGTGCATGTACACCCGGGCAAGGAACAAAAATTCGTCGAGCCCCGTAACCGTAGGTTTTGCTGGCAAACTGTTACAAAATACTTTTTAGTAATTTGGTATTTACTCGACACCCCCTCGGATACAGGTTGTGACACAAGGTCAGTTTAAAGGGGGGGAAGAGCGCGTACGCCCGTGCAAGGAACAAAACTAAACCGGCTTAAAAAAGAAAACATATTTCGATTTGAATTATAATTTTCGTCTCGGATGCTATCCGAATTTTAATAAAAACAAAATAGATTCCATGACTGATGATGACCGGTAGAACCGTCGAATGTAGCTTCATATTTAAGGAAGACCTACTAATTTAAATTGTTATAATTTATAATTGGAACAGAAATAAGGATCATAACATTCATCGAGTGATTAATGGGTTAATGCATCTTTAAAATTTAGTTAGCGAAAGGATTTCGCCATTTTATATCATTAACATTAATAATTTACTTTTTGCATGAATGATTCATTTTAATATAAATTAAACTGCACAATATATATATATATATATATATATATATATATATATATATATATATATATATATATATAAAGGGAGAGGTTATAGTTGTTCCAACGAGAGAAATCGGTATATTTTAAAGAGGAGAGAGAAGTCACAAACTTGGTTATAACGTCGATGTTTTTAAATATATTTTATACTTCATTTACCATATTTTTTTAAAAAATTAGACATTGTAACCAAAATGCTTTGCGGCTTCTCCCTTCTTTTTAATATATATACATACATACATACATACATACATACACACACACACACATATATATATATATATGTGTGTGTGTGTGTTGTGTATGTGTGTGTAATATGATAAGAATATAGTTTTAAGTTATGCTGTATTTATGAGTTAAAGATTTCAATATTATGAACAGAGCGCATGTATATTTTGCATTTACATACGTCCCATTCCCGTTAGAGGAATAGCGCTACATTGATGTAAACGTCCAGCATTTTAACACAAAATAGACTGTCGCCGCTAGGTGTGTCCTCAATGTCCACAATTATTAATATTAAGGTAATACACTTTTTGATCGACTAGTAAATATAGTCTAAAAATTCTCGAAGCCGATGTAATACAAGGGAAGCAGCCAACATTAAATGGGTTATGTTTTCTCCATATAAGATTGTATATTGAAGTCTGAACAAAAAATTCTTTCTTAAACTAGCTAAAGATGCAATTCTAGATACGGACAGTAGTGAAAGCTGAAAGTACTCGTATTTAAAAAAATGCGAAACAATTTTAACATCTTAACATCTTAGTAGGAAGTTGGAAAAACTCTTAATAGAAAATTGAACAGGAATTAATTCTTGATGCCTTATATTTATATATATATATATATATATATATATATATATATATATATATATATATATATATATATATATATATATATGTATGTATGCATGTATGTACTTGTTTGGAGAATCAGTAGTCTGCTAAGAAACATCGTCAATAACGCTGATAATTAGCATATGGAAAAATGAATAATAATAATTTCTATAAAAATTTTAATCGTGCTTAAAATACAATCTGTGTTTTCGCACTGGAGAGAATTGAATGAACTACCGAAATCGATGGGATTATAAGATAATATTTTTAAGAGTTGATTTGCTGTAATTTGATTTCAAATTCCCTTAAAACATAGCCGGCAGGAAATTTGGAAAATCTGCCATAAAAATTAAGGAAGGGGAATTAAAACTGAAATGAATGTTACAACAGAGATTTATCAAACAAATCTTGTCCGTCTGTTTGTAAAATCCACTCTATCATCCAGTTCAAACTCCTCTCCATTCTTTTCAACAAGTGTAGCGGTTTATCAATTGTTCCCTGTTTAGGACTTGACTTCCTGTTCCATCTGTTGTATTTTTATTCTCTTTCGCTCCCAGTACATCCTTGCTAGTTAGTGGTACTACCGCCTCGCTTGTGGTGTATTGATTAAAAAAAGATCTGTACGAATCACACTAGAATTGATATAGTTTTAAAGGATTATACTTTTTTAGGGATTCCTCCACGTTGTTTGTAGAGAGGTTTGTTTTAAAATTCCTCCCTTGGCGTTGTATAAAGCAATATACAAGGAAATGACTCAAACATTATCATTCCCATTACGCTCTTCTGTGTAAGGATGCTGGATTGGCAAAATGTTTATCGTTCTCCTCAGGGGAGATTTATTTCCATGACCAGCCAACTTTTTAGTCTCAAAAGAAACCCCGTGACGTATCACAATAAATGTCCGATACCACAGAACTTGCAAATAGTTTTAAACAGACAAAACCGCATATTTTTCCCAACAGGTAACCTTTTTTCAGAAAACACCTCATCGGAAGAATCATTGGCAACTAGTGAAATGTTATCAAGAATAGCAAAGTGATCGACAAACTGAGAGGAAACGACAAACTACGATTAAAATGTTCTAATTTAGTTTTTTTGTTTGTGTCGTATGTGACACGTCGGAACTTTATTCACAAACGTCCCCATCGATCAAACCATTAACGTTATCCTCAATCCTGTGTGCACTAATAATTCTATCCCCCCGCCATGCATCAAACCATTTATACTCAAGAAATTACTACATGCATGCACAACCAAAGTTCCATTCTATGACCATAATGGCAACATTTACACCCAAACTAATCCACTCGGTCCGTGCTTCTCGAATTATCACGTTCCATGTAAAAAATATGATACTTAAACAGGTCTGTATACGTAATATATCTCCGCTCCGGAGACGATTTTTTATTTTATTTTGGCGAATAACACAAAAGAAATAAATACTCTCAAGACCACATATGAAAAAAAAACCTGTCTTTACTTTTCTTACGAACTTAATAAAATAAATGAACACCCATTTTTAGATTCATAGAATATATTAACACTTTTACGACCTCATTGTATAAAAGATTCATTAGCAGAAACTCTTGCCACATTAACTTTAAGGGTGACTGCCAACTCAGATACAAAATAGCAGTGATAAAAAATATCCTAAAAAGAGCACATCGGAATTCATCCTCTCGACTAACTCTTCCTTAAAGAACTCAACAATGCAAAACAGACACTAATTATCAATAGTTACCCTAACCAACTTGTAGACCACCGAATTAAAATATTCTCTAATTGGCAATGGTATTGAACACACAGTCAAAAATAACACAAATATTTTCTCCAAAAACCAAATGCACATCAACTACAAACAAGATGAATCTCCACTTAGAAATATCATAAAGAAATACATTACCTCCATTTGACACGAATAAAAAAATCAAATTATCTGCTACAAAAAATTTAAAACAGCTAATCTTATCCTAAAATATAAAAACACGTCAGCAAATCAAGATTACAAGGAATGGACATTATCTATGAGTTCAAATGCCACTTAAGGAACTGTGTTCCTAATCAAACCGAATTCATAAATAATTACATCGATCACACTACAACATGCCTATCCAGACGCCTTATGTTTGACCTATCCAACCACAGCTGTAATAGAACCCATGTAAACACACACACTTCTTACCGGACACCATTCAAAATATACTAGTAGAAAATACAAACATATTAACTGCATCCTCATGTAAATAATTGATTACATAGAATGGAAGCCTTAATAATAAAAAAAGAAAAAGACTACTCTCAATAATATTAACTACGAAAAAAGGCCAAAATATGCTGTGTTCGGAAAATAAAACAACCCTATAACTCTAGAAACATACAAACAACCCATACACCCGAGTAAAAAGCAAAAATAAAATCACCGTTGATAATGGCTAAAAGTATAGCCGAAAGCGCTCAGAATTACAGAACATTTGGACAGTTTCTAGGGACAAGAAAAATTGACTAAAATCCTTCATCGCAATAACTTGTCTGTTTTCTTTATATATATATATATATATATATATATATATGTGTGTGTGTGTGTGTGTGTGTGTGTGTGTGTCCATGGCGTCTCCGGCTCTCGGTTTAACCCGAGTGATTCAACATTCAAGTATCTATATATCAAAACAACAAAAATATTCATAATGCGTCGTTTTCATCCTTGATTTCAGATGGATTTCAAATTAATTGTTTTAACTCCGTTCATCAAAATATTGACCGAAATACATTTCGTAGATATAGTTCATAACAAGAAAGAAAGAAAGAAAAAAGAAAGGAAAAAGATATAAAAGAAATATTTTTTTTCCATGTCAACAATATAGTTAAATTCCCAGATCAATTCTGTGGACAAGACAGATTGGTATAAAATGACAATTTGAAAAAAGATCTTAGATTTTGCCGACGCGTTTCGTCTTCCGACTTATTCAAGGCAAAAATGAAATCGAAATGTTCTTGTTGTTATAGTTACATTAAAAAATCCAAATTAAAAAAAAAAAATCTCTTACTATAAAGGTAATTTACATTAACCAGAAAAAAAGGCTTAGACAGAAGCGTCTATCTTTTTAAATTTGGATTTTTTAATTTAACTATAACAACAAGAATATTTCGATTTCATTTTTGCCTTGAAAAAGTCGGAAGACGAAACGCGTCGGCAAAATCTAAGATCATTTTTCCAATTGTCATTTTATACCATATATATATATATATATATATATATATATATATGTGTGTGTGTGTGTGTATGTGTGAATATATATGTATATGTATATATATATATATATATATATATATATATATATATGTGAGTATATGTGCGTATATATATATATGTGTATATATATGTGTATGCATATGTGTATTTCTATATATGTGTATATATATATTAATATATATATATATATATATATATATATATATATATATGTTCATATATATGCACATATATCAGATATACATATATACATACACATATATAAACACATATATAGGCATATATATGTATATGTGTATATATGTGTGTGTATATATATATATATGTGTGTGTGTGTGTGTATGTACGTGTATATATATATGCGTATATATGTGTATGTATCTGCTTTTATATAGTATATATGTTGAGATATAGATACAAAAATCTTAAATTTAAACGACAACTGAACTCTATTTTTCTCTTCTTCGCTCTCAAATCCTTGAACATATATCCCTCATATTCCGTATACGGGCAATCTGATTTCATTCAAAAAATGAAGAAACTGAATTTTCGATTCTCAATACTATTCCCTAAAAAATTAATACCAACATCTCAAGATAATTATCTTCTTTACTGTCATGCCTGCTAGCATTAGTCATATAGATACGAAAAGATTTACCTATCTGCCGGATTCATAGTGATTACGATTATAACCTACACATATTTTCTCCTTGTCAATTTGCGCGTTATTTACACGAATGTCATGTATATTTTTTTATATATTGATATTAGTATTTCACATTTATTTCAAGGTAGCTTTATATACGTTAGACTTCCATGCAATGAATTTTGTGCGTATCAGTATGTATTGAACAGTTGCATCAGAACAAACTTTTCAGAATATAGACATCAACATGCGCAGATTGCTGCCCCGTGGTTACATTTCTAGCGTGATTTACTCAAAGGCAAATTAAAGGCAAAATGAGATTGGATTAAATTAGTTGCCTCTGGATATATATATATATATATATATATATATATATATATATATATATATATATAACATATCACCCCTTAAACCCTAGTTTGCAACCTCATTGATTATTATGTATAGAGAAAGAGACCAGCAAAACTCCTTGTAACAGCAAAGATGAAATGAAAGCAAGGATTATGGCAGCTTTCACCAACTTAAACGAGGAGACCGTCCAGAAGAGATGCAGAAGATTGCGATGTCCTCTGGACGAAGTGGTTAAAGCCAATGGTGATTTTATTGAATAAATTTACACTTTAGTATTTCAAAATATTTTTTGTGCAGTTTTGGTAAATATATCTGTTAAAATGCGATGTCAGTGTTATTTTCATTTTTGCGTGACTTAGACAACAATTTATCCAGAACATCCTGTTTATACTCATGCATGTTCAGTCAAAACACATATATTGAATTATGACTCGAAACATTGATTATATCCGACAGAATTCTTAAATATAATGAAATAAGGAAAGTCATTATGAATTCAACATGAATTGGCCTTCATTTAACCTAATCAAAAATTTTAAAAATATAAGAATGAGGAAGTATACTTCAATTTATTTCATTTATATTGTTTTATCTTCATTGGTTGTATGGTGGTCACATATATACTTCCTGATGTCTGTGTTTTATTTTCACTATTGAAACGTCAATAAAATATAAACATGCATCAAAAAGTGGCGATATACTTCTGTTTTTACTATGCAACGTGTACATTTATGTTGTTTCCGATCATGACTCTCCACAATCTCCTGCCATTTGTATTTCCTAATCAATGTTGTGTTTTTCATCTTCCTAAACCTTGTTCCTCCCTCTTTTTACTCAAGCTTTGATCGTTTTCCTCTATCCCCCACTTTTATTCATTCTGTTCAAATTTCCTAAGTGTCCATTCTGTTTTTTTTTTTTATTTTCTCTAAATTTGTAGTCGTTACTTAAATTTTCAGTCCACGGTATTCTCGGCATTATTCTGTAGAAGCACATTTCTTTTGCTTCATCAGTGAGGAGATTGTCCAGCATTCACTGTCATATGAGAGGTTTTCAAGTGAATGTTTTTAATACTAGGTTACATAATCTGCAAATATTTTGATCTTACATTCTTTAAGTATTGATTTAAACATTGATGATATAAAGTATTTTGATTCGTAAGTATTTACTGAATATTAATTATTTACGTTTAATTATGAGGGCGAATATACCTGGACGTTATGTATTGTTGAATTTTATGATAATAATCAAACTCCAGTATGATTTCTGTCTAAAATTCAGGACTGAGGTGTTATCATTAACTTTATTAGTTAGGCTTATGTCTTCATCCGTGCTGTTATTATCACAAATATTCGAACGTCATGCTTGGACTATGTACCCGGTGATTAAAGCGTTTGTTATTGAATTAAGTGTCATCGTAATTTTAAGTTCAGTCCCTGGCTTGGGCAGTACGGATATAAATGAAGTTGAAATGGGACAAGTAATAAGTAAACAGTATAAAAAAAGGATAATTAACCAAGACTAGATATCATTATTCATGGACAGATGATGGAAAAATTATCTACTCCCGTACATTAAACAAAGGGTTTATTTCGAGATTACTATGTTAGCTGGATGGCAAACACATGATAAACGGCTGGGGATAGGAACAAATAGAGAGTAATCCGACTGTAACAAGTGTAAATAATTATTCTGTCGTGATTCTAAATATAAAGGCTATGTTCAGTTCTAGAAGAATACGAGGTTGTTTGAAAATTTAAGTACATGTATAAAGCTGTTATAAAAGATTAGTTAACATTTAAACACAAATAAGGAGTAAAGCAATACTTCTGGTAAATGCCAGAATAGACTTAGCATTGAGCGAATGTGTTTGACTGGCACCAGACTGGAAAAAATGGAGGTGTCAAATGTAATAAGACGTTTAATGCAAAGAGGGAAATACAATAGAAAATCATTCTAAATTTGTTGCCAATAAGCGGCACAAAATGCGTGCATGTAGTAAGAATGTATCTGTCTGGTTTAATAGTGCACAGAGTGACACGAAAAATTATGTAGAAGCGGGGCATCTTCCTCAACAAGAGAAGCACATTAAGGCTCTGATTCAAGATGACAGTCGGCGCCAGATTCGGGATATAACGATGGAACTTTCTGTTTCGAAGTCGGTGGGGCATACAGTTGCGCACACTGCCACCCTACACACGAGCCACCTCAGAAAAAGAATGTTTGCCTCAATATGATTGTAACGCTTTATTGCATTCAACGTCTAGTCCTAAAATGACTCCTTCAGACTATTATCTGCAAGGTTATCCTAGGCAATGTTTTTTTTTCTTTTTCTGAGAATTGATTTCACAAAGCTGTCGCTATTAGTGCAGAGTTCTAAGAGATCCAATTACTTGCCACCAGATACTTTAAAGAATATACATAGGCGCTCGCGCACCGATAGGACATGTGCATTCATTCCTTTGATGATTATGATCATTATGTGAAAACATGACATGATTGTTCTGTCAATTATAAGAATAAATGTGTTATTTTTGTAGTAATAAACATGTAGGTTAGTAAATGTTTGCATCTTTCTTTTAGGACAGCCTTAATAGATATTTTCTTTGTTTTATTTTGTGAAAAAATAGGCAAGTGTCGGTAAGAAATGATCAAACTATAATTGTCTCTTTCGAAAGCTTTTTAACTAGTGCTACTACAAAATCACCTAAACTAAATTGATTTATAAATATGTGCAGTGAACACACACACACACACACGCACACGCATATATATATATATATATATATATATATATATATATATATATATATATATATATATATATATATATATATGTGTGTGTGTGTGTGTGTGTATGTATGTATATTTGTGTATTGTTCATGCCTGTGTATATGTTTAATAATGTCTAAAATATCGGTTGATCACCTAATAGAACTCAAGCTTGAAAGAACATCAAAGAACTTCCTGTCGGAGCTAAATTCCTGTGCGTGGCTGGTATAAGTCGAATTTATACTTGATATTTGACCGTATTATTCACGATGGAATAAGAATTTTTTTCGATGTTTGTGTATTTTTGTGTGGGTCTGACATCTTGATACACTTGACTGCAGCCATTAACTAGATTCTGCCGACAAACTTTGCAATTATTTTCTAAAGGTGATATCTAATAATATCGTTTAAAAAGTTTGAATAACTGTTCATTAGTAAATAAAATCCACCCTTGCCCTTATTGTTTGTGAGAGTGATCTTGATTGTTGCTTCGCTAACTAACTGAAAATTACATCCCTTTCTGATGGAGATAATTTTGAACTTATTCTCAGACTATTATTATAATGGCTCTATGTCAGTTATCTAACACAATTTCTCGATCCAAAAGAAAATAAATTCTGGGAAAAGAGGAAAAATCTTTGTTTCTGTATTTTTCTTGAATCATCCTAAAATCGGCCAAGTGCCATAAAAGGAACATGGGCTGTCATACGCGTAGAAATATTTCTAGTTTCCATCTTTTTGATTTTTTTCTCTGCTTTCGTATTTTCTATCTACCTAAAGTGAACACTATTTCCGGATCTTAGTGGAAATTGCATTAGATTGGTTAAATAATATATTTTCTTATAATGTAAATGGGAAAAATGTTTCGCCCGATGCATTTTCCATATCTTGTCTGGAGTACTCTTCGAGAAAAAGAGCAACTTTACTAGGAATAGATTCTGAGAGAACTAAAACAAAAACATTTAATAACTGTAATATTTCCACAATTACATTTTACGATGTCTGAAAACGAAATCGACTGCAATGTTATTCTAAAGACAGGTAATCTACTAATAAGAGTTTTGAGCTCCTAAACTGTTGGATGATATTAATGACTCCGGTAAAGACCTATAGACAATAAAAGATTAGATTTTGTCTGTAATCATCAGATTAGTGGCAATAATTTCCTGCTTTCTAAATCAGAACATTGTTTTGTTTTGTTTTAAATCCATTTCCTTCATTAATAGATTGCTAGCAAACGGTATATATTAAATTTACAACTATATATATATATATATATATATATATATATATATATATATATATATATATATATATATATGGATTAAAGGCATCAATATCAGAGATAGATCGTATGTAAATATAAAAGTTGACATTGAAGTCAACACATATAGGTGACACTCTGTTTCATGCTAGACGCAATCTTCAGCCATGCGTTTAGTATGAAACACTCTATCGTATATGTATGTTGATTTCAATATCCACTTTTATAATTGCATACGCACTAACCATGATATTGAACCCGGTAACCAATAAATATAGCATACCTTAAAGCTATAATTTGCAATATATATATATATCTATATATATTGCAAATTATATATATATATATATATATATATATATATATATATAATTTATATATATATATATAATTTATATATATATATATATATATATATATATATATATATATATATATATATGTATGTATGTATATTAGAAATTAAAGAAAAAAGCAAAATCTCACCACAAATATTGGCCTAGAACAATCAATCTCAAAACTGCAAACTCTGTTTGGAAGAAAAATAGCTATAATTACCTTCCAAGGCCAAAACACATTGCTAAATAAATGATCAGAATCTCAAAATGCCGGCATGAAAACAAATTTTTACTAAGTTATTTAAAAATTTAAAAATCGAAAACTGAAACGAATAAAATAAAAATCATTAAAATAAAATAAATGACAAAAAACAAGTAAAATAAACCAGTCCAAATAAATAAAGTAAATAATAAGCAAATTAAAAAACAACACCCGCCAAAATAAACGTTAGAATAGGCTATCCACAATGCAATAGACTACCCAAAATGCATCACTGTCTTGTAGATATAAATAGTCGTGAAAAACCTCAATGCATGTAGACTGAAAATTGCCTTTCCCATGAAACCGTCTGTCGCCTCTAAGCGTTGACTTCAATGTCCACTTTTATATTATCTATTTACATATACTCTATCCCATAATATAGCATACCGTAAAACTATTTCTTCAAATATGGCGCAAAACAGAGAACCACGTTTCCTTGCAGTAGATGCAGCAATTGATTCAACATAGTTGTGCCACGTCAAGTCAGTGCAGATATTGAGACCAAGAAGGCGCGGTGAGCCGCTCTCGTGGAGCTGAGCATTAACCATGCTGATAAATGGCAGGGACGTTTCTCTATGGTGAGTAAATAACAGACGTTTCGTGTGGGATGTATTAAAATTCATAAGTCATTTTCTGCCCCAGTCAACCCCAGAGTGTAGGCCGTTTTCAAGACCAACGTCCAGGTTAACTTTGTCAGCAATGGCGGATTTACTATTGAGAAAGGAATAAATGTTAGTGCCGTCTGCGTAGATGCCGACTTGACAACTGATGACAGCAGGAAGATCATTAGAAACAGTGTCGCACCAAGGATAAATCCTTGAGGAACACTACCGTTCCTATGGAAAGAACTGGAAGAGAACCCGTTCATGAAAATCTTCATCTCACAGTTAGGATGATTGGATTAAATCAAATAATCGTCCTGTAATACCGTATCCCTGAAGCTTACTTAGAAGCTTACTTAGAAGCTCATCATGCCAAACCATTTCAAACACCTTAGAGAAACATCTCGAGCCTCGCCGTTATTAACAATAGCTTGCTATACATATTCAGTTATAGCCTTAATCACATCAGAGCTAGACCGAGCAAAGCGGAAACCATATTGTTTGTAAAAGAAAGTGAGATGCTTAGCTACTTAGGCATTGATTAAAGCCTCGAAAAGTGGTAGGAGACTGAGGGGACGGTAATTTGCTGGGTTAGAAAGATATCAATAGTTATTAAAGGCCGAAAATCAAGAGTCAGCGTGGCAATAGTTGTAGAGTTCGGAGAGAACTGGAGCCAGCTCAGAGACACATTTCTTTAGGAATACGTCTGGTATTTCATCAACATCAATTACTTTATGAGAGTCTATTTTAGAGATAATGTTTAAACCATCGACGGGGTTATGCACATCTCACACAGTATACAATATAGCCTCGATTCTAGGGGTAAAATCAGGTTTGGGTACCCCGGTTACGATAACAGACTTAACAACGTAAGATATGCTGACAATACAGTGTTAATAGCAGTTAGAGAAAGGAAACTACAGAAACTCCTAAATAAAGATATTAAGGAAAGGAAGAATAAAGAGCTAAACAACAATTCTATGAATACCGAATCTGTTGTTGCCAGCAAAACGAACAGACCAAGATGGAAACTACGAATTGCAACATCAAAATCAAGAAAGTTAAAAAATGGAAATATAAAAGAAAGGGAACACCTTTTGGAAGATGTCTTCCAAAAGCTAGGCAAATATTGAGATACGGGACATTTTTGTTAGAAAGAAGGCAAAGAATATATAACTGTTATGTAATAACGATATTCCTCTATGGCAATAAATGCCAAACTATTTATTCACAGATGAAGAAGAAACTTATATCACCAGAAATATGCTTCTATAAAATGATGCAGAAAATCCAGTACACCAATATGTGATCAACAAGGAAAATGGAGCGAAATTGAAAACAAATTAAACACTTATACTTAGAATTAGAAAGAGACAATTGAAATGTATTGGCCAAACAATGAGAAAATAGGATTTGCTGAATTTGGCATTAACAGGAAATACTGAATGCCAGATAGAGGAATGTAGCGATTAACCTACCTAACGGGATTGTGTTAGTAGAGCAGGAATTAGGAAACATAGCAAGAAGATAAAACTTACTAAGAGCCACAAATTATAGCAAGGCACATAGAAGAATAGTTGTTGTTTCAATACCTGTATATTTTATGAGTCCTGGTGGTTATCGCAGGAGATTATTAGATATCAATTGTACTTCTGAAAATCTACACCTCATTAGAGAGTCCCTTTGCAGATCCAACAATGCTATTATTTGAGCCATCACAACTTTTTCTTGGATTCTTCATTTAACCACATTTGATTATAATTATCTGTGCCATATCCAAAATGTGCCATCTATGATAGCCACAAACGTAACCATCACGTTCTACACTTTTTGAAGCTCCCGGGCTAGATCCTTATATTTTTCCAAATATTGTTTTCAGTTTCAACTTGAATACCGCTCTTATTGTCACTATTTCATTTATTTAGATATTTACTTCATGTATCTGCTGGGTATCTCTGGAAATTGATTGACAATTAATCACCTCATTTCTCAATGAGGTAATAAAGTGTTCAATATTTTTTGATAAGGGATGAAACATGTTTTCATTATTCTCTTTTCTGCGCTTTCACTAACCTCAGGACACCTGGATACTTTCACTACTCTCTTTCATTTTCAACGCAGAATGAAACAACAGCCCCCTGCGAGAAATCGTCTGCCAAGTTCGTCATGAATCGAATGTAATAGGATCGTACAAGTGTGTATCATGTATGGCACTTGACTTTAATTTTCAATTCATCCTGTGTTTTTAAAGAATTATAAAATGAATTTTGATTAGAATCGTCAATTTTATATGACGCACTAGTTTAAATACACGGGTGAACTTTTTTTTCAATATTTCACTTTCCTTAAATGTCACTGTCTACACTAGCTGAACGGTGACATTCACTATGTGACATTTTTTTTATTTTTATTTACGATGACTAAATCTTGCCTTATGCCATGAATAGGTTTTTGTCTCTTTGAATTAAGAGTCCTTGATTTTACTTTTTTCTCATACTATGATTCAATCTGTGTTCTTTGCATATCTTATTTTATTATTTTATGCAAATCTACTTTTCTAGTATGAAAATTACTATTTCTATTCCTTGTTTATAAAGACCTTAAAGCATATTTCGTGACTTGTAAACAGAATTTCCTGTCGGTTCCTGCCCACGGCTTCTGGTTCTAATTTATTTCTTCATTCTTTCTAATACTTGCTAGCTGTTTGCGTGACGCTAGTTATTCAAACATTGTGTCTACCATAAATACATTGCTTCATTTTTAGCACTCTTGTTACGTAGGTCAGATTTCTGCGTCTATCTCTTGTACAGATAGATCTTAGATTTCTCACAGTATAACTATCGCTTAATTATTGGATAAGATATCCAAATTATGATGGTTTATAATGATTTTATTTTTAGGAAAGTGTTTGACAACATTTCTTCAGTTCTTTCTACTTAAAGTAATACAAAGCCTAACATATCAAATACTTTTTATTTCTATTTTAATCTTTCTAATATCGTCCAGTTTGATTCAATTTTTTTATTCTTCATTTACATTTCTTCTTAACATAAAGCACAATTCCTGTTTCTCAATCCTGTTCAAATTTCTTAGCTAAAGTTCCTCGCTGCTTGTATTAGGGTCATCAATTGTTTATTTCCTTGTCGGACAAATTTCTGAGATTGCTTCTTTGCATCAATTAGGGCATTTTTTTCTCCTGATGTTATAAATTGTATGGTTCGTTAATTTTTTTAAGTATCATCGATCTAATAAGTAAAAAGAACAGTTTCTTTTTCTATTTTTTTTTAAATTTTTGTTGATGTTATCATGTTAAAATAATTCGTAATTTTATACTCATTATGTAAATTTCAATAACATCATTAGTTTCAACTGAACTTTATTTAGCTCGTCTTATGAGTAAACAAGGCTCCTGTAATATTTTTTGACATTAATTAATGATTTACAATTATTTGTATCCAACATCAGTTTTCTAGTATATTCTCTTTCATTTCTTTTTTTCCAACACTTTTCTACTTGGGTACTTCTTAATACCTTTTCGCATTTTCAGTCCATTTTACTTCATTTAATTTTCTCTCTATCTTATATCTAGTATTCCTTCGTTAATTTCCACATTTTTATGCATTTCTTTTCTTTCAATTTTATCTAATTTGCTACTTAAATTTAACGTATTCTTTATTGTATTAAAAATCATCCGAAGATGTATTATTCTCGCCATTCTTGCTACCATTTTCGCGTGTCGCCATTTTTACACTTATTTATTGTAGCTTTCTCATTGTTCATGTTTACTCTATTACATGCCCGCCTCCATTTTTTTACCTTTCTATTTTCATTCTTGTTATCTCTCACTTTAATCCAAGCACACTCTAAGCATACAGAACTTATCACACGTTTTTACTCCATGTTTATTAGATTTTCTTCTGAATTCTTATTATTTGATAAAGTAAAACATCAAAATCACTTAATTAGTGCCATTTCCAATTTGCAATTAGTTTCATTTAAAAAAGGTAAAGTAAGATTAATACAAATTAAACAAACGGAAACAATAACAAGTTATGCTTTTAGACCTGATAGTAGAGTGAAATAATAAAACTAACAACGCATAATGTATGCAGTCCGTGACAAATATTTACACAAATGGACTTTAAGAAGTATACATGTACATCCACATATAGTCGGAATAGCATAAAATATAAGACTATATAAGTATGAAGCATCTACAAACCTTTGTATGCAATTTATGCCGAGTAGCCAATGCTCGCATGCGTCAATGAGGTGAAGACTGAAATGTCTCAATGCAAAATGTCCCTCCCTCTCCTAACGCATAAAATAGGAGTTTACCTTCATAGTTGAGATTCGATGACGTGGATTTGTTGGTCACATTTGAGTACCAGCTCATATATATATATATATATATATATATATATATATATATATATATATATATATATATATATATATATATATATATATATATATATATATATATATATAGTGGGCTCTTCTGTCGTATTCGATGTATGAGGATCAAGCAGTTGTAGGGATATGAATTTGTAACCCTGGATTTTATACTTTTGTGATCTATCTATATCTATCTATCTATCTTTCTCTCTCTCTCTCTCTCTATATATATATATATATATATACATATATATATATATATATATATATATATATATATATATATATATATATATGGCTGTTTTGATAGACAAAATGCTACACACGCAAAAGTACGAAAAGTTTGACTAGTTCAAATATAATACGCGTTGATTCTCTTGTGAAATCCTATGTATTCTTTCCTCTAAATATTTATATAGTAAGTAAGGAACGGATAAAATTATGGTCCAACAACAAAAATTATTAAGATAATATAATACAAAAAAGTTACATGCTTTAATGTACTTATATACACTCGTCTGCTTGCGTAAATATTTACACTGATGGACAAAAACTGAAGTTCAAAGAAAATTAAGAAAACATACCTTTCGATGCTAGATTCAACGACTTATTTGAATATATTTTCGAAAGAGGAAAATAAGAAAATAAAAAAGATATTTTTTTCAACATTTTATAGGGACAATTAGAATACTGGAAAATTAGACTAAATACTAACTGGACAATAGTTTAAGTACCTCTAGTTGGAAAACAAATAACGAAATTGAGTCGTTTGTGTTCAGGCATTAGCAAACAACATTAGCGTTACATTAGATACAAACATGCAAATTTAGTACCTGGTAGAATTGTTCAGCTGAAAAAGCAAAGCCTCTCTCAACGTGCCATCGCTGGTGAGATTGGATTTAGTAAAACTGCTGTTACAAATTTCTTAAAAGTCCCTAGGGGATACGGAACGAGAATTTAAAGTGGTCGGTTTAAGAAACTTTCGCAGGCGTTGAGCCTGAGGATTCGACGATTGTCCGACAAGACACCAACCGACATGAAGTTGAAGAACAATTATACGGAACCCTCGATAGAAAGGCTTTTAAAACCGAACGCGTCTTCAAACACCGCTGAGATACGCCACACATGGACATAGAAAAGTGGACAAAGGTTTTTTTGCTCTAATGAGAAAAAGTTTTACCTTAATGATCCGGATGGTTTCCAGAGTTACAGGCACCATAACGTGACATGTTTTATATGGCTCAGTGGAGGAGGTTTCCTCATGATCTGAGGTTCTATCTCCTTCCAAGGAACAACAGAACTTCCGGTTATATAGTGGGGTCACTCCACGGCTGGTTATATTGGCAGGATGGCGAGAACATCCTTATTAATTGAAGGTCCTTGCTTGTGTAGAACTGACTGTCTCTTTCAGCAGGAAAACACTACAATACGTAATGCCCGTAGGACAAAAGCGTTTTCATGGTAATTTATTCAGAACATCCAGCGTGTTCGCTCAACCTGAACGCCCTTAAAAATATCTGAGGGTTGATGGCAAAGAAAGTCTTTTATAACTGCCGTCAAGTCCAAACAGGGCATGATCTTCGTGAAACCATCTTCACCACTTGAAATAAAACTCAACCGAATTTGTTAAGGACTATAAACATTACCACCTATACCAACGCTAAAGGGATCAATTTGACTTGGGTAAGGCATGAACACACCATATACTAATGACTTATACAACCAGGATTACGTCGACAGAACATACAACCACAATAGAATGATACTTGACAAATTTGCTCAAATAGGTATAATATATTTTATCGAACAACTCCAGCAAAAAAGAAATATTAGGCATGACGGTTAGTTACATCTGTAAAAAAAAAATAGATAATTATATATCCCAACATAACAATAATGTATAAAGCATGCTCCCAAACAAAACACTAAAAAATTATCCTACTAAAAGTCAATGCAACTGCCGTAAAAACTAAAAGTGTCTATCTAGCCATTTAGTGCAGGACTGAAGCTATAATATGCAGAGCTAGGATCACTTTACACGATGACGTTAAATATTCCTTGGATTCGACGAGAACAGGTAGAAATCTCATTTTTACCACCGAAAAATGACAGTGAGCAATATCAAATAAAAATCTGCACAACACTTTCAAAGTATGTTTCGCTATTGAAAAAACAACCATAAGAATACAATCATTTGTTGGACGATAATCGCGAAAGCTGAAGCATGCAATGGAAAAGGAAACAGTTGTAACTTGAGTTTGTTGAAGAAGCTTAAATCAAATCACTGAAATGACGCTAACTTGCTGAACACGAAGTCCACATTGATGCCTGCATGTCTCCATAAATCCAAACACCTGCTAAAACACATTGATCTGGATTAAAAGAGATTACAAAATAGATTTTACAAATATTAATATAATATCCTACAATTTTTATATTCTTAGAGCCAATCATTAATAACATTTCTTATATATCTAGACATATATGCAATCCAATATTACTCTAATCGATTAATTTAGAACGTGTGTGCATATAGAATTTCACCTTGATACGTATATTAGCTTTATAGTCCAGGCTTATTATTTTTTTTAGATTTCCACCATTATATTGGTATTTCCAACATGTGTTCTAGTTTAAGTTAGTTGTTATAAGTAGGGTATTTTACGTAAAGATAGATAATTATCCCTCTTGGTATACTGTTTACTTTTTAATCCAAATTTAAATTTAAATAAATTTATTATTTTTTAATTTATTATTTTTTTAATTCTTCGACTTTCGAACTTAAGAATTTGAATGGTATGAATTATTAATAATTAATTCTAATATTTTACGCAACAATAATTAAATAAACAACTTTTAACAGATAATTTTGAATCATCACCACGAGAAAGCGAACAGCATAACGGTTTGAACATATTTGCACCTGAAGATTGCAAGAACTGCATGAAACTGAAAGTGGCGCTCTTTATATATATATATATATATATATATATATATATATATATATATTGCGGGTACGAAAACCAAATCTGCGGAACTGCTTTGTAAAATTACTGCTTTCTGTGCGCTAACTGGCTCTAACTCAAAATAAACCAACGCCACTGTCAGAATTCCTGTTTGTCCCAAAGTAATGATATACACAATTATTCGAAAAAGACTAAGAGACTAATGCCGACTGAACTCTGACATTCGTTTTTGTTGTTTTTTCATTATTTGGCAAACAATCTCTCTTGGATATCTGTAAGAGAAAGCATTTTATTACCTTGTTTCTGTAATTTCTCCTCGTGATAGCGAAACAATGTCGATCATTTCGTGTAATTCAAATAGAGGCTCCCAGGAAGTGAAACACAATCGATAGGGAAATAAATCACGATGCGTAATTTCATTATGAGAATTTGTATGATTTCCCTGCATTCTCCTTTTTGGTTTATTTATATTTCACTTATTATCCTTCTCTTCTTCAATGTATTTCGACTCTGGCTTTCTTTCTTTCTTGAATTCCAGATTCCATACGTAACCATCTAAATGTTACATCTATCTATCTATCTATCTATCTATCTATCTATCTATCTATCTATCTATGTCTGTGTGTGTCTTTCTCTCTCTTCCTCTCTCTCTCTTTCTGTCTACATATATATATATATGAGGTAAAATATTATTATTATTTCTACCTACACACACACACACACACACACACACACACACACACATATATATATATATATATATATATATATATATATATATATATATATATATATATACAAGATAAAATATTACTTTTGTAAGGTGGGTTGAACCCACCTTACAATAATTATGTCGAAAGTAATGTAGATGAAACATTTTTCATTCTTCAGCACTAAAA
>OZ010592.1:69745522-69753022 GCA_963932145.1 Acanthosepion lycidas | reverse complement strand
CTCTTATTGCATAACGTGAGAGTTATGGAACCAACGATGCAAACGATTATTTACAAGCCACGTGTTTCGAAAAATATTTTACGCACTAAATAATGGACAGAGTTGTTAGGCCGTTAAAATAGAACAATCGTTCCACCATATTCTCCAAAATTTCTAGTTCTACATCTTTATATTTAGAAAGACTTTTTTGTGTAATTTTCACTTAATTGTTTCTTTCAGTAAGTCGGCGTCAGTATCGATAAGCAGATCCTATTCTTTCTCTCTTGACCTTTACTATATCTGCTTTGCCGACCTTTTTTTTTCCTTAGTTTGGATTGACATGTCGTACAAAAGCCGTTTTCTGTCACAGTTGGTTCATGGACATCATTGTCTAATAGAGGTATGCCGTTACTTTATCTTCCCTTTGTAAATTATTATTATTATTATTATTATTATTATTATTATTATTATTATTATTATTATCATTATTATTATTATTATTATTATTATTATTATTATCATTATTATTATTATTATTATTGTTATTATTATTATTATTATTAACTGTTAAAAAAAGAGTGAGATTTAATAAAAGAAAAGCAAAAGAAAAAACACAGTGTTTGAAATGTTAAACAATATTTTAACAGAATTTCTGTCGTCTCTAAGTCTAATCTTTTTATTTTTTAATTTCAAGTATAAAAATGTATAAATCTACAAAAATTTATAAGTCTTTGTATAAACGTTGCTTGTCTTGTAATAAAAAAAAACGGTTGTTCTGGAGAAAATGCACCAAAACGAATAAACACCGTCAGCCCGAAAGCATGCAGCTGAAATCTGGTAAATATAGTGATGGTGATCTTGTTCATCTTGCAATTTTCCGTTAGTTGATTAGTTACTAAAAGGAATTAATCAAACAGCTTAGTATAAAAGGCATGGGACTTTCTGCTATTCTGTTCATTCCCCCAACCCGCGATAGCAAGTTAGTAATTTCCTATCCTTATGCGTTTGTAAATTCATACATTTGTAACTTGGATGTTTTTTTTTTTTCAAATAACACTTGAAGAAGATAGAACTACCTCGAAATACTGTTTCACATTGTCAAACCTTGTTTTTTCTTTCCTTTTATTTTTTAAAGTTGCGTTCTTTTCTTAACTTTTGAAAACTATTGGAAGAGTTACGTCAATCATTTTATTTTTATTATTATTAATATTTCTATATGTATTGGGTGGCAGCAAACCAACTCGTATCTTAATGAAGTGTATCTATATTTTTGTCCGCATTAATAATGCCATGATAAATATTACTTTAGATTCTATTTCTTCAAGTCTAACTGATATTGGTATAGGACATTTTTAAGCGCATCAATTTTTTTTATAGTTACGGTCATAATTTTCAAGTTCCACGGATTCTTGAGTTTTTGTGCATATTCCTGGCATTATTTCGGCTTTAGTCTATGATCCACTGGCACAAGCACATTTACAATCTGGAGAACATTCTTGTGTTTATTTGCTTTAACTGAATTCTAGTTCCTTCCTTAGATACAATGATGGTTGGAATGAAATTAAAATTTTCAGAATATCTTTCTTTTTAAGGTTGATCAGTCTCCTTTCCTAAGCTGACATTACATGTTGGAATTTTAGCGGTTTGCCAAATACCCAATTTGGCATTCATGCCAACTTTTATATTATTCTATTTGTACTGATTGAATTCTCAATCCAATATTATCTCGTAGATTCCAGTGGAGATGAAATGCCAACAAATCTCTTCCTCAAAAACCCAGAAATCTCATCAGCATTGTATCTGATGTTAGCAATGCTGGCATGGGATGTTTTTCATTCTTTCTTGGATTTTCCGGTCTTTGCAATTCACTTCGAAATTGTTTGAAGCGCTTGTCATAAGAACAACTGGCATTATCATGTCCGATACTTTGTGCCATCGAAGATATCTATATATAAAATTCTGTGACTTCCGTTAGTCCGCCCAACACATTAAAATAGCCATCCATTGCTCGATAAAAATCAAAGGCATATAAGGAGGTACAAATTACACTTTGTTCTACTAGCGTGCTTATCTTAGTACAATAAATTTTCATTCATATTTTTTGGAAAAATTAAACGTTTTATTATGTAACTTACAATGTAATCCCACGTATTTATTTTATACTTTAATAAAAATGCAATATTTTTTACATATATTTTCTTTAAGTTTATATATATATATATATATATATATATATATATATATATATATATATATATATATATATATATATATATATATATATATAAGCATCAAGTGTCTAGTGCGTCCTGTTTGCTAGAACAAAATGTTGGAATTTGGCTCCAGAAAGAAATATTTACGCGTGGCTAGTTGTAAGTTGAATGCTCAAGAATAAGGAATCATAAGAATTTATTCTTCGCTATTAAATAGGAAAAATATTTTTTTCTTAAAACACATTGTTTGCCATGAAGTTCTATGAAATTAAATTAAATTACAGGATTTTTGTCAAAGTATTTTCTATGCAAATAAGCTTATTCAAATTTCATCGATTTGTTTGCGAAATTGAACGAAACATTAAGTTTTTAAATATGGCCAAAAATATTACCGATAACTTCAACAATACTGTGAGGATTTAAAAAAATTCTACTGAATAATATTTCATGTTTTTACTATTTAAAGGTTACTTTTTTCTATAGTCTTCTGCTATATGTGTTTGTAGTGCAACGGTGAGCAACTCGAAACGAGAATTCGGTAAACCAACTTCAAATTCCGAAGAAGATGGTTATGTTTATTTTCGCACAACTACCCTTGGAAAGGTATGAAGCTATCTCTTCTCTTCCAGAACTTTGCTTTAAAAAAGATGCTAAATTATGCTCTCTAGCATTGGTTGGCAACCATTCTAGAGATGTTGAATTAATAATAACACTCATCCTCCAGCAGTGAAATATTTTAATTGTCGTTCCACACAGATAAATCGGTAAATGTCAGTCAAATATTTCGATAAGGATTAACAGACAATTCTTCATTGAAGGAAACATTTCAGAACGGGTGCATTTTCACATATCACGTGTGTCATCGTTGGACATCGAGAACTTAGGAATGCTTGGGCATTGATATATATCAGATTTATAGTATTTTTGTTTTATATATTTGCATTCATATTAAGAATATAGTTTAAAACAGAAAAGACGAAATACATCTGGTGTTAAGTATTTTCATGCAGGAAGAGTAATGCTAGATAAAACTTGAATCGTCTGAAAATGCTATTCAACGTTTTCATGAAAAATTGCGACATTGCATTGCGAATGATGGCTCTGGCGTTGGGAAATATAAATTCTACTTATCGTTAGATTTGATAATAAAATATTTCTTTTTATCATATTTCGATTTTCTTCGATTTTGTGTTTCAAATGCCGTAGCTGATTTATTTACACTCTGTATACACCTGTGTTTTTCTGTTTCTATGTATCCGATTGCATATCGTGTCTGTTTAAATAACATCTTTTTGCTGAATATGCAAGCGCTTATCCGCTATTAAACGAGGAATTGCTGAAAAGTCCACGGACCATTAAAAAACATATTTGGTCAGTTAATTAGATTTGGGAAAGCGTGTATGTTTTTGAACTTTCCCCGTCCCTCGTGTGCTCACGATCATTTTTTATCTTGTATGAAAATATGTTCAGATACGAAAATCCTCAATTTATTTAAAATCTACACTCGTATTTGGGTATAACAGTTTGAACTTTATATAACTACATGCGGATATCTCAGTTTGAATTAGCATGTCGTCATTTGCTTAATATATATATATATATATATATATATATATATATATATATATATATATATATATATATATACACACACACACACATGTATATAGATAGATAGATAGATATATAGATAGATAGATAGATAGATGTACGTGCTTATATCTTCTGATCTGTATGTGTTTGTAGTCATATGTCTGAAGAGAGTTACAGGAGATAATACAAATGTATGTCAATATTTCATAGTGTAGTGTTTACGAGTGCCCGATGATTTATTTTAGCTTTAAGCAGACTTAAACACGTAGATAAATTGAGTTCGTTGCAAAAGGAACTTATTATTCTTCCTGGGTGCTGGTATTTTATGCGTAAAAACATTGTGTCAAATACAAATACGTTTGCACTCTGGAAATCCAGTATTGATTTCGGATTCACTGTTTGAATAAAAATTAGTAGGAAGCATTTCCATTGTTTAGTGAATTAAAAAGCAAAACGATGGTAGCTCTCAAAATGACTCAAATGTGGATTACATACTTCCCGTTGAAATATATATAAAATCGTAATTTAATATTGGATATTTTTCACTTAATCACAATCATACCTGACGGTCTTTCTGCACCACCTGGAAGACGTAACTTGTAAGGAAAATAACCTATTCACTAGTGAAACTTAGGAGAAACTACACTTCAAAGTAACATTTGTTATATCAAGCATTTTTGACATACGTATATAGATGAGTACTGACATTTTTTTTATTTACTTTCAACGCTCCGTTACCAAAATAGAAAGATATATTCACTTAAATATTATACAAGAATTTGGTACTTGTACATTGACAGGCGACTACATACGAACTGTATAAATTTGTATCATTCATCGTAATAAATTATAAAAGTTATTATAAAATATTTTACAGTCTATTGAAATATTTTTTTTTTCTGATAATTTTGTCGTCATTTCATTTGATAAGAACTGAAGATGTCGGGGTATTTCTTTTGTAAGAGAAGATGCAATTGCTTTTCATTGACTATGATTGTTTATCCGGTTTGGTCATAAACCTAGAAAGACAAAATACCAGATTATTGATCTCTCTGATCCTATATCACCATGCATATCTTTGGATATATGTGCAAAGACTATGTGTTTGCATTTTAATATATAGAAACACGCTATCTTAAGTCTTTATCTAGACTAGGTAGAGAGAAATGTTGAGTTTCGTAGAACAATTGAGTATAGTGATGTAGGAAAAGAGATTTGGCGCGTAGGCGAGGTCTAACTTGTGAGTGTTTTTTTTATTTTTATGTATTTTAGAAATAAATTTTAGGATGCAGATTATTAAATTACAATTATTTTTATTCATAGTTGGATGTTTTTGTTGGATGTGCATTGCTTTGAGGATCTATTTTAACTGTTGAGTTTTACTAGTATTTTGGTATTATAAGTAGTAGTGGTATTGTAAGTAGCTGTCTAATATCACTATGATATTTATGCTGCTTATTAAAGCGTTGTCTAATGGTACTCTGGTTCCATGGGTGGCTGGTGAGTTTTCATGAGGGTGTAGTAGGGGTATATCATATGGAAAATGTTTTGTGCTTTTTATTTACAGAGAAAGTGGTGCCCTGTCTTGATAAAGTTGAAAGCTTGAGTTGTATTTCTTCTGAAATTAACTCTGGACAGTTTCTGATTGATTTTCCTATAACGATAAAGGATTATTCGTAGTTTGTAAAAATCGATCAATAAAATTAATCGACACATAATGCGTGATGTTTTTAACACACACTCACATATATATATATATATATATATATATATATATATATATATATATATATATATATATATGAATAAAAAGAGGAAATTATTCTTAGCCATCGCGTTTCGCCTTCTCTCGTGGGCGTGTTTATATATATAAACACACCCAACAAAATAAATGATGCATTGGCTATGTCATGTCCCACGGAGGACGAAACGATTCGGCTAAGAATAGTTTTACTCTTGTCTGTTTATTCATGTTGGTCTTTAAATGTATCTGAAAAGAAATTACACACATACACACACACATATATATATATATATATATATATATATATATTAGCAAATATTTAATGTTGTTTATACACACACACACATATATATATATATATATATATATATATATATATATATATATATATATATATATAAGCAAATATTTAAAGTTGTTAAAGTATATCTAATTTTATTAGGTTGGTGCAAAAATAATGACGTAATAATGTCGTTTTCTGACGTTACAAAATACGTCGACAAACGACATTATTACGTCATTATTTTTGAACCAACCTAATATTAACATACCATTTCAATTGTTTCTGTTTGTTTTGATTTTGTTCTTGAAATAGACATCGTTTATTATCTATGTACCCATATATAAAACTAATTATTTAACTTTGTATCCAGAAACATACTTCACTCATTTTTTTTTAATATTTAACAGAGAGAGTTAAATATTTGTTTAGATATTAAGTTATGTTTGATTCATGTTGAATATCTTAAAAGTCTTCTTTAAATGTGTATGTTTGTCAATCGACTAATATTTATGCAGTATAAATGTATATAATATATTTCTTGTAATGCGCTAATCAACACAAGAACAGAAAGAAAGAAATCTATGATAAATCTATTGTGTTTGAAAGAAGTCATACAAATTCTTCGAAATCATTCAAGAGATATTATTCTATAACATTTTAAGAATATACTCGTCTTCATGTCAATCAACGGAAATTAATCCATTTCTTTGTAGATTTTTTTTTATTTAAATATAATGCAGTATCAATCTACATTAACATTTATTAATAATGATGACGTATTGAACTCACACTTAATTTGCTTGAAATTTTCACAATGTAAGCAAGCAAACAAAAAACGTAGTCATTTGAGCTCGGCAAAAGTTGTTCATATTTCATGAATGCAACTATACAGAAAAAATTGGTTAGAATTTGCAACTATCTTAAGAATTTTTTAAAATCCTTACAGTATTGTTGAAGTTATCGGTAAGTTATTGAGCAAATATAGTAAATGTACATGATTGCTATGATAGAAAAGAAGATTGACTGTTTGTAAATAAGGTTAAAATTTAGGAATTGGGAACATGGAGAAAGAAACGAAAATCTTAAATCCCTGCTTTATATTCTTAGAATGATGAATATTTAACCTGTTAATAAATGTATGGATGTATTTTTTAATGTATGCGAAGTTCTTTTCTTGTTATTCACTGTATATATATATATATATATATATATATATATATATATATATATATATATATATATATATATATATATATATACAACCTAAACAACATCAGTTATGGCATCTCTACAAATATACTTAAATATCTATAATTGGTACCAGAAGCCATTGGATTATACCAATGGCTTTCCATATTTCATTCTTCTCCAATCCACTCTCGTGTGATTATGTGTGACGTCATGAGATGCGGTGCGATTTTCGCTTCTAGCGTCTTATATGGACGTGTGTATCGTTGCTTAGAAATCATCTATGTAAACAATGACAGACTATCATCACTGTCTTGTCCGTATATTGCTTAATATGTTGTAATTGACATCTTTGATAATGGCTTATGAAATCCGAAAGCTTAGATTGTATTAAAAAAAAATATGGATCAATATTGTGAATTTCTTTCTTCGTTCAATGATAATGTTATTAAATTATCAGACGTTATAAAAAAAATTACATGAAATAAATAGACAACACT
>OZ010592.1:69725522-69743022 GCA_963932145.1 Acanthosepion lycidas | reverse complement strand
TTATCTTGCTTTTGTACAATGTAGTCATGACTAAATCTTATGCTGAAGCAAAACTGAAAATTTGTGACTGAAGCCGATGATGACTCAACAATTAATAACCAGACAATTTCCAGAAACAGTGTTTAACGCATCCAAGTGAATTAATCGCAAAGAAAACAGGATAACCACAAAAATAGATGAATGAAAGTTTATGAGACTCTCAGCTGGCAATCCAAAATAAAATGCCAGACAAGTAAATAAGGAATTCCGTCTTAACAGGGTTTTTTTTTTCATTTGATACAATACGGAGAGTATTAGAAGAAAACATCTTGAACGGGCGTATAACGACAAAGAAAACATCATTAACCAAGCATCGGAATAGAAGATCTCAGTGGTCAAGTGAAAATCGAGCATAGGATGCTGAAAAGTGGAATAAAGTTATTTTAATGATGAATTCAAAATAAACTTATATTTAGATGCAAAAGAATACGTAATAAAATCAAGGGGGGAAAAGAAACAATTAAAGATACAGCACAATATGCTGGTGGACATGTAATGGTGTGGGGTTGCATCAAAAGCGCTGATAGAAAATTGGTTCGATGGAATCCTAAATAGCGAAAACTATATTAGTTTACTACGCTCTCATCTTCTTACAGACTAAGAAGAGGGAGTACTTTTTCAGCATGACGATTGTTTCTTGCCACAAATTCACGTGCAACAAAAAGTTTCTTGTTGATGAAGGTGTTCATATTTTCGAAGACTAAGCAACACAAAGTACTGATCTCACTATAACTGAACTGAAGAACCACGTGCTCCAAGGAAAACCTCGCAATCTAAAAGTTTTTGTGATTACTGCCAAGAATAGGAAAAATGCCAAATGAGAAAATAAGGATCTCATTCCATTCAATGTCACATCAAACTGAAGAACTTATTTGAGTCATCGGCCGCAATACTAATGACTAATTCCATAACTCCATGACGTTTTGTACTTTTGATAATAAAAATGATCATTTTTACAAAAAAAAAAACAGTCCTTTTAACGTAATAAAGGAATTGAAAGCTGAAATTTTCGCTGGTGACGCAGAATTTATGCTTGATCATTTTTTAACATCACTGTGCATAAGATGATATATTTCCCCAAAATACATCATAAACAGAATTCAGTGACGTCAAATATCATAAAATGTACTGAGAAAAGCATATTACTACTCATTCTAGAGTTTAGGGTAAACAAAACAAAACGTAACTCACCAGGGCAGCTCAAAAGCTTTTAATACAAGAGTTTATATTATACATACTTCATAATGCCATCAACCGTGGAAATAATAATTTGTATTATAATGATCTCTAGAATATTTAGCTTTCCTTTGCTGTGAATTCTGTATAATATTTTGGTGCTGTCTATTAAGACTTGTCTGATGTACCAAATATCTATATATCTATATCTATATCTATATCTATCTATATATATATATATATATATATATATATATATATATATATATATATATATATATATATATATATATATATATATATATATATATATATACACACACAAACACTCTCGACTCTTCCAGGAAACCGACAGTCCGACAACAGCACATTAGATTTGAATACAGCGGTGAAGGTTTCGTGCAGGACCATCCACACTTTTTGAAGGGCCGAATACAGAGACCTAGTGCACTACGTGTCACAAGGTCCCCAAACGACCCTCCGCAGGTTTTGAATTCAGAGCTGTCCTTCTCCTAGACAAGTTGCCATCCAAAGCTATATAGACCAGTCTGTCTTGCTATTTACCCATAGCAGGAGAGAGAAGAAGGGGATTCCCAAGGCGTAAATGAATGTAATGGATACGCCTCAATGCAATACGCCTGGATTACTCAATACGGGCCGCTATCCATTACTCCACCATGTGCCTCACAAACACACACACACACACACACACACACACGCACACACAGACACATACATATATATATATATATATATATATATATATATATATATATATATATATATATATATATATATATATATATTCACCCCAAGCAAGGCGGGAAGCCACTAGGACACAAGTGGTTACAGAAGATTTGGAGCAATATCAGATAGGAGTGATAGAGGAAAGGATGAGGAGAAGGATACTGGATAGATCAAGGCAACTGGAGATGTCGATTGACATTACATTAGTTGGAGATTATAGCTCTCAGAGAAACTGGAATAGGGAAGGCAGTTCCACAAGCGAGAGGTGCGAGATATGAAGATATTGGAGTAGAAGAGACGGCTACATTTAATAGTTTCGACAATGAAAGGGTGAGAGCGAGATGTCAGCCTCGCAGAGCGCTTGAATTCATGAAGTCTGAGAACCAGAGAATGCAGCTCCTCTGACCAATTACCATGAAAGTATTTGTCAAAAAGACAGAGAAAGGCGACGGTGCGTCTGTGAGAAAGTGACTGTAGACGAGATGCCAGAACAGAGCCAATTACTTTGCATATCCGCCTCTCGATCGTATCAAGAACCCCGAGGCAAACAGAAAGGGCACCAGACGATATATGGCAGTAATACTCCATGCAAGAGCGAATTGTTGATTTGTAGATCTGAAGGATCGATTCTGGGGAGTAAAATTTCCTGGCGCGGCACAGGGAGCCAACATTCCTTGCGGTGGACGAAGCAATTGACTCAATGTATATGTTCCATCTTAGGTCAGCCGTCAACGTCAGACCGAGTAGCCGCAGAGAGTTGCTCTCGAGAAGTTGAGCGTCAGACATTCTAATGGAGGGCAGGGAAGGATCTCTGTGGTGATTAATAGAGAGCAGTTTTGTTTTTGAAGCATTAAAGTTGACCAGCCAATTCCTGCCCCAGTTCACAACCGATTGGAGGTCCTTTTCGAGACGCACGGCCAGGTTAGTTTTGTCAGTGACACTAGATTTGTTTTTGAGGCAGGAGTAAATTTATGTGTCATCTGCGTAGATCCCAACTTGGGAATTTATGGCGTCAGGAAGGTCATTTATGTGGATAAGGAATAGAGTGGGGCCCAGGATGGAGCCTTGAGGAACACCTGCGTTCGTGGGATAGGAACTGGAGGAGAATCCATTCAGAACGACCTTCAAAATAGTTATATCTATTGCAATGAGATGTCAATGTTATATTCAATTTTGCGTAATTTACACGACAATTTATCCATCGCAACCTGTACTTCTCTATATAACGAGTAAGACAACTGGATATATATATATATATATATATATATATATATATATATATATATATATATATATATATATATATATATATGTGTGTGTGTGTGTGTGTGTGAAGAGAGAGAGAAAGGGAATAAATCATATTTCTATGAGGGATTGCATGTCTCTCAATCGGTACACATAATTTTATTACTTTTTGTATTGTTTATGATATATCGGGCGTACATTTTTTTTTGTATCTCCGCTTTCCTCTGGTTGCAATTCATAAGTTTTTTTAATAAAATATTCATAAATAACAGACGCAGCTTGTCAAGGGAAAACAAAGCATCCTTCTTTATTAATGCGATTTCTTACTGTTTTTGTTAAGTATTTTCTTTATAATCGGAAAATCAAAGGAGTAATTTTTCTAATATTCTCTTTTCATCTACTGCGTGAGTTTTTGAATGCAAGATGAGAAGAAATATTACAGTAAACATTATTTTCCTGTTTTATCATAGAATTTTTTCCTTCAATGGAACCAATATAGAAATCTGATTTTTCGTGCTCTTACCTATCTATTTTTAAAATACTTATACATTAGAATAAAGATGATCAAAATATAATGTACGTATATATACATATATACATATATATATATATATATATATATATATATATATATATATATATATATATGTGTGTGTGCGTGCGTGTGTGTGTGTATAGGTGCGCCAGGTAAATGAGTACATATAATCTTTATAAGATATGAAGTAAATCAGTTTATTTTTAAAAATATACATATATTCAATTTTGAAAACCGGAAACCTTTTCAGCAAAAGCTCGGTCAGCACCAAAGACGTCTTCGATGTTGCCAGGGAAGGTGAAACATATTCATGCTAGCTATCAAATACCAAGATGTGTCTATTTACAACAACTTAATTTCTTATGTACGCGTAGCTTGTTTTCCTCTTGACGAGGCTCCAAAACTCATAGTCCAAAGGAATGAAATCAGGAAAAGGAACAAGTCATATGTTAGGATAGAGTTTTTGGTAAAATTCCCAGCCAATAATGTATTAGTCACGTGAATCTTGGGTGACGAAGAACTTTAGTTAAAATATGTATAGCCCTGCATATGGCTTGACCACCGTCACTCGTACTTGAAGCTATGGTGGAAGATATAGAGATGTGCTTTACACGGCGCTTGATGCATACGACGATCAGGATCATCAATGAAATATCGAGCATGCAGCAAAATGTTAGATCTGACCATAACGTATTACCATAAATTGTTGCTTATGAACGGGCGTCTGCTTTTCGGTCAAGATGTTCGTCTAATATTCTCATGTACCACATGTTTAATAATGAAATTTACACGACGATATCCCTTCTCAATAACATGGGCTGTTATTTATCGGTCTTGCAAGGAGGTTGTTCAAATTTTGTAAGTCTCGCCCAGAAACAAGAGCCATATTTAAAAACGTTTGTTTTTGCAACACTACTATTTCTAGAACTAGAAAAAATGAATTCAGATTTCTGTCTTAATTTCCGTGCTGACGATCCCCATACTGAGTCCCATAGTGAAATTTGAGCGCCAAATCTAAAAACGGACAAAACAGATACACAGGCAGACATAAAGTAACTACAAAAGAAAGGCAGGTGACCCATGGAAATCAATGAGGACATGTTAAAGACACTTGCTGAGTACTCCCCTTCCTATGCAACTGTGAAAGAGTGGGATGCTGAATTTAAGTGGGACAGGAACAACACAGATGATGACCATCGGTCAGGTCGCCTAGAAAACTCAACCACTCATGAACAATTTGATGCCATTGATCGTATGGCTTTGAATGGAAGATGCCTGACTGTCCAAAAATTAACTACGTCCACAGGCATCAGTTCTGTTTTGGTCTATACGCTTGTAACTGGTATCTGGGTCATTAGAAAGCTGTCTGAAAGATAGATCCCAATAATGCAGAGCAGAAGCTGACATGGGTTGACATTTCCAGGACACTTCTGAATCGCTTCCAGACTAATCCTGAGAATTTCCATTACAGATTAGTGACTCAAGATGAAACAAAGATTCAAAGCAAATAGTGGAAACACTCTGGTTCGCCAACTCCGAAGGAAACGTCTACGTTTACACTTCACAAGTTGTAGTAGCTGCATCAGCCAATTTTGGCTTTGAATTGCTACTACATCCCCCTTACTCACCAGATTTAGCTCCACCTGACTTCTTCCTGTTTCTTAAAATCAAATCCCACCTGCTTTGCCAACATTTTGGAAACAATGTGGTTTGAAGTTTTCGGATGACAAGGAGGCCATCTTATTCTGTGATAGGATTGCAATATTTAACCATCGTTAGACCAAGTGAATTTATCTCAGAGGGGAACTATATTGAAAAATAGTGGAAAACTGTCTTGTTTCTCCAACCCCTTCTGTATTTTGAACGATCTCTATATTCAGGATGATCTCAGCCATTCTTACGACATCTGACGGAATCCATTATCTCGATTCATGACTTGAATAAGAAGCACAGCATGACTTTTGTCTTTCTTGTACTAGCATGGAATTTGCAATGTTTTTGTTTTTCGATACGTCTCGGAATATGCCGTGTTTGGTCGTCTTCCTAATGTTCGATGTTACAAATAAACCTTCTCTGACACGGATATTCTGTGAGAAATATATGGTCCAAACTTTTGACCTTCTTAAGTCATTTTGATCTTAGAGACAACTGATGTGTTTAATAAAATTTTGAAACGATCTAAGAATATATATAGTATGTGCATGAATTCATATTTTAGCAGTCAAGGGGGCTGCTGAAAGACTCTATGTCTGGTAACAGGCCTCTGCACCATGCCACGCAAGCAGGTGAACCCGGCCATGGCTGTCAGTCAATTTCTGCGACCACTTTACTACCTAACTCCCCAGACTGCACCCCCTTGATTATTATGTATGGGGCACAGTTGAGCGAGAGTCCAACGACAAGCCTCCAAAGATGAAATGAAGGCAAGGATTATGGTAGCTTTCACAAACTTAAACAAGGAGATGGTCCAGAAGAATTGTAGGAGATTATGATATCGTCTGCAGACCGTGGGTGAGTTCAATGTCCATTTTACTGAATAAATTCACTCTTTAGTATTTCAAGATATTTTTGTGTAATTTTGGTAAATAATTCTGTTAAAATGAGATAATTTTATTTTCATTTTTGAAACGACAATTTATCCATTTCACCCTGCATATATATATATATATATATATATATATATATATATATATATATATATATATATATATTTATATATATATACATATATATATATATATATATATATATATATATATATATATATATATATATATATAAACTTCATTAAACTTTAGCAATGGCTAATTAAAAGAATCCTTTATCCCCAAAAATCTTGTGAGTGGATGAGAAATTTAATAGTTAAATTTACTCTCATAAAAAAACAGCTAAAGTTTAAGGATTTTCTAATCCTATATGATGAAAAGCTCTTGTACTATTTTATAAGTAGAACTTTCCATCTGGTACCAAAGCCTATCACATTTTTACAAGAATTCCTCACAGATGAAGACGCTTAAGGCCTCAAAACCTTGGTTCTACAGAGGAATGCTGCGAATGTCATCGATGGAACAAGTGAGCAATGCGAGAATTATAGCAAATATGCCTGTGTAATTTGATGGAAGAACATGAACAAGGATGAATTGAAATGAAACAAACATTACTTAGTGCTGTAAATTATAGGAAGGTGTGGAGAACCACGATCGTACACTTCATGAATTGAGATAAAAGAACACATTTAAATTCATATTGCAATGATTATAAGTGTAAAATCTTTAAATGGATGAAATACTCTACTAAATGACTGACAGAAAGTAGCTTTTATTAATTCAAGCCAATGTGATTTGGGGTTTTGTTATATATTAATGATAGGAATAATGACAATTTGAAAACTTCTCTTAGCCGACACGTTTCATCCTCTCGGGGACTTTATCAAGTGAAATGTAAGGATTTTATTTTGTCATAAGAATTTATATACAAGAGCAGAAATATTATTATTTATGCATATATACATAAAAAATTTTTTTCGTTTATTATGCATTGAACTGTATCATAAACTTGCTTGACCTTCCCACTAACCTGATGAATATTCATGAGCCCTCCATACCAAAGATTTTGAAAAATCCAATAACATTTTTTGCTCTTGTATATAAAATATGCTTAACAAAATTAAATCCGTACATTTGCCTAGATAAAGTTCCTCAGAGGACGAAACGCATCGGCTTAGATAAGTTTTCTTTTTACAGATGTACTCTATCTGAAATTGTTATATTAGGTTGGTGGAAAAATAATGACGTAATAATGTCGTTTTTTTACGTTAAAAATACGTCAAAAAACGACATTATTACGTCATTATTTTTCCACTAACCTAATACATATTAATGATACTTTATCTGTGAGCATGACGTAAATGCATGTTAATATATATTCATTGAAACATTTAAATGTGACTATTATTGGCACGAATCATGCAACATAAAACAGAAATTCAAATGCACAAATACTTTATTGACTATATATGTATTTGTAAATGTAGAATCATCAAGGATGCGCCGAATAATACATATAGGGCGCAGTTCCTGATAATATTGCCCTATGGAGACGATCCTTGTCAGCAGTTTCCGCTTCGCTCAGAAATGCCTGTCAAACCTAACACGGGTTGATCCAAGGATTGTACATGAAATAGTATTAACGAAACTATTTGGAGATTGTCGATGGTTGAGGCAAAAAGAAGCCAAAAATCATTGTGACGGATCTTGTTCAATTACGAGAAAATTGTGCTAAGGCCCGCTCAACATCGTTGTTTCACCCATAGGTTAGCTATGTGAGTACTGGAGACATGAACATAAGTAGGCATCTGCAACATATACATGTGAGCATTTACATTATTAGAGTCTTGAATATTATACTTCACATATGTTAGATATACCGACATACAGAATATATCTTACATTTAATATGATGAATGTTGAGTAAATGTAAAGTTTTTTCTCCTCTCGTCTCTTAGTGGCGATTCGTAAATCTCAAGCCTGACATTCCCCGCGTAAAATGCGGAAAACATCAGTTCTCGTTCGATACCGAAGATGAGCAACCTGGAGCCCGGTCATTACTTAGATGGGGAAAATCTGATACTATTCCTAAAATCCGACATTCCAAAATATGTCTCAGCTTTACATAACGCCCAAAGTGATAATAAGACCTAATAATCAAATCTATCATTCAATCTCTCCCCTTAGAAAATGCAAGGGGAGTTGTTTGTTTGCTTACTCGTTTTTAGTTTTAGAATCATTTTAAAAAATAACTTTCGGTTAAAATGACACAAAAATTTCTCTATTAATCTTCTCATGAGATAGTAAATATGACAAAATTTATTAAATTACTGCAATAATTTGAGTAACAGAAATGACGCTTACCGTTAAACCTAAATTACTGAAACGATCTTTATGGCGATTGATGAAATTATTCATGAAGTATGTAAGATTTCTGTTTTGAAACAATGAATGTGAAGTTGAACAAAGTTTACAGCATATAATTTTAATTTTTAATTTTATCCATTCATTCACTTACCTGCTAATCCCCTTGGAAAAGGTATAAATCCTCGTCTTCTTACACCAGCTATAAGTAAATAGCAGGTCAGCTTTGCAACTGGTCCACTGAAGAAAGAAAGGTCAACCTACTGCGGGAAAAATCTGTCTTGTCAGTTACGTATCGAAAGATACATGATCGCCTAAGTGTGTATCACGCATGGCAGATAATTTCCTGAATTATAGCCAGTTACATAGATAGATAGATAGATAGATAGATAGATAGATAGATAGATAGATAGATAGATAGATAGATAGATAGATATTTCAAATGCAACATAAATACACTTGACGAGGATGACTTGGATGTTTTTGAAGTACATAATAGTCTCCTTGCGTTCAAATCCATCGGTGAATATATTTGCCTTTCTCCCTGCCTTTTCCTGCAAAGATTTATCCCAATGAGCAAGGAGAAAATGATATTGAAATCGATACTTTTCGGAAGTATCAGTGTCCGCAAGTTTTGACATCGACAGAATCACCGCTTATTATGCAGAAACCTTTCTTACTAGAATAACAATTACAAATATCATGGAAACTCGTGATATCATTTGCAAAGAGATAAATACATGAAAACGGCATTTCATTCATGTGTACATAAATAAAAGATTACATGTTGACATAAACTATTTGATGTCTCTAAACATATGTACTCTCCTTCTTTATTCGTTACTTATTTGGGCCTATGTCTTCACATTTATAAGCTTGTTTCATTTTAACCAACTGGCATAGTCAGAAATAGAAAATTGGTAGCTGTAAATCTAATGAGTCGAATGGCATCTTGTAGTAAAAAAAAATGTAGAACAATCTAAACACTCTCTTACACACGCTCTACGAAACAAAATGGAGTCTATATCACAGCTATACGCACATATACGAGAAGAAATCTCTAACACCATAGCCTAATATTTGATAAATGTTGATCTGAAATGTTCATTGTATAATGTCGGATCTATTCGATAATTTAGGAAGTTTTGCGTTAAGTGTAAACAAAAAGATTACCTTAAATATGCTTATTCATATAATCATTTCATCCCAAGCAAAGCGATAAAACAACTAAAATCAGTTACTGAGAGTTAAGGAAAATGATTAACCATTGTTGAGGAAAAAGGGAACAATAAATAACAGGATTCAAGGAGCCACAAGATGACGATTGACGTTGTATTTAAATTTTAAATGAGCCTTCTTGACAGGAAAGTAAGAAGCCAGAAGAAATGTGCACAAGCGGGAAATGCGAGAGAAGAACTTTTTAGAATATAACTTACATCTGCAGCTAACAGTTACAACAGTAGGTTAAATTTAGGATTTCGAATTACCAAACAGGATATATTATTAGAACAATTACCATGAAAATAGATAAAGAAAAGGCACAGAAATGCTAACCTTGGGTCGGTATGAAAGTACCTGCAGTCGAGATGCCAGGTCAGGTTTGATAGCTTTACATTTTTTTTTTCATCGATTTTACCCCCAAGTAAGACAGTAAAGCCACTAAAACACAAAGAGTTACTGGGTATGGAAGAAAACAGAAACATTAGAAAGGGGTTGGGAAAAAAGAAGAGTAAATAAGAAGTCATTGAATTTAAAAGTTTTGAAGATCAAAGTTGATTGGATAACCGGAGGAGAATTCTACAAGTGCACGAAAAGATTATGTTAGCATAAAAATTAGGATTACATCTAACCAACTCAACTGTAAATTGACGAGAGTTCATTCCCAGTTTTCTCCTAAACTTACAAGGTCTAAATACCATAGCGAAGAGGTCAGCCAAACAATCACTATGAAACTATAGAAAAATAACAGGGAGCAACATTGCGGCGGTAAGAATGTGACTGATTTCTAAGACACCAGATCAGGACCAATATACTGCTGATTTATTTTGGGATCTCTAGATATATAGCAGAAACATCAGACTTTAGGTGGCAGAAATGTTTTATGAATGGATGAATGGTAGACTTATGAATATATAAGATAGATTCTGGAGAGAAAATTGTTAACGCGTCCCAGTGCACTAACTTGACAGCTGATCTAGCAATGGATTGAGTATAGTCATTCCACTTCATACCTGCTGAAAATGTTAGCCTAAGAAGGCGCAACGTGTCATTTTCCTGAAGATTAGATGAAAGGCAGAAAGGCTTAATCCCAAAGGATGAATTACGAGCAGTTTAGACCGAGGACGTTAAAATTAAGAAGCCATCTTTTCTCCCAGTTAACGTTTTGACATTGCTGTCACTTTGACCTTATGGAACATAATCAGCCATAGTAAATGGCTGTCATCAGCATAGATGCCAAATTGACAGCTGTTGTCATCGTTAAGGACGTTAATGAAATTTAAAAAATACAAGGTAGGACTAAGGATAGAGGCCTGGATTAGTCCGAAAGGATCTAGAAGAGTTGCTGTTCACGATAACATTTAGTTCATAAATAATGGATCAGTTAAAAAATTAAGCCGGAGAATACATAACATTTTAACTTGTGAAACCAGTATACCAAAACATGTCGAAAGCTTTCAAGAATTCCAAATGGATTTGAAATAGATATCCAAGTGGAGCTATTTGACTGTGATTATCAAATTGTCATAATATGCACACCACTAATTACGTATATCATCACATATAAACGCACATTAATGTTTATATAACACTGTATAAAATAACTTTTAATTTCTAAGCTAATTGACATTTATCACGAAGTGTTCTGAAAAATTCTCTGCCTGGCTAAAATAGGTGATTTTTAAGTACCACCTCTCCAAACCTACAAGCAATTGATTTTATATTTAAGCTTTATTGGTTTAGTTGATACTTCTTCAGTTACCACATCGTACATTTAAGTCCTCATCAAGCAAAAAGAAATATAAATCAAATTTCCTAAACATATATAGGAAATGATGTTTTATTTTTAAAAAATACGAGGCTAAATCAGAAATTTGGTTTTGTGCAGAAGCCTAACGTCTGCAGATCAGACCCCTAAATACCGCCAGGAGACAAACTGATGTCCCCTTGAGGAGGACCCGTACCTCGAGAGGATATTGGGCCTCAAGCTCACACTTGAACTCAAGTGGAATTTCTATATACAATCTATCGCTGGTAAAATTATTGGCTCCCTGTACCCTTCCAGTAAGTACATGACTCATCATACTCTCCTCTACTTTTATAAAAGCTAGATCAGGCCAAAAATGGAGTACTGTTGCCACATTTGGGCGGGAGCTGGTCATAACTCACTTTCCAGTTTTGATAGATTTCAAAAGCGTCTCCGAATCCTTGTGGGAGGAAAATTATTTCCACCTACCAACCTCTCTCTCACAGTCGGGATGTGGTGAGTCTCTCACTATTCTATTGCTACTACCATGGAAAGTGGTCGGACGAAAATCATCTCCTTGTTACACCAGGTCAGACTTTCATGTCTAGGACCCGTCGTGCCACTTACAAGCTTTTTTTCGCTCGATCAATTACATTTGAGTAGTGAGCACGATACTCACTGGGTTCTCCACACTTTCGGTCTTAGAAAATACGTACGCACTTCAACTTAGTGTAATTCTTATCAAGAAACCCCCATAGAAAATGGTTAGCAAGAAATGAAAATAGAAAATCGCCATAGAGTTTGTTCCTCACTAGGTGCCCATATTTTCGGCTTCGTGCTACGTCTAAGCTACTTAAGGCAAGTCAATACTATTACTTTGATTTATTTTTTAATTTGACTTGCAAATCATAGCCAGAGACATTGTTCGGGACATTATTTCATCTTGGATCTATTGACTTTAAAATCTTTGAATCGCTATTGTTTCTCGATACTTCTCTTAAATGTGATATAACCTGTGACTTTCTGATGTGGCAAATACTTCTTTGCTTTATTTGTCATTTACAACAACCAGTGGCCAGTACATGAAGGTTTAGTCGTATTACTGGTATTTAAGCTACTTAAGTAACTTTTATGACTGGTGTTTTAAGGATGTCATCTAAAGTAACTGAAACTTTGCTACCTTCCCATTATCAACGTTTACAAATTCTCCAAGACATTCTGGAAACTAAGAATGATGAGCTTGCATATATGCTCCCAACGAACATTTGCCTTGTTAAGTGTTCCCTTTCTACAAACTAGCAACTCCTTGTAACCACAATTTCTTTCTTTCTTTCTTTTTTTTATTTTAGGTTTGTGGATACAGGTTGTTAAAGTCGCTATAAAGTAAAAGTAAATTGCACTACTATACAGTTCAAACTAGCGCTATGTTGAAATAAGAAAGACTTTCAAATATTGAATATATCCGACACAGACTGCCTCGTTATTATTTCCGTGGAAACAGTAACAGGATTGGATAGAGAATGTTTTCAGCTGCAAAACTCTTGCACATTATCGTGACGATAAGTTACGCATTTTCGAAACCATTTTCATATCCTCGATTTAGAGATGTACATAGGGACTCGAATATTGCTTGTCGCACACACACACACGACCCTTAACAGTGCTGAATCATTTTATACAAGTGTATCCACATCCATTGCTTCCTCTCCACAGACGTCAATATAGAGGTTGATATGCCGCTAAACAAAAATTACAAACCAGACAATGAATGTTTCATGTATGTGTGATTTTAACGTTTTATTATCTGTACTGTAATAGGTCAGAATATTATGGGTTAACTTTCAAGCTCTACAACCATACTACCAGCTTCCAAAATATTTGGGGCAATACAATAAAATATTAGGCATTACTCTAAAAGTGTTTCTCGCATAATATATAATTTTAGTGCATGTTGTATTTATAGGAAGAAAGTCCTCGATATAAGAAACAGAGTGTATGTAACTATGAGCAATATAAGCAGTGTTGATGGCGACTATCTGTATCTTGCCTAAAAACTATCGTTAAGCTATGTCCGTTGAGATTAGCTCATCTACTTATATGTTTGTCACCAGTGGATTTTGAGCAGGTCAACAGGTTATATCCGGTTTATTGCGTTATTTTAACGGTTATTGAACATTAAAAGAAATAGCTCAACCTACATGTTTTGATGATTGCGTTCAAGCTTAAAACAGATTATACCAATGGAGGCATAGTCTATACTGCATGTAAAAATATCACATATAAGTTTCGGGACGAATAAATCTTTTTTTTAATTCAACCGCTGTAAGAAGACACAAATGGATATAAGATAAAATCCCAAGAATGAATGAAATCAGTTGCTTTACTGCCTCTTATAATTTGTCCGCTTTGATAATTCAACTAGCAGCATGGCCCGGCTTTGCCCGTCCTTGATTCAAAAATTGTACGGCAATCGATATCACTTGACTTAAAATATTTTTGCCTTTCTTTGCCTTTAAAGGAGTGCCCTTTGCCGTACTGATGTTGCTGCATGCCTTACTTCTTGCCTATCTCACGCTGCGATTTTTTTCTAAGCTCTATACTAAACATTAAATCTGTTACGATAAAAAACAAAACAAAATGAACATAAAACGATCAGCTTTAAAAAAGGACTCGTAACTGGAAAAACCGAATGAAAAAAGAATGTTAACAACAAATACTTTTTCACACCCAACCCAGATCTGCGGAATCAGAATCAACGTTGAGTTTAAGCAAGCGAATGAGCCAATTGGAGTAAAGTGCCATGCAGATTTAAAGTTTTCCCACTTATGACGAATGCAGCTATCGATATTTTTTGCATGCTAGCATGCTAGTTAACATTCGTGTCAGTCAGCTGTTGAAGCTCACGTTGGCCAACAGAATCTTCCTGCCTATTTGTGGCAGCCAGCTATAGGCTCTCACTCTGGTGAGTAGAAAATGGCCGCAAGCTACATGAAAACTGCCGTAGAAGCATGAAAAAATCGATTATTTCCACTCTCGATGGGAGTTGGGAAATGCAAAGTCGGTCTTGGCCTTTCCACTAACTTGGAGCATGTCCATGTAAATTTTGGTGCAAATCCATCGAAAATTGCGGCCGTGCATTCGGTACACACACACACACACACACACACACACACACACACATACACACACTCACATCCTGCCTTTTATAGGTAGAGATAAATCAGAACTCTGGGAATAATTTATCCTTCTTTACCACATAAACAAGCAATGCTAATCCATATCTAGTGAATTATAAAAATAGATTTTGAAAACAAAAACAAATCTGGTTCATCGTTTTATATCTTTTAATACCGATGAACACGTTTGCTTGTTTCTAAGTTCCGAGATATTGTAATAATTTAATTATAGTTCATTCTGTTTGTTTTTTTTTTGGGGGGGGGTTGTTATTTTTCATCAATATGGCTAGGGCATGCTAGCCTCTCTACTTAATCTTTTGTTTACTAACTCGCACCTGACGTCAAGTGGAACACGTACATACGCCCAATTCCTAAGGATCCATGTAAAATCGTCAGCTCCTTGTACTGCTTCAAAATGTACCTAACTTCTCCTGATATAATCTAACGTTACAAGAGCTGGATTTGGCTAGACATGGAATATGTTGATGAGAGCTGCCCAGAATAAATTCTCCTGACTTGGTCGAGTGTAAAATCGTCTCCGAACGCTTGTGGGCTACGAATTATTTTCTATCCTCCAACATCTCTCTCACAGGCTGAATGCTCTATCGCTGCTTCCACGGGAAGTGCTCTGAGGAACAACATTCCCTGATCCCGCCAGTATAAACCGTCACGTCAAGTACCCAGCATGCCATTTAGATAGCAACAAACCACCACATTTCCTCCGTGTTGCATTAGTGAGAACTAAGTTCCACTCGAACAGTTTCTTCCCATAAACCACTTATCTGTGAAATTGACACTACAATCTTAATTTGTTCAAAACTAGAGTTAACCGTTATCTCCCTACTATCCGCACAAATTGCCTCCCACAGTAAACCTGTGGCCCCCAGGCCTTGTAAAGGGTTAACATTACTGTAAAAATCATATATTTTAAAACGTCGAAATTGTTTTGGAAATACCTTTTCTTATAAACATTTTGAATTATTCTTTAACGCTTTAGCTACATATATGCTCGATATAAATTTACATACGTTTCCTTGGATTCTCTTAGATGAATGTAACATTAATGCTATATGTAGATTTATAATGGTTTTTTCGTCTCCACTGTTTTTTTCCGGTTCATAATTATCTGAGAAAAAATGGAACAGTGATATACTCCGAGCAATGGGTCATGGATTCAATTATTTTCTCGGAAGCAAATAACGATAAGAAGCGCAGGCAATGTATTTGTAACAACCTTTGAACTTTACGCCTCTTCGGAAAGTAGATTTTAGTTATTAGATCGATGGCGCTGAATTTAGCACAAACCCAAACATATGGAAATCTCAGTTCGAAACAGATTCAGCAGTAATGGCTTCCAAGACAAGCACATAGCTTTGCCGAATATGTTCTAGTTGAGTCAGGTATCTGACACGACATAGAATCTAGTTGTAGAGGTTCAACCTTAATTTAACGCACATTTTCTCTTCGTTTTACTCTATCTCTTTCTCTCTCTCTCACATACACACATCCAGATTGATATAACTTAGACTTCTTGTGAAAGGTGTGTTGGATTATTATAATATATTATAATTATTATATAAATATATGTGTGTTTATGTGTGTGGGGTAAATATATATATGAATTTCATTTCATAATAATTTGAAGACGATTTAATAATATTTAAAAAATTCTTCTAACAAAACGAGCTGAGTTCCAAAATCAGTCGTGTTTATTATATTCACTTCCGCGGAAACACAATTGGAAATATATGAATCCAACTATTCTCCCTCATTTATGACTTAAATTGTAGAACATTTATTTGTAAATTGATGTTATCTCCATATTTATTTTAAATGACATGCAAAAGGCTGATAAACCCTATAAATGAATCAAACAAAGCTATTGCAATTGTTACTTTAAGCTAGGAAATTTTTAAAGAGTAATATTTTTAAAGAAAATATGCCAGTGTTCAAATTATACAGCATTCTGGACATTATTAAAATAGTGTCTGCATAAATATAACAACACCAAGAATAACGGTTCTGAAAAGATTACAATAGATAATTCAATAGAATAGCAGATAATGGGGATATGGTTGAGCAAAACAGATATGCAGGGTGAAAAGGAATTCTGCGTAGTTTTGAGCCAAAATATTTGACAGAATCAACAAATTTCCGAAAGAAAACAGAGAAAATATGACAAAATAGCAAAATAGGAAAAGGATTTGAACAAATATAACACATCGAATAAATAAAAGCACCAGATTTGCTAAAAATATATTTATAGACACCAATAAGAGAGAAAGCATGTAAATGAGTCAGATCCAACCTTGTTAATCTTTTATGTGTCGTGTTCGTGGAGGACCCAGCTGATGATAGATTTCTACAGTTTTTGTCCATATCATCCCTGCCAGTCCCCATTCTGTTAGTCATTTACAAGTTCGTTATGTTGATTATTTGTAGCTGCTCTAATCTTTGTGAGTGTCAGATTCTCCAAGTCCTTCATTCTCATTATGAGACCACATTAAATCTTCTCTTGTTCTTATTTAGCCGTAACTCTGTTATTGCTCGCCCTGTTTCCGGACCAGGAATTGAATTCACAATTACTATGTCAACAAATTCACAAACCAACGGTACAATCCCGAGTCTAGATGTTAGAGATTTAGACCTTATTTGCTAGCTGATGATATTGTTGTCGTTGTTGCATGTTACGCTTGAATGCATTCAA
>OZ010592.1:69675522-69720522 GCA_963932145.1 Acanthosepion lycidas | reverse complement strand
GGAAAGCTGACGAAAGAGGCAAAAGAGAAACTTTCTCTTTAGCCAGCTTTCCCTGACGATCCGCTTATGTGAACCTGGGTAGGTTTGTCTGGCTCACTAGGTTTATCTAGGTCTGCTCTACGGTTGTATTGAGCTCTTTTGTAAGTTAGTTGTTAACTCGTGTCGGGGTTTTTTCTTTGGGCTTTAAACCTGTATCTGTGCGTTTTTTTTTTCGACAGACTTTCATGTTTCTAGCTCTTTCTTTTTTAAAAACATTTTTTTCCTTCGAGATTGATTTGATTATTGGCAAATCAAAAATTCGAAGGTTTTTCGAAATGAGTATAGTTACAGATATATATATATATATATATATATATATATATATATATATATATATATATTTTTTTTCGAAATGTAAAAGGACGGAGAGCAAGACTTCAGCGTTGAAAATATTAATTTAAAATATGGCTCAATACGAAAGTACAGCATTAAATATTTATTTATTATGCACTGTTATATCAGAACAAGTACATAGCGACTATAAAACTGTACATCTTGTTTCAACTTTAGTTCTCACCTGAAGAAACCTTAATTTTTTAAGGTAAAAGCAAGATGTAGAGTTGCATGTACATTCTCTAATTTAACAATGCATAATATATATATATATATAAAAACTTATATATATATATTTGCACATACATATGTATATATATATATAGTTATATACATATATATATATATATATATATATATATATTTACGCACATACACACACATACACACACATATATATATATATATATATATATATATATATATATATATATATATATATATATATATATATATATCAGGTCATCCCATAAGTTCTGCCCTAATTTTAACTTTTTGTTAAAATGAATGAAATTTAAAGAGTATTTTATAATCTCTAATGGAGCTGAACATTATTTTTTATGTTTAGATCCATTTAAACTGATCAAATTTTATTTCAGAGAACAATAAAATTAAATTTTGTTTGATTAAACCCTGCTAACATGGAAGTACCCAAGAATCAGTTAAGGCACATAATGCTTTATGAGTTTAAGAAAGGAAACTCAGCAGCCGAAGCGGCTAGAAACAAGGAGAGGAATGTGTGAATTAAAGAACTTGCAGAAGATGGTTTGCAAAATTCAGAGGTGGAGATTTTACCCTTGAAGATGAAGATCGAACCGGACGTACAGTTGAGTTTGATGTAAAGCTCCTTGAAGCAGCCCTTGAAGAAAATCCTGCTTTATCAGTTGAGGAAATGGCAGCGGTTCTCAGTTCAAACCATATAACTGTTCATCGCCATCTTAAACAACTTGGAGAAGTTCCTAAACTTGGAAAATGGGTGACTCATGAATTGTCTAAAAAAAACCTCAAATCCCAATTCTCGCCAATTGTTTCGCCTTTTTTGGATAGACTTGTGACTGGCGACGAAAAATGGATCTTTTATCGAAATCTTAAGCGTCGTAGACAGTCGCTTGGTAAAAGGGAAGTACCCCAGCCACAGCCGAGAAGGGAACTTCATGGACAAAAGGTTATTCTTTCAATCTGGTGGGATTGCCAAGGAATAATCCACTTTGAATTCTTACCACCTAATGCAACAATTAATGCTCAAATATACTGTCAGCAATTAGAGCGTTTGAACCAAGTTTGAGGACAAAAGACCTGCTCTAGTGAATCGAAAAGAGGTGATGCGTCATCAGGACAATGCGCCACCCAACACAGCAAGAATCACGTCACAAAAAATCGAAGAACTTGGTTGGGAGAAAATTCCTCATCTAACTTATTCTCCCGATCTTGCTCCTTCAGACTACCATTTGTTTCGTTGCTTACAGAATCACTTGGAAGAAACAGATTTTGTAACACAGGAAGATGTTAAAACTGACATTTGTGAGTTCTTCGAATCAAAGCCAAAAGAATTTTACAGTAATGGAATTAGTAAGCTTGTTAATAGATGGAAGGAAGTCATAGATAATCAGGGAAAATACATTGTTGATTGAATCTGTAATTAAATGTAACATTTGGTCACTTGTTTTGCCTATTCAAAATTTGGACAGAACTTATTGGATGACCTGATATATATAGCATAAAAGTTGCGTTTTATAGGTTCAAACACCCTATCACACATGAATATAGCATTCCCCTGAATATAAAATATCTTTTAAATCAAGCCTGACAATTTGCTTTCGTAAATTTTTATCCCCTGAACAGTGAACGGAGTTATTTCTGAAAAGTTCGTCTACAAAACCCTGGAGTCGGGCCACTGAATGTAATATCAGTCAGCTGACAAACTTTATAATCGCATTAATTCTTTTATTGTATAATATTATATTTTTATTTAATATATAATAATTTCCCGTTCTTTGTGCTTCTTAATGAATTCTGTCTTTTTGTTATCTCTGCTAAGAATTAAAAATTATGAGTTTAAGAGCGATAGATAACGGTTGAGCATCGACTTGAAGAGATTAACATTGTAATATTCTGCAAAATATCTACGTAGCAATCTGTTCCTCAATGTCGCAGTTATTGAGAAAAAATTATCTGTGTAGATCATTCTCCTTACATTTGGAGAAAATCAGGATTATTCAACTCTGTGGAAATAGTTGTATTATATCCTAACTGTAAATCCGGAACAACTGGAGGTCATATGAGCATTTATCATAAATGGGTGCAAAATAAGTAGCAATACACTTACGACTACGTGTCTGTTGTAAAGAGGCTTCAAATTGAAGAATACGTTTCCCCAACCACATAAACGCTTTTGAACAATACTAGAAACTGAAGATTGAACAGCTCCGGTCCATATATGAAAGGAATACTTAATTTTTGGTCTAATCGAACGCTTTCAACTATAAAGCATCTCAGGGTTCAGATACTTCCTGGAGCAAAATAATTTACTTGTTATTTTTTCGTAATTATCAGGATTTTTTAATCAATTCACTCCACCATTAACACATAAGGGAGCTACTGAGAAACTTTAGAAAGAACCTAACCCAAACCTAACCCAAAACAGGGAACAAAGGATAATCCTCTACTCTTGTAGGACGTGTGTGAACCGTGTGATTGAATAACTTTCATATAAGCTGTCTCTGATGTCCCACCTGGTTATCAACCGGATGGGGAAAATGCAAACACCCCAATCCTTGAAAAATCACAGCCTCCCAGCATGTACATTTTTCTGAGGCAGCGTCTTCACCGCTGGTTGAGCGATGTCCGAATAAAGAAAAACGGAATAATTCCAAAGGAAATTCCCTATGTAAAACATTGAAACGGAAGGCGAAAACCTGGGCGCCCACAACTTCAATTTAAGGACGTTTATAAACTGGACTTGATATGGTTTACTATCTGTTCTGCCTCCTGGGAAAACAACTGACATGCCAAACACATTGTATTGAACCATCCTCCCCTCGTATTCCATTAGTAAGATGTAAGTTCCTCTCAGACACCTTCTTTCCACGAACAGCTTCTTTGTGCAAATGACTCCCATGAGGATTTTTTCCCAATCACTACAATCTTAACCTTTTCAAGTCGAGGGTTAACAGTTACCTTCCCACATATCCTCATAAACACCGCATTTTATCTTTTTCTCCGTATCTCGAGTGGCTATTGGGCTTTGTAAAGAATTATGATTAGGACCAACACTTACATTTAAATATTAAATTTAATAAACATTTTCTTCAAATGCTGAAGTGTTCCTATTTCCTACCGGCAGAGAATAATTTTTTTTTCTTTTTTTTTTCTTTTTTTTTTCGTTTTTTTTTCTTTTTTTCGAGAAGAACTGAGAATTATATAAAAATTGTGATAACGCTTTTAATATCGTAGACCTACATAAATCCATATTGTTTAATGTGTCTTGCCACCTCAGAAGATGAGCGATCATGACTGTCCCTAACATCCTGTAACTTATAAGATTGATCTAAACAACTTAAGCTTCCTTAACATACTTCCTTGTCTCTATGTTATCCATTCATACAATCTCAGAGACGACTATACATATCACCTTCCCTCCTTTTTTTTCTCTTAGATAGAGTGTTAACGAACCTTTCCATCATTTCATGTCTGCAACGTGAGGATTTCTTTCCTAATATTTCTATCTTGTTCGTTAGGGCGATATCATTAAAATCGTCAGTATATCACCACCGCATCCCAAGATCAGAGACAGGTAGATGAAGCTAGATACAATACTGATTCGATGACTGCAGGGCCGTTTTCTATTTTGGGAAGGAGGTGGGGGCTGTGTTGATTTGATCGCATAATGACAAAGTTTAATAAAACGGGATGTTCTTAGGCGGTGGAGATTTTATCCAGTGTTTGGCGATTTCAAACGTGTGTGAATTTTCTTATTTTAAACCTTTATTTTGTGCTTAAACTTGGAATATTGCGTAGAAATCCTGAAGACGGTTTGGTTTAGCTGGTCCTGAATATAATAACAGAGTGTCCGTTAACCAGTAAGGCTCACAGTGGAGCTGATTACAATTAATTTGCAGAAAAATACTAAGATGAAATGAGTTTTTTTTTCACCCGCAGTAATTAATTTTCTCAGCTTTTTCGCACAATAATTCCATTACCTTACCTAATAGTGACGAGGGGTCAACAAAGACACGTGAAATTATATGATGGATTTTCCTGTATTCGTTGTTGGTGTTGGCTTTAGTGGTTTCGTTTAGATAACGAACTCCGCTAACAATATCTCAATTTGAAAACCATTCGGGGACGTGACTTGCCATCACTTGTATTATTTTATTCCTAATGATTTCTCTTGGTAAGGCCAAGTTTAAGTGCAGGTTCGAATTATTCAATTTCTTAAACTGAAATTCATCTTCGCTATGGTTCCACTTTTTTTTTTTTCCAATTGACTATTGTACCAGGAGATTCTTTAATATATGCTGTCTCTCAGGATGTGTACAATACTAGCTCTCCAAAGATTCCTGCCAGTTTTAGCACCTTTTCTCCCCCTTATCACCCTCCGTATGTCTGCTGTGCCATCCATTCACACAAAATATAGGCTACTTACCTTTTTCTTTCTTCCTTTATCCTTTGAGTGTTAAAATCTCTAAGATTTCCTTCTTCAATATGTGCCCAGGAAATTTTATCTTTCTTTATTATTGGAAGTATAAGTTCCATTAATACATTATCTATTTATTTTCACAGACCGGTGGATATGCCGAATTTTCACTATTGAAAGTAGTTGTTACATCACGTTAGTTAAACTTAAAACAAGATATTAAATATATTATCATGTTTTCTTTGTGTGTAATCCTTAAATGTGATCGTTAAATGCGTGACAAGGATGACAAGGATTTGAAACATTAAATCTTTTACGTGTTTAATATAATTATTAGCACCGAATGACTTGGTACTAAGTCGATACGTGGACTGCCTTTTTAAAACATTATATACTCACTAAACAAATACTATATAGTGATATCGAATATCGCATTTCTTTCTTGATGTATTTTTCATTGTCACTTTACATCCATTAAATATATTCCATTTTGAAACGTATTATTGGAAATCTTTTTCTTCTGCTATATTATCCCAAATCACTGACAGGAAAAAATAGATAGTGAAATTACGATATTAAAAATATGAATATAAAAGGAGCTGAAAAAGAAATGTCTTTAAAAATAAAGTAATAAAGAAATAGCGAAATCTTAAGGCATTCAACATATCATGTTGTAACACTGTTTCTAGTAAGACCACCGAAGTTAAGCAACGTCGAGCCTGATCAGTACCTAGATGGATGTCCACTTGAGAATACGAAGTGTCTTAAGCTTAGATGTGCAGGTGGTGTAGGATAACAAATCGAAATTAAAAGTCGGAGAGCGGGGTTACATTTTCAGTCGGGTATAGATTAATTCGTAGGACTATCAGTAACTCTTTATTATCTCAAACAAATTCTTACAATCTAAAATTATTTTACTGCTTTTAAATAACCTGCGAAAGGTTGATAAGCCGTCAAAATGTATCAGTCGTATTTAATGCATTCAGCTTCATTTCGACACCGCTTTATTCTAACAATAAACGAGGTTGATGGAAGACTATGTGATGATGCCATTGAGGTTATGTTAATGTATTTTAACAATTTTTAATATTAATCATATCACGGCTACTATCATACTGACAACAATTTCCATTACTGAAAACACATACAAATTGGCGATGCATCTTTGATCACGATAACTAAGAATAAATTATCTACCGTAAGACTGCGGGAAAAAGACGGCAGTATTTTAAAAATCGCCCAAAGTTGTTTCATGGACAAAATGACCTGTTCTCCGTTTGCCTGTTTTCTTTTATTTTCTTTTTGGTGTTTTTTTTTTCTTCTCTAAGATAAAATAATATGGATATTTTTCGTGTTTCGCCGTTTGAATTGTGTCGAGGACATCGAATTCACCCTTACAGCAACATTTCTTCAATTGCAAAGTCATAAGTTATCACTGAAATTTTATCTAACCAAATTATAAATTGGAAAGTGAAAAGCACAAGGACATCTATCTATCCATCTATGTAACTATATATTAATTTAAACATTACGATTAAAAGGTGGATTAAACCATACGATGTTAAGGTATTTCTGTTTTTTTTTAATCGTCTTTGTTTTTTTGTAAATACTCTAAATTTACTTTATGATTGTTTAATCCTAAAGTCTTTATATATTTAATTTTATTATTATCAAATATTTCCTTATTGCTGGAGTTGGTAGATAATCTTACTTGGATTGATTTATGTAAATTTTCTAGAATTTTGTTGTGCCGTTTTGATTCTTTACTTACATATCTATGGTTATAGAGATCTTTGCTTTGTAATAACCAATATTCAAGTCTAAGGTCAGTTCGAGAAAGTTGACCACTTTAGCACTGGTAGTAGTGAGAATATTATATCGTGATCTTTAAAGAAATTATCAGTTCCTTTCTCAGTTGGTCTATATTTCGTGGCATCTATAGAGGAGCATTATACCATTGATCTGAGGCGGAATTTGGTTGGAGTAAAGAACAAATTAGACACTGATTTGGAGAAATGTCCAAAGATTTATTTTTATTTATAAAATAAGAAAATGTCTCTAGTAAGTCGTATAGTGTAGCGTTCGAATGTACGGTGTACGAAGTGTGAAATGAGAGCGTGAAAAAGTAGTATGCATAACCCGGCTGACTGATAAATATATAGTTCAATATTTAATCATAGTGCGGCTTCTATTGTTTAAAAAAAAACAATTGATCCTGCAGTATGAAATTCCTGAGAAAGAAACTACTAAGACATATTATTATATTAATTGAACTATATACTTAGTTCATGTCATGTTAACTGAAAAACACTTGTAAAAAAAGAATTCGTGGATTTACCATATTACAAAATTCATATAAAAATTCTCACTTGAAATTTTGAACTTTAGCGTTGCGACTCGCACGTTCCGAGATTGTACAACCGTCAATAAATGGCACATTCTTAAAAAACATCTTTCGGTCTACAAACAATTATTTCGTCTTCAAGTTTTAACTTTAAAGGAAAAAAAAATTACAGCCTGAGGATGAAGACATAGATCTTCGAAAGTACTCGGTTAATTAAAAAATATACACTAGAAACATCTGACAACAGTTTTATAAATGAGAATCACATCATTCAATGGATTAACAGTATTTTAATGCATACATTATGTTCTACTTGCGAATTGATTTCTCCATTAATCGCATTAATATTGCTGGTTGATTATATGTATGATTAATTCTTATATATATATATATATATATATATATATATATATATATATATATATATATATATATATATATATATATATATATATATATATACACGGACAAACATTACAGAGAAAGACATTCAAAGAGTGAGAGATAGAAGGAAAGAAAAGAGACTTGAAGTTTCCTAGAATAACTGCCTGGTCGTCATTTTCAAATGAATCTATTGATTTCATTGAAAAAAATATGACAATTATTACTTATCATTTATTTTAACTAATTTACATAAAACCATTAATAGTTGGTTTTAAGTTAATTTAAAATGTGTTCTATTATATATATATATATATATATATATATATATATATATATATATATATATATATATATATGTGTGTGTGTGTGTGTATGTGTGTGTGTGTGTGCGTGTTTGTGTGAATATCAAATCAAAATGATAGGTAGAATTTATTGGGGGTGGAGGGTTACGCCTATATTTGAAAAGTTCATGGGAATGTTTCATGAGACTCTATTGTTAAAAATATAAATGAGTAATCAGTGTTATTCACAAAGAATTTTCTGAATGCACATATATTATTACATTTCAATTCTTTTTGTTTGTTTCTTTGCTTCAGAACACCAGATCTTCTGCTGCCCTTAGCTATTTTACTCCAGTATGTTTCTTTTATTTCATTTTTACTGATTTTTTTTATTTCTTTTCTATTCGATAATGTCTTTATAGATAATAATGCTATGTCGGAAAATTTATCCATAGGTGGGACAGCTCAGTACACTACGTTACAGTAGAGCAGAGTACAGTACTGGTTCATGAACAATCAATACGTTGCTATACTCAAGTTAGATTGCTGACAGAATATAATATGTGTTTGATACTCTCGATAACTTATACGATATAAACAGAAGCAAGGCATCAGAAAAAATAGAATAAAATACCGAATATCGTGTTTTTAGTAAAACTCCATGAGGTTCCCCTGTGTTTCACACATCAAAAACAACGGTCTGACACCTTGATTAATCATCGTGATAAAACAATAAAGCTTGTGATGTTAATTTGATTAAATCCGTAGATTTCAATGTGTGTTTTGCCTGTAAAAATATTTCTGTTGGCATTTTGTAACTATTAAGCCAGCATATCTTCATGGGTACCCGATCGAATTTTAGGACTTTTACACTTTTAAGGTGAGCCTAGACTTTAAATCTCACTGTGCTGTTTTAGTTAAGGGGGCTATTTCTTGGTATGATGGGCCTGGGAATCAGGTCCTAGCTTTAGGCGTTTAAAACCATGCTAAAAATGAAGCTACGATTCGGTCCATGCCTTAGGAATGGAACTGGTTTGAGGAAATTTTGTAAGATGTCGATGGTTTTGCTAACAATAATCTCTAATCTTCATGACAGAGGGTTTGAACGTTCTGGTCTTGATCAGTACTGTTGGTCACGCTGGATTGCGCACTCTCTTTCTCAGAAACCGAAACAAATTTCTGCTCAGTATAGTTGCTGTATAAACCACAGGTTGGATATGTGTGTTTTTAAGAAAGGCACTTATGCCTAAGAATGTGTCTGCAGAAGGGATCAGTTAAGTTCCCAAGCAGACGGACATAATCGGAAATAAATTGCTAGCCATTACTTCTGCATACATCGCATATCGAACTATGCGGGAGAAATCCTAACCAAAAGAAAACCCAGCCATTATATACAGACTCGTAAATTAATAATGTATGGAAAAATTGTTACGATTAATTGTGAATTAAATGTTAAGGGTAGATACGAGGGTAGGCTGCAAAGATGCATAGGCTGACTATGAAGGAATGGTGCTAGCGCTATAAAATCTTGAATGAATTAATTTCAACACTTCTTATTAATAAAGACATTGTTTCCTGCCAGGTAAACTGATAACTGAGTGTTCAATGAAAATTTCACAATTAACTAGTAGTGACTTCTCTTGAATATGGACAAAATTTGGCATCGTGGTGTTATAAAGTAGCTGCAGAAAAAAGGTTTAACCTTCAAGGACATACATGCTGACATGGATGCTACTGGATGTCGTTTCAGCTTTATCAATAGTGCAAAAGTTGATATGTGAATTTAGCTGGGGGACGAAGAGTATTGGAGATGACGCAGGGTTTGGATATCCTGAACTGAGGAAAACAATGATCGTGTTCACCACACAGTAATAGTTGACAGACTATAAATCCAATAGCTAGTGCTATGTTGAAAAATAAATCTCCTTTGGTCACGTTTCATGAGAGTATCTTGGTCAGTCTATGAACTTTTCCGTCGACCCTAAGTAATAACGTGTCTTTCCAAACATGAGGTAATTGAGAAATGTGTATTTGGATACGAATGAAGCGTAAATACATTTTCCGAATTCTTTGTAAAATATGGAAACTGAAAATGGAGGTAAATCTCAATATATTAACGTGAATACGCTATCTGATCTGACACATGATTAATGAGCATCTTTTATCCACATGCTAGATTCATGCAAGGGAATGTTTTCTTTCTTTCTTCATACTCTTATTGTAGCTTGGGTTTGCAAAATAATTTCAGCCGGATCGATGAAAGAAGTCACCTGACACAAATGAAAATATTAGAATAAATGTGAAATAAAATTAGAATGAATGTGGAAAACCTCCAACTAAATATCTATCAACATTTAGGTTGAGACATCAATAATTTCTTCTTTTTTTGTTGTTATTTATAATTCTTCGAACAATAAATTACACTGTGGTATAAAATAAACATATCCCATCTCTCGCCTCACTTGTTACCATCCATCACAATAAAATAAACGTTTTTTCAGCGCTAAAGCTGAATTAGTAAAATAGAACTGCATCATCTTTTGCTTAGAGTTATTACTATATTACATACACTTATATTCGAGCCAATTCTACATTTGACTTTATTTGTAATTACTTGTAACGTTTTATTAGATAGAACTTCGATAAGTTTGGGAAAAAAAATGCACATTGACAGTGTTCGATATGAAAGCGTTTTGCAGCGACCGAAAGAGATAATCATTGATTGGTGCATAGGTAAGTGAATATGGCGGATGAAGCTAAATAAATATGACCAAAAATTTTTTTTCCAGATTTAGAAAATTTTTAATTGTATTTTTATTACAATCATAAAAATATCAAGTACAATTTCTCTAGATTTATACAAATTTATTTCTTCTTTCTTATGCCGTGCCTTTTCAGGAAGTAGACGGACATGTCGCTCCACATCTACATGCCCCTTGTAGTTCTTAATAGGTTTTGTATATTTGATATTTTCTAAACACTATTCTGTTATCCATTTGCTCAAGCACATTAAATATATTACTTGCAGCTTTACTCTGTACCTATTTCCCTCAATCTGCCTTGTGAGTATCAGGTTTTCCATGCCCTCCTTGCTCATTACGTGGCCCAGAATTTTCAACTGTCTTCCTGATAATAAGTGTAAGTTTCCATTTTGTTTCCATTCTCTACAAAACATTGTTGTTACTTACATGTTCAGTTCATTTTATCCTCAGCATCGTTCTCTAAAACCACATTTAGAAAAATTAAATTAAATTAAAAACGTGACACTAATTTAGAATTTTATTTACGAATAAACAATAAGCAATATTTTCTCGATATTTATATTTTTATTTAAAAATGAACAAATGGTATGCTTATAAATATGTAAGATAGTCTAAAGAAAGAAATATTATCTAGCACAACGCAGTGAAACAACTTTCTCGGCAATTGATTCAATATAATCTTTCCGCTTTATATCAGTTAAAACTTGGCCTGAGAAAGTGCAATGAGTGTGCTCCTGGAGGTTAGCATCAGGCATGCTGATGGGATCCAAAATGAATTCTAGCAAACTTTAAGAGTGCAGTTGTTTTTTGTAGGCGTTAAAATTAATAAGCCATTCTTTACCCAATTTAGTAACAGCAATTATCTAACCTCTCAGACTTAGTATTAAGACAGTAGATAGGTGTGTCATCCACATAGATACCAAAGGAAGGTCGTTGATGAAAAGTAGGAACAACATAGGTTCAAGGATAAACACCATCCTTGATGTAAAATATCTAGAAAAGGAGTCAGTTCAAATAATTCATGCAGAAATACCATAAACTTTTAACTTATGATGAAATCTAATGTCAACCAAATTTCTAAGATATCGAAAGCAACAGCTGTGGCGTCACCATTTTTATCTAATATTTGATAGACTCTTCTGTTAATCCTTTTTAATACATCAGCAATTGTCCTATATAAGTAAAAGTCATATTGCTTATGTGAAAGAAAACTCTGCGTGGTGAGATGCTTAACGAATTCAGAGTTAATTGGGGCGTTTAGTACTTTACTAAAACGAGATAGGAAGTTAATAGACTAACAGTTATAAAACAGTTTACCTGAGACTATTAAAATATTCTGCTTTATCAGTAGACGATGTTAATATTTCAAAATATGTGAGGTGAGGATGGACAGAAGATTTGCTCATTTAATGCACTATTACAGTGCTAGCAATAGACGCAAGAACCAAACTTGTTAGAGGCTCATTTAACCATCAGACAAAGGCTCTTTGATAAAAACTTTATAATTATTACGAGCAGACACAAAGAGAAGACTGTTGGAATAAGCAGGGAAATGTAATTCCTGTGGGTTTTAGCAGCTCAATATACTGGTGTGAATTTGATTTTGGTTTCATCTGGCATTTTCAAGAAGGTACAAAAGCATCGATGCCAGTTTTAGCCCAAGAAGAAATATTTACAGCACACTTTTCAATAGGAAGTTTAAAAATATCAGTCCAAGGGGCTTCTTAAAGAAAATCACAATGCGAATCCCAATCAGTACACTGGTAACAGGAATAATTCTTGAGAATGGGAAGTTATCAACAAATACTACAACATGATTCAATTTTCCTAGAGAACTATTTGTGAGAATCAATAAGAACGAAGATAAGAGAACATTTATATACACACTTATATTTTTCTTATTTGAAATGAGAAAATATGCAAATCTTTCTATAGGTTTAGAATTTTTAAATATTAAAATAAGCAACATTGTCCACTATTATAGATATTTTTATCTAGAAATAAGAAAATAAAATGTATTTACTGCTGCTTTATACTTTTGGGAGGACAAATCTAGAATAAACATTAACAATAATGAAATAAGTTGTCATTTATTAAGGTTTAGAATTTTATTGAGAAATATCAAAATAAGAAAGATTTCTTCCATTTACATTTTTTATTTAGTTATATAAAAATGAGAACAATTCCCTCCAGATTTATACATTATTTAGAATTAAGGAAACAAGCTTCTGTTTCTCCAGAGTTATATATTGTTATGCGCAATTAAGAAAATAAGGAATGTTTTCTACAGATTTACAAATTTTTATTTACATAAAAGAAAATTTTCAACATTTACACCAGATATTCAAATTTTTGTTTAAAAATAAGAATATTGCATATCATGATAAAAAGTAACACATTTACAGTGTTTTGCTTCACGAGGAGAAAACAAGAATTAAAATTAAAATAGAAAAATGAAAAATCAGTGACCCCACCAGATTTATTTTTTCTAAAGAATACAAAATAACATAACATTTTCTTGATATTTAAAACTTTATTTGCTAATAAATAAAAATATATATACATTTTACACAATTGTTTTGTGAGGTGAAGCAATATCAACTTTTTGCCAGAAATTAGAAAATAAGCAAGATTTGTTTCAGCATTTACACATTTATATTTAGAAATAAAGAAACAACTTTTTCTCCTAATTTATATTTTTTGCTTCCATATGGTAAAAGAAGCAAATTTTTACACAGATTTCAATTTTATTTTTTGAGAAATAACCTTCAAAACATTTTAGAACTTTTAACTTGGGAATTAGAAAATAAGTAACCTATCCTCACGATTTAAATTTTATTATGATATAAGAAATATACAAATTTGTCTCAAAGTATACACAGTTTTTCTTAAAAGTAAAAAAGTAAGCAACATTTACCCAAAATTTCCTTATTTTATTTGGAAATAATTAAATACAGTTTTTCTTCATTATTTACATTTTTTTTCCTTTAGTGATAAGTAAATTTTTCCAAAGATTTTTAGTTTTGATATTGATAAGTAAGTAATTAAAAAAAACAAGACAGAATTATTGTCATTGATAAATAGTTTTTAAAAAAAAGAATTTTCTCCAAACATACATATTTTTTTTACTTAGAAATTGGTAACTACGGAATATTTTACAAGGAAGAATATTTTCTGCATATTTACCCTTTTTCATTGATAATTAATCGAATAATAATCAATTTATCCACATTGACACACTATGTACACAGAAATAATAAAATAAGAAACATTTACTACAGATCTATACTTCTTATTCAGAAATTAAAGAAGAAAGAAATGTTTATTGTACTTTACATATTTTTGGGTAAGTGAATAAAAAGCATGCAAATGTTTCCTCAGTATAATAATATTTTTCAAGATATCTTTTTTGGTAGCCATATTTAATCCAGATTATCACTTTTTCATTGGGAAATAAGAAGATAACTTACTTTTTCATAGAGATTAGAAAATTGTAGTAATTTTTCCAATGTAGACGTTTTAATTAGAAATAAAGAATAAGCAACAATTTATCCATATTTAAATTCTTGTTGAAATAATAAATAACAAACTTTTTACCACATTTACATATTCTTATTTATAAATAAAAATAAGCATTTTAACCTTACATATTTTACTTAGATATGTGAAGATAAGCAATATTATCCAGATATGTACATTTTTATTGAGAAATAACTAAAAATAAACTAATTATTGAAAATATGCAAGTAATCAATTTTTTCTCGAATTTTACACCTTTTTCCTCACAGATAATTGAATGAGCTTTATTTTCAACAAATTTTCACGTTTTATTGAGAAATCATTAGAAAAACTACATTTTTCCAAATTTACCCGTTTTACTTCGAAATAAGCAAACCAAATATTTATTCAAGATTAACACTTCTTTATTGAGAAATAACAAAATATCTTACTTTTTACTTCAAATAGACAATTTTTACCACAGGGATTACAAAAAAAGCCAATATTTTCCAAGATCTTAATTTTTTATTGGGAAACAAGTACTTGATCAATCTTTTCTTCTAATGTACACTTTTTACATAGGACTAAAGAATAAACAATTTTTACCAACATTGTAACCTTTTTATTGAGGAATAATTAGAAAAACAACTTTCTCTCCAAATTTTCACTTTTTTTTTACTTAGAAATAAGAAATTATCCAACATTCCATACAGACTTTCCCGTTTTATTTTTTGTGACATAAGAAAATAACCAACATTTTCTTCAAATATACCAATTTGTATTTCGAAATGAGAAAATAAAAGATTTTATTCGCAAAATTTAACATTTTTACATAGAAATATAAAAATAAGCAACTTTTGTTCAAGTTTTATATTTTTATGTTGAAATTAGTAAAGAACAAACTTTTTCACGGCATATACATCTTCTTACATATTAATAAAAAATAAGTAATATTTTCACCAAATGTACACATTTTTAATCAGAAATAGGAAAATCAGCAAAAATTTTCAAGCTATATACCTTTTTATAGAGAAATGATTAGAAACACAACCGTTTCGCAAATTTACACATTTTTATATACAGACAAGAAAATAAGCAACATTTTCTCCAGATTGAACATTTTCTATTGAGAAAACAACATTTTCTCAAAATATACAAATTCATTCTTACAAATACATAAATGATCTACTTTTTCTCCGGATTTACACGTCAATTTTCCATTGAGAAATGATTACAAAAAATTTACATTTATTCTTTTTTGATATGAAAAAGAATAATTTTTCCATAAAATTTAACAAACATTTTTTCCTAATTTATATTTTTTACATAGAAATAAAAACAACAATATTTATTCCAGATTAACACTTTCTTATTGCGAAATAAGAAAAGAACGTGCTTTTATTTCAATTTTTTTTTTGCATAAAGTTTAGAAAATAAACCAATTTTACACAATATTTATAATGTTTTATTGAGACATTTATTTATAATTCGTAATGAAGAATAAAATTTCTTTAGCCACTTTTAAATTTAATCTTAACACAAGTTTCTCTCCTGATATTGTTTATTTAAATACAAATAATTAAATAAGCACAGTTTTATCCTGATTTAAACACTTAAAATTACAAATAAGTTTTTGGTATGACTTAGACATTTTTTAAATAGAAATGTGTAAATAAGAAATATTTTATCCTGATTTAGATATTTTTATTACAGATAAGTAAATAACCAACATTTTTTCCTCAATTTAGTCTTTTTAGAATACAATATGTCAATAAGTAACATTTTATGCGGATTCAGAACTTTTTATTACAAACAATTAAATAACCAACATTTTTTTCCTTATTCAGCATTTTTTAAAAAGTATCTAAATAAGCAATATTTTATCACGATCCAGAGATTTAATTACAAATAAGAAAATAACCAAAATTTCCTGATTAGCCTTTTTAAAATACAGACATATGAATAAGCGAAGTTTGATCCAGATTTAGACTTTTTAATTACAAATAAATAAATAACCAACATTCTCTTCCGATATTGCCTATTTAAATACAAAGATGTCAATAAGCAACATGTTATCCTGATTTAGACATTTATAATTACAAATAAGTTAATAAACAACTTTTTTTTTAAATAACCTGCTTTTTTTCTGCTGATTTGCCTTTTTTTGTAAAGAAATAAGGAAAAAAAACAATATTTTACCATGATTTAAGTATAAATAACAACTTTATTGAAATTTTTGCATATATAGGCATTTTCATTTGAAAAAATATAAACGCATCATTTTCTTCTGATTTAGTCTTTTTTAAATACGAATTTGTGTATAACCAACATTTCCTCCTGATTTAGCATTTTTTATTGCACATATGTAACAAAAAAACAACATATTATCTATATTTATTTTTTTTAATTATTTTTTCCAGTATAATTTAAGGAAAGGGAATATTTTCAATAGAAATTAGAAAATTTTCCCCTGTTTTAGCATTTTTATGTATAAATATGAAGATAATCAACATTTTTCTACAGATTTAGAATTTTTTCATATAACAATATTGAAAAAGAAGCATTTTCTCATGATGTAGCCTTTTTTTAATTAAAAAAAATTAAATAATGATTTTTTTCTCCAGATTTAGAATTTTTTAATAAAATTAAAAAGACATTTTCTTGGTATATTTCTTGTTATTTACTTTATTACAAATAATAAAATAAACGAAATTTCTCCTGATTAACTATATTGTCATTTACAAATAAGAAATCAACGATAATTTACCCCAGATTTAGATTTGTGCAATAGAAATAAAAAAATAAACATTTTTCTTGATTTACTATGTTTTAATTATCAATATGTAAATAATAACTTTTACTCCAGGTTTAGCATTTTTCACACAAAAGTTGGCAAAAGCTCTATTTTCTTATACTTTTCCCTTTTTAAAAAACAAAGATATAAATAAGAAACATGTTCTGTAGATTTTGAATTTTTTATTAGAAATAACAAAATAAGCAAAATATTCTCGATCTTAGCCATTTTTTAACAGAAAGAAGGAAAAAGAAAGAGTTCTACTTATAGAATTATATCATATAGAAATTGAGAAAAATAACATTTAAATGAGTTAGCCTTTTTTCATTACAAATAAGTAAATAAGCAAATTTTCTCTAGATTTATCGTTTCTGAATTATAAATATGTAAATAAACAATTTATTCTACAGCTTTAGTATTTTTTCATATAAAAAATAGGAAAAACAATATTATCTTATGATGTAGACTTATGATGTTTTACTTATAAATAAGAAAATAAGAAATATTTTATCCAGAAGAAAATTTTAGCAGAGAACTTACAGCTACGTCTAACCTGCTGTCAACGTCGACGCCAGTATTACGCTTAAATTCTTAAATTCATAAAGCCTTGGTACCATTGTGAAGACCTCATCGAAACAAGTACCATGAAAGTATTTGTAGAAAAGGTAATTTCCATTGTTCATGTAGAAATCTAGAAAAAACAACACTTTCTCCAGTTTTAGCATCTTTTAATTCCAAATGGGAAAATAAAAACATTTCGCTCGATTGAGAATGTTTCAACAGAAATAAAATAAAAAGTTCCTTTTTCTCCTTACTTAAACGTTTTTAATTAAAAATAATGAAATTAGTTATATTTTCACTTGATTTGGCATTTCAAATAAGAAATCAATCAAAATGTTACATTTCTCCAGATTTAAATATTTTCAATGGAAATAAGTAACAATGATCATTTTCACTTGATTTAAGTTCTTTAATTATAAACATCGAAATAAGCAATAATTTCTCATGATTTAGCATATTCTAGTATAGAAATAGATAAAAAGCAATATTTTCTCTAAATTTAACATTTTTAATGCAGATAAGATAATATGCAAAATTGTCTCCAGAGTAGCCATTTTCCATAAAAATAAGTAAAAAGGAACATTTTCTCCACATTTACCCATCTGTAATTGCAAGTCATGAAATAAGTAAAATTTTCACCTGACTTAGCATATGTTCACATAAAAAAATAGGAAAAAAGCAATATTTTTCTCATGATTTATACTTTTTCAATATATGTAAAGAAAAACAATTTTGTTTTCTTGATTTCTTCATATAGAAATAAGAAAACAAGATAATTTTTCCTGATTTAGCCTTCTTCAATAGAACTGCTGAATAAGCAACATCTTTTACAGATTTAGTATTTTTTTAATTACAAATATGAAGATAAGCTGTATTCCCTACATATTCAGACATTTTCAGTAGACATAGCACAAAAGCAATATTTTCTACTGATTATTTTAGTCTCAAAGAAGGAAATAAGCCAAATATTCTCCGGATTTAGTTTTCCCAATAGAAATAGTTAAAATGCAGCATTTTCTCCCTTTTAAATCATCTTTAATGACAAATAATGAAATATGTAAAATTTCGAAATATTTAGCATTTTATCATATAGAAACAGGCAAACAATATTTTCTTAAGATTTTGAAATTACAAATAATCAATTATTTGTCACGTTTTCATCCAAATAATAAATCAATCAAAATAAGTTATATTCTCTCCAAATTTAGACATTCTCAATACAAATAAGAAAAAAACTAACATTTTCTATTGATTAATACTTTTTAATTATAAATATGTAAATAAGTAACATTTTCTCCAGATTTAACATTTTTAATCACAAGTAGGAAAATAAGCGAGATTTTCCCCAGATTTTGCCTATTTCAAAAGAAATATGCAAAAAGAAACACTTTCCCCTTTTTTAGCCATCTTAATTACAATTAATATATAAGTAACATTTTCACCCAATTTGGAAATTTTCATATATGAATAGGTTAAAAGCAATAGTTTCTCATGATTTAGCCTTTTTTAATTACAAACAAAAAATAAAGAAAATATTTTTTCCAGATTTAGCCTGTTTTAAGGAAGAAGCAATATTTTCTTCAGATTTAGCATTTTTAATTATATATGGGAAAAATGCAACATTCTCTTCAGATTCAGATATTTTCAATAGAAATAGGGAAATGGTGACATTTTCCAAAGATTTAGTCCTTTTTAATTACATTTAAGTAAATGATCGAAATTGAGCCTTTTACAATAAAAATAAGTAAAATACAACATTATCTTTCTATTCAGCTTTTATTACAAAGATTATTAGTAATATTTCCTAGTGGTTTAGTCTTTTTTCATATAGAGTAGAGAAAAAGCAATATTTTCTCATGAGTTAGCCTTTTTTAATTACAAATTAGAAAGTAGGCACATTTTTCTTCAGATTTAGCCTTTTTCAATAGAAGTATGGAAAAAGCAACATTTTCTCTTGATTTTGCTTCTTTTAAATTTCAAATAATAAAATAACTTACATTTTCACATGATTTAGTATTTTTTCTTATACAAATAAGAAATCAATCAAAATAAGTTATATTCCTCCTAATTTAGTCTTTTCAACAGAAAAAACAAAAAACAACAGTTTCTCCTTATTTAGCCTTTTTAACTACAATTAAGTAAATAAGGCACATTACCTTCAGATTTAACCATTTTTAAGTACGAATAAGAAAATAAGGAACATTTTCAGCTAATTTAGCATTTTTATATGCAAATTAGAAAAAATGTATTAGTTTCCCTGAATTTATTTTTTTATTTCAAATAAGTAAATAAAGAACATTTCCCACATTTTAATCATTTTTATATATAAAAGAAAAAAAAAGTAACTTTTTCTCTAGATTTATCATTTTTCAACAGAAAAATGTAAAAAGCAACATTTTCTCCTTAATTGCCCGTTTTTATTACAAATAATTAAATAAGTTATATTTCTCCTGATCTTTTCTTATACAAATAAGAAATCAAGCAATGTTTTCTCCAGATTTATACTATTTTTTTTCATAATGTTCAATGCATGTAAAGAAAAGGGATCATTTTCATAGTTTTTTTTTAATAATGGACAATAAAATATGTAGTATTTTCTCTTAATTTAATATCTTTCGTATACAATATATTTTCTCCAGATTTAGACTTTTTATTTTTTATCATTTATTTTAATTACACCTAGGAAAACAAGCAACATTTTTCTTTCAATAGAAAGTAGGAAAAAGGGACGTTTTGTCTGGATGTAATCTTTTTTAATTATAAATGTAAATAAGCAACATTTCCTCCAATTTCATTTTTTTTCATATAGAAATGTGGTAAAGTCAACATTTTCTCCAGATTTCGCCTTTTTCAGTAGAAGTAAGAAAAAATCGACATTTCTCTCCGTATTTACATTTTTAATTATGAATAATATAATCTCTAACGTTTCTAATGAATTAGCATTTTTTGTATACACGTAGGTTTTAAAGTAAATGTTCTCCAGATTTATTCTTTTTTCCATGGAAATAAAGGAAATGGAACATTTTCTTCTGATTTACATTTTTTTAAATATATATTTTATAAGTAATATTGTCAAAATCTTTAGTATTTTGCAACAGAAATAAGTAAAGAGCAAAATTTTCTTATTTAGCCATTTTAAGTTACTAATAAAAAAAATAGGTAACATTTTTCAGCTGATTTTGCCATTTTTCATTCAAAATAATAAAGAAAACTAGAGAAAATATCTTCACATTATGTCTTTTCAAAAAAATAAGTAAGAAGGGGCATTTTCTCCTGAATTACCATTTTTTCATATAGAAATTGAGAAAAAGCAACATTTTCTCATGATTAGACTTTTTAAATTACAAATAAGTAAGTAAGCAATATATTCTGCTGTTTTAGCATTTTTCGTATAGAAATTAGCAAAAGTCATCATTTGATTTAGTCTTTTTTTATTACAAATAAGTAAATAAACCACATTTTCCCGAGTTTTTACCCTTTTTTTTTACTTACAAAGAAGTAAATATGCAGAATCATCCACATTTAGCACTTTTCAATAGAAATGAGTAAAAAGAAACATTTCCTCCTTAATTACCCTTATACTTATTTTCACATGATTTCGCCATTCTGTTTTTTATTAGAAATTACTAAATAAGCCACAATTACTACAGATTTAAAGTTTCAATAGAAATTTTCATTTTCTTCGGATTTAGAATTTTAGAAAGAAATGATAAACATTTTCCCTAGATTTTAAATTTTGTATTAACAAATAAACAAATATTAGGTTGGTGCAAAAATAATGTCGGTTTTTGACGTATTTTTAACATCAAAAACCGACATTATTTTTGCAACAACCTAATAGCATACATTTTCTTCTTCCTATTTTTATTTGCCCTTCTCAGAATTCTACTTTTTGGCCTTGACTGTTTTTTTTTTATTTTTGGGGGGTTTTTTGTGTATTATTATGGTTTCTTTGAAATAAATCTCCAATTTCCTATACTTAACTACTTCTTTAGCTTCCTCTTTTGACTTTAATTTCTTCCATTTTATTTACAATGCTTTTAATACATGGATGGGTATATAGCATAATTGTTATTAAATGAAGAACATACAACCGGCATTGAAGGTTCTAATTTCCATCGCTTTCGCAGTAATGTATTTTTTTAATCAGGAGAAGAAGGATAGAAGTGTAATCAAGAAGACAACAGATAATGACTGATATAAGTTTAATGTTTTGATAATTAGCGTTGTCAGGAAAGCAGAGGTGAATTCCATAGGCGGGAAGTGCGAGAAAAGAAACTGATAGCATAGGAACTATTATGACATCTAAACCAATTCAACTGTAAATTGATGAGACTTGTTGTCAGCCTATCACTGCACTTAAATTCATAAAGTCTATTTACCATCCAAACAATTATCATAAAAGTATTCTTACGAAAAGGGAAGGTACATTATGATGGTGGGTAGGTGACTGAAGGTCAGGTCAGATCCAATAATATTGCTGATTTTTCTTTGCATTTTATCAAGACTCTTTGAATTTATAGCAGTAGAACTGGACCATATCTGGCAGCAATATTCAAATCAAGGACAAATGATAACCTCATTAATATTTTAGATTACGGAGAGACAAATTGTCTAGCACAACACAGTGAACTTACATTTTTAGCAGCAGAATTTGCAATTCATTCAATATAATCTTTCCACTTATGTCAGTCAAGAATTTTAGCCCAAGACGGCACAACGAGTCACTCTGCTGGAGGTTAGCAACAGCCATGCTGATGGTAGACTTCCTGTTTAACACCAGCCATTGCAGGTGTTAAAATTAACGAGCAGTTAACAGCAGATTGTAGGCCATTTTTTAGATTAGCTGCCAATTTGAGTTACTTACAAAGAAAGAAGCAAATAAATGGGTCATCACCATGGACTCCAAGCTGAGAGCTGATTCCATCAGGAATGTCACTGATGAAAATTAAGAACAAAGTAAGTTCAAATATTCAGCCCTGTGGACACCTGCATTAGTACAAGAAGATTTAGAAGATCGGTCCTTCGTCACAATGTTCATTTCACAATTTTGTAAAAACTATTTAAATCAATTCAAGCATTTGGTTAGAAATACCATAAGCTTTGAACATGTAAAAGAAAACATTATGACAAACCCTGTCAAACATGTACAAGATGTCGAAAGCAACAACCCGAGGTTCTCTATTCTTATCTAAAGCTTTAGAGTCTCTTTCAAATATAATCCTTAATATATCTGCAGTTGACCTAGAGAAACAAAAGCCATATTGCGTTTCTGCAAGATGGCCTTGCGATGCGGGATTCTTAATTAATTCAAAGTTTTATAGAAATGCTTTTCTATCCTCCACGCAGCTATGTATTAAATAGCAGAGTAGTGTAGCTTCTCTAGTCGTGATCAACAGCCAGTCTAGAAGAACAAAAAAATCAACATCACAGAGAATGCAACAAGGAACCATTTCACTATCCTTCCAAATAAGTTACAGCAATTCACAGAGAATAGAGACAAAAAGAAGGGAAATGGTAATATTTTTTTAAAAGTACTGTTAAATTTCAAATCGGTGAAATAGAATTAAAATGAATGTGTCGCATAAATTTTCTATGTGAAGAGAAAATCTTTGAAAATCAGCATCCAAAATGGTACCTCTTTCTGCGCTCGAACATCGACTATTTTCGCCTGTAGGACATGCACGCATATCCCAGACACCGACGGCTTATTGTCTTTTTTACTTTAATATTTATTTATATAAATTGTCATTACAAGTCTCTTTTATTTATATTTTTATTTTTAGTATTTTGACCGCATTGAGTTTTCACATGTGTATTAACTGCTAGCTCTTCCTAAATAGAAAGTGAAAGCATTTTTCCCGAATATCCTAGCATTCTCTTCAGTATTGTGATTAATTTCATATTTTATTGTCTGGGATCGTTTCAAGCAAATCATTACAATAATGGCTACATCTGACTACTACTACCATAAGATCTAGATATTCATCCAGCTGCGCTTGTCTATTTCCCAGAATGTTATTCATTGGTCTGCTGAAAATGTGACAAACTCTATTTGAGAAATTTCCTTTTATTATTTAGCGATTATTATTATTATTATTATTATTATTATTATTATTATTATTCATTTGCACAAGATTTTTGCTCCAGATTCTCCGAAGATATCGCTAAGAACAGAGATGACAGCAAGTCTGCACAAAACATAGTTCAGATCCTCGTGGAAGATTCCAAAAAAACCGCGCTCTTCTTAGTTTAAACATGTCATTAAATTTAAAACTAATATAATTTCTATTAGTGACAGGACTATAATGTTCATATTCCAGTCCTTTCTAAGCTCTCAACGAAGATGTTGTTATATTTTTCAAATCTTCACGGCACATTTATGTTTTACTTTGGTATGGGTTCAGTTATGTTCTGGCAGGTACTCTTTTCCTTTTTACGCGATTATCAGATAAAATTGTCATATTTTGGATATGGGAATCAATCTGCATGCCGAAATCTCAGAATATTTTATTATATTTATTTTCCCTTACAATCTCTTTTTTTATAATATTTCACTCTATGACCGATCCAGTATCGTTTTCACATTTCATAGCCTATGGGTATTGCTATGTTATCATGTCACTCTCTCTACACTTTCTTTTCACATTTAATTATAATGTAGTTTAAAATCGACTATCATTCTCCATAGAGATGTAATCTTCGGTTTTGGCAATTTTGTTTTGGTGTAGTTAGTCCCTATAAACCTGTTCTGGGTTGCAATGATGAATGATACTAATTCTTATTTCAGATGTTATCTGCGTATCCTCTGTTTATCGGTCTTCGTCCGCGATATTTTGTATTTGCTTTTTAAATGATCCATGTAGAGTTTTCTTCTCTACTTATTCTTTCCTTGGTGCATTACTCTACGACACCCTCGTTGACCATTTGTTTAGTTTAATCCTAATCTCAATCTCTTGAGCATTTTTCATATTTTATCCGCCTCGCTGTATGTTTTTTTTAATTTTATTTTCAGTTAAATTGTGGCCATTGGTTGATAGTGAACGTGATGAATATTCTGTAATTTCTATTATTTTCATATAACAAAAACCGTCTTTGTCGTCACCAAGTAGTAAAATAGTGTGCATAGTCATACGTTTCAAACGCCGCTGAGAGTCCCGTTTAGTATTACCGGGAAGAGAGTGCGTCGAGGTTGTTCTGAGGCTCTCCGTTAGAGGTACCAGTCGTGCGTCGGAATATTGCGAGGGTTAGAGTACTGTTAGAAATGTCAGTTCTCACTGATAGAATGGAAAACCGATTTGTCATTCTGAGATGTCAGAAATGGCAGACTACCTACCTGGAGGACTGGGCAAGTGGAACCCTAAATAAACACTGGAAAATATTGGAGACAATATCCGTCACCATTTTCCTGTGGCATTTGTTATTAGCTTTCTTTTCTTCATTAGTGTGCAAAGCACCTTTTCTATTTTGGGGGTACACTAGCGCTAAGGGAAATTGAGACGCAACGTGCCTGGTCGGTGAAAAAATGAGACAGGGCCCCTTTATATGTTTACAGACATGGGTTTATAAAGCGGTACTCTCCGATTAATAATCATAATTTTCTTTTGTCCACTATTTTGGCATAACATACTTGTAACTCGTGTTTCTTGGTGTACAGGGGACCGACACTATTTTTGGGACACTTTGAAAAGTGTGCTTAAAGGTGCTTTTTGCTGCCGTGAGCTTTTGTGTTGTTGAGTAGGTAGTTCTGCAGTAACTGTCCATTAATGGTATGAACATTGATTGATTGGTTTGTCTTTGGTTTCATGTTTTCTTTATTTTTACTTCAACTTAGGCGACACTATTTTTCGGACATGACACAAATTCCGGGTTTTTTAATGATTTAGTCGTTGAACGTCTACAATATGCAAATTTTCTGCAGGTAAATTGTACCCTGACCATTACATATCTTTTCCATTCACTGCGAAAACGTATTAAAACGTATTAAAGAATGCATTCAAAAGAAGTCATCAGTTTGGTCAAAAAGAAGAGAGAAGGCGGGCTCAGCATCCGAAAGATCACAGCTGAGATGAAGCTACCGAAGTCAACAGATGAATACATGCTAAGTACAGACTATGAGCGGAAGAAGAGAGAACAGAAAGAAGAATGAAGAGGAGTGTTACGAGGTTGTTATTATCTGGAGAAAAGGTGACAGGGAAGAAAGTAAAGGAGAAGTGTGAACGTGACCTCAATGTTCGATCTGTAAAAAGAAAGCTACACGAAATTGGACTTATATATGCTAAAATCAAGAAAAGAATTACACTAACGAGATAACACAAGAAGGCAAAGCTAGGAAGCGCCAAAAGATGGATTAGAAACCATGTCGACTTCAAGAAAGTGATATTTACTGATGAAAAACATTTCAAGTTCGATGTACCTGACGGGTGGTGTACATGGTCGAGAAAAGGTGAACTTGTTATTCTCAACAAGAGACAGATCGGAGGAGGAGAAGGAGTCATGGTTTGGGATATGGTATATGGAAACCTGTGACTCGAGTGGTTAAAAGGACGTCAAAATAGCTTGAGCTACAGAGAACTTTTGGAAAAGAGAGCCCTAACACTCATAGAAATGGGAAGTAATTTTATTTTGCAGCAAGATAACTGCAGCCTCCATGTGGCCAAATCAGTGAAAAATTGGATGTGTGAAGCCAATATAACTACTCTGGAATGGCCTGCAAGAAGTCCAGACTTAAATTTAATTGAAAACATATGGGAAATGCTTGCAGAGCTTGTTTACGACGGGCCATAAATAACCAGAAAGGCTGAACTGTGGCAGTGCATACAAGATGCTGAACATAGACTGCTAGAAACACGAAGAGACGTTATTATCGATATGTACGAACATTATGAAGATAGACTGATAGAAGTCATTGAAAAAATGGGTGCTGCCATAAACTATTAGCATTGTTTCTGCAATGTTCGAAAAATACTGTCACCTGTGTAATGTGAAAATTTGTAAAAAAAATAAAAATACTTCTAATTTGAATTCTGCTTTTCCATTTGTAGTATTGAAACAGTTTTTAAATGTTATTGCCATTACACTAAAACAGTACAAACTTGATAAAATAAAGTGTCTGAAAAATAGTGTCGGCCCCCTGTATATTATTTGTGGCATTCATTTGTCGTGCTGTTTAAGGATCAGATCAAACCTAGTATGATGTATTGAAAACTGGTTTCAGACTGGATTGTCTCTGATTTTCATCGGCCATTTGTATTCACTTCTTCCCAAATAGCCCTACATTTTTTTTACTCTCATGCAAACCAGATCTGCCTGCTTTGTGTGGTGCAGAATGTGACATTAAATAACCCGGAAAAGCTTGATATATCGTTAAACAAAACAAACCATCTCAATTAAATGAGAAATGAGTTTACTCAAATTTGTAACGGTGTGCAACACATATTAGAGACAGAAACGAACAAGAAATATAATTTCAGTTCTAGTTTGAATACATACACCCCCAGGAGATATATATGACGTACCAACATCCCAAAACAATATAATAAGTTGAATAAATGTTGTAGTTCTACGGAGCTTTCCCTCTTATTCCCCGTAACTTGTGGTCTTGAAGGTTGCTAGGAGGAAAGAAAACTCATGTACTGGCTATAAACAAGGTCTGTGAATCATGATACTCTCGTTCAAGAGTGTGAGTTCTGCATTTAACAGTTAAGATTTACAGATATGATCGTTTCCTATTACATTTCACTCTGTATCCTCATAATCTTTGACCACTTTCTTTCACCCACAAATTTTGTTTGTCTTTTATGGAGGCGCTGAAATTTTCTCGAATCGACCTTATTCTTAAAATCCGAACAAATAACTAAACATTACAATTTTATAAATGTTTTCTAGATCGGAATGAGAACTTTAATATTAAGACATGAAGACAGAAGAAATAATTGTTTTTTTTTTAATTAAAAATACAATAAGAATCAATAAATATTTACTAGGAAGGTGAAAATAATACCATTGTGAGTGTCAGGATTAGTACGTTGGCCTTTGTATATGTCTACCCAGTATCAATTTTTGGCGTAATGATCTCTCACACAATCAAAATAATAACATATATTTTCTTGTTGAATTTAGATTAGCTGCAAATATCTCATTCAACACCACTTTATTTGTTTGCCAGTAGTCAACCACTAATATACCGTATGGGATAAGGCATTGTGAGTGTCTGATAAGGTATTTAGGGTGCATCATGGTCAGGTGGTGAGAGGGGCTTTTGTTTTGTTTTTGTTATAGCGTGTGGCAACCAGTGCGACTTAAACATTTATCAATCCCCGGCTTATAACATGGTTTCAAGTAAACCAAGCATTATAGGTCTTATCTTAATGTCATAATTCCTCATTTCAACAGTGATAGTTTCACCGTGGTCGGCTAACTCTTGCATATTTAAAATATATCAACCTTCCCTTACATTTTTACGATTACTTTCTGTGGTAATCCCGCTTGAATGGTGTGTTCTGTCTCGATTTCTAAAACCCAGAATATATCTTACATTTCATCAAAGACTGCTTCCTCTACTTTCTGTTTTTTACAGTAAGGTTCATCCTGTACAAGTCCCGGGAGCCACTCGATCTAGATTGTTAGATTAAGGGGTAATTTAGACGGATAGTAGCGGAGGATAGCGATTAAGTCTAGACTTGAACAAGTTAAGATTGTAGTGATCTGGGAAACATCCTCTTGGAAGTTTGTTCGACAGAGCGGTGGTTCGCCGGAAGAAGCTGTTTGAATGGATCTTACTTTTCACCGATGGAATACAGAGGGAACGTATGTAGTTTACTACAATGTAAGTGGCATGGTCGGTTGCAGATTTGAAGGGTAGATCTGGCGGAACCAAGGAATATAGTTCGTTCGAGCACTTTCCCTGGAAGTAACGATAGAGCAGTGATAGACTCGCTACATCTCACCTGTGTGAGAGAGCTTGGAGGATGGAAAATAATTCTCCTCCATCAAGACATATTCTAATCGAACTTATTTCCACAATTTTCAGTATGTCACTATCTCTGGTGGCCCAATTTTTAATTCTTTTTTTTTTTTTTCGCGGTTTCTTTTCTGTTTTTAATATTTTCCCCGAAAACGAAGTTTTCTGTTTATCTGGGCTTATTAATCTTTCACTTTGTTACAATTGATGCTGATGCATCATCATCATCATCATCATCATCATCATCATCATCATCATGACCAAGTGTGATCGTTTGGTCGCCGCGTCTATGAGTACCTGACCAGCTCCCTTCATATGTTTCAGTTGCGTGCCAATGTCTACCTTTCAGTAAGGACCTTCCACTTCACTCAGTCCTTTTTCCTCTATTTTTTTTTCTTTTACCTAAGTTGACCCCGGGTTGATACCGAGTAGACTAGCAGTGGAATGATCGTTTGTTCTTAAGACGTGTCAATATCATTTTAACTTTCTCTTCTTGATGTTGGTTATGATGACTTCCAATGGGTTCGTTTTAGGATATTCCCCATCTGTTTTTTTTTTTTTTTACTAATGTTCACAATACAAGTCCCAAGTCACGGTAGAGTATTACTGAATGATATTGTTGCATGAGCGTGAGTAAGATCTACAGTTTAAGAAGTTATGTAGGGTATATGACGGTTAACACTAAACCTGACATAAGATTGTAGCAATCGGGAAAGTATCCCTTAGGGAGTGTGTTCCACGAAGGAGCCTCTTATTGGGAGGAACCTATCAGGTTTGCTTCTTACTAATAGCATACGAAGGAAATGAAGATAAATCATCTTCGTTTACGTAACATGGCGTTTCCCAAGGCTGTTGATATAAGTTTAGCTTATCAGAGTATCTGCCACGGAAATAGCGATTGAATAGCGAGATGCATGCAACGTTTCCTCTGTGGAAAGGATGTTGTAGACGGGGTTAAATAATTAATCACCCACAATTTCGTTTAGACGTTTTTTTTAACTTTATCAAAACTGGCAAGTGAACAATGGGTTGGTTTCCTGGCCAGATATGCCAGTAATAGGATGGAAAATCAGAAAGTGAGAACTGAAATTTCTGAGACAAATAATTACAAAAAGAGAACTTGAATAATTTAACACACAGATGACTTACTGAATTAAGGAGGGGCCGAGAGCAACACTAAGTAACTTGTCAAATGAATGTGTGCGAATGAATCAAAGAAAGCAAAGAGGGATGGTAAAGAGTGAAAAGTTTCTTATAGCTACAATTGACACGATGGTATGGAAAACCATGATCTCCAGCGTTATGAAAGGATACAGTACATAAAAAAGTTAAGCAAACTTTTTAAGTGGAAAGATCAAGCAGATCCGTTCTCCTTAGTAACAATCAACATTCATAAAATTTTGGCGTTTACTTGTATTCAAATACAAGCGACTTAATCAAATCGAATGTTTAACCGCGGACCAGAAATCTCATGTTATCATTATTTTATTGCACATTAATGATGAATGTATTGATTGCGCAAATGTATGGGTACGGTAGTGGTACGTATATCGACGCCGAATATGAATTCAGAGAGTCGAATTCAAAATCCGAGTTAATTCACTTTCGCACTTTTTCATCAAGGCCCTTCGGAAAAGTATGAATCCATCTCTTTTCTCCCAATCTAATACTGTTTGCCTGGTGGATTTTCATTTCGTTCTTAAAATGCAAAGAAAAACTAAATGCTTTTATATATCCAGCAGCTTCAACGGGAGCAACAAAAAAAATTGCGCCGAAAATGCTCACCGCTCCTCAGTAAAAAAATGTTGTTCTTCATGACACGGCAAGACTACATGCAACAACATTAACACGAGAAAAGAATTGTCCTCTTCTATCTCCCCGCCCCACCATATTCATATAACCATACTTTTTTGATCGCTACAAAACACTTTAATAAAGAAGGATTTCTCTAATGAAAACTAGATTCAAGATTACGGCGAAAACATTTCGCGTGTTATTTTACATAAAACTTATCGAATATGCCTGACAAACAGCAACAAGTAATTGTAAATAACGAGAAATACAAAAAGTCTAGACACATAGGCAAAAATGCATATTTTCAAGAAATGAAATTTTCAACAATATTTTATTGAATTGAGATATTAATAAATAACATCTTCAATATGATTTCCATAATTCGTGATGCAAAGATTGATGCACTTTTTAAGATTCACAAGAACTCGATTCAATAATTCGATATTACCATCAATTTTAGCGCTTTCACTTTTTATGCGTTCTATGAAATTTGTTGCATCTGTGATTTACATTAGTACTCATTCTACCTTACGATACCCGAGGAAAAGATGTCAATTCAATCTTCTTTCAACAAAATATGTCAATCGCTATCTACTGTTTCCCTGATTTCTCTTTTCTCTTCCCGCTCATTATTAATGTTTCTGTTCCTAATTCTCCCACACTCTGTAACATTTTGTGTTTTAGTGGCTTTACTGCTTTGCATCGGGTGAAACCAATTTTTAAAAAACTGTTTAATCTGTAAGAGTAAAAAATATAATTAATGAGATTTTATATATGACCAGACTTTAGGGGCACCCTGTATAATTGTATACAATGTGATTTTACTTTATATTTCGAATAATGTTCATAAAAAATAGAAATTATTTATGACTCAGTACAATATATCAGGTAGTTTATTTTTGTCAGGCAGAAGGACGTATTCCCATTGCAATGAAAATTTAACTTACAAAATTTCATGAAATTGCACTTCCTTTAAGACAGTAAGTACATAAATGGTGAGCAAAACTGTGATTCGAGAAGATGCTACTAACCTTAACTTCAATTTCTCAGGACGCATTAGTCTGCCAATTGAGAAAGGCAACTGGGGAATTATCGCTAGAATTTGTCTCAAAGCAACTTCCGTCTAATTAATGAGCAAAGAGAAAGTCACAATTTAATAGAATTTTAATAATAATGATTGGGAAACGCCTAAACACGTTGGCGTTTTATTCGTATTGCAATTGTAAAAAAAAAACAATCTTCGGCAGCCTGATTTTGAATCAAAGCATCTATCACGTCTCCAGTGTATTTGTCACGAACGATTGATTAAAAAAATTGATCCTTCGATTCATTTATTTGATTCTAATTTTTCATTTTTTTTATTTTACAGTTATAAGATAGGAATGTAGAAAGATGTTTAGTCACGCGTCACACGATCTAATAAAAAAAAATCCATTGCAAATATTTTCCGCTAGAACAACATATAAGACATTTAAAATTGAAAAAGATTAACATTTAATTATAAACTTTAAAAAAATATAAATATTTAGCATAGATATTCATTGTAAATGATATACGACACAATTGCTTTATGAACAATGACTTTTAAAAGTAAAATAATGTCTGACTTTTAAGATATAGAACGATCATAACTTCCCAGAAATTCCTTTATTTTCTTACTTGTAAATTGCAGTGAAATCTTTAAAAATATAATGGAATGGTTACACGATGTCCCTTCTTTTTGTGCCATGTCCCTTCAAGACGTTGGTGATCATGGCTCTCTACAATATCCTGTCCTTTGTAGATCTTAATAAATTTTGTCTTTTAGTTATCTCTCCTAAACATTGTTCCGCTATTCATTTATCCGAGCTAGCTAAGAATGCTGTGTTGTTTATTCTGTCTCTCTATCCTTCAAATGTCCCGTGAGTATCAAATTTTCCAAGCCATCTTTCCTCATTATATGTCCGGAAAATTTCAAGTAAATATAAGGTTCTCTTTTATTTTTTCTCTCTAAAACTTCGTCGTTTAGCCTATGGTATTCTCAACATCCCTCTGTAGAACGATATTTATGTTGTTTTTAATCCTTTCTTCATTTGTGGGGAGATTTCCAACATTGCCATATAGGAGGACAGATATTACATAACATTTCAATACTCTTTTCTTTTGTTTCTAATGCGCATCATAGAATACCTGCTACACGGTCTTTCGTTCTGTTTAACACAGTTTAGACGAGAGGGATTCATGGCCTTCCTAACGTCTTTAATGCAAAAAGGAATACAACAGAGACGGTAGGATTTAACTCGGTTCACTGATTCCAGTTTTCGTTCCGGTAACCTTTTCTCTACTCACACATCCTAACAAGGTTTACATTAATGAATTAATCAAAACTAGATCAGATGTTTTTTCATAAAAACATCATAATTATTTTATACATAACAATACTAATCAGTTTCCCCTTTGAGTATTTGATTCGCACATAAAAAATATATATGTTTATGGAGTTTTAATTGTGTTCTTCATTATGAACATCACCAGTCTCGTACCCAGTTGAGGTCGCTTCTCGACTGAGTCATTGATCAATTCCCTCTACATATCTGGTTTGAAAGTCGGAGGGGTAATCGTTCATGTTTAGAGTGTCGTTTGCATGCAGACCTGGTGAAGCTCGTCTTTATTCAGATAGAAATTCTCAGCACAAAATTCAGCACGAATACATGGCAGTTGATTCAATTGGTGGAATCCTCCACCATGGTTGTTTACTTCAGCCTAGGAAGCTCTACACACAGCGATGATATGTCATCATTGCACTGGCAGCACATACAGCTATATAGGCCCTCTACCCCATTTGAGTAGATGGCTGATGACTCTACATGAAAATGCATCCGCCTTTGGACTATTTTTTTTATATCCTCTTGTGTGTGAGCCAACTTCCTCATAAGAAAGCCCTGCCGTGGGACCTGTTTAGCCGCTGATAACCGACCATGCTGCTCTTGATATTTGGTGACATAATACTCGTAGTATTATGATAAAGCTAAATGGTATAATTTGATTGTGAAGAGGAATTTGAAAGTGGAAGTATAGTCTGTTACCATAATCACTATTGAACAGTTTACTATCATGGGAGGACATTATTTAGTGCAAATTGTGTCGTATCACTTAATGTTATTTTAGGCATAAAATATTGACAGGTTACGTTATACATCTTAATAATTAATATTATTCCACTTAATTAGCAGACAGTGATTAGGATACATTTAACACTATAAACTATATTCTCGAATTCGTTTATTAGCGAAATAAACGACATTTTCAATCCAATAGGCATTAAAGGTGATTAATTATGGTGATTAACCTGAAAAATACCGAGGTATAATGAATAATAGCGTAGAAATAGAGAATTCATTTTCAGAATGTTTTTCCGTTCGATAAAACTTTTGTCTTTTCCTGTGTGTCGTCTTCCTTCAGGAAGCTGGCGATTATGCCTCTCCACATTTCCTGTACATTTCAATAAAGTTTGTCTTTTTGCTATCTCTACTAACGCTTATTCTGCCATCCATTTACTCTCAGTTCACTAGGTAGGTTATGTGTTTGTTTTCCTCTGTCCCGCTTGCCTTCAATCTGTCCTGTGAGTCTCAAATTTTCCAAGCCCTCTTTCTCAATTCTGTCCGCTAGAAATATGTCTCTTCCTGATGTTAATTATATATCTCCTTTTTGTTTTCTTTCTGTCTAAAACTTCATCGATTCTCACATGCTCGGTCCAGCGTAGTCTCAACATCTTTCTGTAGAACCACATTTCAAATATCTTCTTCATCTGCGAGGAGATTTTCCAAGAGATTATAGAACTGCTCAATACTCTTTTCTTTGTTTCTAACGAAAATTTTCTGTTTCTTAATACTCTGATTTAGTTTTGGAAGGCATCTTTCGCTATCCGAATGCGCTTTCGGATTTCAATGTCGCACTTCTCATCCTCTGTTGTAACACTTCCTAGATATGTAAATTTGTATAATTGCTTGATTTTGGCATTTCCAATTTGTTAGCTTTGTTTTCTACTGATACAAGCTCAAGAGTTGTTTTAATCTAATTTGGGGTCACTGATTTCAAACATGATTCCCGTTTTGTGTATCACATCATATTTAATATATCTAAGATACACTGATAAAATTGTAATTCTATTAATTTTACAAGAAAACATAATTTTAATGGGAGATGCCTCTATGTGAAAATTTAAATAGCATCAGTTTTAAATAAAAATAAATATATTTACGCATAACATTTATATGTGTTCATTGTTACATAGGCAATATAATAATTTGACCAAAGTTTAGAGTTGAGATAAAAGGAGCTAAAAAACGTATGAACTTCCTACAGACTTATTTTTTCTATTTTTCCTGAAGATGTCACCTACATTAACACATGTAATGAGAATGGTCACATCACAAAGAAAATGTATGAGATTTCTACGTTATTTTTGCTGAATTTGTGAAAGGTTTCCCTTAATTAAATGATCAAGGCTAGAACAGATATCATTAATAACAAAACGGAATTCTTTTATAATACTTAATAATATTAATCAGATTCCACTTTCAGTATTTGATTCGTGGATGCAAATATAAGTGTTTATGATGTTTTAATTGCGTTCTTCCTCATCATGATAAGCAGTCCCATGATTGCGTGCGGTCGCTGCTCATCTGAGCACCTGACAAATTCCCTCATCATATTATATAAGGCAAAGTATAAGTATTAATAATTTACTAAAGAGATCGTACTTACTACTTTTAAATTAGACTTGCTGATCAGGACAAATCTTTGCCACCGTATAACATGTGCAACCTACGACTCGAACATTTACACCAGTGGACAAAAGAAACTTTAGAGGTAGACTAGAAACTGGCATCCCAATATCTACCGGGAGTGGAAATAAATGTCTGATTATTACATTTACCTCATCAAATACTTATACAAATCTGTATTCAGCAATTCGTTCAGTTTCCATTCACATGAAATAACGGTTTGTCATTTGATATTGTTGTTTTCACTGGATGTAAATGCGCCAATGGATATTCTTAAACAAGATATCGACAGAGATTTTGTTGGTGCTTCTGCCACAAAGCAGAGAAATTTTGTTCTTGCAGAATTGGGTAATTTGTTTTTATAAATTTAGGTATATTAAAATAGTTATTTGAACTGTTAAGGTCAAGACTAAAATATAATAACTTGCTACTAAATAATACAAAGGTAATATTTTATCCCGACCAGAAAATAACTACTAGAGTAATTTGCAATTTAAAATAATTTTTGTCTATTATCATGACGTGCTAGGATTTCAATTTTTGAAAATCGCATCATGGCAAAACGCATAGCAGCTGTTTTAGATAATTAAAAGAAGTCATTATTACTCACTCTGTGCATTTAAATGCGGAATATGGACACACGAAGACAATATTACATTTTCTCAAATAGGATCAACTCAAATGGATCATTTGTGGAGACTTGAAAATTTCTAAGGGTTTTAATTGGATAATGAGTAGGATATACAAAATATCCATGATTGGTGTGATTGCCAAATAGCTGAGAACAAGAACCATGGCCAGATCGTTTGACCTGATAGAATAATCTTAACTTTTGGAGAATAGAATGTCATAAAGTAACTAATGGTTGGTCGAAAAAAAAAGTAATATTTTCGCTGTTCATATCAAACTAGCTCTGATGAATCAATATGATATCGCTCTTAATGTAGAGAGTAAATATTTCAAGTGCATATTTTTTTAATCATTTCACCCCAAGCAAGGCAATAAAATGAGTAAGATGTAAGGAGATACTTACTGTGGAAGAATATGAGGAAAATAAAAGCAATTCAAGGAGATGAAATAAAAGAAAATATAAGGAATTAGATAAGACAACGATTGCATTTACATTTTTAAAGATCAATGTTGACTGGGAAGGAAGAAGCCGGAAGATAGTTCCATACGAAGTGCGAGAGAAGAAACTGTTAGCATAGAACTTACATAACAACTTGATCTGAGTTACGAGAAAATGGATTCTCATCAGATCAAAAGTCGGAAAATGTGTGAAGGTCCCAAATTTCACAAAGACAGTGACTAACATGAAGAAAATCTTATTCTTCATAAAGTAAACAAAAACCGAAATGGATTATGGCACAACATAATGCTTTTGTCTAATAAAAACATTTCAAAATAAAGATGTTTAAATATTTCACATATTCCAACTGTGATATCCTTTTTTACAACATGAAAAATAAAATCGGTGGTTAGCCGATATATCAGCCTGTAATTATGACAGTGCGTGAACGAGGAAGAATTTAAATGAAACAATGAAATAGTCAAACATTAAACATAACTTTTGCAATAGATATATAAAAAATATCATAGAATTCTCTGTAATGATTTGAACTTGGAATCTGATGTTATCACTGTTTGATGTCACTGTAGAAAATCTATATTTGAGCAAAATATTACGGTCTTTTAAATCGTTACCATATTTTGGTCTACTTGACTGTCAATTTGCCAGCGATCATGGACAAACCATCGTTTCCTGTGCTACTGCATATATGCAGATCATCTTGTATCAGAGAAACTATGTAGAAATAAATCTGTTTGATTTAAATGATAAACTTTCGATTGTATTCAATGTGGATTCGAAATTAATAGATTCTATATGGTTTCTTACATCTTGTGTGTTCATGGTGTTTATTGAAGATATAATTCTGAATGATAATGATGATAGGTATGATACGAAGACTTCATGGGAAACGTTTATGGCATGTTCTAATAAAGTGTCTATTATTCTTGCAAGTATATTTTATCAAAGTTTGATTCATGTCTTTGTCTTCTTTCTTGCTATTTGTTGAAGGTTTATAATATTTTGTACAAACCAAACCTCGATGTGTTTTCCAAGTTTGATGTAACAAAACTGTGAATGGTACCAAGTGATTTTTACTATCGAAAGGACATTCCAATGGACATTTCAAATCCATAACTTTGTGGATACAATATATTGGTGTTTTCAGTGACAGTCCGATCTACAAAATACACATAGATCATAGTACCTAATCTACAATACATTAATTTCCTATCTATCTCATCTCTTAAATGATATTTTACTTAGACTGGTACGGTCTGAGTTCATAGTTTTGAGTTTTTCAAAAGATAACAAAAGAAGTTTCTCACCCGGCGGGGATTGTACTATCCAAAAATAGTATTACAATGTCAAAAACTGATCAATCATCAAGAGAAGGTAGCTTTTTTGTTCCCAAAAAAGGGAGAGGTTTTGCTTTTTAAGTATATAAAATAAAATTTCTAGGATATTAAGTATGATAATATGAAAATTAACTTAAGGTTCAAATCGCTAGTAAATGTACCATGAAAGAAAGTTCCCTAGATAAGTTTTTGCCAAGGTGTGGCATCAGGCGTTGCTATACAAAATCTTCTCTAACGCTAGCTCTGGAAGGGTCTTCGTAATTATCAAATACTTGCTCTCGTGTAGGTTCATGAAAGTAGTTTATGCAATGTCAATCGTTATCTGCTCTGCTCCTGATTATTCTTCCTTTGTTACTGCTTAGGAATATTTCTGTTTTATAATTCTCCCACACCTAATAACCCCTTGTGTCTAGGTGGCTTTTCGGGGTGAACTTGCTTAAAAAAATGGTCAGTCTTCTGAAGCCTGTGTCACCAATACAGGCGTCCACAACAGCTGTCTACATGGTCGTACCCTCTTTCTATTTCATATTACCTATCTGACTAGAAACATTTTCAGAACGTTTGTAAATAACTATGAAGATGGTGAACCTCCCAAAATCAAGATGAAACAAATATTAGCAACTGATTAAACGATGGAAAGCTGGTTTGTAACATTCAACACCTACAAAACCAAGCTAGTAATGTTTCATCATCGCTGAGCAAACCCTAAATTGTCTAGTCATAATGAACAGTTGCTCTCACAACAAGGCACCTTGATTTAACGTCTGTTGGGATTCGGGGTTATCTTGAACTTCAAGTGGAACTCATATATGCGATCCACCCAATATATTGAAAAAATATTCTTCACCTTGTATCATTCCAGAAAATAGTTGGCTCCTTCTGCTTTGATGTAAATGTCAGTGCAACTCCGTTCTTTAATGTCACCAGCTGAGATCTTTGCATCCAAGACACGCTTTCCGCTGTCCCTATGTTCGAATCATACATAGTCGTATTTTTACATATTCTTTTAGCAAGAAGAATGTTCCATTTCAGAAAGTTTCTCAAAAGAACCGCTACTTCGTAGAACAACCTCGCCAACACGCTGAATGTATCACCAACAGTACAATCTTAACTTCTTGAAATCTATGGTCAGTCGTTTTATATCCACCATGTGACCGTAATCTGCTTCCTTCTCGTACGTTCATATCATTCAACTCATTCAGTAAATCTCTCACTTGAGAGCCGTTAATAAAAAAAAAACACATACGGGATTTTACGCTGAGATAATCGCTATATCCAATTTACTTGTTAATTCCTCATCTGCTTTTGTTTAGTCAGGTGCAAATGTAAATAGACGGTTGATAATTATGCTTAATTAGAATGATGATGCTTTCCTTTCGATTAAGGCAGCATCTTTCAATGTTTAATGGCGGTCTTATATGTAATGTTATTTATTTTTTCACTTAGAAATATGTGCAAAATAATAGAAAGAGATCGTGTTTCCTCTCAGAAATTAATATATATTTGCAAATGATTTTCTTTTAAATTACACTGATCTATTGAACCGGGAAATATACAAATACATGATTTTCGTCAATATATATATATATATATATATATATATATATATATATATATATATATATATATATATATATATATAAATATATATATATATATATACATATATATATATATATATATATATATATATATATATATATATATAATCTATCAAAATTAAAAATAATTTACCAAACTAATGTATTTTACATTTATGAGATAAATTAATTAGGATTCATTAAAAGTTTTTCCTTACAAAGAAATATAGATTTTAATCTGACATTGGATACGGCAACATATACCATGAATTTATGAATCAATGTTTCCATTAATATGTTTTTTATTTGTTTTCTCAGGCAGATGATACATAATAGGTAAGCACATTTTTAATGATACAATAGATAACCTTACAATATATATGTATGGCTTCACATATTTCTGGAAATGCACGGAAGCAGATGAACGAAGAGAGATTGGTGTCAGGTTTGCGGTACGAACGAACAGTGTCTCTGATATAGACTTACTCTTCCTCGAGGATGAATGTTTAAATGCTCAGAGAGTGGGCTTGATCAAGTGCGCTATCTTGCACAGTCATTGCATCATATTATCAAATCTTACTTGGGAATAGTTTGCCAAGAGGAAACCAATATAATGCTGGCCAATAATTTTAATGATAAAATATAAATGTTCTGTAACCATTTCAGATGAACTGCCAGATGCTGCTGCTCATGAGAATTCAACTCATGCACGTATGACTTAGAAAAAAATTATTGGATCTTATTCTTATTCGATATCTTGTACGTGAATATGTACGTAATATTAGACAGATATTAGTGAGTTAACTGAGAAGTGTTTCATTTAAAAATGGAAAGATATTCATATCGTGCGCAAGCAGATATGATTTTTACATACGGCCGTGAATTATAATGGACGCGAGGCTGCACGGCTGTATAAGATTGCGTTTCCTGAACGAAGGAATCCGAGTCATCCAAACTTTACTGCATGCTTATTGTAGTGTTTCAAAGACAGGATCTGAGGCATCACTACCTATGGATCAAAGACTACATTCTACAGGCTGTCAGTGTCGAGCCAGGAATCAGAACACCTCAAATAACCCAAGCATGTCGTGCATCTCATAATACCGCAAGAGCAGCACGTGTATCCCTATGATTTGCAATGTGTACAGGGTTTTTCGCTCTCTGATCAATCAACACTGGAGAACTTTTGTCGAAGGTTTATTGCACAAACTGCCGATCCGTTGTCCGTCTGTTCAGTCTTGCTTACGTATGTGGCAACATTTGGAAGAGATGGAATAACAAATATGCACAACCCAAATTTGTGAGCGGATCGGAATCACCATGGTACAATACATGCTAAAGTACAGCATCGAATAATGTGTGGGTTGTAATTGTAGGTGGCTGTTTGGTATGTCCATATCTTCTCTTAGCACGTCTTACAGGTACTGTCTACAGGGAATCTATTTCGAACACGTTTCCAAACCTGCTAGAGGATACAACCATGCTAATATGAAGACACATATGTTTTATGCATGACGGGGCTCCAGCACATTTTAATCATATTGTTCTCGATGCACTCGCTGACGCCTACCCGACCTCAACCCTTTGGATTTTCATCAGTGGGGCCTCCTAAAACAATTGGTTTATAAGCAGACATTAATAATGCAGAGAGGCTTAACGGGGCCATGTAAAACCATTCGACACCATGTGGGCGTATCTGAAGGCTCCAACAGTCAATGATCCGACAGTTGCATGCGTGTATAGAAGCAAGTGAAGGATATTTTGAAGATTTGTTATAGATAGATGTGTTGTAATACGATGATGGTGTTTTGGACATAGGCTTATATGGATATTTTACTTTGTTTGGGTGTCAGAAACCCGATCCCAAAGTCTGTAAAAGTATTTTTGGTGGAAATTGAAGGCAATAGTCTTTTTCATGTTAAACGAAATGGTCAGGCCATGTGCGTTGTGTTATTATTTAATGAATAATAATAATAATAATAATAATAATAATAATAATAATAATAATAATAATAATAATAATAATAAACCAGATACAGAAGCGATGGCAAGATAAATCGCTTCATGGCCAATACTCTGCCCGTACCAAACAAGGTGACGTAGACAAAACCCCTAACCCTCAGTGGCTACGTAGTGCAGGGTTGAAATCTGAAACTGAAGGTTTTATCCTTGCTGCACAGGACCAATGCTTGCTAACTAGGAATTATCAAGCACATATACTAAAATATTGTGTCATCTCAAAATGCAGATTCTGTGATAAGTATTCAGAAACGATTGATCATCTTGTGTCAGGTTGCACCCACTGAATATAAAACCCGGCATGACAGAGTGGGCCAATATCTGCACTGGAAAATCTGCAACTTCTACGGGAAGGAAACTGAAAGAAAATGCTATGAACACCACCCAGACACGGTTACGGAGATAGGACCTGTTACAATTCTATGGGACTACACAATACACACTGACAGAACAATCAAAGCCAACCGTCCAGATATTGTTATTAATGACCACAAACAAAAAAGTGCCTCCTTATTGATATAGCAGTCCCTGCTGACTACAATGTATCTTTGAAGATATTTAAAAAACTGTCAAAATACAAGGTCTTTGAAATAGAAATCTCAAAAATGTGGCATATGGGAACATCAACAATCCCTGTTGTAGTTGGAGCCCTAGGACTGGTTGAAAAAGATTGCAGTAGAATAACTGAAGGGATTCCTGGAAGTCCATGCCTCAAGGAGATACAAAAAAATGTCCTGACAAGTACAGCCCACACTTTTCGAAGGGCTTTATCTATGTAATATTTTTTTTCAGTGGAAAGTATCATGATACCCTTTCTAATCTTAGGTCCCTGGGTGGGACCCGGAAAGAAATGTGCAAACGCCAGAAATCAAAGAAGACGACGACGGCGATAATAATAATAATAATAATAATAATAATGCAAAGTTATCAAACAACACTATAAATAGCCAAAAAACTGCATACAGATCGACAATTAATCCCACTCAGTAGCTTTCAAAATGTCCGTTACCGCCAACATAAATAACCGTTAGAAGAATCCAAGAGTCTACCCACAATGCAATACAATAAACTACAAACAATGCATCACTGGCCTGTATATATAAATATTCGAGCAAATACACAATGTACATGGCCTAAAGATTAAAATTAGCATGAAATAGATTGTCGCCTCTGGATGTTGAATTCATTTTAACTTTTTTATTTACATACGCTCTTTAGCCGTTTACTCCATCAATATAGCTTTTATTAAAACTGTATATTATCAAATATATATATATATATATATATATATATATATATATATATATATATATATATATATATATATATGGGGGGGGTATGTGTGTGTTTGTGTTTGTCTGTTTTGTATGTATGTGTGTTTTGTGTGTGTGCGTTTTTTTGTGTGTGTTTGTCTTCATTGCATTCTGTTTATCGTTTCTCTTACTCCTTCATTTCAATTTCAAACGATATGTTTTAACGCACACATATCATAGTTGTCCTTCTCCAAGACCGGTTGTAATTCCAGGTATGTCCTACCTATAACTCTGGCGAGAAGAGATGGACTCATAACTCTTTTAGATGTATTTCCTTGAAAGTTTATTTGCGTGAAAGTGTATTTGACGAAATACACTATCATTCGAACTCACCTTGCCCATTTCTCGTTCCGAGCCACTAACCACTTGTTCGAATTATGTTTTTATTTAATTTCTAGAAAGATGTCTTTTTCAGTTTACATCAGAAGGCAGCAAAATGAAAATACCGCTAATGTATTAACCTTTGCAGAGATCATGATATCGTTGTCTCTGTAAGATGTCACAGTGTAATCGACATCTAAAAATCACTGATATTATGCTCATTTTACATTCATGAAGCGGCCTGAAGAATATGTAAATCATCGACAATATATTTGTCTATTTTCATCATAAACGTGAAAAACGCCCATCCTCTCCTCCATCGAAGATTATCTCAAAGGAACTGACTGAGTGACTAAATGAGCTAAAATAGAAAATAAAACAGCATCCTCTCACATGCAGTGTTAAAATCTAGGCGTTGACTTGCCCAAAATGAAATTTTCATTATTGATGAGTCGCTACCAAGCAAAAGGCGACAAATTAAGTAAAAACGCTGAGATCGAATGTGCGCTCAGAGCACTATCAATAGAAACTATGAATGATTTTCGTGCCAGCCAGTGTTGATGACCATTGTTTAAAAAAATGCATAGCTGAACTGCAAATAGAAATATACACGCACTTGTATAGGAACAATGGTTGTAGTTGTTAAAATGAATTTACAGATTTCAGCAAGAGCACTGCAATGAAGAAAACATAATTGGGTTCAAGATTCGGCGTAGCGAAAAGTTCTTTATGTGTGAGGCAGCTACGGGATTGAATTTGCTTCTAGCGCCAGTAATTGACTTCCGAAACATCATAGAAACTATGAATTTGCTGAGTGAATTTAAAATTAAATAGTGTCTTTACTTGGAAGCTTGGTGCTATGGAAGCATGCATAAATATATTTATGATAATAAGTAATAAAGCTTGGAAATTAGACAGTGGATATAGCAATGAAATACAAAGGTATTACTCAGCATCTCCTATAAATAATAATAATAATAATAATAATATCGCTATTTCTCTTGAAATAACATTCTTATAAAACAAACATACAAGAATTTTCTTACTTCTACTAGAATATAGTGCAACGGAAACAGGTATGATGTAGTGTTATTTATGATGAAGCATTAGAGCATTGGAGTCTATTGCCAAAACTATGCATATTTTACCGTCTAAAAAAGTGTACAACCCCAAGCAAGTCGGTAAGACAACTAGGTCAAAAGGGATTACAATATGTGGAAGAATGAGAAAACAGAATCATTACTAAGGAACGAGAACAAAAGAAGGACAATCAAGAGGAGAGTAGATAGCGATTATCATTGCATTTAAATTTTTGCAGATTAAAATTGACTGGAAATCATGGGATCGGAAGTGAGTTCCACAAGCGAGAACTGCGACAAAACAAATTGTCAACATTTGATTATATTTAGCCAACTCAGCTGTAAATTGTTTAGACCTCGTCGCCATTCAAGTATTGCATTTAAATTAAAAGTCTCGGTACATTGCGAAGAGTTCATCCAAACAATTACTATGAAAGTATTTATAGAAAAGGCACGTGGAGGCAACTTTATTGATTATTCTCGTTTGGATTTTATCAAGGAGCTCTAAATAAATAGTAAAAGACCAGTTGATTTAGGTTTCTACTTCAAATAAAATGTTAAGAAGGAAAACCATCCATCAATACTGGAAACAACTACTGGACTTGAAAAACTTTTTTCCTGAAAATATTTTTAGGCTTAATATTTTATAAATTTTAAATGACAATAGTACTATCTGCTCGTTCAATAAATATTGAATATTTTATTATAAGGAAATGGCTAATATTACCATTAATACTGCCTGCTGTATTGTGGTACTTATCTCCCATTCTGGGAAGATCCCTCTAAAAGGAGAGGAAGATAACACGTTGGTAAGTCAGGCGGATAGCCGACATAAGACCAACCGCTCCAAAAGTTACTTTTAATTGGTACGTATTTGAGTTAATTCCATCAGGGAAATCCTTACTACAGTTGAAGCCTACAATTATCAATTTTGCCATTACTATGTGTAAGGAACATACAACTCTCATTAGGATGACCTACTAAAACACATTTTTAATAAATATAAAATCGGTAACAACATATATATATATATATATATATATATATATATATATATATATATAGAGAGAGAGAGAGAGAGAGGAGAAATGTGAAAATGAGCTACA
>OZ010592.1:69615522-69670522 GCA_963932145.1 Acanthosepion lycidas | reverse complement strand
TTGGGTCACAGTGTCGTGCCAGAAAATGTGTATCGTCAGAGTTCATCTTACACTTTTCCAAATCTTCCATTCGTCCGTGTTTTGAATGCTGCAGCCATATCTGGTCTCGAGGTCCTATTCATCTCGGGGTTCTTGAGAAATATCTGTAATGTAATCGATCCTGACTTGGCATCTAGCTTTCATTCACTTTTTAGCCACGTGAAACGTCCCTCTGTCTTTTTTCATGGCAACTGCTCGGACGAGCTTTTTTCATTGATGCCCCGCTTTTATCAATTTAAGCGTGCTACTAACTTGACCTCTGTGTCCCACACGTTTACTGTTGAGGCCGCTGAATGCAACCGCCATTTCTACTCCAGCAGTTTCTTTTCTCGCACTTACCGCCGGTTGTTTCGCTTAGATGCTCTCCTAATAACTACAATCTTCAAAAATTTGAATGCAACATAAATCGCTATCATCTGTCTTCTTGAATCCCATTCAACATTTATCTTTGCTTCTACCCTTCCTATACTCAGTCTTTTCTCTCACTTTCTCTTCTTATAAACCCTGCGTACTAATGGAATTTCCGCCATACTTGTGGTGAAATGATTGAAAGAAATTCTGTTGTCCTCGTAGTTGTTGATATTATCCCAACGTTTTGCCAATTATGAACCCTATCCTTCCCACATAACCTATGTCTAGATATATCTAGCGGAGGTCTTATTTTATTTAGGCTCCGAGTCAGAAAATAGGAGTAGACAATGTCGTTATAAATCAGAACAGGATGCACGCTACCAAAATTTGTTTACTCAACGTAGCTCAATCCGGCACATGCCTCAAATGGGTCCAACTGGCTAATCATTATCCCAGAGTTAAGAGATACGTAAAATCGAACAGATTTAAGAGAAAGACACATCACAGAAATATATCAATGCTGATAAAAATCCCAAATTTTATATAATATTTTAAATATATATGCTGATTGAAAAGTCACTCACCATTGGGATACATTATTAAGAGTATAATTACATATGAAAATTCTATTTACTTGATATTTAATTGTTATACAGGGTGGGGGGCACACTATTTGTCAGACACTTTATTTTAAGTTTTAGGTAGCACAGGCAGTCTGTACTGTTTTAGTGTAATGGCAATAACATTTAAAAACTGTTTCAATACTACAAATGGAAAAGCAGAATTCAAATTAGAAGTATTTTTTATTTTTTTTACAAATTTTCACATTACACAGGCGACAGTATTTTTCGGACATTGCAGAAACAATGCTAATAGTTTATGGCAGCACCCATTTTTTCAATGACTTCTATCAGTCTATCTTCATAATGTTCGTACATATTGATAATAACGTCTCTTCGTGTTTCTAGCAGTCTATGTTCAGCATCTTGTATGCACTGCCACAGTTCAGCCTTTCTGGTTATTTATGGCCTGTCGTAAACAAGCTCTGCAAGCATTTCCCATATGTTTTCAATTAAAATTAAGTCTGGACTTCTTGCAGGCCATTCCAGAGTAGTTATATTGGCTTCACACATCCAATTTTTCACTGATTTGGCCACATGGATGCTGCAGTTATCTTGCTGCAAAATAAAATTACTTCCCATTTCTATGAGTGTTAGGGCTCTCTTTTCCAAAAGTTCTCTGTAGCTCAAGCTATTTTGACGTCCTTTTAACCACTCGAGTCACAGGTTTCCATTCAGAAATACCATACCCCAAACCATGTCTCCTCCTCCTCCCATCTGTCTCTTGTTGAGAATAACAGGTTCACCTTTTCTCGACCACGTACACCACCCGTCAGGTCCATCGAACTTAAAATGTTTTTCATCAGTAAATATCACTTTCTTGAAGTCGACATGGTTTCTAATCCATCTTTTGGCGCTTCCTAGCTTTGCCTTCTTGTGTTATCTCGTTAGTGTAATTCTTTTCTTGATTTTAGCATACTTAAGTCCAATTTTGTGCACCTTTCTTTGTACTGTTCTCTTCCTTTTCTTCCGCTCATAGTCTGTACTTAGCATGTATTCAACTGTTGACTTCGGTAGCTTCATCTCAGTGGCGATCTTTCGGATACTGAGCCCGTCTTCTCTCTTCTTTTCGACCAAACTGATGACTTCTTTTGAATGCATTCTTCTTCAGGATTTTAATACGTTTTCGCAGGGAATGGTAAAGATACTCAAATGTAATTGTCAGGGTACAATTTACCTGCAGAAAATTTGCATATTGTAGACGTTCGACGACTTAATCATTAAATAGCCGGGATTTGTGTCATGTCCGAAAAATAGTGTCGCCTAAGTTGAAGTAAAAATAAAGAAAACATGAAACCAAAGACAAACCCATCAATCAATGTTCATACCATTAATGGACAGTTACTGCTGAACTACCTACTCATCAACACAAAAGCAAAAAACACCTTTAAGCACACTTTTCAAATTGTCCCAAAAATATGTGATAAAATGTCCTTTTTCAGAACATATTACCATTCCGTGTCTGTATGATTCTTTAACACGTCGGAGAGTTTCTTATGTCATTTTAATGCATTAATATTTAATGTTTTGTTTAAGTTCCTCAATATTTCTTGGGTGCGTCTGATAAACAGATAATTTTAAATCGGTCCACGAAAAAAAAAACAAGAAAAAAAAAACAACCTCGGTGACCACTCAACACGGTCACTTCGACCTATACATTTGTTTTGGAAATGTTCATTTAGAAACTGAGGCAAAATCAAAGCAAATATTAGGTTTTTGCAAAATAATGACGTAATAATGTCGTTTTTTGACGTTTTTTTAACGTCAAAAAACGACATTATTACGTAATTATTTTTGCACCAACCTAATATATTGCCACTCCATACTGTTGAAAGTATATATTTTATTCTTTTTGCTAATGGAAAATTGTACATTGAATCTATAAGAATCTCGATAGCATGTGAATTTATGTTTATGATTAATTAATTAACCCCTATGGTGCGCGACTTTTGCCACACCTTGTATATCTACAAATTGAAATATTCTAGTATTTATTGATTTATTTGGCATAAACTTGGTTTATTTACTCTCGCTTCAATTCAATTTTCTATTGCTTTTTCTTTTCGTTAAAATAACAAATGACTGGAATTGTTTCATAATCACAGATTCTCACGGTTACGGATCATCGCTGTAACTTTTCTGTTATTTAGTTGTAAATATATATTTTTAAATAATGACAAGCAATAAAAGAACAACTTTATGAGCTTCTTCTTTAGTTGCCGTGTCCCCTCAGAAAGTTGGCGATCATGGCTCTCCACAAATCCCTGTCGTTTGTAGCTCTTAATAAATTTTGCTTTTCTGTTATTTCTCCTATGCCGTGCTCACTTATGGTTCATTTTTCATCTTTCTTTCAATCTTTCCTGTGAGTATCAGATTTTCTAAACACTCTCTCCTCAATATGTGACCTAAAACTTTCAGCGGTCTCTTCGTTAAGGATAGATATATGTTCTTTTTGTTACCATTTTCTCGATACATAATCAAATCTTCTTATAGTTATTACTACTATGTAAAGCTACATTCATCTATTACACGCGTTACTTTGTAGATACAAGATTTTCTCAAATGTATTTTCATCTATATCTGGTGGTTGTCCATATGCTGATTAGGGCGAGTTCTGATAAATAAGCACTCGTCAAAACACACTTTATATATCATCAACTTTTATAAAAGCCAAACTTAAAGAATATATGTCTACCTACAACCACATCCAGTGTAACTTAAATTCCAACACTCATACAAAATATGCTACAATCAACATGCGTGCAAACAATAGGCATAGATGAAAATTACCACTAGACATTCAAATACATACACGCCTACAAACTTGAATTATGATACACATACACACATGAATTACACACACAAAGATTACGCCTGACAAGAGAGGTACGCATGTGGTCTGCTGATACAATGGAAAAAAATAACAGATAATAAAAATAAACAAAATTTTCTTTTCTTCTCCATTATTTTTTCTCCTTAATTTTCTTACTAATCTTAAATAAAAGTGAAGCATGTTAAAATGTATAAATGTTTCCTTATCGTATCATTCTGTCTGACTGTAGTATATATTTGATCGCAATATACAAATATATATATAACTATATATATATATATATATATATATATATATATATATATTGTTATACATATTGTGATATATATATATATATATATATATATTGTTATATATATATATATATATATATTGTTATATATATATATTGTTATATATATATATATATTGTTATATATATATATATATATATATATATTGTCATATATATATATATATATATATATATAACAATATATATATATATATATATATATATATTGTTATATATATATGTATATATATATATTGGTATATATATATATATATTAGGTTGGTGCAAAAATAATATCGTTTTCTCACATAGTAACATATTTTGCACCAACATAATATCTCTCTCTCTCTCTCTCTCTCTCTATATATATATATATATATATATATATATATATATATATATATATATGTTGTTAAATCGATTCAAACAAAAGTATACATGATCTTAATTGTAAAAGTTTTTCGTTAAAATATCAATGTCAGGAAAAAATACATAGCGATTCATAATTTTAAATAGCATAAGATATTTATTTTATTCTATTATGTTAAAAGCAATAAGTAAACACATGATAAAAAATGTTGGATATGATACAATTTTAATATTTATTTTAATAACATATAAATCTAATTCTTGAGTGCCCTTGGATAGTTTACGTCCTACATAAAGTAAAATTACCGTTTATTTTTCTGTTTGTATACAGGATTGATTTCAATAAACACTTCACATTTTTCTAAAGACTTTTTTTATGGATGGAAGACGTTTTGGGGGAGAAATCTGAAAGATACTGCACATTAATACCATTAATAAAATTAATCCCCGTTTATTTTAAATATAAACTTCAAATCCCGTCTTTTTTTTTTACATATATTTTATTTTTTTTATTTACACAAATAAGAATAATAATCTCCGTATAATATATGAACTGTGCCAGCATTGCGTCAATCAGATATTTTTCATATTTTCATTAGGTATTGTTAGGACGACGTCTTTTAGTGATAATAAGGTTTTGAAAATATGCCTAGCAGTCGGGTTACCAATTGCTAAATGCATAATATGCAATGTGCTCCACGTAAATTGTATAGTGCACATAATATATAGAAGTATTTCTTTGGTTTATTTTGTTTTACAGCATATCAACGTCAATGGTTTGTTTAATGCCGACAAGATTTTTACAATAGTTTTGTCCTCTTGGCGTTCGTTCATCTTTTATCCTTTCTTCAATCGACACCTTATACACAGTCTTTTCTCTCACTTTCACTCTCTGTAATCCCCTGCGTAGTAGTGGCAATCCCGTCTTGCTTACGGTGAAATGATTAAAAAAAATAAAGTTGTAAGATATCCGTTTGTAAATCAGGTTTCATTGACGTATTTTTGTAAAGAGTATTTTTGTAAAGATTCTGGTTTCACTGATGTAATGTTTTCAGGTATACAGTTTGTATTTGTGTAGACTAGAACAGAGTTATCTGCCCCTGCGAAACAAGCTGTGACAAAGTTACCTGCCCTTGGCATAGATATATAAAGCGGACCGGTGAACGCGGCTGGGGATGTGTTATTGACATACAGTACCGGACGTACTCGTCATACTTTACATGGCGCTGCGAACAGGATTGTTTTGCAAAACGTGGATTTTTACCAAACACTGGGCTTACACACTGCCAAGCACCATGGAGCAGGAATATTTGAAATCAACATGTGGGGCTACAGAAGGAAAATATCGAGCTCAGTAGAGAAATGATTCGTGGACACACCAAGATTCCGCAGGTTATGAAACCAGAACGACCCCCGATAGGGCTGAATATAACGGAAGGAGAATGGGCGTTGTTTTTGTACACCTGGACCCGATACAAGGATATGTGCCGATTGGAGGACCCAGTCGCAGTCGGGAACGAATTACGACCAACAACGGAAACAAATCGTCTATTATTTGAGATGATATGTCCTAGAAGGCTCAACTCTGCTTCAGAGGAGTTTCTATTACAACAGATACGACTTATCGCGGTGAAAGGATTACATAAAGAAGTTCACCGGCAGAAATTCCATTCCATGACTCAGAACGAGGGTGAGTCTATAACACACTTTCTATCTAGATTACGTGGCAAAGCGAAATTTTACGAGTTTAATGTTCAATGCCCAAATGAGCAAACTTGCGGGCAAAAAGTGGATTATTTGGAAGATATGCTTGCCGGACAGATTATAGCCGGGCTCGCCAATTTAGACCACCAAAATAAAATATTGGCAGAGGCAGCCTCGCTCGTTACTTTGGACCGGAAGTTCATTCGTTTAGTTTGCCTCGAGACGACAGACAAGTCTGCACCCCACTTCCACAACACCACACGCCCTCTGGCATCATTCAACATGCAAAGCTCTGACCAGGAACAGCCGCTCCGCTTCGACACTACGACGCAAGAAACCATGCAGCAGTTGTGGAAGGACTTCGCACCCTGGAGGGTCAATGAACCGGAAGGATTGTCCGGCGGCCAAAATGAAATGCCAGTTTCGTGGAATAATGGGGCATATGAAGCAAGTATGCAGGAAGGCTCGCGGGATCCAAAGCAGAAGCAACCGAGTGGAACGTCAAAAATCGACGACTCGTTTATGCTTTACCAGCGGTACTCCGAGAGATCAATTTATCCGACGAATCGACAAGCACGGCAGCATGCTGGTAGTGGACTTGTCCCACCTCGAGTGGAATGGAAAAAAAATTCAATGGAGCTTTCCAGAGCCGCCCCCATTAGTGGATGTAGAGATTACCATGATGCCTGGGACTCATGCGACCTTTGGACGCATAGCACGGAAACCAATAACCCCACGCGCTCACCCCCATCCTCGCCTTTGCAGATACCGGGGCACGGAACTGTTCGGCTGGACCTGAGCTCCATAAGCTTCTTGGGTATCCAGATGGATATCTAGTATAAACCACCCACCGGATATGAGGCATTACCAATGACCGACTACGCGACAAAGTAGTATTATTTTTATGCATAAAGTTGGGGACGAAGGAAACATGGCAGGCTGTGTACGTGTCAGATAACACAGCTGGTTTCTACCTATCACAAACATCGTTAAAGTACTTAGACCTACTACCGTCCAATTTCCCGACATCATTACTACGGACAACTCATCACCAATGGCGAAAGAAACAGCCCCGTGTGGATGCCCTCGCAGAGCGCCCGTCCCAACAAAGCCCAGAAGAATTTCATTCGAACCCATCCAAATCAACAGAAACAAGATGCAACAGTGGCTACTGGAATACTTCAGGTCCAGCGCATTTAACACATGCCCACATCAACCACTGCAAGCAATGGAGAGCAAACTATTGGACATCGACATCATCACGACGACATTTCATAAGCCGATACCTGTCCCACACCATTACAAGAAGAAAGTGAAAGAGGGGCTGGACACGGATGTTGCCCTTGGCATAATAGAACCAGTGCCAGTAGGCACTCCGACTACCTGGTGTTCAAGGATGGTGGCTGTACCGAAAAAGGACGGATCCCCAAGGCGCACGGTAGATTTACAAAAGCTGAACGAGGCAACCAGGAGGGAAACACGCCACACATCGTCCCCATTTGACCAGGTATCCAGGATACCAGCACACACGAGAAAAAACGGTCCTCGATGCGTGGAACGGATTCCACAGTCTACCGTTTGTCTCCAGCCGCACGAAACGCTACCACATTCATCACCGAGTGGGGCCGATACAGATATTGCCGGGCCCCTCAAGGATTCCACGGATCAGGGGACGGATACACACTTCGGTTCGATGACATCACTGTGGACATGACCCGGAAAATCAGGTGCATAGACGACAGCCTCCTATGGGACGATTCAATAGAATCCTCGTTCTGGCATACGGTCGAATACATTAACCACTGCGCAGACAAGGGAATTGTATTCAACCCTGACAAATTCCATTTTGCTGAAATGGAGGTGGAATTCGCAGGATTTTTGGTCACCGACGACGGGATCAAACCCACAAAAAGAATGACGGAAGCTATTCTCCACTTTCCCACACGTACGAATATTACCGGCATCAGATCCTAGTTTGGACTTGTGAACCACGTGTCGTACGCATTTTCCCAAGCGGACATTATGGCCACCTTCCGGGAACTGTTAAAAATAGAAAATTTTATTGGGATGAATGACTTGAACGCCTATTCCAACAGTGAAAAAGAGTGATAGTAGAGAAAATTGAAAAGGGCATTCAAACATTCGAGAGGAACAGAACAACGGGGCTGGCAACAGATTATATCAAAACAGGAACCTCGTACTTCCTATTTCAGAAGCATTGTAAGTGCCCCGGCGAGTTGAACATGGATTGCGGAGATGGCCACTGGAAGGTCATTCTGGCCGACTCCCGGTTCACCAATGACGCACGAATGGAAGGAGAGGCTTTAGCCCTTGTTTACGGACTAGAGTCATGCCGGATGTTTGTACTCGGATGCCCGAACTACTGGTAACAGCAGATCACTTACCGCTGGTAAAGATATTCTCGGACCATGCCCTGGAGAATATAAAAAAAATCACCCGGCTGTTGAACTTCAAGGAGAGATCGATGATATATACATTCCAGATAAGGCATCATCCTGGAAAACTGAATTTGGCACTGACTGCGCCTCCCGATATCCGGCTAGTACCCCACTCGAAAGCCCAGCCCAAACTATCGACACCGCAGTCAAGGCCGCATTCACATCGATGTACGATAGCGACCCCAAGCTAAAGGCTATCACATAGGAGAGGATTTTCCCCGCAGCGGCCATTGATTAGGAATGCCGGACCATGGCAAAAGTAATTCAAGATGGTCTCTCCAAATCACGCAGCGACATCCCACACATAGCTCGGGTTTTTTGGCCCATGCGCGAGGAGTTATACTGTTTGGAAAGAGTGACAGTAAAGGCCAACAAAATTCTAATGCCTCGACAACTTCGAGCAGATGTACTGGAATCGCTACATGCCGCGCATCAAGGCGTAAACAGCATGCTGGCGAATGGGAGGCAGCGATTGTTCTGGCCGGGTTTGGATGCCAGTATCAGGCAAACCAGATCTCAATGGCTCACCTGCAACACAATCGCGCCGTCTCAGCCAAAGGAGCCCCTAATGACACCCGCAAAACCGGAGTTTCCTTTTCAACAAGTCGTGGTAGACTTCCCGGGCGTACAGGGCAAAAGCTACATGGTGTACGCGGACCGGTATGCAGGATGAGTGGAGGTGGCCCTAATGCCGTCAGGGAAAGCCAACAACGTGTGCGATACAATGAGGACCTTGTTTTGCAAATATGTTGCACCTGAAGAAATATCCTCAGACGGAAGACCCCATTTCGAATCCCAGGAATACAACACCTTTCTAAAAAAATGGGGTATACGAAAACGCACTTCGTCAGCCTATCACCCCCAAAGCAATAGGCGCGCAGAGTTAGCGGTGAAAACAGAAAGACGGATACTGTTTGGCAACACAGACAACAGCGGACACCTATGCCAGGATAAAGTTGCCCGTGCGATGCTGACCCATCGCAACACTCCCGTCCAGGCCCTAGACATGTCTCCAGCCATAATGCTCTACGGTCGAATAATTAAGGACCATCTCCCGGTCCTGAGGGACAAATACCAGACACTGAAGCAATAGAGAGAGCTAGGTGAATTGAGAGAGTTGGCAATGGCAAGGAGGCATATGCGAAACTAGCAATTCTATAACCAGCATTGCCACCCACTCCAGGATCCAGGAGCTGCAGGTAGGAGACACGATCCGGATTCAAAACCAAGATGGAATATACCCACGTCGATGGACAAAGACAAACACAACAACCGACAATACCCAGTACGGGTAGATGGAAGCGGAAGGACTACGTTACGTAACCGCCGGTTCCTCCGGAAAATTTACCCAGTGGTGGACGGCCTGCCCCACGCCACACCGGGAATCTCAGGCCCGTATATGAACTCAGAACCTCGAAGACAACGGAACCTAGAAGAACCGATGCACATCGGGCAAGAGGTCAACATTACGACGCCTGACGGAATGGGAAACGAAACGGAGGACCACATGGACTTGGATGAAGACCAGATAGCAACTGAGCACCCCATACTTTCAGTGACCCAGGACCTACGACGGAACACCAGGCCGTCTCGACCACCCAAACCATTGTCCCCGAGAATGGGCGGAAAAGTCACATGGGTTCTGGGACGAGTAAAATAACCACGTCAGTTCATTCCGTGTGTAGAGTTATTTGCCCATGCGAAACAAGCTGGGACAGAGTTACTTGCCCTTGGCATAGATATATAAAGCGGACCGATGAACGCGGCCGGGGATGTTTTACTGACATACATTACTGGGCATACTCGTCACACTTTACAGTATTGATATTCCCATTTGGTTTATATTTTTGATAGAGTCCCACTATTTTAAGAAAATTTATTGTCCTTCACTCTTGCTTCACATCCGTCTGCATAGATGTGCGTATTGTGAGGGTAGTTTTACAATATGCCCTGAAATGTGTCCTTGTGTGGCTTGTGAATGGGCGTCTTGGAGAGTTTATTTAATTCTAGCAAAACTTAGGATTAATTGATTGTCCATGGTGGAATACTGGCTGAAGTTTGGTCTCTAACTTTTCAGCAACTTGATTCATATAGCTGCATTGTATTTTTTTTTTTTTTTTTTTTTTTGTTAAAATAGATCACAGTAATTAGGTTCAAAGTTACTAATAATGACGTAATAATGTCGTTTTTTGACGTTACAAAATACGTCTAAAAACGATATTATTACGTCATTATTTTTGCACCAACCTAATATTATCGCGGTTAGTTGTGCATGGTTTTATTTTTATATAGTATTGTAGTGAAAGTTCAGTGCGCCTTAAATGTGGAAGTGTTTCATTAGGTTCTGTATATAAGCTCTACAATGGGGATGTTCTAAAAGCCGCAAATACTAGTCTTGAGGATATGTTGCGTTGGGTATTTTTAGGTATGAATTTCAAGCCACCCCAAATATGAAACTAGCTTAATCCAGTTTAGACCAAAGTACTGTTTGTCCATCTGTTCCTCTTTTAGTATGGGCTACAACTCCCAGAAATCCTAGGATTTTACTAAATTTTATTTTTAAATAGTTTATGTGGGGAATGAATGTTAATTTTCTGTCAAAGGTGATACCTAGGAACTGGTGCTGTTCCACTACTGGGATTTCTGATCCGTTTAATTTTAAACAGGGGTCGATGTGAAATTGCTTTAACGTGCAGAAATTTATGCATTTGGTTTTCGTCTTGGAAATGTAAAAACATTATCCGTATGCATTTCATTGGGGCATTGTTGGAATTGTTTTTCTATGGTATACATATGTCGAGATCTCTACATTATTAGAAAGTCCTCGACATATAGAGAACATCTCACGCCTGACCTTAGAGATTTAACTATGGAATTAATTTTGACGCAGAAAAGTATCACCGTAATAAGGCTTCCCTGTAGAACACCGTCTTCTTAATTTTGCAATTCTATTAGCGTAGTTTCAATATGGACTTGAAATATTTAGTCTTCAAAGAAATTCTCTACGAATTGAGTTAACATTCGTTTTAGACTCAGTTCCTGTAGGTCTTTCATTATGCCAAATTTCCATGTCATGTTATACGCATCTTGCAAGTAAAAAAAAGACAGCCATGAAATGTTCCTTCCTAATGCAAGCTTCGCTTACAAATGTTACAAGCCGTATCAAGGGGTCCATGTTGCTTCTTTTTTTTTCTAAAAGCACATCAATCGCTAATTAAACCTTTACTTTCCAGATACCAAATCAACCTTTTGTCGACCTTTCTCTGTAGATTATATAAGAAACTGCTTAATGCTAATGGTCTACAATTTTCAGAGTTTGTGTCATCCTTTCCAATTCTTGGAATAGCGACGATGAACGGCTGTCTCCACATTTCTGAAGTTGTACATTTGTCCATATGTTATTGCACATTTTTAATAACAGTTGTAATGATTTGCTGGGTAACTGTTTATGAATTCGTAGGGCATACCATGTGGACCCACAGCTGTATTGTGGGCTTTCATTAAAGATTAATTTAATTTCTCCAAAGTGAATGGCGGCTTATAGCTCTCGGCATTACTTGATCTAAAGTTTGATTTTTTTTCCGCTTTTTGTTTGAACTTAATTAATTGACGACAATTTTGATGCATGCATTTTTAGAGGTTGTTTTTCGCTAGATGGTCAGCGACATCCTTTTTACTGGTTATTTTAAAGTTTTTTTTGTTTTTTTTTTATCGACAGGTAATTTACAGTATATGTTTGGTATTTGTCTCCTATTTTCTTTATTATATCCCAGAGGTGTATTTTGTTTGTGTAGTAAAATTAAATCAGTTGACGTAGTTTTCCAGCATGTTTGTTTTTTGTTTTTTTTGGTTTCTTTAATTATTTCTTTGGTTTTGCTTAGATTTGCTTAAAATGTGGCAAATTACATGCTATAAGTTGTTTAATTCTTTCAGAACGACTCTTCTTTGACTGATGTATATTTTACATTTATTATTGAACCAAGATCTGTTTTGTCTTTTTGGTGCTGAATTTTTTTAATGCACTTCTTAGCTATAGAAATGAGTATTTCCGTGAATTATTTTAAATCCTTGATGATTTTTTTCCGAATAGTTTTTTCAGAGTATTGGTTTTGAAATTCTTCATGGTTCACGCCTAATTTCCAACGAAGAGGATTTTGTTATTATGTTCTGAGTTTTGTAGGACGATTGGCAATTGATCGCTAACGCATGTGTCTGCCAGTACCCTCCAAGAGAAATCCAAATAAATTGATGGACCACATAGGGAAATGTCTATAAGCTGCCAGAAAATGGATTTGAGTAAGTTGGAGTTTTATCATTATAAATACATAAATCGTTGTTATAAATTATTATTTCTAAGGAAGAAATGTAGGTGGAAAGCCAGAACCCACAAATGGCTAAAACATCCAAACTAAAAAAATAAGGAAAATTGAAAATGTGGTTACGATTTACTTTTCCGTGTTTTTTTTAGTTTGGAGGTTTTAGCCATTTGTGGGTTCCGGCTTTCCACCTACATTTCTTCCAGTCTTTCAAATCGTTTTTGGTAGGAATTCTGTTCACTGTGAATTCCTGATTTTGTTTGACTGGTTATTTTTTTGGGGGTGGGGATAATTTCTTAAGTCTATGTTTAATGGTTTTTCGTGTACAGATAAGAGGTCGCTGTGAACTTTGCTTTGCAGGAGATTTTGTATATTTTTGAGGAGTGGTTTGTGTTTGAGGGGCAGATCTTTATTTGATTTTTCTTTATTTATTATTTCAATTTATTCACTGACTTCTTTTTGTGGTTCAGTCTGCACTATCTCATTGGAGTGTATGCCCTTCAGGTAGTTCTGAAATTTGGGCCATTCATTTGGTCCCAAGTGCACGAGCTTCTCAATGAGGTCACTGCATTTGTTAGGTTGACTGGTATTTGTTCTGATCCTTTTTTGCATAGGAAGGTCTTATCATGTGGCTTTCTTCAATTTACTTTGCTTCTACGAATGAGTCATGTTTCATCGCGACTATCTTCCTTTTCCTTTTTCCAGAAGACACATGATCGCGAGTATTCTGGATGGTTTTCCTGGCAGTTATCACATTTTACTTCATAGTGGCATTCTTCTTCTGTGTAATCTGGATCTCTTTGGCTATATTTTCCGCATGTACGACTCCTGTAACTATCCCTATGATACCTTAATGGATCAGGAATATATTGTTCCACTGGCTTAATGTTGTACACGACTTTTATTTTTCTAGGGATTTGAGTTGTAACAAATGTAAGGATATGTTGTTATAGTATCTCGTTTCGTTTTTATTGTGATTATATGGTAATCACTGACCGCCTGGCTTCCTAAGACAAATGTGATTTCCTCAAGTGTGGCCAGAGATAAATTCCTGCTTCTAAAGACTTCCTTAGAAGTGTTCGATCTTTCATGGGATAATGTTTTTATTTTAATGTTAACTTCTTCATCTTGATTAACTTTTCGGCGTATTTTCTATTTTCCACTTCTACTGGCAAATTGCCATTTCTCAATTTCTTAACTGTTTTCGGTTTAATCCTACTGGATCGCACTTTTTCAATCAAGAAATGGGAAAGTTTTATCTAGGGACGCGAGCACAAGACATCTTGGAAATCCAGTACTTAATTTTTTTTTCAGAATTAAAGTCTGAAAGATACATTTAGGTCTTATTTGTGGGCTATCCATACTTTTCATGTAGGAAAATTCAATGTCTGTGGTCCCCACCCACCTCGGTGCCCAGCGTTGGGATTTGTCAAGGGAAAAACCTAGTCACCTTGACAGGTCAGGTCTACACAAACCAGTGTACACGTATTTCAGAGAGACCCTGAGCACCATGAAGCCATTTGTTGCACTTCATAAATGTTAAGTGTATAAACTGGTATATTTAGAGCCATATCTAAGTCTAGATATTTTCGAAACGACTGACCCTCAGCCATCTTCTCCTAAACACCTATAAATTGAATAGGGATCGTATTTTGTCCCGGTGTCTATTTGGAGTATTGTATTTAGTTATAAAGTACTCCATAAATTCATATATTTATAGGCACTAGGCAGGTTTGGCCTGACCAGCCGATTGATCAAATCGATCCTCTCTGAACGCCCGTCCACTCCAGTTTAAGTCCGAAATGGTGTGTTGAGAATCAGATGTATCTAATCCTGACTTCTGAAGCCATCAACCTCCAGGATCCCGTACACACACACACATTACGACAAACACGTTACATGTTCAGTCAACATATTCTGAAGACCCAGCCGGCAAGGCGCTGTATTATTTTGAAATATATTACATTGCATAAGCATCCAGTATCTAGATGATTTCAGGTTATTAATTGTTATATGCAAACGGTGTCGCTGAACCGAGTTCAAGTTTTGTCCGGGTCACTAATGCCTTTAAGAAACGTATAAAATCTTTTTATCACGCCAACTATCGTTAAATAGAAAAAATATCAGTGAAAAAAAATTACCCATGTAAAGGTTGTCGAACTAAGAGAAGTGTAATATAATAAAATCAAACAATTCAAGGATCTTAAGCCTAACTAAAAGTGGAGTGACAAACGTCTGGCTGGCAACTCCACCTGACCTGCATCTGAAATTGAAGACACAGCAATATATTCTAAAGGAAGCCTACATGCACCAATGATGATAAATGAATAAATGTAGCATGTAAATAATTATATTCTTTATACATAGGTATGACATTCGGTGCGTCTTTGGCACACTGACATGGAAAGCGATACTAACAAAATATTTAAATAAGAAAACAGATTTGCTGGGATAAAGCCCAATGTTAAATTTATGGCAAGGTTGCAATGGTCATATTTCACTGTTAAATATTCAAAGATAAATTAACACCTCTGGTTTTTCACCATCATAACAGATTGTAAAATATAAGAGTTAACGTAACGGAAGCAAATAGCGATGAACGGTATGAAGTGTATATATATATAAACTTTATGCTTATTGGATGCAAATGTTTGAGACATGTCTGTTTTAACGATTTATTAGTTTGGTGCAAAAATAATGACGTAATAATGTCGTTTTTGACGTTAAACAATATGTCAAAAAACGACCTTATTATGTCATTATTTTTGCACCAACCTAATAATTCAGAGGCTCACACCCTGAAACTTTTCATCAAGTCTTTCGCGGCTAAATGGTCTAAAGCACACCCGAAGTTTGTTTCCTATAAAGGAAGAATCTGGTTCTAACCCTGTCTACTAAAACCCGTGTATACACTAATTTTTAATAGTAAAAAATGTCAGATCATAATTAAATCCATTATTTCCTTAGTAATTACTCTCTCTCTTTCTCTCTGTCTGTCACTGTGTGTTTATATATATATATATATATATATATATATATATATATATATATATATAAAAGGTACTAAACTTTAACCATGTGAAAATTATTAAAATTGAAACTTTTGCTTAATATATAATGGATTTATTTTTAAATACTGAATGATTAAAATACTATATTACATTCCAGAATAGTCAAAAAGCATACTCGAACTCTTGCAGAAATATAATATTTATCCTATTATTAGAAATATTCAAATTAATTTTCAGACCTTCAAATTCAAACATAGTCGAAATTGGACAGTGGTCATGACGGCTATTGATAAACGGCTTTAGACGCAAGTCGGCGTCGAGTGGATGATTTACTCAAGTGCAAACATGAAATTAAATTGCGAAAATGACATTGCAAGCAATGGCAAAATGAGTTTTCTGCCCTTCCTTGGGCAGACTTTCCTTTGGCTAATATAGATTTCTCAACTGAGCAGGATGATTCTGAACGATTGCCTAGCGGGTTGCATGTGAACCGTCCCCGGACCGATCAACCCCACTCTTTAGCGGGACAGTTTCAACTTCTACATTACTCTTCCCATTTTGACCAAGCTGAACGAAAATTGGAAAGGATGAACAAGAATAGCTTTTCCTAAATTTGGAAATTCGAAGATGGAAGGTTTTTGTCACTGAGAACACGTTCTACACACTTTACATGAGAAGAATAAGGCGCTCCTTTATCTATTTTTTCATCTCTCTCTCTTCCTCTCTCTTTCTATCTCTCTCTCTCTTATTAACTTACCTTTTATTTCTTCTAAATCGTATCTCTTTCTGTCTCAGATTTTTACTCTGATTTCTCTTATTACTTTTTTATGACTCAATCTCTTCTTTCGTCTTTATCTATCATTCACCGAATGTCACTTTTTAGTCACTTTTTAGTCACTTTTTAGTCACTTTTTAATTTTCATATAGACTGAGATGCGTTCGTGTCTTTCATTACATTTGTGAGATTATCCACTTATCCAACGTTGTTCCTCAGTATATTTTTCTCCGCTTTTCACTTGTTGTCTCTGTATATGTTATATTCTACTAATTGTAACACATTGTATTTCTTTCTTTTTCGTTCTTATAATATATTAGAAATTACGCGAAATCCACCTAACTTTTTCAAAATCTTCTTCCTTTTGTCTTATTTATTATTTAATACATTTATCATTTTTATTTCTCTACGTTCTTCTTTTTACTCCGACTTTTTTGATATTTCTCTTTCACCATTTCAATTCATGGATTCCATTTATTACATCTCTAATCTTGTTTTTTGCTGATGCCAAACCCATTTTGACAAATCATTTTTTTCCTATTTGACTTCTTTTCTTTAAAATTTATACACTTCTATTTCAAGTGCATTTCTCTTTTTCTTCATGTAAATGCAATCTAACGCGACCCTTTCTATAAATATCACAGTAGAATTTATTTTATTTCGTATCTCTTTTCCTTAAGCATTATTGCCTTCTATCGGCTGAGGTATAACTGTTTTTCCCTTTTGGGTCGTTTAACTGATTAAGCGAATGGATTAACATCTATCATCGACCACACAACTTAATTTGCCTTTAAAAAGTCACAACATAACCCATCGCTCTTAATACGTTTCAGTATATTGGTTGTTTCTTGCCAGGCCGTGTTTACACTAGGAGTTAACGAATGGTGAAGGCTCGAAATTTAGCCTTTTAGCAAAAGTATACCACTCAAAAAATATGTATACGATCGAATCTTCTAAGATCTGAAAAAACGATCAAATCTTCTAATATCTGAAAAAACGATGTACCACAAAAAATATCACATTAATTAGCGAAAGAATTATCAGTTGGAAAGATTATAATATTTATGAAGAGGAAGTATAAATACAATCATTCAGAATAGTATAGGAACGAGACGAATGTTGATTGATCTCAAAGTACATAGAACAGAGTATGGTGGCACTTGACTGTCTCTGACAAGTAAGAAAATATCTGTATAGAAATGGGATAACAAAGCTAACAATTCCTGGAGCTACCGTTCGATGTAGTGTAGAAAAAAATAATAAAAATAAATGAATTAGAAATCCCGTCAATACATGAAACTATTCAGGCAAAAGTCTAGATAAGGCTGAGGTAGAAATTATTATTACACGATTAAAAGCCGCATTTAAGCTAGCTCCTGCTCCTGTGGAGGGCTTAAGGATTGGACCTTCATCAAGATAGCTAGTGAGAATAGGTACGATAGGCAGCAATAAATTAGAGAATAACACAAAATTGGTCGCTGCATTTAAGTATTGCATTAATATTTAAGCTCACCTTTTAAAAGGTCAACGATAATTCTTCTGTCGCCAATTAATTTAAAGAGAGATTGATGTATTAGGTTGGTGCAAAAAAACAATGACGTAATAATGTCGTTTATTGAAGTGTTTTTAACGTCAAAAAACGACATTATTACGCCATTATTTTTGCACCAACCTAATACATAAGTTCTTTACTTTCCGTACAAACAATTATTTCTATTGCATGGGTGAATTTCGCTTCAATAGTTTTCACAATTAAGTTCAATTTGACCCAAATTTACTTCCAAGCTATGAATATTGTAATCGTACAACAAAAAATCGTCGCAGAAATTGTGTAAACAAATAGCCGAAATCAATCACAGTAATGAAAATATGAGAATCAAAAATTTCAGGAGTTCGGGTTCGAGTCCAGATCCGGATCCGGCTTGGAATGCTTGTAATTTGCTCAGGGGTTCTGCCTGCTTTCAAAATGGTATCATATGTTGGCTACGGCCACTAGGATTAAAGCTAAAAACACGGATATTTTTATTTTGAAGTACTGTATTTTGAGAACAGTATTTTTTCTTTTTATTTGAATATTAGAGAGTTGTGTCCCTTTAATTGTTTTTATCAATAGAAGACAAGATGGCGGAATCCGAAAACAATCGCAGTAAAGAAAACTTTGGAATGCAAACTTTCAGGATTGCGGGTCCGGATCCGGCCTGGAATGGTTTTAGATTTGGTCACGGAGCTGGCCTGATTCCAAAACGGTATATGTTCGGCTACGCCCTCTAGGAGTAAAGCATTGAAGAGGACACGCTTACATTCACATTTTATATTTATTATCATTATTATCATTATTATCATTTTTATTTTCTTTGCTTTCTGGCGTTTACACATTTCTTTCCGGGTCCCACCCAGGGACCTAAGGTTAGAAATGGCATCATGACACTTTTCACTGACAAAAAAAAAATAAAAAATAAAAATAAAATAAAATAATTACATAGATAAAGCCCTTCGTAAAGTGTGGGCTGTACTTGTCAGAACAATTTTTTGTATCTCCTTGAGGCATGGGCTTCCAGGAATCCCTGCAATTAGTCTACTGCAATCTTTTCCAACCAGTCCTAGGGCTCCAACTACAACAGGGATTGTTGATGATTCCCATATGCCACATTTTCGAGACCTCTATTTCAAGGTCCTTGTATTTTGACAGCTTTTTGAATATCTTCAAAGATACGTTGCAGTCAGCAGGGACTGCCATATCATTAAGGAGGCACCGTTTTTGTCTGTGGTCTTTAATAACAATATCTGGGCGGTTGGCCTTGATTGTTCTGTCAGTGTGAATTGTGTAGTCCCATAGAATTGTAACAGGTCCTATCTCCGTAACTGGGTCTGGGTGGTGTTGGTACCAGTTTCTTTCAGTTTCCTTCCCGTAGAAGTTGCAGATTTTCCAGTGCAGATATTGGCCCACTCTGTCATGTCGGGTTTTGTTTTGTTATTATTATTATTATTATTATTATTATTATTATTATTATTATTATTATTATTATTATTCCCGTTAAGTTAGGACATAAGCCTAATAATTATAGCTTTGTGATTGGGGCTGGATAGCCTACTTTGATGAGAATACTGGTGCTTTTTAGGCAAAGCTGACTATGGTTGAGCGTCACAGATGAAAGTTTTCATCTTATTTTACATTTTAAATGCGTGGCGCAGTGTAGCCCATGTCACAATTAAGTGTAGATCGTTTCATTTGAATCTCTTAAATAGTGAAATTGTACCTCGATAAAACGAACGAAAAAGAAAAACTAAAAAATTATATGAGTGCAAAAATAAGTGATAGAGTCCAACACATCATGTGAAGACTTCTTGTACAACAACATGGGAAAATCCTCAAATCGCACAGAGGTCTGAACCAAATAACCGAATAAAGTCGTTATGAAATTTTACAACATGTACGATCCAGTATGAGTCACAGTATCTGGAATGAAATAGGAATATTTTAATTAAGTGAGCAGATACTGAGTTTGCATACACTTTTTATTAAAAACAATGAATGGATTACTAAAATTGAAATGAAGCAGCTAAGAAGACAAATTGCATAGGGAATATATCGTGTAAGATCGCAATAATATAGAGTTGAACGATTGTCCAGTACGGATGAAACAAAGAGCGAAAGAAATGAATTATGGTGAGAATGGAATTGCAGAAGTCACCGCGGAAGATGACTGGGATAGTAACCATGAAAATAGCGAGATAAAATTGTAATAGTCCGATTATGTAAAGAGGAATGAAAGATTATATAAATGACGCAAAAAGAATTATCAAAAGAATGAACATAACAGTCAATAAACTCTGTGTTCATAGGTAGTATATCACTGAAAGAAAAAAATCATGACAGGTTGATAAAATCCATCACTATCTGAAATTTAATATCTACCAAAGAACGGATATCTAGAAGGAAGCTGGATGTGTAATTGAACGACTGATAGGTGAAAAGAAAAGAGAAAACAAAAAGAAAACATATCCGTGAAGGAAAATGTGACATACTAACCAAATAAAAGAACTAAGAAAAGTGATTAGGAAACTCGAAACATTTCTGAAAATATCGTGGAAAATGTAGGAATAAAAGAATGACTACAGGCAAAGTATAGTATAAAAAATGATGCATGGTCATCACTGAATGGGTTGAAACGAACGGTGACTGCAAAGATTGGGGAAATAAAAACATACAGAAGTATACTAGAGCAATATAAACAGAACAACAATTTAAAAACAATCAGAAGAAATTTTTTGGAAGCCTTCAAGGCATACAAATATATAACGAGAAGACACCAAAGACAGATAAAGAAAGTTTTGGATAGGGATATCGGAGAACAATGCCACATAAAATGAAGAAACACATTTAATTCATAAAGATGAAAGAGAAATAGGAAAACACTGGCAAATATGTTGATCTCATTGTAATTACAGACATTTAAAAAAAGAAGGTAACAAACTTTGAAATTGGAATTAACCTGCTCAAGATTATGTGCCAAACGTTAGGTTTTATAATGTCAGCAATGCTAAATGAAAGTTTGACTGATTGGCAAAAGAAACACTAATTTATTATGAACGATATAATGAAATGGAAAGAAGTTACTAACTATAGATCCGTAAGATATTTTTCAGTTATGGATATAATTGTTACCATCATAAGCTTGAAATAAATACATACAGACATGAACAGCCCGTTGCCAGAAGAAAAACGTGATGCAGAAAATGCTCACGATGCAGAAAAAGACCAGCTATTAATTAAACACGCAGAGATAGAAAGACGACAAATCAGTCTATGGGTCAGATTGACTATAAGAAAACATTTGATATAGTTCCCAAGTCTTCGATGTTAGGATGTTTCGCTTTTCGGAATCGCTGATAACATTTCATTATTCCTCAAGAATATTATAAACACTTGAGAAGAAAGAGTTGATAGCTGCATTAGAAAATCATCAAAATGTGAAACGGTAATTCTTCGAGTGGATACTCTATTCGTTTATATATATATATATATATATATATATATATATATATATATATATATATATATATGTGTGTGTGTGTGTGTGTATATATATATCAGCGTGATTTCTATTATTTGTTTTATGCGTTAACTCAAAAGCTGGGTATAAATATGGTGAATCTCGTCGAACAATCGACCAACTTCTAGTCATGGATGATTTGAAATTATTTTGAAATTTTGAAAAATATCTTGATGCTTCGCCGTTAGGACTTGACTTTCAATCTAATGAGATATTAATGGATACTTGTAAATAAGTGAAATAAATACTTACTATTATTGAAGAGGACAATATTATAGAGAGTAAATGCAATCAGTGATTCTAAGATAAGAATATGAATTAGGTGGATAAAATTTTAAGATCCCATCTGAATAGTAAAAATTCCATAACTTCTATCAATGCTTGAGTTGTAACGATTATAAATCAATTATCGATTATAAATTAAAACAAAATCGGTGGAATCATTGGATGTACTGAGACCTGGACAGGAAATCAAGTCGATGATATATATATATGATATGCTTCATAAAAAAGGTGATGTTTATAGTTTTAAAGAAAGCAAACACTGGACGTGGACGGTAAGGTCGAAAAGAGTGCCTTTTGATTGAAAAAAATTGCATATTTCTTACTGGAAAAAAGTAAATATTACTTGGAGGAAACATCTACAAAACATTCAGGAGAAACAGACTTGGGAGTGGTTGAGAAAATGAGATTTGAAGTGAGCCACACGTGGTAATATAATGGCTGCGCATGAACAGGTCATCAGAACAAGGCCGATTAAAAACCAAATCAAAAAATAGAATATTTCTCCTTTGTAGATACTTTTTTTGAGATAGAAAAAAAACATTACCCCATTTAAGAACCTCACTCAGTCATGTAATATAAATTAACTAGAATACACAGAAAAGTGGAATGAGCATAGGTCACGAATGGTAAGAGAAACGCAAAAGGCAAAATCCTTTAGAACGTAAATACAAACTGATAAAATACTGTAATACGCTAGACCATACATTCTATATTTGACGAAGGGGAGTAGATCTTGCAAGATTATAGAAGCAGTGCGTCCGTTTGATACACGAAGGCGAAAGCGAAAAAATATTGGGATCTGACATCGGAATGGAAGAATGTATGAAATCGTTGTGTGCTGACTTTGATTCAAACAGTTATCAAGGCTTTACGCATTAGCTCTAAAGAGTTCCATCACTGGATCTATAAAACCGGCCCAAACATCTACCTCAGAACTCTACTGCACATCAGTCTTCTACGGGTAGCCAGGACCCTGTGGCATGCGCGGAACAACTGATGTTGCATCTTGGAATTCTGCTGAACAGAACCGGCTATTTTACAACTTTGAAGATGAGATGAAAGGAAATAATTATTATTATTATTATTATTATTATTATTATTATTATTATTATTATTATTATTATTATTATTTTCTGCTGTATGGTTTTTATTTTTCATTCGGAATGTCATACGATCTCATACATATCGCACTTTTTTGTGAAAAACCACAAAATGCACCGACAAATAATTGTAGTAAGGAAAATATTAAATTTTCCACATGAAACGAGGCTAAAACAGATACAACTCTAGTGCAAAAATAACTGCTAATAAGACCTGTAATTTTAAGTCTATATGCACATTTTATAGCAATTAGTTTGTATTTACGAAAATTCCTTAAAAATGGGTAAATGATATCTAACACTTATTTCCGTATAGTCTTCCTATGATTACTGCTAGTGCCAGTATAAACAATAATTTCAGTAATAGAAAATGATGATCATAAAATATTTACTTAATACAACGTGGATTAAAAATTATTGAGTCTTATTTTTCCAGGTAGCCTAATTTTATTTTATTTTATTTATTTTATTTTTTTTTTTTTTTTAGTTTTTAGTGTTTTGTCTACACCAAAATATATCTTGTACTGCTAATTAGAACAACATCTGTAAAGAAAATAAGATTTTGTTATAGTAAGCAGGAAGAGAGTGGATGATACTGATCATAGTACAAACACGCTTGAAATACTGAAAAATTCATCGACCGTGTTATAAAGTGAAAAAGTTTAGGACGATCGCACACCAATGTATAAATTATGCATATACACACACATATATATATATATATATATATATATATATATATATATATATATATATATATATTATTATTATTATTATTATTATTATTATTATTATTATTATTATTTAAAATATGTATTCATCGCGCCACTGAATTTACCACGTTTCGGAATAAGTATAATTTATGATTGCAAAGTGTAAATATAAGTTATAGGTGTGGTCAATATTTGCTTCCTTTATGAAAACGAGTGATCCTGTCTGTTTTTGTTTCTTTTTCTTTTCTTTTTTTTTCTTTTTTTGTTTCTTTTTTTTATTTCTTTTTTGTTTTTGTTTCTTTTTTGTTTTTGTTTCTTTTTTGTTTTTGTTTCTTTTTTGTTTTTGTTTTTGTTTCTTTTTTGTTTTTGTTTCTTTTTTGTTTTTGTTTCTTTTTTGTTTTTTTAAGGAGCATATATAATATATACTACAATAGATTGGCATTTTTTTTTATAAAATACATTGGGATTTTCTTACTGGGTCTTCAAATATGTCATCTATTTATATTTTCATTTATAAACATCTAAATTACTATATATATTATTTATTAGTATACTCGATACGGTATTGTTCAAATTACAATTTAAAATTTTGGAATTTAATTACGCATTTTCTTACTTTTTATTTGTGATCAAATAATAGATATATAATTGTGCATTTTTTAAAAATTAATTTTTATTAAAGTAAACATAATGCAGCGTTTACAAAAACCGTTATTTCTTTTCTTTGATTTAATAAATCTTTAATTTTCAGAAAACTTAATAATATATAACTTTACATATAGACACAAAAGTCATTTGTCATTTAAAGATCTAAATTTTCTCGTTTCATTTATTACTTTCAATGCCTGAAATATTTGGATAGGGATCTTTGGTTACTATACACATTATTTTTTTTTTAGGTAAGACAGATGTTGTCGCCATCTTAATTTAAAATTATTTTTATATATATATATATTTTTAATATTAAGATTCTCAATAGATGAGGGAGTAAATTGGTCAAATATAGATTCTGTGAAACATTTATTATCAATGGACAATTTATAGGAATTCTACAGTTACATAACTTTTCTTTACTATTATTTATTGTTATTTCTAGACGACTATTTGTATACTAGTTTAAGTATTTATTGAAAATGCTATTATTGTTTTTTTTATATATATATTTTTTCTAAATGAGCAAACAATTTAAAATAAAAATTTTAGATACAAATTTATCAAATAACATTGCAAAGTTACTGATATTGATTGTATTGGTTCAAGTTTATGTCAGAGGTCATTTCTTTGTCATTTTTATCAGTCTTTTTTTATTTTCGTTATAAAAACTTTTTCATAAAATATCACTTGATTCCTTTCTTTTTCTTCGTCAGGACGTAGGAGATCGTGGCTTTCCACAACATCCTGTTCTTTGTAGCCCTTCTTAATTCTTTTATATATCTATTTTCCCTGCCAACAATTTATACAAGCCCTTTAGGTAATTTGTAAGCTCCGGCCTTATTCAGTTGATTTGAATTTCGAACTGAACCCTTTATTTCGTCCATATCTCTTTCGAATATCAGCCTGTTAACTCTACTTTCCAAGTTTTTGTTCACCTTTGCTGTATTGAACTCACAACTCTTTGGATTCAACCAACGCATTTATCCACTGGGCAATGTGTCCTTGAAGGCATTAGTGTATGGATTTGGGGGACTTATAAACCGAAATTCACAGAAGCTATTTTTACCAGAGCTCATATTACATTTTTTTTTTTGTCCAGCAGTCCGCATTACAGGTTCCCATATTTTATTCATCTCTATGCTTGGTCGCCTTAGAAGATTTTTTCGGCCTATCATATGCGCTGATTCCTTAAGTTTTCGTATTTTCCACTGATTTTCTTTGTCTATTATTTCAACCTGATCTCACAGGAGATGGTAACCTCCTTTTTCTCTCCATATATGGTCAGCTATATCTGAATTTTCTATTTTCCCTCGTGTTACCGCTTTACGATGTTTTGTCTTAAGGGGAACATCAGGACAACCTTAAAAAGTGTTTCAACATTTTGCAAGCACCTCTTACGAGTAAGATCTCTCATAAAGGAGAACATGATTAAGGACTATATACACACCATCCCATGCAGCTGTGGTAAGAAATGTAAAGGAGAAACAGGTCGCCCCTTTAATACTAGAACAATCTACCCAGTGGAACACAATCTATCCCGATGGAACTAGAACTATGTACCCCGGTGGACGGAATAAAGCGTTCAGTTCGAAATAGCAATCGCCTGAAGGAAGCTGGATCATACAACAGCCGAAACGTTACAAATATGGCCACAAAGACGCGAAGAACAGTCCGAACAATGTAAATAATGCAAATAATTACATCACTACATCTCAGGAAAATAGACAGATATAGAATGTGTTTCTATGAAAAAAGCATATTTGTTTGAAGAGAATTTTCAGTTATTAGCCAAATAAAACCAAATGAAAAAAAAGAAAACATTTCTGGAAACAGTTATTAAAAATTAATGTTTTGTCAGTTGTTTCTTACAGTTATACTTATTCGATTATGAAAATTGATTTCATTGAAAGAATTCAATAGAAAACGAACAAAAATTGATCACCAAAGATGATATAAGAACACGTGTTTAAAGATGCCTCTCGTCAGGTGGATCGACGCCCCCTAATATATACGGAACCACATGTTGCATTTCAGTCTAATTTCTAACAGACCTATTTTGTTGACAGTTAATTTAAGATATATAAAAACTGTCCTAAAATATACAAACAGGTTGTTTTTTTCTCATTTAAATAAAGCTAAGAAAAAGATTGTAAAACAAACAAAAACTTTATTAAAGAATTAAGCAGTAATACAAAGCAAATCCATTAAAATACTTACCAATAGTTTCTCGATAAATCAGTTTTGTCATTTGATTTTTCTTAAAACATTCTACAATATTTTTTCAAACTTCATCCGATGAACACTTTTTTTTGTTGTAAAATATATTTACAAAAATTTTTGCTGCAAAGTGAATTCTTTTTTCGGTGTGTTGTCACAAGTAAAAACATATTTTGTAAAATAAGTTTCCCAAATTCTTTCAGCAGACTCTATTGTAACAGATACATTATGATTTACAATAAATATATGTGTATAGTCAAGTATAGCAAAACAAGCACAGACAAACACTGCCGTTTGGCTAGATTGAACCGTAAGATTTCTTCGAGAAAGCAAGTCAAAGTACTTTTTCTCTGTAGCATCTTCACTATCATTGCTTACTATGACCAGGGTACACATTTCACATTGAAAACGTTTATTTTTTTTGGGGGGGGGGGAATTTTCCCTAATAAGGAGAAAAAGATGGTAATGGAAAATTCTCCAGAAGTAATTTGTCGGCTTGTTGAGACGAATTACGCAGTAGTAAGGAATAACGTATTAGTCCTGCAGAAAATGGTGGCCCCCCTCTTGCTTGGTAATGTTGTATTTTTGTAATTATTTTAGAATTGGGTATGGTTGTTCTTTCAGCACATTTTGTATTTAATCTGTAAAATTCCCTTACATGATAAGTCTTGCAAGTTTACCATTATGCCCATGTATAAAGCAGTGTGGCAGTATAGGGGTTTCATGGCAATCTAGCTGGACGTGAAAGCTTTGGTCAATGCAAATACATTCTTTTATAGATGGAATATGTACTTCAGGATCAAAGATTATTCTATAAATTAGAAAATAATATTTTATTTTTAAAGTTCAAAACCGTTACCTCAACACTTCGCTTCTTCTAGTTTAGTAAAATCCATTATCGTATCAGCTGGAATAAAATCATGCAATTCATCGGTTTGAACGAGTCGTTGTTTTGGTAGCTATCTGAATTCCCTTATATTCGGAAAAGAGACGGTTTTCTTTTTTTAATATATTGTAGGTATTTGATGTAAATCTCAATTTAGTATGTTTTGTTTACCTTTCAAAATAAATTATTATTCAAAAAGTTCCATATAGAAAACTGAATTTTTTGTAGGAAACCAATGAATACGATTAATGATTTTATCCCTTTTTCTACGAGGTAGGATTTTTAAGAGGAAAAGAAAATCTTGATACTTCTCAGAGTTAGTAACATGTCCACTAGAAGAGCCAAATGCAACATATATTTTAGCCATTTTTGTTTAACAAAATATCAGAGCAAACTTTATAATTTAATCTTTAAATGCAATGGACTGTGAAGTAGAAGATTTATCTAATAGTATTCATTTGCAAAACGGGCCGTATACCCAATCGAAAATCATAAAAGGGAGGTCACTCACAGCGGTTTATATTTCGTGGATTAGTGGGGGTAAAAAAGGTATAAATCTGCAATTTAATAGTAAACACATGTCTAGGTAATTGAAATGACGCTTGATAAATTCTAAGTAATTGTACGTTGTTAATTTACGTTCTAAGAATTCAATTTTAAACTTACCTCCCTTTTAGATTAACAATATATTAGGTTGGTGCAAAAATAATGTCGTTTTCTCACATAGTAACACATGTGAGAAAACGACGTTATTTTTGAACCAACCTAATACTAAGCGGCCATTCACATATATTTTTGTTTAAATTACATTGGAATGTTACAATTCAGCTTGTTATATGAAATGTGGGGCCGTATAATATTAGTTGGCCTAGGTTGGACAAAGTAGCCTTGTTATATGAATCACAATAAAAAACCTATATTCGCTTGAAAAATCATATACTTGTTTTCAAAAGTCTAGTAAGTACTTCATTGATGTCTTAAAGTTAAATGATTGCTTAGAGGAGAGAAAAATTACAACAGTATGCTCAACTGGAAAATAAATGGTGAACACGCATCACTGCAAGATTAGGAAAAAAAACACCCTAAAGAAATTGTAATGCTATCTCTAAATGTTATATAGTGAATAGCAGCAATATATATATATATATATATATATATATATATATATATATATATATATATATATATATATATATGTATATATATATAATAGGCGCGTATATAAATAAAAGTTTTACCTTGTAATTAAGAACAACTTATAGCATAAAGATATGAACATATATTCAATAAATGTCAATATATGTTTAAAAATATTTACAGTTACAATATCTTTTTTTTTTTAATGTTTATTCATTAAAATTAACCTCAACCATATGCATTTTGTTTATGTTTGCCATCACATCCCCTAAAGGCAACCGCCACTCTTAACAGTCTGGAGCTAAGAGGCATCATTATGTGGGGTGAAATATTTGAAAAACTATCAGCTAGTTAAGTCACGTTAACTATGGGGAAAATAAGCCGATTCCCGTTCTAGAGTGTAACCAAGATTTCCAGAACCTCAGTTTACGCATTAATATTGAACTGTACGTCTTGCAGGAAGAAATAAAGTGGCATGACATGCTCCTGATTAGTCAAGGCCACAATGGTCATCACTGTGAGTACATCCGTGTCGTTGTTCCTATTACCCTCTTAATCCTGGTCAATGTTTATCTCACCTAAAAAGAACCGGATCTTACCAGGCTCCGTGTTATAAAAAAATTTTCATGAAGATAGTATCCTAACCTATTTGAAGGATATTGGTCTATACCACTATCACTAAATTACTCGGTTCTTGAGGCACAGCTGAAGAGTGATGGAACCAACGACCCAAATATTTGTTTACAATCCATTATTTAAAAAATATTCGGTATTAAATAACCGACATAGTTGGAAAACAGCATGATCAATCAAACTTTTATTACATGATTGTGATATGCGAAACTTTATTAATAAAGACAGAAATAGTTAACGGAACTTTCTACGAAATGCTCCATGGACATGATTACGAATGTCTTCGTAGATGTAAGTATACTACGTTATATTATAGATTACTCTACTGAATGTTAATGAAATAGAACTTCATGCCCAAAGCGTTCTTGCTATTCATGGTCCTCTTTATTGATTGTCATGAATTAATTATGTTTATTACAGTTTGTAAACATAAATAATTAACTCTCGCTGCATGTATATGTGAGTGTTTGCATTAACGCGTGTTCATTTAAGAAAGAAAATAATTGAATATTATACATGGAGTATATTTTCAAACATTTTGTGGATTTGATTTGAATATTCGGCCTTTCTACAGAAACGCATCTCTGTCTGAAATAATCTTTTTGTTTATTCATGTTATTATCGGTTAACATCTCCAGATCACTAATATATATATATATATATATATATATATATATATATATATATATATATATATAGATAGATAGATAGATAGATATGTGTGTGTGTGATTAATTGAATGATATAGATATATAGTGTCCATTTTGATATTGATCCTTTCCTGTTATCGAATAAGTATCTTGATATTATGATGATATTCGTCAAGCAAGGCGCAAAACAAGATGAAAAATCACTAAAAAATCTCAAGTACTAATATATTCTCCACTGATCCCAGTAAAAAAATAAAACTATATATTATACTAAATTTAACACAAGCAACTTAATCATATGTAATAACTCTTCTTCGTCAACTAGTGTTTTAGAAAAAACAATATGCATATCGGTTTGAATGTTCTTTGGAAATTTTATCTCTGACAAATTATCAAAGTGCATATAACAAAAATGCCATTTTATATTCATAGCAATTTGTGGTTTCTCCCCTTATATTGAAATGTGTGTTTTCTTTTTTGTTTTTTTGTTTTTTTGTTTGTTTTTAATTCCATAACTGCGATAGATAAAATGAAAATTTTAACGTAACTATAACAGAGCGATATTTTGAAAATGACGAAATTACGTGGGTTAGAAAGAACTACAGTGCTTTCTTTGATGAATAGAAATGCTTAGTAATAATATTCTTTAAAATCTTATTTCGCACCCGCTTTTAAAATATTTAAAATATTCTGTGTAAGCATTATTTTAACACAAGCCAGGAACAGATAAATGAGAATACGCATTACATAATATAAGTCTTAACTCTTCTTTTTATTAGAAAGTTTGTAAGATAAGTTAAAATATCATTTATCACGTATGAGTATTTTTAATGCGGGGGGGGGGCTTGTGTAGGAAGATCAGTTTAGTAAAGAAAATATCCTATTAAAATTTAGTAAATTTTATAAATTGTTTTTTTTTGTTTGTTTGTTTGTTTGTTTGTTTTTCGTGATCTGGAGTGTTTATCAGATAATGACATGAATAGAAAAGTTGAAGAAACATGTATTTCTCGAAAAGGTGTTTTTTGTAGAAACGCAAAAGGTTCTTTTTGTAGACAAATCTTAAAACGTCACTCTTTAGCCTGAAATCACAAAATATGTATACTACGGAATGCTTATAGCAGAAATAGAAAATAATATAGTTCTTCTTACAGTAACGTCACAAACAATGTAATTAATACAAAACAATATATTAACAACCTAAAAACTGAAGTAGGAATTTAGACGATATTTTTATATAGGAATATATGAACGCAACAATGATAATTTCAAAACAATACACTCAAGGCATTTAATAGTAATGTGCCGAAACAAATCTCGAACTAAAAGATAGAGTTTTAATTAAAATACAAATAAATTTATTAAGTGAAAATGCATTGAATGTTTATTAATTCGAGTGTCTTATAAAAATTAAAAAATAATTTTAAGTGACCGAGTATCCTTATTTTTTTCATGTAGCTTATATTTGATGTAATTCATTCCCCAGTCTTACTTACATATGATTCCGTCAATGACAATATTATTTGATCTGAAGATAAATGTAATGTCAATCGACATCTCCAGTTACCTTGATCTACACACTACCCTTCCCTTCATCCTTTCTTCTATCAGTCCTATCTGCTCTTGCTACAAATCTTCTGCAACCCCACAGCATCCTAGTGGCTTCATGCCTTGCTCGGGGCGCTAAGCTTAAAAAAGAAAAAAAAAAAAAAAAAGCTACCCTTTCGAAGGATGAAACGCATAACAGATTTTTTGTCATTTTGACATTCAAATATATATATATATATATATATATATATATATATAACCTTTTCTTTATAGTATCGGTATATTGGTGGGACGTAACAACAGCATACTGAAAATAATATTTTGGCTTCGCTTGGCCATTCGGCATAGACCACTGTTCCATGTTTGTTCTAGTGCTGCTTGTTCGGGAATAGTTTTGTCCCCAAACACGCACGCGTGCACCCACACACAGACATACACGCACACACACACGAATATATATATATATATATATATATATATATATATATATATATATATATATATATATATATATATATATATATTAATTTGTGCAGTTGTATGTGATAAGGTTCATAAATGCGAATAAGTATCGATATACGCGTGAAAAGATATATGTATCTGCAGTCTTTAAAATTATTTTGTATCTAAACTAACGATATTACATATCCTTTGTTAATATCTGTCAGTACCTGGCCTTTGGTGTCGAATTATTCAGTAAGATTTGCTGACTACATCGTCCGGAAGTGTCAAGAAAGAATACGTCGTAGGAAAAGAATGCAAATCGGACCAACGGGAAGAGACACACATGGTTCTCATTTCCTAAAGTTACTGTCTTTCTATTGCTGAGCGCATATGACCCCATGGCTTCATACAGATAAACAGACATTACAGACGTATTTGCATATACAAACATATCCTATAGTCATTACAAAGCATTTAATAATGTTTACATACTTTAATAATAATAGTCCAACCGAAAGAGATAGATAGATAGATAGATAGATAGATAGATAGATAGATAGATAGATAGATAGATAGATACTGTTTCTTCTCTCTAAACCTATGTACATCTTTTAGTAGGCGTGTACTTCACACATTTTACAACTTACTTGAGAAAGATGCAAGAAGAAAGAGTTTTCGTTTACAGGAAACGAGACAGGTAGAGTGAGATAACAGATTGCTGGCGGGAGACAGATTTACTTAAAATAGTCGCCATAACACCCCACTGCTCTCAAAATCTCGGGGCTGTCGGATATTCCTGTTTGTCTAATGTTTGTTGTTCCATGAATCGGTGACACTGCCTTTTCAACTAGCTGATAGGATATGGTATAGAGGTCTTCAGGCCGTTATTTGTTCCAAAGAGTTTCAGAAACTTTTTAGAATATTAGACGAACAAGAAAACTATGCAAATCATAATTGTCTCAAAGAATTTCGTGGAATTTGAATGTGAAATGATCAAGGAATTCACACCGAAATACTCTCTTTAAATATGACTTAAATTTATCATAATATTATCTATTACAAATCTAAACTTATCTCAGCACGTGAAAACGTTTCCGCTCTAAAGGAATCGTAAAACTGTCTTGCTTTAACTATCAAAGAGCAATTCGTTCTTTTCCTATTGGGTAATACATTAGCTCTTTTATAAAACTTACGGCAAAAATAACATTATAAATGATGTTATACTGAGTGATTCCCTGGCAGAATTCGACAGTATGCAATAAAATCAATTGTAAATTGTTCTATATTTCCACTCAAATTAAGGTTTTGGTCTCAACAGAACATTCCATAATAATAATAAAATCAATACGCATAAACACACGCAAATGCACGCGCACACACGCACATACACACACATATATGTACGAGATATTTATGCGATATATAAAAGTTCATTTTACATTTATTGAGACAGTACATATCTAGAAAACGGTATGAGTTCTTTGCAAAAATATTTGTATATCTGGCATGAATATTATAGAATACGCCTTCGAAAAATGTCTTGTTACTCAAAATATACAAGTTTAAGGTCACCCACTTTACGAAGCTGGCGAAAGCATTGGATATTAAATATTATAAAATAAAATTCATAGGTATATTCAAAATAGAATTATAATTATTTAAAATTAGGTTCAGCCGTTAATATTCTATAACTCTATTTTAATAATATAGCATAATTCATCTGTGTTGTTTAGTAATAATAAACACTATCTGACGCCGTGTTAGTATTTCTTTTAAATGACTAAAACATTTGTTTATATATATATCTTGAGGTTCTAATTTTTGACATTTGGAATAATGTTCAATACATTCAGATTACAGAAATGTATTTAGATATATTCATTATGATTTGGTGGTATTATTATTTCATTTAGATTCCTCGACTAGTTTCGACCAAAATGGCCATCATCGGGAGAAGAAATATTTCTGCTTGCTGGTAGCAGTAAACTACAGAAATGATCACACATACACACACATATGCACACGCACACACACATACACACACACATATATATATATATATATATATATATATATATATATATATATATATATATATGTGTGTGTGTGTGTATGTGTGTGTGCGTGCGTGTGTGTTTGTATATACATACACACACACACACATATATATATATATATATATATATATATATATATATATATATAGTTTTAAAGTGCGTTATATTTATGGGATAAAGTGTTCAATATCAGAGACAGAGTGTATGTAAATATAAAAGTGAACATTCCAGTCAGCACTCAAAGGCGGCAGGCTGTTTCATGCTAGACGCAATCGCTATATATATATATATATATATATATATATATATATATATATATATATATATATATATATATATATATATACTCCATGGGTTTCATTTGGAATTACCATAATTTCGCATGTTCGTATATAATCCCAGTCTATTTAGACATACATACAAATAAACAATCTAGAGGTCATCGTAATATATAACCCTAAACATTAACCCTTGCTCTAAGCGACATACATATAAATCCAAGTATAGGTGCAAATACTTTTGGTCCGCTTTGTTGAATGAAACAAACATCACCATGTAATGGTGATTCCTAAATATACACGGTAATTCTCTATCACTCTCTCTCTCTCACTCTCTCTCTCTCTCTCTCTCTCTCCATATATATATATATATATATATATATATACATATATACGTGTGTGTGTGTATGTGTGTGTGGATGGATGGCTTCTCGTACACGAGGAAGCCCGTCTTCTATGGAAGCTAGCTAATCTATGTTGCAAACGAATGGTCAGGCATATATGTGGTTGTTCAAACAGACACAGAGCCCAACTGTGGTTAAAACTGCAACTATGTTGAGCGGACCTTAGTTACAGTTTCTGGGAGAGAGCGCATCATCTAGCTTGATCAACAGTCTGAAAAAGCCTAACATGCTCAAACCCTTTCTCACGATAACTTTTGACTTAGTGCTCTACTTGTCTTCCAAGGGGTTTCCATTGACTAACACACACACGGACACACACACACACACACACACATATATATATATATATATATATATATATAGAGAGAGAGAGAGAGAGAGAAAACGTGCACTAATGAGGTCACAACCAATTTTTTTGAAAGCAGTTGTAAACAACTCTTCATCTTTAATGCCATATTCATGTCGTTTTGGCCGTTGCATATTCCGACCTTCTTCAGGTAATACACATATGAGTTTCGTACCGAACAGTTGATTTTGTCCACGGAATAGATTGTTCTCATCCCACGTACAATGCCTTTTTTTCGTAGTATCATTTAATTCTCTTTAGTAACTCAACTCTCTTAGTTACAATTCCTCAGCGCAGAAATATAAAAAGATATAATTTCTTTTCAAATTAAAAGTTTAGTTTGTCTTTTCTCTTTTGTTGTTTGTGAAACTTTTATCTCGCAAACGTATTTAGATTTATAAAATAAGGTTCATATTTGAATCCTCATATAAGCCAATGTTTACGTATAAACTTTAGTTGTTAGTGGAACAAATTAAACGAAGACTTATCTCCTCCTAATCGATGTCTAAATTTGAGTACGAATGTATAATCCCATAAGCAAATTGACTTATTTTTAATCGGTTATTATTGCATGAAAATAGAAAATAGACAAAATATAATGGCCACCATATTAATCGGTAAACAAATCAGAATTCGAAGAGTGGGTATTTTCTAGTGATAATTTAGTTAAGCCCTTTTGCTTTAAGATTCAAAAATACAAAAGAATGTGGAAACAAAAAATTTTAAAATAAATCAGATAAAAAAGGATTTAGGATATTGGGTTATATCTAATTATTTAAACAGTTTTGAACAAACAACTTTTAAACGAATCTCTATGTTTTAGTGTGTATGTGATACATATAAATGATCGTATGATAATGTGACCTTTAAATTCATATGTCTTTATAAATTTCTGACTATTACTTTTCAACCTAATATGTTAAGATAGAGGAATGTGAATGCGAATTTATGATGTATAGATAGAGGAATAAATAAAACTAAATAAACATGGGAAAAGGGTTGAAATATTTACACAGCCATAGAAACACCCTCGAGAAACACACATAGGTAAATATATGTTACTAATAATAAATATACATTTTGTTCCTTACTGTTTGGTACAACTCTGAGTATTCATCCACCCCTCACAGTGCGTTATATACATGGTGTATGAAAAATAATTTTACAGACTTGGATATTGGATTTCAAACACCAAAAGAAAGCAAAAAGCCAATATAAACATGTACCGGTAAATCCTTTGTTTTTAAGTTAATAAGTCTAATGAAAATTTACAGTAGATGGCGCTATGTTGCCACGTAGAGTAGGCTACATTTGTCATTCGGGTACATTTGTGGCTAGTCTGTTTAACGTGTGTAGGATTGATTTAAATGAGAACTGTTCCGTGTAACAATGCCAATATATTCATATCGTGAGCAACCAGATATACGGCTGCACCAATTGTAATGGATACGAGGCTGCACGTCTGTATCATATTATGTTTCCAGACCAAAGGTAGTCGAATCATTCAACCTTCGCTGCTGTTTATCGTGGCGTTGCTGAGACAGAATCTATGGCACAACAAACTATGCATCGAGGAAGACCGAGACCTGCACTTACGTTTGATAACGAAGAACACATTCTACAGGCTTTTGGAGACGATCTAGGTCAGAACACATGTCAAGTGGCACTAGCATGTCATACATGTCCTAGTATCGCATGGAGGGTACTTCACATGCAGCTACTCTATCCGTATCATTTGAAACGTCAGGGTCCTTCGCCTACTAATCACTCACCACGAGAGAACTTTTGTTCATGATTTATTGCGCAAACGACCGATCCATTGTTTTTCTATTCAGTCTTGTTTACGGTTGAGGCAACATTTGGAAGCGATGGAATAACAAATGTCCACATCCAACATCTGTGGGTGGATCGAAATTCCCATGGTACAATACAGGCTAGGGACCAGCATTTTACGATTAATGTGTAGGCTGCAATTGTAGGTAACTGTCTGGTACGTCCATAAATTCTCCCAGCACTTTTTGCAGGAGAAATCCCCAGGGAATTTATTTCCAACACACTTTCAAACGTTCTAGAGGATGTACTCATGCTAATACGAAGAAGCATGGAGCTCCAGCACATTTTAGTTACATTTTTCGCGATGCACAGTTTGAATTCTACCATGAAAGATGACTAGGTAGGGGAGGACAGGTTACATGGCCAGTACGTTCCCTCGACATCAATCCTGAATTGGTTATGAGTTGTGGTGTTTAGATACCACTATGGCCGTTTGTACATTGTACCACGTTTTAATGAAAGGAATGTACCAGCAAAATTTCTAACAGTAATTTTTAAAAATGTATCTTGAATTGTACGTTTAATACCGCCAGTGTTATATATATATATATATATATATATATATATATATATATATATATATGTGTGTGTGTGTGTGTGTGTGTGTGTGTGTGTGTTGTATGAAAAATAATTTTACGGGCGGGTTTCTCACACCAAAGCAAGGTCAAAAGTCAACATAAACATATGTCCGAAAATCCTTCGTTTAAGCTTGAAGTTTACGATATTAAACATAAAATCCAAGATATACGCTCTATCCCTGATTTTAGGCACATTAATAACATTAATATAGCAAACTTGAAACTCTCTCTCTCTCTCTCTCTGTATATATATATATATATATATATATATATATATAGTTATGTGTGTATGTGTGTCTACGCGTGTTTGAGTGAGTGTGTGCGTGTGTGCGTATTTGCATACGTACGTGTTTGTGTGTTTGTTAGATTAAATGTTTCCTTCTCTTGATGGTTGGTATGACTCGTCATTTTAATATTCCTCTCATGGTTCACTTTTAACAATCATTCTCATTTACTACTAATTATATTTATATCGAATGTAACTGAAATGCGGCGATAAACAATTTATTATCTAACCCATTCAATTACAAGTATTCACGTTTGGTTAGCACGTCAATGGAAACTCTCTACTAATATATATTACGATACACGCTGGTAGAGCTATCAGTCTTCTCATATCTATCTATCTATCTATCTATCTATCTATCTATCTATCTATCTATCTATCCTAATGTGTATTATCTATGTCTCTATCTATCTATCTATCTATCCCAATCTGTTCATTATCTATCTATGTATCGATCGATATATCTATATTCTTTACATTCACACATACACGTACGCACGCACACACATAACGAGCTGGGATCAAATATAGATCAAATATGGCTCGGAATCCGACACAATAATATAACAAATAGGACACGTTTATCAATCTAACACACACAGACACACATTTACGAATATAAATTACCATTCTGAATCGCAAAGAGACGAACGAGGATTATTATACACTTACTTACATAAAGTAATATTTATTGTTTTCAGTTAGGCTTGAAATCCGTTAATTTCTTGAAACTCTGAATGGATGCCTCGTCTGTCCTGGAATTCGGAACAGTAAAAAATTATACTAACGTTGGTTTAAAAATTCGGATGAGCGTGAAATATGATTAACTAATGAAAGTTAAAAAGTATAAAACCAGAATTTCATTTCTCCATATTTCATTATCTGATGAAGCTATAAAAAAATTGAAATATGTTGGTAAACGTTTCCTATTTGTTCTTTATCACATTTTATTTTAAGATATATATTTTAATCTATAAATTCCATAATTCTGCTACACGGGTTTCTGGTTTCGTGATCTTCTTCAAGCAAAGAGTAGATTTTTCCACATATTATAAAAATTATTTTTTGCGTGTTAGTGATTCAAATGTTTTGCTGATAAGAGGTTATATATATATATATATATATATATGTTGCATACAATTCTCTTGTTAATGTTTCGTTCTTTTACGTAGTACACCGTCATAGAACTGTATTATGAATTTACGATTTGCTCTGATATTTCGTGACTGACATAGCAATCGCCCATGTAAGCATAACAGAATCAACTACTGTATTTGCTCATTATGCATATATGCTAAGTTTTTTGTGTGTGGGGAGGGTTATGATCTATTTAGTGCTGATTTAAATTTGTTTATGAAGTATTTTTTCTTGTATTCGTAGGTAAGAATAACTGTCTGTTTGGTATATTGGCATTATTTTAAATTTACCTTGATTACATTTGTAGATGTGTTGTGATATTAGGTTGGTGCAAAAATAATATCGTTTTTTTACGTATTTTTTAACGTCAAAAACGATATTATTTTTGCACCAACCTAATGCAAAGCGTTTTCTGTTGTCAGGTAATTTGACGTTGCTTTTGTGAAGTGACACTGTGTTTTACTGCTTGATTGGTACCTATATAAGACTTCTTCCAATTTGTGCATTTGCGTGCATAAATCACATTTTTGTAATTGCAGTTTAATTAGTTTTTATTTATTATGAATGTTTCTCTGTGGTTTTCAAAAGTGAAGAAGTTTCCTTCTATAATGACAGCACAAAACGCAATTTTTTAATTTTTTTTTTTTTTTTGCATTTTGTCACCCCTTGTATTGTGTCTTCTTTTTAAAAATACACTTTCTCTAATTGGAAAAAATATAACCTCTTCCCTATATATATATATATATATATATATATATATATATATATATAAGATGTATTTGCGGTTGTGCTTTATAGACTCTTTATCTTGTTTAAAAACTGATGAAATAAGGATCCATATAATACTGTATTTCCTAAATTATAATTTTCTGTCCCCAAATTGTTTATCTTTGAATTAGGAAATGGCTCTCCTCTGACTCGTTTGCTACTCTTAGCTTTCTTTAGATAGGCCCTCTCATATCTGCGGCGTTACAGAAAGCTTTTTTTTTTCTTTCGTTCCCCTTATACCTCATAATTACACCTCACTAAATGACCTATATCGACCATAACAATCTGCAGTGATTTACTTAATCATTTCTGAACAATATAATATGCGGTTCTTTGCTTAAAATGAAATTCCAACTTTCAATTCATTACGTAGAGAATCCTTAAGATACTTTTCAATTACTCAGCAACTAGTATGTATGAGTTTGAAGTGAGTATCCTTGTTTTAATTCGCCTGACATTGATTATATATTGAACAACACATAAAACGTAATTCAAATGCATCGTCTTGTTAATGCCACTTAGACAAAGCTAAAATATTATTAATTTGCATAAGTTATAAATATATTTCAACATTTCAGTATATCTATTATAATAGTGTATGCACCGACAGCAAAAGTTACGGAACAAGAAATCGAAACATCGAACTAGGAACCCGTGGAGAAAAAATAGGCCCAATGGTTCACAGCCAATGACCAGGTAATAGATAACATCTGATTCCCAGAACATCCAAGACAATTACGGATATGAAGAAGCCCAAGAGGAGAAACTAAAAACCAAAATTGACTGCATAACAGATAGACCGTGTATAATTAGGCATAACAATCAACAAAGATTCAAGAATTCAGTTGTTCACTGCAAAACCTATCCAAGTGGCGATTGCGGAATCGACCACCTCCCTTTAATATGTAAGCTAACAGGGAAACTTTGGAAACCGATGAAGCCTAACGCAACACACAAATTGCATTATAGCAAACTCCTGAACGACCTGAACTTAAAGAAAAATATATGGACAGTGTGAAAAGAATATACGAAAGACAAAATGGAAATATAAACTCGAAATGAGGCAGACTAAGAGAAGATTAGTGACCTCAGCAAACATCACCAACTCAGAATAGACGAAGTAGAAAAAATGAATGGTCACAAGTGAGATTCCCGATATGATGCAAAGGAGATAGAAAACAATGCCAAGATATAAAATTGAATACAGAAAACAAAATAATAAAATAAGGAACAAATGCAGGCAGGATAAAGAAGAGTGGCTCAACGAAAAATGTGCATAAGTAGAAAGAATTAGTCATACAGATAAAGGAGATATGCATGAAAAATAAGGGATCCAAGAAGACAGAAGACATGATCATCTACAGGATGCATAAACTCCAAGGACAGAACGGCCATAGTAGAGAAAGAAAAAACTTCTTCAGCGCTGGAACGAATATATTGGAGATCTCTTCCTCGACGAAAGGGAACAACTGGTCCAACACAGACGGGCCGGAAATGCTAAAAACTGAAGTAGAAGCTGCACTGGTCACATTGAACAGAAACAAAGCAGCAGGAACAGGGTGAATTGTAATAGCGATGCTGGCAGCCTTAGATTATTTAGTCACAGACAAGATTACAGAAATAATAAATGAAATCTACAACAGTGGTAATACATCGGAATACCTAAGCAGATCTATTTTCATAATATTTTACCGAAGAAACCAGGCGCAAAAGAATATGAACAACACGGAACAATCGGCTTAATGAGCCACATAACAAAACTCATCATCCGTGTTCTTATGAATAGAGCGCCCAGCAAAATCAAGCCAAGATAAGAACAGTGCAGGTTCGTTAAAGACACCAGAATAAGGAACGCGTTATCTCTACTCAGAATGTTCGCAGAAAGAGCAATCCAAATGCAGAAACACGTGCACCTGTGTTTTATAGACTACGCAAAGGCGTTCGACAAATTACGCCACAAAGATCTGTTAGAGCTGCTCAGCAACCTTGACATATTCGGGAAAGTCATTAGAATAATCAAAAATCTCTACTGACTGCAAAACCAGCTGAATACAGATGAAAAGCGAGTTCAGCGAATGTACAGAAATAGAAAGCGTTGTAAGACAAAGTTATGTCATCTCGCCGGACTTATTCAATCTATGCAGAAAGGCAATTCTTAGAGAACAGCAAATCCTACAGAAAGGAAACTACAACACCTCCCACAGCAAGTAGCGAAGGCGAACGAGAAGGGACTAAGCATAAACTACAAGAATAAAGAACGCATAGTCATCCTCAAAAATGAACCCAAAATGCCATTTACAGATCGAGGACATTAAAATTAATCAGATGCGAAAATTCAAATATCTGTGAAGTGTTGTAACAGAGGACGGAAATGATGTATTGGGATGGCTAAAGACGAATTCCAAAAGCTAAGCAAAGTATTAAGAGACAGAAAATGTCATTGGAAACAAAGAAAAGTGTACTGAACTGTTACGTGATAGTTGCTCTTCTTTATGGCAGCGATTGTTCTGGACAATCTCCTCAACACTGAAGAAGAGACTCGAAGCATCAGAAGTGTGTTTCTATAAAAGGATGCTAAGAATACCATGGGCTAAACATATGAGCAACGACAATGTTTTGAAGAGACTGTAAACAAAGAGGAAACTTATACTTCACATCACATCAGGAAGGGGCAGTTAAAATTTCTGGGATACGTAATGAGGATTGAAAAATCTGACGGATGGAAGAAAATAAGGATGGGGGAAAGCAACACGTGACATAATTAATGGGCTTGAGCAAGTGGGTGACAGAACAGGTTCTGGGAGAAATAGCAAAAAGTTAAAACTTATTAAGAGCTACAAGGAACAGGAAGATGTGGAGGTTTATGATTACTTACTTCCTAAAGAGACACGCCACATAAAAGAAAGAAGAGAAAATCTTACGCATTTCATGAAAAGTGCCACTGACACATAAGAAATGGTTGTATGATTGAAATTACTGTCTGGCTAGAAAAGCGAATTTTGAAGTTTATACGGACATATCCAGCTACTCTTAGATGTCAGCATCAGTAACCCTATATAATGTTAATTTAAAGCAGCATAAAGATATCTAAAACACACCAAAATACGAAAACCATAATATAATTTCTAATCATATAGAGCGCCGTCGCATTAAATCTTCCACACTGTTGGTGCTGTTTTGCTCTAGTTCTGCCATTTAATTTAAGAATAGTTGGCACTTGAGCACGATCCGATCCTTTTGTGTACATAGCATTCTTCAAGATGCCCCGCTCGGTGTAGTCCGATAAGTTTAGATCATGGCTGGAAGATGGCCAGACGCTTGCTAGCCAAATACCAGCAACGTCAGCTTTGCAGAACTTCTGCATCTCATTTTCTGTGTGTTAGAGGAATGGATACATATAAACCTTGTGTATCACTGCATTGCGAGTTTATAAAATGAATGTTTTATTCACATTTGGAATGCTTTATATCAGTATTCAATGCATTATTCTCTTCTGGAAGGATTTAGAGCATAATTTGAATCCAAGTGAATTTTTACTTGAAATTCTATGTACTTAATTGTTTTTCATGTATGAATTAATAGGGTAGAAAGAATTAACAATTCTTCTGACAAAAAGCTACCAATGCATGTGGAAAGGTTTAAAAATAAGGTAAACAGAAGCATTTGAAGGGAATGTAATAAATAAATAAATAAAAATCTTGTAATAAAATATGATTGTTTCTTTCAGTTACTATTATATGCATGAATACTTGTGGTGATATAGTATATATTTTCAATCTTCGAGATATATATATATATATTTAATAACTCTGTTATATTTCATCGATCACTATTTTATTAACACTAGCATTCTATGTGATATATATGATATTCTATATTTTCATTGAATGTAAAGTAAAGGAAATTTCATACGGCTTTCTTTTTCGGTTGCTCTAGTGTCGTTACAGTTTTCCCTTTACGAGGATTGTTCACAATTGTCACAAGAGCTTTCAGCTAATTCACTTGACATTTTGAAGTTATTCACTGTCACATTATGGGATTTGTTTTCTTTTTTTGCTTTTTAGAAGTAGTAGTAGTAATAATTCTGTGTTAGTGTGCCTCTAGAACAATGACAATACGTCACTTTTTTTTCAAAACATGTCAATACTGTTTTATAAGTGCTACAACTATCATTAAACAAATTTACGAAAAGTTTCTAGAGTTTCATAGGAAAAAAGAAAAAAATAGAATGCTAACTAAAAATGCATAATATCTGTTTGAATTTCTGGGATGAGTACTTATTAATTACATTATTTACATGTGGATAATTGTCCTTATCTTTTTTGTTGTTATCACAGTTTCGATTGTTGTACTATCCAGAATTCATCAGGAGTATGTCGATCAAGGTAACCTACAGGGACTTTCGAACTTAACACTTTATTTACTCTACGCGGATATATTGTTCACTTTCCACTTCACATGTCTTGGTGTGTCTTTTATTTTAGTACTGTCCAATTATTGCTCACCCTGTTTCCACTGAGTGCACGTACACACTGTCCAGCCCAGGAATTGAACTCACAATTATTATGTTGGCAAATTCACGAACTAGTCCTTTAATCCACTTTAATTAATTTTAATCAAATTTAATCCACTTTAATTGATTATTTAATTAATATGTGGAGGATTTAGAGGCTTAAACTTAAACCGCCTGCTACTGCCGCTGTTGCTTGTCCTTCTTGACTGCATTTGTCAAAATATCTATTTTGTTACAGTTGTTGATGTTGAAGATCTACTGCATTTGTTTTTCTTTTTTATTGGCGCTTACGATATCGTATTTATTTTTTATGCTAGGACCCTATAGCCTTTAACATATGCATTAATTCTTTCAAACGTCTAACTCATCACAGTTCTTCCTTGTCTAGAATTTTCACTCCATTTCACAGAGGTTGATGAATGAGCATTTCCATCCATACATACCCTATCCCTGTCTACGGATTTTCGATGTTTCTCTCGCCTTTCCTTTAGAAATTAGCTTGTTTCAGTTTTATATTATTTGCTACAACTGCACACAAATCACGGACATATTATTCCTCGTGCTATGTTTGATTCGACAGAGATTTCTCCCTAGAATGGAGCTGCTTCTAAATCTTTTCCGATAATCCCTTGGCGTAAGTGTGATAGACCGTGTCAAATGTCTTAACAATAGTCCACATTTAAAATTAAAATAGATATGTAAAACACAGTTAAAATCTGTAGAAATAAAATCAACAAATTTAAACCAGATAACTAAAAAAAAATTGCAAAAATCGGAAGAAAATGATTAACAATTTTTTCCCTAATTAAAATCAATATTAAACATTAGGAAATATATTTATTAACCAATAAAACTTTTGAATTTAATTAATCTAACTTTTACCTTCCTTTGATCCGATTTTTTCCTGCAAATAGCTTAATATTAATTAATAAACTAGTCTTCAGTATATCTTCGACCGGGTTGTAAATATTAGGTTGGTGCAAAAATAATGTCGTTTTCTCACATATGTTACTAAGTAAGAAAACGACATCATTTTTGCACCAACCTAATAATACTGAATTCTCAAATTTTCGTCTCCTCGAAAAAATTTATTGAATGCTAAAGTTACTTTCGTAAATTATTTCTAGCTTTGAAAGTATTTCCAGAAATTGGTTTGGACAGTTTATAGTACGAAAAATAACTAATCGACGAATCGACAAAAATGACAATATATTTCTGGTTTTAGTTGTCATTAGTTGTATTTTCACTGATATTAACTTACTACCTGATACTATATTTGCGTTAGGTGAACATTAATAAAGCGTAGAATTTAGTGTATACCGTAATAATCTCATACATACGTTCACTCTCTACTAACACAATTAATTTATTTCGTATTGTTAAAAAAAATTCATATGGAATTTGTTTGTGACGAATATTATAACATATTTCTTTCAGCTTAAAATAAAACAAAATAATTGTTACACGCATTAAAAAAAATATTTAAAATTGTAGAGCTATGTTTGAAGATTATTTCTTCGCTTTTCACACAATTTAACCCTATACATAGTTTTTCATTTCTTTCACACTCTGCTAAGCATATATAAAATAAGGTTTGCTGCTCAAATGAAATATATAAATATGTGTATAAAGGCAAAGAATTAAACCATGCCAATCCAAATAAATTCTACCTGTTTAATTTTTATTGTATTTTGTAATAATTTACGAATGTCTTGTTTCACATCCCGATGCACCTGACGGAAACAACTATCCAAATTTGTTTCTTTTTTCTGTTTTTATTCCTCTGCAGTTGCCTGTCACATTCTTTATCAAAAACTTACTGTTGTCAGTTTTATAGAGATGTTTTCGTCAATTTATCGCAACAAAAAATCTATTAACAAAAGACGAATATTAGTAAGATAATATCTGAATACTTTACAGACACAGATTGGAATGAAGAACTTAAAATGATCGAAGCTATTATTATAAAAATTAATCAAATACAGTGAAATTAAGCATATTTCCTCTTAGCTAATGTCATCATAAAATGCTTATAAAACATTTAAAATCCAACTTTTGATGATGTCCGTTTGTGGTACCTTTGTGCACATTACGTCAGGTGGCATGATTATTTCAATTTGATATGTAGCTTTAAAACAGCCTAACCAAACTTTTGTGCATGATCCTAAAAACATTGTTTGAGTGCACCGACCGCCTCGTTAATGAACGAGACAGTCGGTGCACTCGAACAAAAACAATATAAAAATGAACTCTGAGTAGGTTATCCAAAATTAGATGCAGATGTACAAAAACATGTGCAAAAATTGAAAAGTACACTATAAAATGAAACATATAAAATGTGACGTCTTTATTTTTCTGTCTTGAGAATGACAGACGGACAGAGAGGAAGAGTGACATTTATGCATGACTATGCGTGAATGTATATTTATTTCTATATACGTATGTGCATATGTATGCAGATATATGTTTACCTACGTAGATGAGTTCTCATAATTACTCACCAATCATTATTTTTTCATTCTTCCCACGCCCTCCAAACAGATTTAACCGGGATTTATTCCTATTTTTCCTCCGTTTGGTCCTCTTACTCCACAATCGCTTCTTATTCCCCGTTGTGCTGTCCGACCTGTCAGTCCATTCGAACATTAATTGCAGCTGGCTAATTGTCAACAGATGGTCGATGGAATATAACATCGTAACTTGCTACTCAAATCTTCCTCGTTCTAACACATTACATCATCTTTAACTGCAATTCACTTGTCAACATCACATTACCATAAACAGTGGTTATCTATTTGTGTGTGAAACTATTAACATTCTCATGAGTTTCAGTTGTCTTGCTATCCTCTTACGTTTTTCCGGTTCTAAACCAAATATGTATTTATTTTTCACTCTAAAAATACATTCTGGAATTGAAGGAGGACGTATAGGTTATCAGTTGTTCGAGCAAACGAATATAAATGCTAATATCATGTTTTTATCATTAAGTATTTATGAATCGAAGAGACTATGTTTTCTTTGAGTTAAATTTCTTAAACAGGGACTTTCAAATACACCATCCTTTGAATTCTGTTCGTTTTTCTATTTTCCTCTGTTATATATTAACAATTCGTCTCTCCGTTTAAGGTTTGATTAGTGTTTTTAACCTCAATATTTACTTACATCCGGATGATTAAACCCACATCTCCTGGCGTCAATTTCAGCTGACGACTTCTTTTTCGATATAATGTTACCATAGTGTTTAATTTTCGTGTTTTCTCATTTTCGGGTTCAAAATTGGAAATTTCAAGGAAATTTAAAGATTGCAATTATAACTTATATGTAAAGAAAAAAAGGCAATCCAAAGTTTTAAATTGACACCGGTAGGACATAGATTCATGGCTTCTTATCCTAATAAATATCAATGAAATGCCTGCGAACCCTATTATATAGAGTTTCTAGAATACATTATTCTTTATAATTTTGTCCATATATACGTATAAAGACATTCTGCTAAACCCTCAACCTTCGAGTTCAAAAAAGACATCAAACAGTTTTCGAATGGAAGAGCCGCCAGCGAAAATGGATTTCCAGATGAAATATACAAATCTTTTGATACGAAATATTTCTGAATTTTTCAACCATGTGTGGGAAAAGGGAGAAGTGTCATAACAATATAAGGATGCTTCAATTGTCCGTTTGTATAAGTCTAAAGGGAAGAAGTGTGAATGTGACAACCCTAAATGAATATCTCTTCTCTAGGTTGCTGGCAAAATACTTTCTCGTATCATCCTAAATAGGCTTAATAAATTTGTTTCAGAATTGGCATTATTTGAGACTCAGTGCGGTTTTCGACCGGATAGATTAACCGTGGATATGATCTTTTGTCTCTGGCAGGCTCAGGAGAAGGCACGAGAACAAGGATCTATGTGTTCTTTTTGTAGACATCACAAAGGCTTTCGATACTGTATCTCGAACTGCTCTTTCAAAAGTTTTGACAAAATTAGGTGTCCCAGAAAAAATGCTCCATATTATTATCTTTCTCTAAAAAATGAAAGCTTTTTGTAAGGTCGGAATGTGTGCAGTTGGATGTTTTTTTTTTTTCATTTTCAACGGTACAAAGCAAGTTTGCGTTTTTGTTCCTCTTCACTTTGCACTTTTCGTTTCTGCTATGCTTGAAAAAGCATTCTCTGACTTAAGTGAAGGAGTCAATGTTGCAATCAGAAAAAGTGGATCTTCTCTTTGCAGATGATGTTGCACAGTCTAGAAGACATTCAAAGTATCGTTGATAATCCAAGCATTTGGACTCAATATCAACATAAAGCAGACTAAGTTAATGAGCCCTAGCTTTGAATATGTTAAGAATAGCGACCGGGAAAATATAGAGTTGGGAGTCGATTTCACAGGGAAGTGGTTCACGGGAAAAAGCTGTTAAAGTCGAATGTGGATGTTTTCTTATTATGTAAGTGGCATGGCATGCTCTTGTCATGAAAGTTTGCTTTGGCGGAACCAAGTATGTAATTTGACCGAGAACTTTCTATGGAAATAGCGATATAGAAGCAAGATATTTGCCAAATCACGCTTGTGGATGGGGCTTGAGGAATGAAGAATAATTCGTCACCCAAAAGGGCCCGGAGATTCTTTTGAACTCTATTAATGCTTCAGAGTGAGTTTTTAGCAGTTCCTGTCCGAATAGTACTCCATTTTATTTGATTGGGCTTTTGTAAACGTAGAGGATATCAGGAGGAGTCAGGTACTTACTGGAGCGGCACAGAACGCCGAACATTTTACCTGCATCCTTAGCAACGGATCGTATGTACGAGTTCCACTTGATGCCGGGCGCCCGACTGTCATTCAAGCCACTGTGCCTCGAAAGGACTCCGGTTCATATTGATTAGTGGTAGTTCGGGTTCAGATCGGCGATGATGGAATGTAAATAGCTTGGTCTTCGAAGCATTGAATGGTACCAGCCAGTTTTACCCTACTGGTAGTTTGTACAAGATCAGAAGGGAGATCAGTCGCCAATCTCGGCCATCGAGTTTTAGAGGTGCGCCCGTATATAGTCGTATCGTGCGCATAGATTTTTAGAAAAGATCTGAGTATATTCTTCAGTATATCATTTATATAGATTAAAAAGTGGGATGGCCCAAGGAGTGACCTCTGTGGGACACCTGCATTGATGCTAGGGCACGGAAAAACTGGTCATTAATAACTACCTTCGGGAAGGATTTTATGACCGAGAAGACCCTTCCAGTGATTCCATGATTAGAGATCTTGTATAGTAAACCTTTATGTCCGGCCTTGTCGAAGGCTTTTGAGATATCTAGTGCTCTAGTACTCCAGGTGTGTTTGTCATCAAGAGACTCACTGATTCTGTGAGCGATGGTAGTTAAAATATCGGCAGTGGATCGAGTCGACGAAAACGCATAATGCTCATCGTTGAAGAAGTTGCTCTTTTCTAGGTGCTCAAAGACAGCCCCAAAAAGCTTATTGATGATAGTGAGGAGAATAATTTCCTTAACTTGACAGCTTCTTCTCTAATATTGTCAATTGAAAAAAAAACAACTGGATTAAAGCGGCTCATACTGTGCACAGAAAGCTCTCGCACTGGGTCTTCAACAATCATGGCCTCACCATAAAAACAAAAAACATAGTTTACCGGAGCGAGGTCCTCCACAACCTTCTTTACGCTTGCGAGACGTGCACATCAAACATCTGGAGATGTTCCAGCCAACGAATCTCCGATTAATCCTCGCTTTGGATGGAAGGACTGCAACAAAGTACTCTCTTGGACGTTTCTTCACAGCATCGAAGCTACTATTAAGAATGAATCCAACTTTACTCTTTCGTATTATCCTGTTTGGAGAGCTTTCCACCGGCAGGAGGCTACTGAAGAATAGTCTGGGCCTTCAGAGCAATCTTCGCCTTCGCCAACGGAGATGGAGTGGAAGAGAGGACGATAATTCTCCTTCACGGAAGATATATATATATATATATATATATATATATATATATATATATATATATATATAATGTGTGCGTGTGTGTATATCTATATTTCGGCGTAGCAAATTTTTATTTTTAATTTATTTTACTTCTTTTTTATCCCCACCGTATAATTTTTGACTTGACACCAGATCTATAACCCAATATTAGATTCTAATTAAAGAATTATTAAACGTAGAATTAATATAATATATAATGTTTCCACGAAACACAGAATTTTTGAAAATACTAATGATCGTAACGAATACTTCATCACCATTATGAGTATTTGAAGATTGTATTGAACATGAAAGTCCGTGTCGTACTTTCGCCGTAAGGTAATATATATTTTTAATATATACTTTATAGCTATGTATTCCCACACTGTTTTTGTAACACCTAAAATTAAATATATTTTTTTTATTTTCAAATTTATATATGCGTGATTGCACGCATTTACGTTTGCTTGTTTATGTATTTATTTAATTTGTACATATGTGTGTGTGTGTGTGTGTGATTGTGGTCTGATGATTTCGTCTAGCATAAAACAGACTGTGACATTATATGTGTGTGGGTGCGCGCGCGCGAATACACGCGTTTGTGCTTCTCCGTATCCTGGGTGGCTATTAATGGCCGGGAGTTTTTCACGTACGAACACACGTACGTAAGTAGATATATCGTCTCCTTTTTAAAATCAATATGGTTTATAATTGTTTAAACTCTGTGGCTTTTACCACGTGTTAATATTATTTTGTTCATTTTAATATTGTCTCTGAAGTTGCACACATATAATCAAGTGTTTAAAATCTTTTAAAAGACGCTGAAAATGCATACGAGTACAGTGGGAATATTACCTAATCAATGCTGAGGCATTCTCTCCAAGCAAACATGAAAATAATTTAACACTTTATGAGATTGAAAGAATAAATTTATTCGACAAAAGAACACAAGACAAGGCATTATCCATGAGATACATGAGCGAAATTCTCCTAGTAGCGACGAAGGAGAAAATTAAATAAAGATATAATAATGTAAATCTAAAACAATAAAATTCAAAATGAAAATTATAAAATCTCGTGTGGATTTGTATAAATGAGGGAATATTAAGAATGACATAGTATGAATAAAGGATGCATTTCGTTTCATGCACATAAAAGATATAATGAATTCACACTGCAGATACATTATGAGCACTTTTCCCTTTCCTCTCACACACACACACTTAAAGATACGCCTATTATCATATATGCTTACGCTTAAGCATGTATACATGCTTATGCAAAAAATCTGTTCTCGTGCACAGATATACAATGTGAGAGAAAAAGAAATATTTAAAAGCATAGAAATAATAGAAGAACAAAGAAACAAGACAATGTTATTATTGTAACAATAATAATCATTTATTATAAAGAAATCAAAGGCGAAGAGTATAATATAAATACAACAACAAAAAAGCAATAATAATGATAACAATAACGATTCTGAGAATTCCGATGACAGGAAAAAAACGAAAAATGAAGCTAACAAGTAAAATGCCAATGAGCATAAGAGAATCGAAAGTATGAAGAAGAGAAAGGCCGAAGTAAAAAAAAGAAAAAAGTAGTATCCAAAAGCGAAAATAATAAGATAAATTTTAAAGAAATAGTGCGCCTTATACAGCAAAGAAAAACTGGAGAGTAATAATGATAATGGCACATTCTTTTAAGAAGTAACAAAACGATTAAATGCAAAATCGATGCAGAATACTCAGAGAATGATGGCAAATGTATAAAATTGTTAAATTTATTCTAAATGAGTTCATAGACTTTTAACTATTCAAATCCTTTGTTATCCTAAAGAGGTTTGCTTTCTTGAATGAAAATGATTATCATTAAATTTTCCAATTTCGTCCTTTTAAAATTTGAAATTTCAAAGGTCAGAACGACATACTTGTAGGAAAGAGATTATAAAACGGGTTATTCACTTCATGAATAAATTTGGATACGTATATGTATATAGAAATAACTGCAAGCACAAATATATAAGAATACACATAAATATAAAATATTGTATAACATAGAAAACAGATAAAATATTAAAATGCTGGCTTATAAATCAAAAATACCCAGTGACTCTCAGCTCCATAATTTATGCGATCATTAGACCATATATATATATATATATATATATATATGTTACCGAATTTAAATTTTTCTCATCCTTCTCTCCATGTCTAGTGATATTTCGTCTTGTTTTTATTTAGTACTTTGTGGTTATTTTTAACCATGCTTTCACTGTGACAAAGGTTGAACTACCCGGCCAAGTAATTAACCATACAATTATTATGACACCAAATTCACGAATCAGGGCAGGGCTTTAATCAGGGCAGGGCTTTAATGCAATATATATATATATATATATATATATATATATATATATATATATATATATATATATATATATGTGTGTGTGTGTATGTGTGTGTGCGTCTGTGTTTGTGTATAGATAGATAGATAGATAGATAGATAGATAGATAGATAGATAGATAGATAGATAGATTCTACTTTTGAGGAAATATGAATTTGACCAGCCCCAGGGACCAAATTCGTAACAAAAGTGTCACTACCTTGGGATATGCACTTTCTTTATCATAGCACCATCTCCTGGTGGACTTCAACCCTTGTCAACTCTCTCCAGGCAGTTTTGAATTAAGGGTTACACTAGTTAACACAACCAGAGCGATAGGTCCTACTATTTTACTCATATCTGTTTGGAGAAATGATATTAGGGAGGGAAGAAAATATCATAGACCGACTACAAATAATTGATGCTAGAGCTGTGAAATCTTGCATGCATTAATTTCAACTATTCTTATTAATATGTGCATTTTTTTTCCAGGTAAAGTGACATCTGACTTTCATAGAAAGCTGTTCATCCTGTTGGCCAAAACTTCATTAATAGCAAATATAACGTCATATTCACTGCGATACTTGTTCACAGGCAAGCGTTTTTTGTGTTTTGTTTTTTTTTTTCATATTGGAGAACAGATTATAGTCAAATTAGGAGGGTGAACAACTATTTCAAAGCTACAGTCACGTACAACATCCATTGGAACCAAGGACTGTTGCGCTGGAGCATTGTCCTTAATGAAGCAAGCCTCGTTTTGTGAGTTTTCGTAGATGTTTTTCTTGGTAGCATTTCGTATGTGCCCCAGAAATTTGCCATAGTACTCTCAATTATTGGTATCGCCATTTTTCATATAATGCATGAGCGCAATGCCTTTTGCATCATAAGAAATTGATGTCACCTTTTCTGCAAATGAAACGAATTTGGATTCCTTTGGAGCAGGTGAGCAGAGCTGTTTTCACTGAATTATCATTTTTCTCATGAAATAAGTTAATAGCCTTGGTCAGTCGTTTTCATCATCATGTGGTGAGCACGATCAATATTGTTCTCGATAGTAGCAGTTGCAGAACGTCCAGATATTGGGTTATTCTAAGACTTGTTTTTTCCTTTCCTAAATTTTGTCCCCCACTTTATGCACTGTTGATCATCCCCCACTGTAGTAAACAAGTCAGCATGAATATCCTCGGAGGCTAAACAATTTTTCTACACGATGCAGAATTTAGTACATTGTCAAGAGAAGTAACTACTAATTAATATATATATATATATATATATATATATATATATATATATATATATATATATATGTGTGTGTGTGTGTGTGTATTTAGGCAGCATTTTCTAATTCATACATGTTTCATTAAATAATATAGACAAGTGTTGTCTATTTATTTAATGTAAATTCTTTTCATGGCGCCTGATAAACTTAATAACATTATCATTAAACGAAGAAAGAAAATCACAATATTGATCCATATTTTTTAATCCTAAGCTTTCGGCTTACATATGCTATTATCAAAGTTGACAATTACTGTACAATATATTAAGCAATGCATAGACAAGAATGTGATGATAATCTGATTTCCAAGCAACGATAAACACGTGCATTTAAGACGCTGGAAGCGAAAATCGCACTGCAGCTCATGACGTCAAACATCAACTCGGGAGAGTGAATTCTAGAAGTATTAAGTATGGGAAGCTGTTGGTATAAACCAAATGGCTTCTGTTACCAATTATAAACCTTTAAGGATATTTGTGGTGATTTCATAGTTTAATTTATTTAGGTTAGGTTTCAACTGTTTTATGTATATAGCTTCAAGAATTTTAATTTTTGTTTATTGTTTTCATGTTTAAGTATAATTGTGTTTTCGACAAGGATTTTACGGAATTGTGTGTGCGGCCAGGGATGTTGTTTTAAATGCCTAAAAATGTTAGAGTTTTCGTTCAAATTTAGTGTCAAGCGTCGTGAAAGCGAGTTTGTGGCGTGAACAACATAAATATTATTTAATTCGTTGGAGATACAATCTCCCAAAGGGCACTTGTATTTGTAAACTATGTTGGTTTTTTGTGTAGCGAAAAAAAACAAATGCATATTTTAGAATAAAATTATTTGTGAACGTATAGTCCGAGGCATTGGCAGTATGTGAATTCTAAGCTTATATATAATATTTAATTCTGACATATATATATATATATATATATATATATATATATATATATATATATATATATATATATATATATTATTTTAGGATATTAAAACAACATGGAAAATCATTCTTAATAAGGCCGAAAGCGCTCGAACATACAAACAAATGGGTACTATTTCTATTTAATAATTGTCCGTAAAAGAAGAAAATTATATGAACATATGAAAAATGA
>OZ010592.1:69540522-69613022 GCA_963932145.1 Acanthosepion lycidas | reverse complement strand
TTCATATGCAAAAGCAATTGCAAATATCCAGCGCAAGAAATTAATTTTAAACGTTGGTCTGAAAATACATTTCTTAGTTCTGTATTTCATCTATCGTTTCAGTGAGCAATATATTATATTCCATCAGGTTCAAATAATAGTAATAATAATAATAATAATAATAATAATATTTTTTTTTGTTTTAACTTATATTTCAATTTTTCCGCCCCCTCCCCCACCGACCTTAAGCGGATCTCCGTGTCCATTTTTCTCTTTTTCTCCTCTTATCCTAGGCATCCCATATCTCTGTCGGTGCGTGTATGTGTACATGTTTACTAATCAATCTCTCTCTCTCTCTCTCTCTCTCTCTTGTGTGTGTATATATATATATATATATATATATATATATATATATATATATATATATATATATACACGTATATAATGTACATGTGTATGTATCCGCATTGACATGGATCCTATTGTATTTTTATTTTATGTTTTATTTTTTTATTTTTATATCTTTGTTTTTCATGGCTACAGGTGTAATTTTCCTACAATGCTCTGCCCTTTGACTATCATCTCTTTGAGTGAAAATTTTAAAATATATCTTTTAGCGGCTAGTAGGTTGAGAGATGACCGGAAATGTATAACTTTTATTTCCTTGCTCCTACCCCTTTGTTGAATGAATTCTTTGATATTCCCCCTACCAATTTGTAGTATAAGTCCAGCCTACCCCATAAAATTTCATAAGTATCTGTCGTTGGCGACGGAAAATTGAGCATTTGTGGAAAGTCACTTGTGCCATGCTCCGAACATGTATGAAATGGTAAATGTTGTACCAGTTTTCAATCATACTTTTCCTGTACTTTGATATGGATTCTAAATCCGTTTTTGACTCAAGTTAATTCTTTCCCCTTCCTCTTTCCTTTTTTTTTTCTTTTTTTTTTCTTCTTAAACTCTATATACTAAAATCTGATATTCCCCCTTGGAGTGGTCACTCCGACTTATACTAAGTTAAAACTTAGTGTATGGTATTCAATGGGTTAGACTATACTATTATGAACTATTCTACTTTCGATATATTAATAAATCCACAATCTCATTGGTTGGGCGTGCTCTTGGATCTTCTTCGAGACTCGTCCTAAAACTGGTAACCTAAACATAATTACCCCTTGGTGGTCAAGGTTAAAACGCATATCTACCAATTTCAACGAATACGAATAATATTTCATACCGGATCGGCCGTCACCCGGGACAACAAGGGCCGCGTCCCTGAGGGAGGAACCAGTCTGAGGGCAAAAAATCTGTCACTGGAACAAACTTTTCCAAACACGAAGAGACACTAGGTCGCCAAAACCGAATTATTGCCAACCTTGAACCTAGTGACTCAATACCAAATCGACTAATAAAAAGTAAACGAACGAAATGGAGCCGCGAAGATTATCGACTAGTCATGACATCCTTCTTCGATGCACTCGAAAACCCAGCAAAGAACACCACCATTACAAACATACCAAATATGGAGAAGTATGGTGGGAAATGATATAAGACCTAACCTCAATCCAAACATGCTTGCCAATGTCCGTAGGGACATCATGCGAAACAACAGACTTTCAAAGGCAGAAATAGATAAGATAAAATTATATATGACAAAATACTATGACCCATCAATCAAAATCTAATGAGACGAATGTAGAAATAAGGAATGCATCAAAAGATGAGGTGGAGGCTGAAGCGAATGAAATACGAAATAATCTCCCAGGAAATGAAATCCAAGACTCTACCTTAAACACCACCTACAGTTTTCCAGAAAATGTACCGGGAGTCATCTTCAATGACAATAAGTTAGAATTCATTGAAAACCACGAAGCTGAAATCACCGAAGCGAACAATGACGTCATCCAAGTACTTAGCAGAGTAACTTCCATACAATTGTCAGACAGAGACCAGCTCCCCAAAATCCATATGACGAATTCCAACAAGCACATCGTGAAAATATACAACGCTGCTCTGGAAACACTGTTAACAGATAAACCACCGGGAAATATCACAGAAGTTAACAACGTCATATACGCAACAGCTCTAGCAGCGACTCGGAAGCTTGGGATCAAGACAATAAACAAAATTAACAGACACAGAGAACCAGCTTGGAAAACCAAACTGATACGAGAAACAAATCAGATGTGAGCTTTCTATATTAGATGAGCTCACCAGAAACCCTAATATTTCCACACGTAAATCCAAAAAGATCAAGCGGAAATATAGCATTAAATCCCTAATTGACATTCCATCAATCAAGGAAATGCTGAAACAGAAACTTTAGCTAAAGGCACAGAGAACAAGACAATACGAAAAACGATGTAGGTTCTATCGCCAAAATAAAAAATTCCGAACAGATCTTAAGAAATTTTACAGGGAAATTGGAAAAACACCTATACATGTCGAAAGGCCACCATCGATTGATAATGTACAGACATTTTGGGAAAATATTTGGAGCAGCCTAAAGGAATATAACCCAAATGCAGAATGGATACGGCGTGAAGAAGAACGACTGCTGGATACACCTCTGCAAGAATGGGAAAATATATCCACAGATGATGTTAGGCAAGCTCTAACTAAATCCCAAAAATGGAAATCCCCAGGAAATGACAAGTTGCCCAATTTCTGGCTTTATTATCTCCTATCTACCCATGAAACTCTTGCAAAAACATTATCAACGCTTGTAAATAATCCCAATAAAATTCTGGAATGGATTACTGAAGGTATTATATACCTCATACCAAAAACAACTGAAACAGACGACCCGAAAAATTATAGACCGATAACATGTCTCTCCATAACGTATAAGTTGATCACATCTGTACTGATGAACCGTACTTATTCCTTTTTCGAAACAAACAGCATTCTTCCACTGGAACAGAAGCGATGCAGAAGAGGTTTATATGGCTGCAAAGATCAACTGCTGATAAATAAAATGATCCTGGAAAATTGCAGGAGACGACGTAGAAATCTTAGTGCAGCGTGGATTGATTATCGTAAAGCCTTTGAAAGAGTTCCACATTCTTGGATCATTAAGACTTTGGAAATGTAGAGAGTCTCCCCTGTGGTATTAAATTTCCTTAAGCACAGCATGGGAATGTGGAACACCAAACTATACCTTAGTAACACCGGGGGCACTGCCATATCCAACCATCTGAATATCCGACGTGGAATCTTTCAAGGAGACTCTCTGTCACTCCTTCTGTTTTGTTTGTCCTTAATCCCTGTTACACATGAAATGAACAACAGTAGCTATGGTTACAAAATAAATAAGAAAATATTCAATCACCTACTCTACATGGATGATCTCAAACTCTTTGCCAAAGACGACAATGAGTTGAAAGGCCGCCTCAATATTAAAACACTTCAGTGACGACATAGGTATGGACTTCGGATTAGATAAATGTGCAAAAGTAACATTCAAGAAAGGTAGAATTACAGAAACACGCTTAATAGATTTAGATTTTATCACAAAGATTAGGGAACTGGAGCATGATGAAGCTTATAAGTACCTAGGAATTAGCAAAGGAGATGGCATACAACACCCCCAAATGAAGGGAAAATAAGAAGAGTACTACAGGCGTGTACGCCTATACTAAATACTGAGCTAAACTCAAAAAACAGAATATCAGCCCTAAAGACATTGGCTGTTCCTGTGGTGCAATACAGCTTTAATGTCCTTAACTAGACCATAGCTGAAATTAAGCGAATGGACGCCAAAATGAGAAAGCTTCTCACTTGCTATCCCATGCATCATCCCAAAGCTGATGTTGATCGTCTGTATGTGCCCAGATCCGAAGGATGCAGAGGATTAGTTCAACTAGAACTGTCCTGCAAAACTACAACAATTGGCCTCCAAAGATACTTGGAAACTACAGAAGACTGGATGATGGTATGCGTCAAGAAACATGAAAGTAGTAAGCGTCTTTACTCCGTAATAAAAAAAGCCAACAAATTCAAAATGGACTTTCAAATGGGCGTAGAGATGCAACTACAGCTCAATACACCGGCTGAAACTTCAAAATACTTAAAAAAGAGAGCAAAGACGAATGCAACCGCCCAGATACAGAAGCGATGGCAAGATAGACCGCTTCATGGCCAATACTCTGCCCGTACCAAACAATATGTCGTAGACAAAACCCGTACCCATCAGTGGCTACGTAGTGCAGGGTTGAAAGCTGAAACTGAAGGTTTTATCCTTGCTGCACATGACCAATGCTTGCTAACTAGGAATTATCAAGCACATATACTAAAATATTGTGTCAGCCCAAAATGCAGATTCTGTGATAAATATCCAGAAACGATTGATCATCTTGTATCAGGTTGCACGATATTGGCACCCACTGAATATAAAACCCGACATAACAGAGTGGGCCAATATCTGCACTGGAAAATCTGCAACTTCTACGGGAAGGAAACTGAAAGAAATTGGTACGAACACCACCCAGATCCGGTTATGGAGATAGGACCTGTTACAACTACACAATACACACTGACAGAACAATCAAAGCCAACCGCCCAGATATTGTTATTAAAGACCACAAACAAAAACGCTGCCTCCTTATTGATATGGCAGTCCCTGCTGACTGCAATGTATCTTTGAAGATATTCAAAAAGCTGTCAAAATACAAGGACCTTGAAATAGAAATCTCGAAAATGTAGCATACAGGAACATCAACGATCCCTGTTGTAGTTAGAGCCCTAGGACTGGTTGGAAAAGATTGCAGTAGACTAATTGAAGGGATTCCTGGAAGTCCATGCCTCAAGGAGATACAAAAAATTGTTCTGACAAGTACAGCTCACACTTTACGAAGGGCTTTATCTATGTATTTTTTATTTTTTTTTTTTTTTGTCAGTGCCATGATGCCATTTCTAACCTTAGGTCCCTGAGTGGGACCCGGAAAGAAACGTGTAAACGCCAGAAATCAAAGAAAATAAAAAAATATAATAATAATAATCTATATAAAATGTGAATGTAAGCGTGTCATCTTCAATGCTTTACTCCTAGAGGGCGTAGCCGAACATATACCGTTTTGGAATCAGGCCAGCTCCGTGAGCAAATCTAAAACCATTCCAGGCCGGATCCGGACACGCAATCCTGAAAGTTTGGATTCTCAAGTTTTCTTTACTGCGATTGTTTTCGGATTCCGCCATCTTGTCTTCTACTGATAAAAAACAATTAGAGGGACACAACTCTCTAATATTCAATTTTTTTTTTTTTTTTTGTCAGTGGAAAGTGTCATGATGTCATTTCTAAACTTAGGTCCCTGAGCGGGACCCGGAAAGAAATGTGTGACGCCAGAAATCAAAGAAAATAATAATAATAATAATAATAATAATAATAATAATAATAATAATAAAATATAGATTTTGAGTGAGTTTTCCGTAAATTCTCCTGTGATTTTAAGCTTACTACGGTGTAGATTTGAAAGTTTGAAAATGTTTCGGCTTTGATATCGTGAAACTTATCAACTGAACAATCATGGGAATTGTTTTTTAATGCCTTCTTGGTTAGAACAAGGATTTTTCACCGCCTTCTCATAGATTCATCCTGTACACTAATTGACTAGCGTTGGTAGATTTGAACTTTACTTATTTGTCCTAGTCTTGAGCCATTTTAAGCTGTAATCTGCTACTGACAATGAACAAGTTTTCAACTTCTGAATTAAGCCATTATATTGTAAATTTTCGTTTTCCCTTCTGAAATATATCTTACAAAACTTTGATATTTTATCTTTAATTCTGCTCACTTATGATTTCACTTTCATAGTAACTTTCAAGAAGATTGGTGTACTTATAATTTGTCGTCACATTGACTATATTGTCATATAGGAATAACATCAAACGACTAAAGTATTATGTTAAAATGTTTCACGAAGACTATGACTAAATTCCCACGAATAATTGCGATTTCAAACTTCCAGTGTTACATGGTTATAAATTATATTTTTCACCAAATAAGACATTCTTAAATAGAAATAATACATACTTTGGCCATTATACTCCCAACCAAAGGCTTCAGTTCTATTTAGTATTGTTTCTTTTTTGTGTGACGTGTCCACTCAGGACGTAGGCGATCATGGCTTTCCACAGCTTCCTTTCCGTTGTAGCTCTTAATAAACTTTGTCTTTCTCTATTTCTCTTAATCCCTGTTCCACCATTTACTCAAGTCCAGTATGGTGTTACGCGTTGTTTCCCTCTATCCGTCCTGTAAGTATCAAATTTTCTAAGCCCTCCTTCCTTATCATATGTCCCAGAAATCTAAACTGTTTACTTATGGCGTTAAGTATTAATTTAATTTTTGTTTCTATTTTCTCTACAACATTACCATTAATCCCAGGTTCGGTCCATGGTATCCTCGACATCCTTCAGTAAAACCACATATCTCTTGCTCCAAGTCTCCATCTTTGAGGAAATCGTCGAGCATTCATTGCCTACAGTAGGACACATACCAGGTAATAGTTTAGTCCCCTTTTCCTTGTTTCTAGTGAATGTTTCATATTACCTAGTATTCTGCTTAGTTTTTGGAAAATATCTTTGGCTATCCCAATCCACCTTCGGATTTCAGTATCGCACTTTCCGTCTTCTGTTAAAACAATTCCCAGATATTTAAATTTCCACACTTCACGCAGTCCTTCACAAATATCTGTAGGAGATTTTGTAGCTTTTCTTTCAGTGTTTGCTATCAACACGTGTCATCTGCATACCTTAGGTTATTAAGATTGCACATTCTTTATGAACAAATCGAAAATACTAGTAAGTCGATTTATCATTTAATCTGTCTACCCGCATATGCAAAAATGCATACGTTTATGCATATCTAAATAAGGTTTATTTAGGCAGCAGAATTTTCTTCAAACAATTTTTGTTGAACCATACCACGATGTATGTCTGTTCATATTTTTTTTTTAATTCTAAGTTGTATTTTACAGTTGGTAAACTTTATTTTTTGTTTTTTGGATCCGAGTACTATCGACTGTTACGATAGCCGTTATCAAGAATTGCGTTTTTACCTTCTTTTTATGAAACTATAGACTAATTCTGTAAGTATGTATATCTATGGACATGTCTAGTAGAATCGAAACTTTTTCCAAGGAAAATGGTTTGGTTCAGTTTTTTTTAACTTCTCAGTTCATTAAGTTTTTATCTTCATTAGTTAAAAATTATAATAAAATCAAAAAGTCGTTATCAATAAATTTACTAACGATTTCTCGACATTCTCAGTTTCGTTTTGTTTATCCTCTTGCACTTTTCATATATTTTTATCTTTGCTTTCATTTTTATGTATTGTAATTTTGTTAAGGAAAGCGCATGAATTAAAAGGCTTGGAAACTTTACTTTAATGCTCTAAGGATGACGAGGATGAATACCGCATCTATGAATTGAAGAAGTTAAGATGAAACGTTCAGGGAAGAATGCATGCGGAAATCTGATCCCTGTAAGCGCAGTTCTTAGGATAACATCATAGAGGAAATGAGGATGATTCGGCTCCGTAGAAATGGCATAGGCCCAAATGTCTGAAATGCGAAAAAATGGCTGCAGATGGAAAATAAATCTTTTCTCACAAGATCGCAAAAAACAATTTTCAACTCTATCTACTCTGCTAGAAAGTGAGTACTGAGCATCTCTGGCTGGGATGTGCCAGCAATCCTCCATTTTGTTTTTGTTTAATCTTGCTCTTGTATCGATTAAGCATGTAAGAAAGCTTAAGGTAATTCCTCCAGCAACAGAATGAACTGACCATTTATCCAGCATCTAAACTAAAATATCGTAAAGCAGTATTGTATAGACATTAGATATAGTTTTAGAGAGGATACTCGAATTTGAAATAGAGGCCCCATTTTTATTTTTATTTTAAACAGTAGGTATTATATATGTCGTAATTACTTCTATCAGACTGTGTTTCAATAAATATGAATAAGATTATCCACTACAATAACGTTTGAGATAATTATAATATCAGATTAAATGTCTCATTGTAACTAAATATATATAATAGCACTTTTTAAAATTTTTAATATACAAAATCTTTCGTAAGTCGTTAGAAATATATGATCTAAAATGTGAAACAAGGTATGTTAAAGTTATTGCGTGATAGAAACACAAATTCGGAAATTGTTAACAATTTGAAGAGAGATCACAAAATAATGAAATAAAGAAATTGAACGTATTAACAAAGATAAGAACGAGAAAAATGTCTTTAAGAATGTCACAAGAAACACTCGAAAAAAAGGATAGAAGAGTAGATTATTCCGAAAGTAAATTATTGAAGAATATGGGGAATGCGTGCTTAAAGAGAATAGATTAAGAGTCGGAAATAGAAACATGAAAATGGCTGACAAAAATCTAGACAAGATCGTAAAAGCCTTGTTTAGAACCGCCGTCAAAAGAACAGGGAAGATAAAAAGAAACTAAAATGAAGAAAAAGCGACAGAGAAGGAAAAAAGCCTCACATCGTCATATAGACGACGTTTAGATAAAAATAAAGGCATCTGTAAGGAATTTTTGACGACTAACAGAATCTTATTAATGGAGAGCTAGGTTTGAGCTTTTCTCTGTGGAATATCTGCTTAACTGACGTTTGTTCGCTTTGAGACTATTGAAGCAATTATCTTCCATAAGAGGAAAATAATATCTAAAAATCTATGTTCCATAACAGACAATAGAACCTGTAAATCGTAGAAATGGTTCGGGACCGTATCCCTGGTTCTGATAACCTTCCGTAAGAAAAACTATCATTGTCGAACTTTTGTTGCTAAATAGGGACCAGTGAACGGGGTATGTAAAGTACGGTAGCCTCGTTTATTTTTGATAACGACTCGTCAACCCCATTTTATTAAGTTCAAAGAGTTTTCTTTATTTTTTAAAGTTAGATATATATAGCATATATATTGCTTATTTTCCTTTTTTACTTACCATAATGTCCATTCCTAACTGTCCAACTCTTTTGATATTATATATTGACTAAGGCAAGGTTATACGGTGATATTGGAATATTTGGTGTATTTTCTTTCTTGTATCTCATATATATTTTGAGAGGATTCTACTGTTTGCATAATTTTGTTGTTAAATAATACCATGTCTGAGTAGCTTTTCTGATTTGTTATTCCTACACATTTTATGAATCATCGAAATTGATACTGACTTGGAAAATGATTTACCAACTAGTAGAGGAAACAACATTATTTGTGATTTAATTTACAAACACTTATCAATCCCTCTTCCTAAAATTAGATCAAGGATTCTCTGAAAATTAGTCTATGCATATACAACAAAAACCTTCTGTGATTATAAATGAAATATCCACATCCAAACCAGGCCCTGCCTTCTCTAACCATTATATGACATACAACTTTAAAATCCCATTCCCCATGCTTATTGAAATTTTACACCATTGTATTTAATATTTTTTTATATATATAAAAACAACATCAATAACAAAAATCCTCACAGCGCAATTATCATAGTGAATGCCCAATAAGATATAAAATATCAATGATAAAAAAAAACTTCCTAAATAAAGCAAAAGTAATCTCCTATTCCCGGAAAATATTTTTAGAGAACATTAACATATACCAAAAAAAACACAGGTTAATAATAATTCTCCTAACTACATTAACGATAAACAGATAAGATTATTCTTACGGAAATTAAACGGAGTCATTGATAAAATACAGCACAACAAAATATTAATATATCTTAATGCAACTAAATGTACAAAATTATGAAGAAGACGAATTCGTCATGAAAGGCAGCATAAAAGAATACATTTCATTGGTCAACCCATGTAAACGTGTAAAAATTATAATATAAAGAAAATTATATATAGAGAATATTAAACATTGTGAACCTGATAATTCCCAATAACAACACGACTATCAAGTCCAAACGACAGACCACCAAAGTAATTTATCAATTTCATTGCCCGTAATATAACTTGTGTAATAACCATCAATTCTAGATGGACCATACGGCAGGGTCATAAGGTCGTTAAATGAAGCATTACTTAAGCGATCCTAGTGTTATAGGGAAACAATTGAACACCCATACGCAACTATATGCACCCATAAGAAAATTCCTGGTAGATAACACTGATATTTTAAGAAAATCTAAGGTATATGAAGATAACTGAAGCATTTATTTAAAAGATTTAAACCAAGTTCTCCTCTTCCTTCTCCTTCTCCCCTACTCCTCTTCCTTCTTCTTCTTCTTCTTCTTCTTCTTCTTCTTCTTCTACTACTACTACTACTACTACTACTTCTACTACTACTACTACTACTACTACTACTACTACTACTCCTTCTTCTTCTATGACCGTGTACCTTCAGGACGTTGTGAATCATAGTTCTCCACAATTGTCCTTTTTATCTTCTTCCATCCGTATACTCAAGCTTACTAGGTATATCATGAGTTGTTTTCCTATGTTCCTCTTGCATTCAATTTTTCCAGTGCGTATTAAATTTTCTAAGTCCTCTTTCCTCATTATGGAACTAATAATATTAATCTTGGGCAGGTTTATTTTATTTTAAAGACATCTGGCACATGGAATCATGTTTGGTGGTAGAGATTTGTGTTTTAACCAGAATATGACACAGGTTAGAAGTAACATCGTGAATTTGCATATGTTTATATATTGCACTTTCCTCGGAGAGATGGCAGATCAATATTATCCAGATAAATATTGTGATATAACAAATATTTGTATTTTTTATTATTATCGACGGAGACATAGTCTACTAAAGAGCATAAATATTGGTATATTATATTGATCTTTTGCAAATATTTTTTGTGGGGAGATTTTATTGATAACAACGAGGCTGAAAGTTGTTTTTATTCGAGTTTGGAGGAGATTATTATTGTCTGTAATATTCCTGTATTTTATTTTTCAATACTTGATTGGCGTGAATTTGGCTACAGTAAATATGTGAATAGCAATTTCGTTGTGCTTTAAATCAATCTTTTTATTTTACTCTGATTAATCAACTATGAAAATAATAAATAAAGCTGATTAAGATCGACTTTATTACTAAATACTTGTCAAATATTGGTTTATTCTTCATAGAAACTTTTCTAGAAGAGTTGATTAGATTGAATAGATTTTATAAAGTTTGTATGACTGCTGTCGCTGAGGAGATTCGTTTTCCTAGTTACATGGCACTGATCATTAAATTAATATTGACATTAAGAAAAGGGATATTTTCTAGATGTTGATGTCACATGCAGAGTTGTGTACGGAATTACTTTCAGTGATTTCCTTCAGATCTTTTTCGATCTCATCAAAATCATTTATAAAAAAATGAATATGTCGTCGGCATACCGGACATTGAGAATAACACGTGGAAAAAGCATTCATTTTAAACATAAAACTAAGAACAATACAAAGGCCATATTGTCGTTCATTCTTCTTTCTATGCAAACAACATTGGTAGAATATAGCGGATCTTATCACATAACTTGAGCAAGATCCTTTACAATGTTCCACGTAAAATAAAGTTACAAATTTGATGAAAGAAACTCAATATAAAGTTCAACAGACATTCTTTGTCAGTACTAGTTATATAATACGTTCATAGATATAGATATATGCATACATGCATACATACTTAGATTTATATATATTAGGTTGGTGCAAAAATAATGACGTAATAATTTTGTTTTTTAACGTATTTTTAACGTCAAAAAACGACATTATTACGTCATTATTTTGCACCAACCTAATATATATATATATATATAGAGAGAGAGAGAGAGAGAGACAGAGAGAGACACACACAAAGAGAGAGAGACAGAGAGAGAGAAAGAGAGAGGAGAGGAGGACATATACATACACACACACACACATATATATATAAATATATATATATTTATGAATAAAAATGACAATATGAAAACTGGTAATTGCTGACGCGTTTTGTCCAATGTAGACTTTATCAAAGCAAAATACGAAATGTTCGTATTTTGCTTTGATAAGTGTGCTCGACCGGAGGAGTACATATTGTCATAAACAGACAAACTGTTTCGCTGTATCACAGTGTGCATATACATGAGATTGCCTCAGTCGGAGGTTTCTCGGTTTATATACACACACACACACACACACACACACATATATATATATATATATATATATATATATATATATATATATATATATATATATATATATATATTATGTTGGTGCAAAATAATGTCGTTTTCTCACATAGTAACATATGCGAGAAAACGACATTGTTTTTGCACCAACCTAATGTGTGTGTGTGTGTGTGTGTGTGTGCGCGTGTGTGTGTGTGTGTAATTTAATTATTGTGCTATCGGTGAGGAAAAAAATATTTATTATTATGACATTATTTAACAGAATTTTTATATAATTGTCCATGGTTAGCAACTTTTACTTCTTAGTTGCTTGCACCTAGAAATTAAGAAAATGGCTAAAATTTCTTTCAAACTTTTGTGGCCATGATAATTATATTTCTGTAATTTGCCTATTTCCATTGACAAAAATACTGGTGAATGTGAACATTCTTGTTCACCCAAAACGAACAAAACAAAACGATATATGATTCAAAATTTTAATTTTTTCTAGGTTTACACAAGAGAAACCGCAAAAAGCGCTCGTCTAGCTTATCTGTGTACGCACCCATATTTTCCTTGAATTTATCAAGCTGTGCACCAAGTATTTAGTTTTGGCTATTGTGATTTCCCAGGAAACCGCTGACCAATTCGACAAATCTGTTCAAAACGGTTTCCTCCGTCCTAATAAGCTTCTTAGGGAATCACTTATACTCTATGATATTCTTCATTTGTGGTCAAAAGAAAACTCTGGCTTTAACTTTTACCGCAGACACATTAGTGAAGAAGTCTTGAAGATACTGGAAGGTTGCCCACCCCTTGCGAGCTGTTGCAAATTGTTTCATTAGGGCCAATTTTAAGTGCAGTGGCAGAAACAATACTTTCCGGTGATCCAACAGTGGCTCAGATTTGATCTTGTTCTTCACCACAATGAACCCAGTCCGCAGTAGCAGTGTTTCCAGGTGACCTTTGCTGACCCAAAGGGCAACGATAACATGGTATCTTGGTAAAACCACCTTGGAGACGTATGAGGCATGCTAACATTTTGAAGTATACGATAACCTCCCAACCGTACTATTCATATTTCAAGGCATCTAGCAAGATCTTGACACTGCTGTATTTCTCTTTGGGCGGCATCGAGTTAAACAGGGGAAGTGATGGGAGATGTTCCCATTATGAAATAGCACCGCTTCGTGGCGCCTGGACAAGCTGTCGATGACGCGCCACTTGCTGGGGTTACAAACTCTTCCAATTTCTTCGAACACACTGCTCACAATATAGCAGAAGCAAATCTCATGTTGGCAGATGAAGAAGCTTGTAAAACACTGGTGACGCTTTCTCTGAGCTCCGAATTGCACGGTGGCAACTAATAATTTCCACTGCTTGAGTCTTTACATCAAAAGTTCGGCATTAGATTTTGTAAGACCAAAATCCATGATCTAGTCGTTGATTCCTTTTTGTCTGATGAAATATGAGTTTCTTTTTTCAGCTGTGCCTCTGTAATCTGGATAAATGACATCATCCTCTTCTGAATTGCTGTTCTCCTTTGAAGACGGGTGTTCTCTCTTTGGAGATCTTAGTGCAGAGAGCTCAAGCAGTGTGGCAATAGGGCGATAGATGACAGAATGTCTTGATATAAAACTTCCACTATCCAAACAATCAAAACTTTACATCTTACCTTCTAAAATTCATTCGCAGTGTTCGAAGGGGAAATCAGGTACCGAGTGTTTGTCTTTATCAACGACAGGCATGTAAGTCTCAAACATTCTAACAGATATTTCCATTGAATACCTTTTCATTCTTGTCTTGATGAATCGATACAGCCATAGTACAATGTGTCTACCAGATGCTTAAAACCTCTTCAAACCACCTGTGACGATACATCTATCATGGATGACGTGTCTGAACTTAGACAGCTAGAAGTAAACTAAACTGTTGAGCTTTATTTATACTGCCATCAATACTACCAGGAAGTTCTAGAAATTCTTGAAACTTTTAGAAAATTCTCGAAGTTCATGAAACTTCCACAAAATTTTCCTTCAGCAACTCATTGCTGAATCTGTCTGGAATGTAATTGAAAATATCTTATTTTTAAAACATTGATGCCCAGGCAACAAAATCAATGTTTGAAGGGAATAATAGTCATTTCTTTGTTTCTAAACAGGTTTCTGGGTGTTGCTTGTAAAAATCTTGACCTTTTTATACAGTTTCAAGGGATATTCTTTGAAACGTACTTACAAAGCTAAATATTCCTGAAGGGATGCTGTCTTTCTATCAGAGGATAATGGCCTCAAATACAGTGGAGAGTTGTTCGATTCATTTAATACCAGTAATAAAACAAAACAGGGTTGTGTTCTTGTGCTCTTTTATTTGATATATATTTTTCTTTGAGCGTTTGAGAATGTTCAACAAGGTGTGAGATTTGAGGTTAGCACAAGAGGTCGGTTACTGAACCAATAACGCTACAAAGCAAGAACTCAGACACTCGTGACCTGCTCTTTGCAAACAATTGTGCACATGTAGCCCCACGCACTTGAGTATATGCAATGAAACTCTCGTGCATCTAATACCTTCAGTTTGGCCATCAGCATAAAAAGCGGTAGTTGTTCATCAGCTTATCTTTAATCATCCCAAGCTGTTGCTCCCACTGATGATGTTGAGGAAAGTCTTTAAAACTCTCTTGGCTCCATTGTTTCCACCGACTGTAAAATGGACAAAGAAACAGAATCCAGAATTAGAAAAACAAGTACTTCCTTTTGTAATCTTGTTGCATACTTCACTCTGTCATCTTAACATCCGTGTGTCGAATTTTTTTTTTTTTAAAGAGACATCAACAAAGGGAATTTGAAACGTGTCTATTTTATTAAACGTGTTGACGTGCATATTTGAACTAGCCAGTGGGAGAGCTATATCACCCCACTAGAGAGCAAATTCCCCAATATACGAAAATACTAGGCCAGCTCTCTTCGACGTGTAAAACTTCACTCCATGAAAACACTTTCTATCTCCCTAACATTCCCACGTTCGGCTCAGTCAATAAAAATCGACATCCTTAATTTGTCTACCATCATAAGGTCTGAGACAAATATACTGCCACTAAAAACTAATAGCTTGAAACTATTATTTAACAATCTTTATCACCGGTATTTGATTACTCATGATGGTTCGATACAGGCGAAAATTGGTGTAAAGAAATCAATAGTAATGACATCGCTACACTGTGCGGAAGATAGTGACCTCAGTACTGACGACACATCAATCAACTCGATACTTTACACGTGCTTTGCCTTTGTACAATATGCAACAGAAAAATGTGTGATCACATTAGAAACAATGAAGTTCTGACAAAAATGCAATATGACAGGTATTGAAAACATCCTCATGAAAATCCAACTTAGGTGGGCAGAACACCTTACTCGTATGAGCGGGATCAATTGCGTGCAAATATTAAAGCAAGTTGGCTGCACTGATAGTCTTAACTTTCAAAGTGGCTTTATTGCAGGCGCTAAAGCAGGCCTTGCTGTCCACTCGGGGTAACATGTAGTTAACCTTCAACAACGCGAGCTAGATGGGTCTACCATATATGCCATCTATATAAAAGTTTGCAAAACACCTGTAGGCATTGGTTAAGCAACTCTTTGTTTTACATATCCCTCCTTTGTTGTCCAGAACGAGAGAGTCCATCATATATATATATATATATATATATATATATATATATATATATATGCATGTATGTATGTATGTATATATATACACACGCAGGAGACAGACCATTCTTTTTTAAAAACCCTTTTCAACCAACACTTCGTCAGAAGAATTCGTTGGTAAATATTAAATTAATAGAATAACTATTCGCTCTGAAAGAAAAGAATAATATTAGCAGGAGAAAAAGGAACCTCTATATATATCTATATATATATATATATATATATATATATATATATATATATATATATATATATATATAGGGATTATGTAGGTGCCGAATAATATTAGGTTGGTGCAAAAATAATGACGTTTTTGACGTTAAAAATACGTCATAAAACGTCATTATTTCTGCACCAACCTAATATATATCTATCTGATTTGTGCACTTATCGATATCATAAATGTGACCGAGTGAAGTTATGATCTTATACTTTTCCATAATTGTAAATATTTATGCGTGTTTGTGCATTTGTTTGGGGGCTAGAATATTTTGGTACCCACTTGTATATCACAGAGGAAAACAGAAGGAAATCACTTCAGTATTTTCTATATTTATTATTTAACGTGCGTCTATTAACTCCGTACTCAAAACAGATCAAAGATTTTTCCTTTTCTTTTGTTACTTGTTGCTGATAGTTTGTGTCATAATATCATAAAAATGAAATGAAAGAAAAACAATCGGATCTATAAAATAATTGGAAGTTAGCTCTTTTAAAAATATCACGAAAAGTTTTTGTTAACCTTACACAAGAGGTATTTGTTTTTCCTTTGAATTTTAAAGAGTAGAAGAAATATATTCATCAATAATTTTCTGTCTGTGTAATAATAAATATTTGAATATTATTTTCAGGAGTAAACAATTCCATTTACGGTAATGGATGTAAGTATATAAAGACTGTTATAAAAAAAGCAAATATTTTGCAGTCGGATATTTCACTCTGAAAGACGCTAAGAATTACAGTGGCATGCCTCATTTTATTTCCAAAAATATATAATATATTTAAAGTTTGTTTTTTCTATACTAATGTTCCCCAACAAAAGGCGCAAGGGCCAATCAAAGTAGAAGTTTAATATGCTGTGTCGTATGAACTTAAAAAAGAGAAGAGAAGTGCGTGTTGTTATCTAGGATAGATAACGGTTACATCTAGTCTTGAAGAGGTCAAGATTATAGTGATCAGAAAAACATCGTGCCAGGAAGAAATTTGGGAAGAAACAAAGAACTTTCTTCATACAAATGAGTACGTGTCATGGTGGTTCCCAGCAGCAAAGTTCAGGGTTGATGGAACCAAGGAATGTAGTACCTCAGTATCTGTACCATGGGAATAGCAAGAGGCTGGCAAAGTTTCTTTTGTTGAAAAGAGGTTGTAGTTTGAAAATAATGCAACACCTCAAGAGCTCTTAGAAGTCTTTAAACTCTACCAAGACAGTAAAGTAAAGACTAGGCAGCTCCAGGCCATATATCATAGAAATACTTCATTTTTGCTATGATCGGGCACTTGTAAAGTATACCAAGGGGTGGCAAATATTAGGTTGGTGCAAAAATAATGTCGTTTTCTCACATATGTTACTATGTGAGAAAACGCCATTATTTTTGCACCAACCTAATATTTACAGGACGTGTACCATGAACTGACCATTTTTTCCAGTATCTTTAGCTGTAGATCGTATATATGTTCTTTATGAATCCTGGGGTTAACTTGATTCCCAATAGACGTTCCAAGAAAGAAAATATGTTGAGAAAACACTCATTTATCATGATGGTTGAAATTTCAGGGTCTGCTCCTTGATGGTGAAACGTTACAAGTTTTGTTTCGGACGTACTGGATTTTACAAACCAGTACTCCCTCTATTGAATCACCGGACTAGGTGAGTGCAAAGATGAACTACTACGTTCTGGTTATCTAGGTTTACGGAGGTGCACATTTAAACTGTTGCAACACCCGATTAGTTATTCACTAGAGATAGGTGGATGGTCTTATGCACACCATTAATATACAAACAATGAGGGTAAGACGAAGGGGAGAATTCTGAGGAACGCGGCATTTATCACAGATGTCTACAGAAACCTACCCATTACGAAGTACTTGATGAATGAGAAGGCCTTTCCATGAATTTCATAACTGCGGAATCTATATAGCAAACCACGATGCCCCAACTTATCAAAGTTGAATGAGATCTATATAGGGAGATAGCCCTCGTGGGGAATTTTTGTATAGTGCCTCGCTGATTCTCTGAGTTTTGGCAGTTAAAACATAAGCTGTGTATCTGTTAGAGTGAAATCGATATTTTTTATCGCTCAGAAGGTTATTCCTGCTGAGGTGTTTAACATCCTTCCTGTCGATTAAAGACTCGAAGAGTTTGCTGATGATTTAAGTTGTCTAATGGGTCAATATTGCGATTATCATTAACAGTCGCCAGTATTCTTAAAAACAGCAAAGTTTTCATCTTGTTAGACTTGAGAAGCATCTCTCCTGAGATCAATTGAACGGGTTTTTCCTGTATTGGAGATAATTCTGGGGTGATATTCTTGAGATCAACCATTCTGATATTGTCCCTGTCGGTGGCCTTCTTTGATAAGTCTGGAAACCTCGCGCCGTAATAGAAATATTACAAAGTTTGTGCTGCACGAGAAAAGAGGATGTTATGTTAGGTAAAGGTTGACCTTATCTTCTAATTTATAGTCAGAGGCAAAGTTCAACGCTATGAACCTTGCCTTGTCATATGAGTATGTAATAACTTCCGTGTCATTTCTAATATCTCGCACTGACTCTCTGTGGAGAATTTCTTTCGCTATTTTCAAGAACTCAATGAAACAAGTCTTTTGTTTTCAAACTTGACTTGGATATCTGCTCTTTGAGATTTCTAGAACTTTCTTGCAACGATTACAGACATTTCAGAATGCCGCAGGTGTCTCATTACTCCGTCTCTCAGTGGTAGAGATGATAATAATGCTTACAGTGGGTTATGGCTACAGCACATCCTGTCGTGAACCAAGGCTGTCTATTTGGTTACTGTTGGTATTTTCTATTTGGGATAAAATAGTCCATGTCTGATAGGATCTATTCAGGTGTTGGAGGAATTTCTGAAAGCTATATTCTTGAAAAAAATAAACTGAAAAGGGGAACTTCAGTAATGTAGGATCTGAAGCTGACCCAATCAGTTGTTTCGTACTGAAAGATCGCCCTGTGAAATGGTACACCAGGAGTTGATCTGCGGCGTTGGAGTCAACTTTAACACTGATCAGAAGTGCCCAAGGAATGTAGCACTTCAGTGAATTATTTTTCAAAACAAAATGTGAGAAAGATGTCGAGGAAATTTGACTGATGTCCCTTTGTGTCAGGAACACATGTGGGTTTATGACTATCTGGATCAGACCATAAGAGATAGAGAAGTCATTCATTTTTCTTTTGTTCTGATTGAGTAGAATAACCACTCACTGTAGTGAATATTAAAGTCAACATATATATGAATGCAAACAAATGGATGAACTGTCTCCTCATCATGTGGACGATAGGCAGTCAACATGAAAGACATACTATGAACGAGGGCCATAAGAAAGCATATGAACGGAAAATCCGGATTATCGTTTTGCCGAAGTAAAAATAATTTATAAGATAAAAAATATTTTATGAAATCTTCGGGGATATAAAATAACATATTTGATAGACAGACAAACATATCGATTTTGGCGGCTTAAAAATTAAAACAGAAATGAAACACTTTCTCGTTTATGCTAATGATTTCATCGAAATTCAGTTTCTTTTCTGTTTTAAATTTTAAAGGAAAATATCAATCTCATTTCCTAGGTTGAAAACATAATTTTTATCACTTTTCACAAATTAATTTCTTCTTCCTTTATCTTGGGATTTCTCTATTAAAAAGTAGTACAAATTTATGAGCAAAACACTGTCTTCCGATCAGTTCTCCAAATCTATCATAGGTTTGATTTAAGTTAATAATCCCCAACTACATGAATGTTTTGTGGATGGATCTTTCTCTCCGCCTGCATATATGATCCCCTATTTGTCACTGATAAAATCTCCATTGTTTGTTCAACTCGTTTCATAACATTTAACCAGTTCCTTTCCGCTTTATTTTTTCTACTTGACCATATTATTTTTTTTTTTGTTCTAACATTGCATATCCCGAGAAATATGTTTTGTTTGATGGGAACAGTAACTGAATGAATGTCTAGTAATACCTGTCGCTGATGGCTTCTCTTATCGTGAGAGGGATCAGTTCCAATAAGTTTGGTCCCCCGTTTTTACTAACAGTCCTGTTAGTCTTAACTCCCTTAATGCCGTTATCTTTCATGATTTGATTGCGAAGAGTCATGATTTTGTCTTGGGATTGATAGTCGAGTCATTTCCCTTTTCCTTCCACACAGTGATTTTATCGAGACATCACCTCTAGTTAGCGGTCCATTGACTCATCATGTGTTGATTCATCATCAGTTTTTCCAGCATTTGACAGATATTATCTTTCTTCTTGCTAATCTCCCGCCCTATTTGCAATAAATTGGTTTGGCTGAATTGGTTTAGTTGTCGACCCTCTGAAAATAGATTTCTAGTGTGAATGAATCTTTTTGAGCTTTATTAAATTTTATAAAATTTGCTTACCTTGACTTTTTCGTGTCAGTAATGAGAGTAAAATGTTATTCTATATTCAAGTTATTTTTTCTTCTTTCTTTCTTCCATTTTCAATAGGAGTTGGAGTGATAGGTTGGATGAGTGAGGTAAACCTAAATCTAAATAAAAAAAATATTACAGTACAGAGTAATTTCCGAATAAAATAAAATAAAATGACTCAAATACTCAAAGTAACTATGACTTTTATATATTAGTAGTAAGAAAATAATTGGAAAATTCTGTAAAATTGACTTGACTAAAGAGAGTGAGCTGTAAAAACAGTAAAATATAAACCTATAATTCGTTATTTTGGTCAAAAGTGATGACAGAAACAAAACAAAAGAAAAAGCAGAAGAATAGAAAGAAAGAGAGAAAACAAATAAAATAAAGAAAAACATCTAAATATTGGTTACTATCTTCCAGATCAGTACAAGTTTGTCTAAAGGTCACTAACACTACAACATAGTGTTACCAACTGAGAGTGCTTGCCGGGACACCAATCCCTGCGCGACATGCTACAAGAATTTTCTCCTTACTATCTGCCTGGATGCCGCAGCTTCAAACGCTAACCCCGTGAATTGTAAAGGAAAAGTCGTAGCCTCCGATCAATCAGTTCATCTAAACTTAAGTCAGTAGAAATTCTGCTTTCCAACCTAAACGCGAAGACTAAGTAAGACAATCACTGAACAGTGATTGAATGTTTTGATGAAAAAAGAAAATATACAACAAATATAGTAACAATATATGTAGAATTAACATTTTTAGAATATATTTGTGACTAGCAGAGTTGATCAGAAGCCAAAACTACAGACACACACACATATATATATATATATATATATATATATATATATATATATATATATATATTAATTCGGATCAAATAAATATCAAATATGGATCGTAATGGTAGGATAACGAACAAATAGGAAATCTAATATGTCTCGCTTTTATTAAAGATTCATCGGTGAATGAAATATATGAAGAACATTCTGGTATTTTGATTTTCTAGTTTGAATATTAGTTTTAAATATTTGGACTTCACTACTTGTATAATTTCATTCTCAACACTAGCAAACGGGCGTACAAAATCCACATATCCAAAAACTTAGACACCGCTGACATCACTTCAAATATCAGCAACACGAAATACATAATCCTACCCTCTAACAATCTATCTGATAAATGTAAAAATAAATTAAATTCACTCAAAACCACTTTAAATGTCGGGATTTATCAAATAAAGTGTTTGCAATATCTATACACTTAAATTGGCGAAATGTCTCGAAGTCTAAAATCATACACCTGGAACAACCATTTAAACTTACTTGTTATACACAGGAAAAAGACTGACCATAGATTTGATTTTATAAATGCTACATTAATTAAAAAAAGGACATTTTTTTTTCTGTCGAAAATACTTCGAGGGATTCAACATAAAAATTTTACAACTATAAACACACTTCAAAAACACTTCATTACATCACCAACCTTCAATATCTGCCTGCATAGACAAACTAGAATTATGATACATTTATAAATTCTTACTTTTTCATGATCTCTCATTCTCTTATTAGGCCCTTTAGATTTATAAACATTTCCTATTTGTTCTATATCCTATCATATATATAGGTACCTCCCTAAAAGTGATATGTAAATTTAAAATGCGTTAAAATTAATAAATCCTTCTTGAAGTTTTAATTTTAAATTCTAAGCTAATATATTAAATTTAATATTCACAATAAGCAAAATACATTCGTGTATTTCAAACCGAATTTAAATTTATTGCAATTGTTTTATAATTATCGTTATAGTCGATAAATTCGTCCATATTGTTAAATCTGTGAGAGCAACATGATTCTCTTTATTAAAAGAAACTTTCAATAACTTATATATATAATATACTTTTCTGAACGTTAAATGAGAAAAATTAATTTAAAGTTAAATTAATCTGAAATTACATGAATATTACTTTATTTTAAAATATCGCCCAAAAACATTTTTTTTTAAGATGGAGCGGTGTTTTTTGATACCTTGTGCAATTTATTGACAACATGATGTTTGGGAAATTTTACTTCGATGAACAGTGTCTAGAAAAATTACATGTCGAATACAACTTGACAGCTTTTTTAATATAATTTTTAAATTACCAAGTAATCTTAAAAATTTAAAATATTTTAAGCATTCTAATATTTTATTGAATTTTAGGAATTCACGGAAACGCTTGTTGAGAAAATCTTAGAAAATTGCCAATATATTTTAAATTTACTATAGGTAACTTTTGTATGAACCTCCGTATTTGCAAAATTCGATACGTTTATCTACACAGATTTTTAACAAATCGGGGCAGCTGAATTCATAGTAAATAGTCTTAAACTAATAACAATATTACTCGGCCGCTAAAAATTTATTTTAAAAACTTATAAATTATTATAATTAAAATTAAAAAAATGAAGACAATTCTTATCAAAATTCATTATTCACCGAAAACATTTCTCAGAAGGCAATAGTGTTCATAATATATTTTACAAAACAAAAATTAAAGTTTTTATAATTAAGTAATGCATTAGTTTAATTTCATTTTTTTTTATTTTACAATTCAGAGCAAATTTAAATGTACCCTCCATAACAATAGATTTATTGCCTCCGTCACATGCAATGTTTTCGAATAGCATTTCTGTTGATGGTTGCCTACAATTCTTTACTTAATCGAGAGTTGTATGTTTTGTTTAAAACATAAACCACTTTTTCTCTGACACGTAACATTATCATCGAAGGCTTCTTTAACAGTCGAGAAAATTATCTGACGTGTTGTTTAGTTGAAAGGATAAATAATGCAGTTTTAATGTGTATTAATATTTGCCATTTCCGATGATGATAAAAATTTCCAAACCACAAAAACTTAGAGCTTGCAAATTAAGAAAGCGTTTTTGTTTTTTTTAATTTGTCTCTTATATACAAATGGACTCAGAAATCCACTGGTTAGGCAGCATAAAAGCAACAGCACGTACTATAATACATTCATTTTTTCTTGCTGTTTCTTCATTCTCTATAAAAGATTGGTCTCTCAATATGGTTCCATGCTTTCAACGTATATTGGGTCTCCATTTTCCGCTAGAATTCACTTAAAACTCATGTATACAATTCATTGCTAAAGATAGTTTGAGAATTATTATTTCGTTCTATTATTCTTGGAAGTAACTGGCTCCCTTTTGTTTAATATCCCCTTTCCAGCCTCAACAGAATTAAAATGGTGTACGCGGTCTTGTGGAGAAAACTTTATTTTTCAATCTCTTTCCCGTAGATGCAATGTTACAAGCCTATCACTAATCTATTAATATTTGCCTGACAAAATTTCAAATGAGCTTCATTTTTTAATTTCACCAGTTCATACATTTAAAACACAGTTTCGAAACTCCCTCATTTCTTCTGTATTTTAAATGTAAAATAAAAAATCTACCCAGACAACTTCTTCAAAATAAATGCCGCTTTGTGGAAAAAAAAACAATCCCATATGGATTCTTCTCTTTATACAACAATATTTAAACCATATCCTCATAATCTTCCTACCACATCAATTTTTAATTCTTATCGCACGTCTCCTTCATCATAACACTTTTAACAGTAACCACTTACTTTGTGTGACTCTTGAACCTTGTATAGGGTGAACTTCAGGATAAAAAGTTCAAATACCCTGAACTTTTCGGTAGAACATTGTACAATGAATTGCGTAAAATGTTATAAATATTTATTCGCAATAAAATGATTTCAAAATCATTGAGAGAAAATAGATTCTGTGTTGGCCATTGTCCTTTGCTCTTCTCAAAATGCATTTTTCTTTTCACCTTTGTCTCATGTTTCAAAACATTGATAGGCAAAGATAAATAGAATTACGTTCAGAAGACTTTTATATTCATACATTTATGTGATTTTCCGTTTAACGTATTTTCGTATATATCTTTCTCGATTTTTCTCCTTTCTTTTTATCGACTTCTCGCTTGATTTTGCCTTAATTTTTTTTTTACTTTTATATGCATATTTCGCTGTTTCTTTCTGCTTCTCTCTTTCGTTCTATTAATGTTTCTTTACTTTTATCTGTGCGCCTTTTAAAAAGATAGGGAAATGAGAAGGACATATATCAAACTGATAGATCGATAAGTACGAAACGAAACGAAAGTAACTTTAAGATTTTCCAGTTTAGAAGTTTACAATATTTTATCTGCAGTTTTACAGCAGGGAAATATTTCCTTTTGTACAGCTCCATTGTTTACCTTCGTAGTATTTCCGATGCTGGCTTTAAGCTAAATATTTAAATACATTGGAATTTTTACTTTTTGTTTTTTAATAAGTTATATTTCAATCGGGAGAGATAATTTCAAAGTAGAGTTACAATTGAGAAATAAGCAGAACGCAATAACACAAAGCATTATGTGAATACAAGCGCTAATTCCTCTAAGAATATCTGGCAAAGAAGTGATTTAAATGTTCAGTTGAAAGACAAAATGTCTTTACAATTAAAAGGGAAATGTTAATCTCTCCTATATATATATATATATATATATATACACACACACACACACACACATATATATATATATATATATATATATATATATATATATATATATATATATATATAATCCTTTTCTCTTGTCTCTATATCTCTGTATCCTTATAAATGCGTTTCGTAGCTTCACTCGCTTTCGATATCAAAATATTCGTCGTTATTTCTATGTAAATTTTAATATTCTATATTCCTTAGTATTCTATAAAAATGAAGCTTAAAATGATCCGTTCTTAATAAGTAAACACAATATACAATGAGATGAATTGAAGAATTTTATTGAATATGCATAGCAATATCAAATAATAGATTTTATTATCTGTGCAGTTGATCTGTTTCATAATTATTTTTTAGTATTACAATCCTGACCTCCAAGTGCACGTTGAATATATCACCGAAAGTATTTATATTCATTTAAAGTAAATTTTACTATCGTTGGTGATATTTTGTCAGACTGTGCTTTAGATGATAAAATGTGCGACTTGACACAAAATAATCCGAAATCTACAAATCCTTTATAACGAAACAAACGGCCGATAAGGTTTAACATTACAATCCGATTTATGACAAATATATAAATATTTATGTTTTATTTAAAAGGGATTTTAAGAGACAGATCAATGATTCCGTTTAGATATAATTTCGATCATTGTTCCACATTAATATAAATATGAATCTTTTTTTTAAATATCGATCGTTGGCTGGCAAAAAGTGAATTTGAATATTCCTAATATAACTTTTAAAATAAATATAAATAAATAAATAAATAATAATATTCCCATTAGAAAAACACTATCTTTTTTTTTCTTTTTTTTAACGCATTTTTAACATTTAGGATTATACAATTCCATGGCAATATTTTCAAGGCACTCACTTATAATAGTTAAGATTATTGTCGCATTTATGAAAGGCGAATTTTATGGCCAGCTGACAAATCCATCTTTTCGGAAAAAAATCATTTTCAAAAATGAAAACTGTTCAAAACACTTCTTCAGCAATGAGTCAGGAAGAAACTGTTTGTGCACAAGTTGCATCAACAGTCACCGATAACCACGGGGAAAATTTTCAATATCTTTACTTTCCATTAAGAGCAAGAGGGTAATACTAATATTAGGTTGGTGCAAAAATAATGTCGCTTTCTCACATAGTAACAGATGTTAGAAAACGACATTATTTTTGCACCGACCTAATACTAGCCGTTTGCTTACAAGAAAACATTCAGTTTTCATTGAGCAGAGCTTCTGTCGATTGAAATTCTTAAAATCTTTTGCTTAAAACATATTTTCAGGAAAATAGGTTTCTCGTGTCTAATATCTGTTATCGTTCTTTCCAGTAAGCATTGCGGTTTCTTTCCTAAACTTTTATTTGAAGATTTGTGGGATTTCTTCATCTTGATTATACGGTTATTTTCAATGATATCATTTTCGGTCGATAGTCCTCAGGAGATGTTTACTGTTACCTGGTAGAGTTCTTTGTTTTTGGTTCCTTAACACCAGTCTAGAACAAGGATAGTCTTATCCATGACGCACAAACTTCAATTGTAGTATGCCATTTTTAACCACTGATCTGAGAAAGCGGCTGTATACAGCTGAAAATTTAGTTATGTTTGAAGGGGTTTAACGCCTTGGGTGACATCCATATTAAAGTCTCGATCTGATGAGATGTCTCAACTTTTCAGTTCATTATTTTGATCTTGTAGCAAGGCACGCTATTTCCAGTTCGAAACAGCCGACCACAAAAATGTCCTCTTTATTATGAGAAATCTTTCGCACCATCCAATTCTAATTAACTTTATAAATAATCGTATCCGGGCTTCATGTCATTAGTTTTTAGGCAAATTAAAATATTTAAATTTGTAAAATTTTTACAAAAGGTCTTCTTTTTTTTTTCTTTTTTTTTTTTTAATTGTTATTTTTCTGATCCGGAAAATACAATATTTATTTCAATGTTGGTAAAATTATATATTTAGTTATTCTTTAAATAAATCTAATATACTGATATGCAAATTAATGTCCTAATAAAGAAGATCAGAACTTATTATTGATGATCGTTCTGCTTCTTTATTTCCATAAGAAAGAATTGATGTCAATAAAATGAATTTAATCGCTTACAGTAAATTGGAGAAGAAGCCAAGAAGGCAGATTAATAAAAAATGAATATCTGTATTTAAACATAATTTTATGCCTGTCATAAATAAATATTCCCTCAAATTCATTTATGTATTTGAAGATCTTTTATGTATCGTGTCTCTTCGGGACGTAGGCTATCATGGCTCTCCACAATTTCTTCTCCTTTGTAGCTCTTAATAAATGTGATCTAGCCGATATCTCTACTAATAATTACTATTTCAGGATCAGCACTCTGATGATGGGATGTTACTGGTTTGGTCAGTACTTGAAAAACAAATTAATAATGTCCCAACATCTTGGATTCTGAAATGTCGTCTATCATGATGAATGATTGTTCTATGAAGGAGATACTTTGCTTAAAAATCTATTGGGACACTAGTTCGGCTCAGACGTAAAAGGGAACAAATATATACGATTCCCCAGTAGAGATGCCGGAAAAATAGACGGTTCTTTGTACTAAGTACCTGACTCCTCTTACTAAGACATGACATGCTATGTACACTAGGACGAACCATTCCAATCCCCTTCGTATTTCCTTAATAAGAAGTGAGTTATATTCCAACAGATTCTACCCCAGAACCGCTACTTTTTGAATCTTTTAGTTCAAGTTTAATTGTTTCAAGTGTAATTGTTAATTACATAAAAAATAAAGTTTTTTAACAGAGTTGGGTGAAAAATCCCTGTGTTTTGGAATTGATAGCTAAATTAATATCACTTAGTAGAAGAATCTTTAAATATCAATCGTATATTTAGGCGTGTACATAAATCAGGTTATTTTTAGATACGGGAAATTAAATAATTGTGCGAGATGATTAATGATCATTTTAGTTGGAATTATTCTGGATATCCATGTCTGGAGCATTGTTTGCATATTTTTAATCAAATTTAAAACTAATTTAGTATTCAGTATTCACATTATTCGGACTATTGTCCTCATCTTTGTCGCCATATTTATCACAGCGTTTCAGCCGTTGTACGCTCCGGCCTTCTTCAGGTGGTTGGAATTTCGAACTGAACCCTTTATTTCGATCACTGGGGTAGACTGTGAATGTGAATACTGTACATAATACCTCATCTCAGAAATATAGACAGACTCTGAAGGATCGGTACGGACCCGATATACCAAAAATATGGAGACAAATTGAGAAATCCTACCAGAAATTGGCACGAAATACGAACCATCTGACATTCCTACACCGATGCAGAGACCTACAACTAATCCCTTCAGGCTTGGCACCAAGACTTCCCACCAATTCAAGGAGAGCTCGTCGGGTCGCAGAGAAATCGGGACACGCCCTTGTCCGAGAGAAAATCCAGTACAATCGTTGGATAAAACATCGACTCATATCTCCCAGACGCTCGAGGATTTCTTCAACAGAATTACTAATGAAGAAATCCAGAGAAGGATCCAAAATGACCTGGATAAATCCTTCAGACATGTAGTCAAGGCTCGCCAAGTGCAAAAATTAAATAGATTGAAAGATCAGAAGGTGACGCACAAGGTCCATCAACCACCAGTGAAAGCAGTAGTCAACATAAGCCAATATCAGCTGAGTGCCTCTGAGGAGCCAGTATTGAATAAGGGTCTCAACTTCGAACTTCCCTCAGGCGGATGAACTAAGATGGAAGGTAAGACAGGCCTTGAAGAGAGCCAAGCTACCGAGGTCTAACATAACAAAACTGGAGAGGCTGGTGATTGGATCCCTACAGAGGAACGAAAATATCATCATACTACCGGCTGACAAAGGTAATGCGACTGTAGTGATGGACAAATCAGAGTATACAAGAAAACTGGAAGACCTTATGGTGATCACTTGCATGTGTCACGCCTCCGCTTTCTTTAATGTCATTGGTTCATAGATATATGATACTTATTATATGACAATTTAACCATCGCAAGTAATTCGAATTTTTCTCTAAAATCACGGATTGGTCCATTTCCTGACCAATCGCGTATTTTAGTATGTTTTCTATATTTTTAGCGCCAAGCTCTCTGGAGCCTATCCGTAACTATATAAATCCTCTCGCTGTTAGCCAACAGCCAGTAGCAGTTCAATTCTTGGAAAATAAGGCACGGCGCTATATTGACATGTTAATTCTTAATTATTACTCATTCGAGTAATCATACTAATTCTTATTGATATCGCTCATGAACATTACATCTTTCTACACTGATAAAACACTGTGGAGCTATTCTTTATTTAGCTAAGGTCTCAATTGAACTTTGTAGTTAAATAACATTCAATATTGTACTCAACATTAATTAGCTAAACTTACCCTTTTTATTACGGAAAAAGGGAAGGAACTTTCTTTATAATTATTGTTGAAATTTGTATACCATTGTTAATACAATATTTTATTAATGTTCACTGAGCTTGATTATTTTTCTCTCGTGTTTGTTGTACATGATTCATGTGGGGTGTTGTTTTACAAGAACACAGCTTTCCTTCTTGATTATATTCACAGTGACTCTAGCCAACATACTTACAGCACCACTACAACCTCATTAGCAGTGGTAGCTATAGCAAAGTTAAAAAGGATCCTACTATGAAAACGGAACGCAAACTGTCACAGATCCTAATTAAGAACAAGGAGCACTTCGCACCCAAGACGTATAGGCAGTTATCGCAGCATTACACCAAGCTACCTCACATATACGGTCTCCCTAAGATTCACAAAGACGGTATTCCTCTCAGGCCGATTGTTAGTTGCCAAGGCTCTGCGTGCCACCCTCTGAGTCGCTTCTTTGTAGATATAATTGACCCATTGATCGGAAAGTCTCTTTCATATGTCCGAAACTCCGCCCACTTCGTGGAAATAGTCAATGATGCTCCCATCCTATCCAACCAGATGGTGAGCTTGGACGTGATGAGTTTGTTCACCAAGGTACCCACGGAGGAGGCACTCTCAGTAGTCAGGACAAATTGACCTCTGACTCTTCCCTAAAAGAACGGACCTGTATTCCAATAGATAATCTAATGGACATGTTGACTTTCTGTACACAAACAACACACTTCGGAATGGGATCACACATATATCGACAGGATGAGGGCTTAGCAATGGGCTCGCCATTATCACCAGCAATGGCGAATATATACATGGAATACTTTGAAGAAATGCCATTAGAATCTATATCTCTAAAGCCTACTATATGGTTAAGGTACGTAGATGACACCTTCATACTCTGGCCACACCAGGAAGATGTCCAGGTTCTACTGGACCATGTGAACTCAATAAGACCTTCGATACAGTTCACAATGGAGAAAGAGAGTAACAACACGCTCCCATTCCTGGATGTACTAATATCTCGAACAGAGCATGGGTTCAAGACATCCGTATACCGTAAACCAACATTCACCGGACAGTACCTCAATTTCAACTCCCACCATCCATACAGCGTAAAGAAAGGGATCGTCCGTTGCTTACAACACCGAGCAAAAGTCATAAGTGGCGACCCAGAGACGTTAGATAAAGAATTGGTCAGTATAAGTAGTACCCTACAACGTAACAACTACCCTGGGTACATGGCAGCAGCTCTGGGATAGGCGGGGACAAGAGGAGGAGGAGGAGGAGGAGGACAACAACACTCAGAAAACAGTCTGCCTGCCTTATGTGAAGGGGTTATCAGAGAAAATACAAAGGATCTGCGGTCCATATAACATCAGGACAACCTTCAAAAACTTGACAACACTTCGCAGATATCTCTCTCGAGTGAGACCCCCCATAGAGGAGAACATGACTAAAGACTGTGTGTACGCTATCCTGTGCAGCTGCGGAAAGGAATATAAAGGAGAGACAGGCCGACCTCTCAAGGTAAGGCTTCAACGCGAGGGGAAGTAGAAAAATCAGGCGTGGCTGACCACATATGGAGAGAGAAGGGAGTTCACCGTCCCCTGTGGGATCATGTTGAGATCATAGACAGGGAACACCATTGGAAAATTCGTAAACTTAAGGAATCAGCATATATGCTAGGCCACAAAAATCTCCTGAGCCGACCAAGCATAGAAATAACTACAATATGGAAACCAGTAATAAGGAGTGCCAGAAAAAAGCAATGATAACAAAGTTGCAATATGAGTTCTGGTAAAAACATGGAATGATAACAGCAAAATTGCAATATGAGCACTGGTAAAAACCGTTGCTGAAAACATTAGGTTTATAATACCCAGAAATTCAGTGGATAAAGGCGTTGGTTAGATCCAGTGACAGACCCAAATAGTGTGAGATCAATACCCGGTTAAGGCATTGTAGAACTTTCAGAAGGAAAATTAGCAGGAGATAACTGATAACTGACATCCATCAAACATGGCACGTGGAACTAGAACAGTCTACCCCAGTGACCGAAATAAAGGGTTCAGTTCAAAATTCCAACCACCTGAAGAAGGCCGAAGCGTACAACGGCCGAAACGTTGTGATAAATATGGCGACAAAGATGAGGACAATAGTCCAAATAATGTGAATACTGTACATAATACCTCATCTCAGAAATATAGACAGACTAATTTAGTCTTTTACAAATGTTTTTAATAAGGACCATAATTTGTTAAAAATAATTCTAAATTGTCCAATAAAATGCATAAGTGATTGTGAAAAGCAGGCAAATCACAAAACGTTAAAACGATTGTGGAAAAACAAAAATAAAAACAATGGGAGCGTGTAAAGACATACATCCAGAGAGCGAGAGAAAGCGACACGTTGACACACAGACACACACACAAACAGACACGCACAAACACACACACACACACACACACACACACACACACATATATATATATATATATATATATATATATATATATATATATATATATATATATATATATATATTAAAATATATATGCATATATCTGAACAAATTATGTTAGAATATACGAAAACGAGTTTAGTAGAAAGAGTGTTGAAGCGAAGGGTTATGGAATTTGTGTAATTTTTGTTAGAAGTGTTATTGATGATGTTTGTTTTTTGCCTTTGTGAATTTTGTAAGCTCGTATTTTTTATGTTGAGGATGAAATGATGTGAGTAGTGAAGAAGTTTGAATGTTTTCTCAAGATTTTTTTCTTTTTCATTTAGGTATCCCGGGATACATATCCTAGGTAGAATCCTACGATTATACCAGATTTTATTATTTGGTTTTCGTGGGAATAGAAGTTGATTACATCATTTTTATTGAGTTTACAACAATAAAATCGAATTTCTTATTGCTGCGTATTAATAAGATATCGAGAAAAGGTAGAGGTGTTTATCTCAAATTCATGTGTGAATTCGATGGGAGGTTCAAATTTGTTGAGTTTCATCATTATGCCTAATATGTCTGTATCTTGTCGGTATAATACGAGGACTTCATCTATATATGTTAGGAATGTAGAACTGTTTTGTGTGATATGTTTAAATAGACCTGATTCTAAGCGGAAAAACCACTATGTCACCCCATAGGTAATCTGAATTTCTAATATTCTCTACAAGCAAAATATAGGAAGAATATTTCTAAAATTAATTAAAATTAATTTCTAGAAAAATGAAGAAACTATTCAATAAAAATAACATTAATATGAGTTACAGTTGTGGTAAAAATATCAGAAATATAACTGAAAAATATAACAAAAAGTTGCTCAGTAACAGTCATTCTAAACAAAACAAAACTAGATGCAACTGAAGAACACCAGCCTATCCTATGCAAGGTAATTGTTTAAGGGAAAATATTCTCTTTTTGACTAATACAAAGGGAGAGAAAATATACATAGGAGCCAGTGAAAATGAATGGAAAAAAAGCTAAAATAATCATAGTGTTAGTTTTAAACACAATAAATACGAAAACGCTACCACACTGCGAGATTAAAAGAGAAGTACATGTAAAAAACACTAAGCATAGATATACGATTGCTTGGAAGTTTTTTTTGCAATACGAAGTTTAACAACAATAAAAGAATACTCAATGAAAAACAGAATTAACTAGCAGATGTAGACTAAACATAAAACACGTATTACATCACCTATTACCTGAATGGCGTTTTTATACTGCTTTTAATGAAGCCCACCCTGCAATACCACAGTTAGTAGCCCATCCACATGTTCTTTTCTTCGCCTACTTCCCTTTTCCCCTGTGTTCAAGGTACTATACAACTTTCCTGGACTTTGATTTTAATGAAATTATTTATTATGAAATTATTGTATTTATTTTATTTCCCGTGATGCTTTAGAGCGATCACGTGGTATATAAGGCCCGTTGCTCTCTTCTTTCATTTCCGTTCAAGTCATCTGAAGGTCGCGTGTTCGTGAAACTCGATTCATGACTAGAACTGTCCTTTCATAGGATTTAACGGCGCTAATCGTTTTTCGCTCGGTCTCGTTAATCTAGGCTTCGAGCACTTTACTGAGTAGTTAAGTTTGCTTTCTGGCATTTTCTCTTTCTTTTAATATTGTTATCTTTATTCGAGACTGTACCTAGATAAGAGTTTAGGTTTTGGCAAGCTTCCAGTTGGTTCCACAAAAGGTTTATATTTTTCTTTAATATACACAAACACACACACATATACACACACACACACACACACACACACATATATATATATATATATATATATATATATATATATATATATATATATATATATATATGTGGACACATATACACACACAGAGAAAACTCATTTCCTATGTGTATGTATGTATGTATGTATGTCAGTAAGTTTTCTGGAGAATAAAGTTTTAATGCTATTTTAGGCCTGGTGCCTATTGTTTTTTCAATTATTAGTAAGTAATTTTAATACTGGTAATATCTTATGGTTCTGGCCTGGAATCAATTGGTTTATTTACTTTAAACTTCTTTCATCTCGTTGCTAGGGTCGCTGGAACCGTTTCAAATTCCTTATTTTTATTAAACTACAAATTACCGATTCTTGTTTCGGTACATACGGTTTTCTCATCTAATTTCATGTTGTATTTCTCTTTTCTTTCTAAGTCATTTTTTTTTTCATATTTGCTTGTGCTTTGTGTGACATTATTCGGAGTAACGTAAATACTAATCTTTTTTTTTACGTTTTATTGTGGTTGGTCGTTTGGCTGATTTTGTTTAGCGACATATCAACCATTACGGGTTATTTGATCTAAATGTTTTAAAAATTTTATGGCTTCAGCTAAATATATTTTTGAAGTAATTGTATTCTCTCAATTACAGATAAAATGTATTGCTGATCATTTTGCTAGAAAATGTATTGATGGAAATATAGCTTTAAAATTCTATTGGTAATTTTACTATAAATCTGTGTTGTTGGTAAATTTTTATATACAAATGTATAACTGAAATTTTACAATAAAAAATATATATTCTTATACTTTTATAGTATTTTGTTTTTATTTACGTGTTCACTATTTATTCCTAACTGGGAACGTAAAAAGTGATACCACCTCGGGTCGATGGGAACAACAGCAATTAAGAGGTGGCTCAGCGCTCCTCAAAATTCTTGAATTTCCTGATCAGAGGCCTTGCTGATGAATATAGTTTATCTTTAACGTTGTATATTCCCGGCCTGAATATTTGAGAAATCTTATTAATGAAAAAAAGCATGCGATTTCCGGTAGAAACCGACGATCTTTAGATTTCGTGCATGCAGCGCGTCGACAGTCCAGGAGTGTTGTATAGAGCCTTAAACACAGATTTGTCTGATTCTCAAAATAGAGATATCTGCTCAGTTTTGAATCTTAACGTAAGCAAACCAATTTCTAAATAAATGGATGGATGTTTTTTTTTATATTAATCCGAGGTATTTTAGCACTTAATCGTTATGTTAAATGCCTACTCGTATTTGAGTAGACTCTCCGTTCATCTATTATATATATATATATATATATATATATATATATATATATATATATATATATATATATATATATATATATATATATATATATATATATATACAGTAGCAGCCATAATACAAGGAACGGAAACAACAAAGACATAAATATGTGTATTATTAGGTTGGTGGAAAAATAATGTCGTTTTTTGACGTAATGATGGATATACGCTCCTTTTATTTATATAACAGTATACAGTAGCGGCCATAATATAAGGAACGGAAACAACAAAGACATAAATATGTATTACTTAAAAAGTAATGCATGATTAACAATGAAACTTTTACCGAATAAAGATTAGGGTGTAATGCATAAATATTATACAAACTTACAAAAATTTTCAAAATAGTTTTTTTTTCTTAAATAAAGATTAAATGGAACAAAGGAAATAAGCTACTGGACAAAAGTTAAGGAACGATCTTGTTAATACTTTATTGTGAACAAAATATCAACAAAATTTAATATTTGGTAAATATCCCCTTATTTTCAATGACTTCTCTGCATCGTCGACCACATGATCTAATTAATTTCTTACAAAAATCAGCAGTAATTCCCTCCCATTCGTCTTTCAATAACTCCCATAGGTGATCCTGGTTTTTCGGGTTTCTTTTTTGAACCCTTTCTCCAATTATCTTCCAAACATTTTCTATTGGATTTAGATCAGGGCTCTGGGCTGGCCACTTCATTAGGGCGATTCCTTCTTCTTCAAATAAAGCCATAACCTTCTGAGCCTTGTGGCAAGGTGCATTGTTCTGTATGAAAATAAGAGATTCATAAATATTATGGTGTAATCTTGGTTCCACATGCTGCTGAAGAAGCCTTTTGTAAATGTCAGCATTGATACTGCCATGTATGTGGATGATAGGGCCAACTCCTGCAGATGAAATCATTCCCTACACCATCACACTGCCGCCACCAAACTTAACGGTTTTCTTGACACATTGAGAAGACAGTCTTCCACCTGTTCTAGGGCGTACGTAAGTTTTACCCTCAGAACCAAATATAGTAAACTTGGACTCGTCACTGAAATGAACTGTATTCCATTGTGCATCAGTCCAAACAACATGTTCTCTCGCATACTCCAGGCGTGCCCTTTGGTTTCGCTTTGAAATGAGAGGCTTCGAAGCTGGAATACGGGCATGCAATCCTGCATTTTTAACCGGCGAGCAACCGTTTTCCTTGAGATCTTACTATCTGTCTCTTCATTAAATTTACGGGCAATTGATGTAGCAGTTTCAAAACGGTTTTTTGTAGATATTCTAACAATTCTTCGATCTTCTCTTTGCGATGCTTTAGAGGTCTGCCGGTTTTTGGTCTTGCATCTAACATTTTATCGGTTTTATACCTGCTAATTATACGATGAACGACACTTTTAGACTTATGAACAATATCAGAAATTTCTGAAATTTATTTTTTTCTTGATAGCTGGCGATAGTGAGTTTATTTTTTTCAAAAGAGAGCGTTTTTCGAGTAGAATTTGCCATATTGCTTAAAAATAAAGTCCTAATGATAAATGAACTTTTACTTATTGTTGAAAATCTCCATCGAGGTTTCTAACAATGTAACTTAAAAGTTTATGCAAATTATTAACAGCGTTCCTTAACTTTTGTCCAGTAGCTTATTTGCTTTCTTCCATTTAATCTTTATTTAAAAAAAACTATTATGCATATTTTTGCCACTGTATAATATTTATGCATTACACCCTAATCTTTATTCAGTAAAAATTTAATCGCTAATCATTCATTACTTTTTAAGTAATACACATATTTATGTCTTTGTTGTTTCCGTTCCTTATATTATGCCCGCTACTATATATATATATATATATATATATATATATATATATATATATATATATATATATATATATATATATATATGCGTGTGTGAGTATGTCAGTGTGTGTGTGAGTGAGAGAGTGGGGGGAGAGTGAAGTTTGACGAGAATAGGACAGAATAGTAAATATATGATATTTTGGAAAATGCCTACGATGACATGTCTCGCCAGTTTGCATATAAATAATTTTTTCTTCAAGAACAAAATTTATATTAATGAGTCAAAACTTTGGCTCAATACTTAATTCTTAATTTTGAAAGTACCTTTTTAATAGGAAAATTGGTCGAGTAAAAATCTCGAGAGCCACAAATGGTAGAGTTTTAATGATGAATGAATTGTGTAATATGAATGAAAGTGGAAATTGTAGAAAATGAAGATTATGATGTTAAGGAGGAAAGATGTTCATTGACGTTTTATTTACGAGGCTCCAATTGTATTATTAAAGAAATCTCTTGTTTCATCTCAGTTGTTATAATTATATTTAAATTTTATTTGTCTTTGTTTTTGACTTTTTTTCATTTTTCTCAAATTCAGGCACAATGTGAATTGAATTTGATTAGGATCTGGACTGTATCGAAAAGTTTGCTTTAACTAATGTAGTCGTAATATGTCTATTTAATTAGCTTTCATTCTTTCAAGTCAACGAATTAATTTCTTTTTAGCTATAGAAAGTTTATTAAGAAACATTCTAAAATTTTCTTTCAAATAAGTTTTATTTTCTCACTTACTTTCAAACTCATCTGAGAATATCTTTAGGGCACTAAAATATATGTGGATGTCTATACAGTAGCTCCGTAAAATCAGAAATTGCATCTCCGAAAAAAATACGTATGTTGGTTTTACAAAAATGAGGTTGACAAAACGGCTTATGTTACACTTCAATTAACATAGTTCAATCACAAAATAACACTCATCTCCACATTCGTAGTTTAGACAGATATTAGTCGAAATTATATTAGTACGTCAGCAAAATAATAATAAGCAAAAACTTAAAATTTTGGAAGCTTTTATATGAAAGTATTGCGGCCCAAAATAAATAAATTTAACTCTGAGTATAGCTACAATTTTTTTAAATGTTTGTAGCAGCAAGGTTGATTTACAAATACTAAATTAAAAAATATCATAACTATTTTTTCATTTTTAAATAGTAAAATAAAAACTTTCAAAAGCTACCCTTCTTGCATAGCTAAAATGTTTTCGAATTCTAATTTGGAGCGCTGTAAAATGGACAGTGAAAAAATATTTTGTATATGTACATCTCTTTGTAAGGAAGTGTAAAAGAATAACTAACGCCTTATGGCCATGAATCAATTAAGGTATCACGCTAGGAAAGTACATGCTTTTACATCAAGTTAACAGGAATAATTACTCTCTCACGAAGTTCATACATATTTACTTAATTTAGAACAGGCGTTAAAAGCATTTTAAAGAATATACATTCAACTGTAGCCTGCTTAAGATACACACGAACTGATGCAACTATATACATATAGTTGTAGAAAATTCTCATAAAATTAGACATAGAAATATAAATAAAATTCCTCAGGAAATTATTTTTGTGTCACATAGGAACGTGCAAAAATATCTGCCACCTTTCATTATATCTTATGTTATCGAATAAATGACATCATACAGGTGCATGTAAAACTTGTAATCGTTTAATTCATGTACTTGAATATATATGCATTTATATATATGAAATACACACACACACAAACACACACACACGCACACATATATATATATGGAAAAGGGAATGAGTATATTAATGTATGTGTTCTAATTCGGTCTTATATTTTTACTGGATTGATTCGTTTCCAATTAGAGATTTAAACACACTTTTGATCAATATTTTTTTTGAGGTATTATTTCATTACATAGGTCTTATATTCATTTCATTTCAACCATTTCAATTTTTTCTTTGAATGCAAATATTTACCTATAACACTAATAGAAAACCTCTTTTTTAAATTCCGATAAAATGTTTATAATTTGTCCCATCAAAGAAATATATTGAAATATTGAATATAAGAATTAAAACATTTTTTTCTAAAATTGCAACAATTTCCTGATCATATATCCATAGACAACCACAGGCGAGCGTAGATAATTGATAAATATTCAGGACGTCGGTTTATTATTGCTCTCTCTTTTATATCTATATCCAAATTCTATTTTGTTCCCATCATTCTGTAAAATATGATCTATGCTACACTCCTGAAAAATCATTATGTAGCATATACGTTGCTTTCCTTTGACTCTACTGCTCTCTTTATATCTTCTGTGTATTAGATTCTCTGAACCTTCTTTTCTCATTATGAGTTCCAAAATGTCAACTGGCTCTTTCAGACTCTGAATGAAAATGTAATTTTATTTTTATTTTCTTTAAAACATCCCCGTTGCTTACATACTAATTACATTTTTTTAATTATTTCACACCAAGCAAGGCGATAATGAAGATGCCATTGGACGTTGTATTTAATTTGTGAAGATTATGTGACAGCGAAACTAGAAACCGAAAGAGACGTTCCAGAAAAGAAAATATCAAAATAGAACTTACGAACATACCGAGCTAACTCAAGAATAAAACTAGCAGACAGTTGCCAATGTAGTAGTCCGCTTAAATTACCAGAGAAGTACCATCTTCTTTTGAAGAAATGCCGTAAAATATTTATAGAAAAGACAAAAGGAAGCCACATTATTGCAGTGGGAAAGTGAACGAAGTCGAGATGTTAATTCAGGTTAAACCCTTATTTGGAGTTTGTCTAAAATTTCAAGACATATCGCAGGAACACCAGACAAGATAAAGCAGCAATAATGAATGCACTGACGAATGGTAGATTTATAAATCTGTAAAGTGGTATCTGACAAAAAACATTGTCCTGCAATATATAGTGAACCAAATTTCCTAGAAATTAATTCACTATAATCACTCAACTTTATGTCAATGGAAAATGAGAGAAGATGGCGTAATGAGTTGCTTTCCTGGGGGTTAGTGTCAGCCATCCTTGTGTAAAGTAAACAAAGTTTCTCTACGGCTATTAGCATCTCTATGTTGACCAGTAACAGTTGCACTTCTCGAATATTTTTCATCTTTCAGTAAATTGTCCAGCATTCGGTGCAATATTGGTGGGATTTTACAACTCATAGCTCTAACAAACCATTCCTATCGTATAATACTTTAAGAAAATATTCGATAAATCTAAATAAAATTTAATAAAAAATAAATAATATTTACGTTATATACAGTACCTATGAACATTAATGGGTATGTCCGAATCCTCATAAATTCGTTGTATATGTTAGCGTAATATGGTATCTATATTGGAACATTTACCGACCGGTTATTTTGCCAGGTGATTTTTTTGTGATACTATTACCTGGATTATTTTCTGATCTCCATTTTGTTCTGTTAAGTCTATTTTTATTTTACTTTTTCGTACGTTTTCAATTTTGAACTGACTGATTTTTGAAAAATTTTTGATTTTTTTTCTTTTTCAATTTCTTACCCTCCCCATTTTTTATTTTTTTTATTTTTTTTATTTTTTTCTCCTCTCATTCTGTTATTATTAGCTTTTTGATATTCATTTATTTTTAAATTAATATTTTTATATTTTGCGTTTTCCTTTTTAATTTTCTGTAATCCCCTTTTCATTGTTTACGTTATTACGTGTTACATCGTTCTTTGTTTTTCCTTCTTTGTTTTTCCTTCTTTGTTTCCCCTTTTTAAATATCCGTTAAGTCTTCTGTGTTGTACTTGTTAAATATTTTCTGTACATATTTACTTTAATTTTCTTGTATTTGTAATTTTTGTCTAATTTGTTAGTTTTTTCCGTTTTTGTGTTCCTTCCTTAAATCTTAGAATTTTCAGCGGCCATATTTGTTTTTGTGATTTGTTAGTTTCGTATTTTTATCGAACTGTTATTGTATTATTTTATTGTTGTTTGACTTTCTTTGCGTGTAACCTTTTTGTGCATAGTCCTTTTATAGGAATTTTGCGATTGTTTTGTATATTTAATTTTTGCCCGCCGTTTTTTTAAGTTAAACGTTTTATTCCTGTCTGTATTTTGCTTATGGTTTTGTCTTTGGCACGTCTTACTGTCTTATTGGATATGTTTTAATGATTTATTTATCGTTTTATTTCTTTAACAATTTATTTTTGTAAAGGAAAAAAACTGATTTATGTGTTTTAAAAAAATGCCTCCGAACGTGAAAAAACTTATTTGAAACAAAAAAAAAATGGGCCACCCAATAAATCGGATGAAAATAAAAATACGGTAATAGATAATGAATCGTCAACAGGTATAGTGGCCGACAATGGCCAAAAAGTTCAAGAAAAGAATTTGGCGGAAAAGAGCGAAAATTCTCAATTTCAAGCTGAAAGTATGGAGGCCGAATCAGGCCAAAATATCCAAACAAATGAAAAGATTATGGAAGCAAAAACCAACCAATACACTTCAAGAAAAGAACTCTTGCTGGTCGTCCACTCCTAAATGCAGTATCAACATTACGGAGTTTTTTGAGAAAGCTAAAAGCTACGCCCATCTTGCTACAAAAGATGGGCTCTTGGCAAATCTTGAGGAACTACAGAAGGTTAAAAAAATGATTGTGTCGGTCTTTATGGTGGACAAGCGTTGGGATTAGACCGCATAGAGTCATTAAAGGCAAAGTCTCCTTTATGTGGGACATACTGTTACCCACGCCTGTAGACTATGTAGCGCTGAGCACCTGGGACCTAATTACAAAAGATCTGATACTGAGGACCAAATATCAAGGCAGGCGTAGGACCAACGTATCAGTTTTTCTGAGGTCCCTCCTCTGATTGTCGGCGAGCACTTGGTCGCCTATCTGTGCCAATTTGGCCAGATACTCAGTGCATCCGTCGAAGATCTGGCCGGGGGATGGTGTTTTAAATTGATGGTGGATCGAAAGGCCTTCATTTCTATCCCCAACTGTCTGGATGTTGAGGATCAGAAGATGACGATCATAATTACAGGTTGAACACCGGCTTGCTGGTCACCTGTCCTCTTCCTGACCAGAGATGAAGGTCTCTGGTGTTCTGGCCTCCACCGACCTGAGTCTGTTCTGGCCTCCACCTCGGGCTGAGTCTGTTGTTTCCGTCTTGCCTGTAATGAGCATGCCAACAGCCAAGACCGGTGCGGTAAATTCTCCGGTTGAGTCTGTCTCACGACCCCCAGAAAAGCCATCGACCGCCGCTAGTGCGGTTGTGGAGGAGGAAAAGGGGGAATGGCAGGTTGTTGTTAAAGCTAGAGTGCAGCGGGTCCTTGTCCCAATGAAGCCCCTACGGGAAAAGACACAAACAGTCCTACTCATTCAAGCAGTTCTAAAGGTGTCTCCCCGACCAGCTATTCAGAAAAATTACGCCAGCAAAAACAAAGATGTGAATCTTCATTTGAGAAAGCCGAAAAACTGCGTCAACTCAAAGAGTCGCTTCAAATAAACAAAGGAAAAAAATCTAGCACCAACTCATCGGCACCGTCTTCCCCGTCAGCTAAACATCACATAATGACCCCCTCCTCCAGTCCTAAGATCATCTCCATCTCCCACAAAAATGACAACATTGAAAAAGGCCCCCATCTCAGTTTCACCATATTTCCACTATCACCATTAGCCCTAAACCATCCCCTGTCAAAACTCCTGCAGCAACACCAAAAATGACCGAGAATCCTAAAATACAGACCCTTAATCCCATAAAAAAACCAAAGCCATATTTAACACAGTGGAAGATGTGTGCCGAGTCTCGAAACAACTAGAGGACTAGGCCTTGCAATACTAAAAGAAATTTAGAAATATCAAATCCCTAGTAAATTTCCGAAAAATAAACAACTTAGACATTGAGAACCCAGAAATTTCCCCAAAGCTAAAAGGGTCTTAACTTTCATCAGAGGGGGTGAAGCCGGTTAACAAATTTGGGCCATGGTTGCGGAAGCAAATGAAGTTTTTGGCATGTTTTCGCTCATGGCCTGCTTTGATAGCGACACTGTAAAAAATATTGCAACAATTTTGTTCAGGGAGGTTCCCGCTTTTTGTTCACCCCTCCCTTTGTAGAGCTTTAAAACTGACTTTCCCTCTGGACATTGGTGGCCTGTCTCCCGACGATACCATCAAAACAGAGATGAGAACAGGCTCGATGGGAGCCATGTTTAATTCAGGAAAGCAACACCAATCGGTTTCATTATGTCTCTCTGGTTAGCTACTCTGAATGTCCGAGGCCTGAGGGCGGAGTTTCGCAGGGAGAGGCTCCTTGTGACCTTCAGCGACTCGGTGTGAATGTTTGTTGTGTGCAAGTGACCCGTTATTCTACTCATGACTATGAGGATATTCTGTCTAGGGGCTCTTCCTCTCTGCAAGGAAAGTTCTTTGTCCTTGAAGTCAGTTCTGTTTGTAGCAATGTGGTGCCGCATATTACGACGGCTGAACAATATGTGTTCTTACTAGGGGTTATGAGAGTTGTGATTTGGACGACGCGTAAGAAGGAATTCTATGAGGGAGAAAAGTTCACTTCTTCCCAACTGATCTTGTTCTTTAAGCATCAGCTTAAAGTCAAGATTAGGACGCAAAAGCGGCGGCTCATCTCATCAGAATTTGGCAAAAGGTGGGTGACTCTTGCGCAGTTATGCCGAGTAAAAGGGGTTGACCTAAAGTAGCATTTTGATGCCGGTTAGGCATCCGGATATTGTTCTTCTTGGGTTGAACTTTGGCAAAGACTCACGAAATTAGGTTAATCTAGGTTTCGTTTTTGAATCTTCAGTTTTTCCTTTTTGCAGCAAACTTAGCTATGGTGTGTCTGCTCATTGACTTCTTTTATTTTATTCTATTTTTTTCTTTAGTTTAATTCACCATCCCCTCCCTCGTTAGGTTGTCAGTGATGTCAGTTCTTTGGTGGAGGAGGTGTGATTTTCGTTTTTTCGCCTGTGTGTGTTCTTCGTTTTTTGTTGTCGTGTCTTGATGAGTGCGTGTCTGTGTGAGTGCTAGGGATGAATGAACGTTTTTTTATATTTTTATAGGCCCGCATTGATTTCGTGCAGTGAACTGATCTTTCTGTCACATTTAAGTATTGTGGGGATTTTATTACTAACAATGATTTTGTTTAGTTTCATGTAAATAAATTAATTCATATTGTATATACTCATTGGGGATGTTTTTAATTTGTTGTTTTATTCCCCTCCCCACATGCGACGATTTTACATATGGGGAGTATTTAGGATTTTCATTGTGACAATGACGTATTATGGAGTATGTAGTAAAAAAAGGCTAGTAAGATTGTGTTGTTTTGGTGTTAGGAATATTGTTTGTATGATTGGATCAGTGTTTGCCGCTAGCTAAGTTTAAAATTAAGACAGCTGAAGACCGTTTCTTTCCCCATCCGCTTTTTTAGGCCATGTGCCACATTTTCTGTAATTTTACAGAAATAACTATTGTAATATGCTATCTAAGGTGGCAGTGTGATATTTCAGCGTAGGATGCTCTTGTTGTGTTAGAGAGGAACGCTGATGAGGTTATGCCGAAGGGCAGAATCTCGTCCCGGCGGGGGATATATAGATACCCAATCCCGTGTATATGGGGTCTACGGGAAATTTTTGCCCGAGCCCACATGCTCGAATTTCTATATATTAAATATGGCTTTGTGCCGTATCGTACCTCGGAGGGAGGCAGGTAAATAATGTAATATGCTGTCTACGCTGGCGGCATGAGCTGTCAGCGTGAGAACCTCTTGACGTGTCGCGCTTTCTGTCTTCAGGCAGAGAGGAGTCCGGACGAGCCTATGCCGAAGGGCAGAGTCTCGTCCGGGACAAATACTCGTCCCCCGTATGCTGTGTCTACGGGCAATTTTTGCTCGAGCCCACGGGCTCGGACTTCCTCACATTAAATTAGGCCTTGTGCCGCATCCTACCTCATAAGATGTCAGGTAAATATCGTAATATTCTGTCTATGTAGCCCACAACTGGCAATAGTTTACCTACTTCACGCTGCTGGCGATTACTGTATTTTGTTGATGTTATAAAAATTACCATTTCATTTCCAACTTCCGTTTTATTTATTCATCATTTAGTAACCCTTTCTAGGTGACAATAATTTACATACAAGTAAACCTTGATTTTTTAATATATACATTGACATTTTATGTGTGTAAACTTAAAAAATATATTTAAATATATTCTTTTATTATTAGAAAGAGAATTTCTTTCATTTTAATTTCAGTTGCTTCTTCATCGTCACTACTTAGACCTGTATTCCATTGTTCTCGTTAAACAACAAAGAAAGCGAATAAAGAATAAGATGTCAGAAATCCTAGGAATGCCATTGTTGATCAACTTGTCGTCATTGATGTTCTGCAACCAGAGAGACAATTGCCAATTGAAAGAATTATAAAGTAACAAGAAGATAATTAGTATATGAAAAATAAATAACAATTATAAACAGTTTTTACTTGTTTATTATCAAATCTATTTGAAACATACACAAACTCTGTCAAACCACGGTAATATATACACTTATTCATATTGCGCAAAATAAATTTGTTTTAAAATAGTCAATCTAATAAACAAGACAATATTTCCAGATAAGTGAATCCAGCAGTTACTAAAAAAATTACAAAAATACTTCATCAATGAAATAAAACAAAATATGAAGCTTTATGCTTCATATGAGCCTATTAACACAAAGACATATTAACTTAAGTATATACGCAATCAATAGATATTAAAAAAAGTGAACCTGGATAAAATTAATAAATTGTTGTTCTAAATAGTTCTGAAATGTTTTAAAGTGTAAATATACGTAATTGGAGGATACATGTATTGAATGACACTAAAGTTAATGAATATATGTATGTATGTATATATATATATATATATATATAAACATTTCAGAACTATTTAGAACAACAATTTATTAATTTTATCCAGGTTCACTTTTTTTAATATCTATTGATTGCGTATATACTTAAGTTAATATGTCTTAGTGTTAATAGGCTCATATGAAGCATAAATATATATATATATATATATATATATATATATATATATATATATATATATATATAAGTGTTTTCTTTTTATTTACTCTTAGTTCTCAAGGTCAAAATAACACTCATGGTAAAGGATTACTGAATAAGGACGTGTTAGATGGACGTAACAAATCCATTTTATGAGGACGTGCTGGATATGTATCACTTGCGCCTGGGCTTAAACAGAGCAAGTTTGTAGATTTCAGGGAAGCATCCTCTCGGGACTTGATTGAAAACCGTGATGTCGTAAATTTCCCTTCAACGTGAAAGAGAAATGGTATGAATACCAAGAAGCCGCAGTGATAGAAAATGATTATCAAATGATAGGAATTTTTCAGTCCAGACAGATCATGTCATTGAAGCATGAATACCCAACCTTATTGTTAGGAGTCTAGAAGGTGTCAGATTATTCACCTTGTTTGTTTCATATGACACAAGTATGAACTCCAAAGCGACTGAAAAGATTGCCAAATACCAGGATATGGCTAGGATAGTTGAAAAGTCTATGGAACATGAATATAAAGCTAATTTCTGTAGTGATGGATACACTTGAAAGATCATCTAAAAACTTGAAAGAACGCTTAGAGAAACCGGAAAGCCTAACAGTATGGACATGAAAAAAGCTAACATCTTTTATTCTGTATGGATTCTCCGATAGGTTGTAAAGACCCTTGTTGAAACCATGCCTGAAAAATAGAATTTCTATTGACTACTTCAATGCGCGACACCAACATACTACTACTACTACCAGCACTATTGCTGCTGCTAATACTACTACGACTCCTACTACTACTATTACTAATAATAATTATAATAATAAATGATAGTCCTGGGTCTAAGGATAAACTACATCCAGCAGCAAGAAAGAGACATTGGGGGTTTTGAGGAGCGTGGAAACGCCGCTTAATTGGTGTTGTTTCGAGGTTCGCCCTGACAGGAAGCACCTGTTAGTTTCACATCTATGGAAAATTAGTGAACCGCTAAACGCAAACAAAACATTACAAAATTATATAAATATATTTTTATATAAAAATACTAACAACACATATTATACATAAATTACCAACGATACCTATTTATAATAAACTTACCAACAGTAGCTGTTTATAATAAAATTACCAACAATACGTCTTTATATTATATACATTTTGTTAAAGCCATAAAATTGCATTCAAAATATTTAGATTTCGGCCTTAAATAACCAATAGAGATTGATATATCGATAAACAAAATAAATCAATTAATAATAAATGAAGCTAAAAATAAAGAACAACGACCGAATATGTAAAACGAAAGAAAAATTAAAAATAATTTCTTAGCCAACAAGAGACAACAAAGAAATTAAATTAAATGGCAAAACTAATTTGATGCTATTAGGTTAGTGCAAAAATAATGTCGTTTTCTCACATAGTAACATATGTGAGAAAACGACATTTGCACCAACCTAGTATTAACAGCTTAACAATAACAGTTGTTACATCCACTTTCAATGTGATAAATGTATTAGGTTTGTGCAAAAATAATGACGTAATAATGTCGTTTTTTGACGTTAAAAAATACGTCAGAAAACGACATTATTACGTCATTATTTTGCACCAACCTAATAGAAGAGATTCTTAAAATATGTAGAAGTATCAGAAAACTCTTTGCCATATATATTACATGGACGATCCCAAAGCCGATACAAAACCACTGTGCTTGTCTGGGTAGATAAAATCGTGGCTCGATATTAGACATAGTTTAGAAAATCGTTTGCGCAAATTTGCAAATTTGTCACACTATTTGTTCTAATATACTGATAAGACTCACAAGATATTTAAACAATGTGGATGAGAAAATATTTTTTATTATTATTAATAATATTATTTCTCTGATTATTTCCGAGCGATGGAACGCGTAAAGCTAGGATAAAAGCAACTGGAAAATAAATGCTAATCTAATTTAAGAATAATAAACTTCGTCATTAATTCACCTTTTATGTATAATTCATATATAAATGTAAAATCAATTTTATGTATAATTCTGATCTAAAGGTAAAAGCAATTTTCTACAGTAAAACAATCGAATTGTAAGTAGATGTTTTCTTTATAATATTATTAGTTTAGTCTTTATTCATAAAAACCGATTCAGTTGATTGAAAAAATTGGAATTCCTCTGTTCCAGTCTGGTGAGAGTTAAAGCTAATAGACTTCTTTTGAAAATTTCATAAATAGTAGCAAAGTTTGAACTGGTATAATCAAATTAGTGTTGAATAGGATTTGCCGTGTTATATGGAAATAATTCAGTAGATACTTGGTAATTGATAGACATACACCTAAAGTGACTACAATAGTTTATAATTCAATGAATGGAAAGAATAAGTAAGAAAATCGTCCGATTGTATAATATATTAATTTACATGAATGAAATAATAGGGTTAAATAGACAAAAGTTAAGTCTAGAATCGTGTAGGAAATGAATGGTTCCATGTAAAATGCTTGTGAAAAGAAGTAAATTGTTCTGTATTGTAGCTGGGAAAACACATTTTACTCAGCCTGTTTGTTATTAGGAAATTTTTTGTAATTGTTTTGTATAAAAGATACAGATCTAGATATATTTAAATAATCAAATTAGCTTTTGATGAACTTGCTCTAATATACATATATATATATATATATATATATATATATATATATATATATATATATATGTGTGTGTGTGTGTGTGTGTGAGAGAGAGAGAGAGAGAGAGAGAGTGTGGGACTCTGCGCGTGTGTGTGCATCTGCATTAGCATAAGGAAATAATGGAAACTATAAATCAACATGTTAAGCTTCATTAGAAAACAAATAAAAGTTAAAGATGTTAAGTTTATAAAGCCTACCGATAATTTTCTCGGGTTGTTATCCATATTTGATCTATATTTGTCTCAATTCATATATATATATATATATATAGCGAATTGAGTCACTGTCGGTCACTGGGCGTGTTTCTAAAAATAAAAATACGCTAAAAATCCACCTACATCCCTGCCGTGTGCCGACGGCTTAGTGGTTGAATCTCCGACTGAAACCAATTCAATCGGGTTTGGATCCTAGCTAGAGGCAACCGGATGTCTAGCCACACTGATGAGCTGCGGAGCAGTCTGTCTGTGGATGACGTTATGTATATGTATATATATATATATATATATTGTGTATTAAGGCAGCAATCCCTCTTTTTATATTTGTTTTATTAAAGACGACTGACAAGATACTGCGGATAAGCCTTTTTTATTTTATTTTTCTTGTGTTCGCGTGTTTTCTGTTCTGGACACAAAGTGTGTAACTAAGAAACGTAAAGAAGAAAGCCTCGGCCAATAATGGGAAGAACAATAACAGCCGCTGTACCTAAGAGATATATTTTCCAAAAAGATTGTTTAAGAGGTAGTATTTTATAAATTTCAGCCAAATGTAGTACCAGCTGCTCAGTCAATGAATGCCGAATATTTCTTTATAAAAAGTAAGTACACATGGCCATTACAATTATATTTAATGCGTTTAAGCGTACGTAGTTCTTGTCGAAATCATTTGCACATCGTAGAAAATTCCTTTTCCCCACCCAATCATTTGCTTACAGCATCACTTTCTTTCGATGAAGATTGGCCCTTTCTAGATTTAGTGGGGAAGCATTTCTCGCGCAAAATGATGATTTGCGTTTAATATTAGGTTGGTACAAAAAATAATGACGTAATAATGTCGTTTTTTGACGTATTTTTAAGGTCAAAAAACGACATTATTACGTCATTATTTTTGCACCAACCTAATATATTATGTAAGATATGCACATAGCATTACTAGTCATATTTATTTCAAAAATCACAGAAGAAAATACTTCCCAGTCGATGTTTTCGCCTAACTTAACTGATCAGCATAAGCAGACTGTTGCAATTGATTTTCAAATCTTGATTCGAATATTTTGATTATATTGGCCCTCTCTCGGGATGTCTGACGTCGATTATACTTTACGAATGTATTGATTTGATCGATTTCAGTAAACAAAAACAAAAAAATCCTGATCTAACCTACCTTTCAGGATTGTTCATCAATAAACTTCCAGTAGAAAACTTCACAAGTCACCTTTGTTATGTTAGATTATTGACCGTACCTTCTCTATAAACTGCAAAAATTATTTTGCATTTATTTCGCATTTTTATTTTTAGTCTAGTGAAAAAATGCTATTTCGAGATTGTCGATTGTGTGACCGTAAACAGAAATGTCAATTTTGACAATATTTAATTACTAGTGTAATCATGAAATTATAACAACACTCAGATTTAGCCGAACGGAAAATGAAACTCCTCATGGCATCTCTATTCTTGTATGTGTCGGTGTAGACCAAAAACTAAGAAAGGTCCGCTGCAAGCTCACAAAAACAGGAAAGACAAGAAACCAGGAGGCGAACCCAATCCCTAATATATTTCACTGTTTATTTAGGTTTTCAGTTTCTCGGTTAGAGGAGTGTGACACTAGTAGGGCAATTTGTACCACATCTGACATCTCTGAATACCAGATCAGCCTTTCCTTAGGAGAAAACCGACTTTCCTTCTACTTCCCTGCTTATTTCGACATTACAGCGTAGAGATGGCAACTCTAACGGTGACATCAGTCTACACTGATGGATTGTCCTACCGGATCTGCTAGTAGACGATCGGTCGCTACATCGAGGGAGATTCTGCCCGCACCCACACACAAAGCCACAAGTAGTTTAGAATTTCGTTCAATTCTCACTGCGACCGTCAATAGAGACTTGCAACTGGTAATCCTCAAGGCCGGGTTTGTTGTCATTGCCCCCAAATTTCCACTTATTTATTTATTTTATTCTGTTTTAGTCAAGTGAGCGGCTACTATGAAGATCCCATTTCACACATCATATCGCTAGTCATAAAATTCGAAGCATTTAAGAGAGACAATATCACACCACCAGGTTTTATGTGATTTTCCCAACCATTGTGTTACACGCGGATATACGATCTTTTAAACTGAACTCAGTAAATGCTAAACATTTCTATTGCTATTTACTGACAAAAGCAGGTTCCAAGATATCCAGTAGTTGTGTAACGTGGAACTATCAGCAGTTTGCAGTGAATTGTACCCACTGAAATTTATGTTTTACTTAAATAAGAGTGGTTTAAAAAAAAAATAAAACAGGTATAATATTGGCCAAATCGAGAAATAACACAATTTTTTCATACTACTTCTCATGTTTTCTCTTGCCTTCTGAGCTACTGATTATAGAACCTCGTATTGAATAATACTGAACAATGGAAAGCCAACTCAGATTGATTATTCCACTGCTTACTCAGTTAATAGTACATTTTATTATTAAAACAGCTTAAACGAGCCATTATTCTACATTGATAAACAATGAAATGGCAGCCAGAAAATCAGAGAAACACACGTCTTTTTCAAACAGCCCCACTAATGATGATATCAGGATATTGATATTCCTTTAAGCAGAATTCCTAGCAAACTTTTAGAACAATGGAAATAAAAGAAAGGAAATAAAACAGCTTATTTTCAAACTTCGATTTAAATGTAATAAAATATTTCTCTCTGAATGTGCCAATTGGGAAATCATTCGACTGAGAGCTGTTCTCATGAAATTTCCAAATTGTTTCAGGACAGCCACTGTATTCCTTTTAGCAGAACTGAAGTTGAATTTCATTGTTCTGCTATACGCATGTGGATACGATTGTAAGCACACACACACACATATAAAGAAAGAGAGAGATATATAACTATATGTGTATAGGCAGCAGATTGAAAATTGCTTTCTATCTGGGCTTTTTTCAGTTGTATTTGCACTTTCGCAATCTGCTCCATTTCATTTTAAGCCAATAACTGTTCAAAACAAAACGCAAGTTGAATAACTAAAAATATTTATTTTTCATTTGAAATAAATAAATAAGAAAAAACAGGGAAAATGATCTTTCAAGTTCTCTGAACTCAACAATAAAAAAAATGAAGAGCTGCACTTAATAAAACTCATGAAAGGAAATCTCGCGAAATCAGAAGACGTTCACAAATGCCGGAAACGGAAGAGCTAATTACGTTATAGTATTGCACTAAAGAACAGTGACGTGAATTTCTGAATTAAAGGACTTGCATGGCGAATATCTGTGCGCGTATATGTGTCTGTTACTCAGCGAGTATGGACGTAGCGACGAGTAGTTAGAACGTTAAATTTCCAATCGGTAATCTGGCGTTCGAATTCCACCATAATCAGTTTGTCAAATAATATTGACTTTGGGAGAGGATCCCAGAGCGTGAAAGGTTTATATATATATATATATATATATATATATATATATATATATATATATATATATATATATATAGATAGATAGATAGATAGATAGATAGTCCTGGCTCGCCCAACCACGTCCACAGCCCAAACTCCTTACTCCACTCCTTCTGCTTACGACAATTCAGGAGGAGGCTGGATCATCAGAAAGCCATCTCTGCCACCGCGACCAGCGAGGAGAAAGGGAATAAGGATAGAGGATGACGATCCCGAAGCTCGGATTCGAGCCGGTGTCGACTATATATATATATATATATATATATATATATATATATATATATATATATATATATATATATATATATATATATATATATATATATATATATTAAAGGGAAGACGCCCTGGAGAATTTAACACACACAGAATATATAGAAACAAGGTAAGCATGGGAAACAGCAAGTAATAACGATTTTGAGTGAATGCATAGCACCGACTAGGGGAACGAGTGATAGTAGAACTAAAATAACTACTTGGTATAACAAGAGCAGGACGTTGTTGATAGCATTTTTCTTACGCATTAGATAAGAGACGGCATAGGGAAATATAATAAACTAAGTTTATGATTGATACGAATATTAACGAAACTATAAACCTATGTCTTTCTTTTCTTTTATTTGTACAGAAGTGCAACATAGGCTCTGTATAAAGCTTGAATGAGAGAATTGCCATAAGTTCTTCTTTGTAATAAATCCATGCATACATAGTAGCGTTAGAATCTCTATGGTAACTAACGAGAAAATATTATTAAAGAGAAGTTCCTATCGGATATGGATTTATTTTTGATCAAATTACGAACTCTGTAGGTCGTATAACTCTATTGGCTCTGGAAATGTTTTCCCCTTTTCATTGCAAATATCATCATTGCCAACTGGATGCCACCATAAAATAAATTAAGTTAAGGAAGTGAAGAGTATTAAGAGAGTTTTCGTTTGTTTTAATTTTTATTCTCTTTCTGTAGCCATTGTGATGAAGGTGAATGGTTTAATCCTGAAGATATTTGAGACTTTTGTTTCAGCGGGGATTGCTGAAAAATTGGAAGAAATTTAGGCGATGATGGCTTTTTTGAATTTAATATGATGTGACGTTGAGAGTACCCGACAGTAATCTGCAAAGCTGCTAATTTCCTCTTTTATTATATAAGTAAAATATTTACGCCATACTATGTGTTAATGTGTTTTCTATATGATTTACCAAGATTTATTCGTACGACATATTTTATTCATTGTATCGTTGATAATATAACCATGTGTCAGTCGAACAATTATACAGTCTTCTTCAAGTGTATAATTCACAGGAAAAAAGAAACAAGTTCCTATTACGGAACAAAGAAGCAACAGAAAAATTCTCAGATGCTAGAGATTGGGAGAAGAGATAAATTACCTATATCGAGGTGAATTATTTCATGTGTGACGTGCGTCCTGCGTATGACGATAAACTACATCCGGCAGCAAGGCTTCAGATAGGGAGGTTTTGAGGTGCGTTGAACTACCTTTTAATTGCTGTTGTTTCCAGTTCCACCCTGACCTAGGGGGATAGCACTTGTTATGATCCCAGCTACCGGAAAATAATGAACCCCAAAAAGACTGGGATCAAAATATTATGAAAGTATACAAATATATTTATGTATACCAACAATACATTTTTATAGTAACTCAATACATTACTGGAAAAGGAAGAAAAAATTATCAAAATTCCCCTACCCCACGAAAAAAAAATTACGTTCCCAAGAAAATAAAATTTCGGTATTAAATGACCCATAAGAGTTTGATATGTCGTTATACAAGCCAAACCAAACTAAGCCAATCATTTTAGTTATCCTTTTTACCAAGAACAAATCTGATCTGTAGCTGTTAAGAATGATACTTCAACCTCTTTTCTTACAACCTATGTACCTTAGGAATGGTGCAGAATGTAATATTGAAAATTCTCTGGTTACAACGGAAAGAAAAAATAATTCTCCGCTTGTATTTCTAGAAAATTGCTATTACACACACATATGTGTATGTGTATAAAGTAAGTAACAAGGATAGTGAACATAGAGTCAAAAATTTACATAAATATTTTGGACAAAAACCAAATGAACATTAATTATTAGGTTGGTGCAAAAATATTGTCGTTCTTTGACGTATTTTTTAACGTCAAGAAACGACAATATTTTTGCACCAACCTAATACAAACGAGATGAATCCCCACTTAGCAATATTACGAAGAAATACACTACCACAATTGAACCGAATAAAAAATCAAATTAATTATCTACTACAAAAATTTAAAGCAGATAACCATATCCTAAAAAATAACAAGACAACAGCAAAGTCAAAATTACAACGAACGAACATAATCTGCTAATTTCCTCTTTTATTATATAAGTAAAATATTTACGCCGTACTATGTGTTAATGTGTTTTCTATATGAACCTTAAGTAACTGTGTTGCTGATCAATCCGAATTCATAAATAATTACATAGGTCACACGACTACATGCCTATCCAGATGCCTTACGTTACACTTGACCTCAGCTCTGTTAAAACCCATTTAAACACACACAAAATTACCAGACTCCACCTGAAACATACTAGTGAGAAATACAAGCATAATTACCTCATCCTCACGTAAAAAAATATTCAAAATAATGGAAGGCTTAATAATAAAAAAGAAAAAATCAACACTTAATAATATTAACAACAAACACGGTCACAATGTGCTGTGTTCGGAAAATAAAACACTAAAAACACACACACTCAATTAAACTGAAAAAAATAAAAGCATCCTTGATAATGGCTAAGAGTATAGCCGAATTATAGAACATTTGGACAGTTTCTTCCCAATCTGTGTCCCAAAAAACACTTGTTCGAACACAAGAAAAATTAATTAAAAAGCTTAATCGTAGAAGCTTGTCTGTCGTTTTTAATGAAATATGCATAAAGTGAAGGATTGCTACCTGAATACACAATATATATATATATATATATATATATATATATATATATATATATATATATATATATATATATATAGATAGATAGATAGATAGATAGATAGATAGATATAGATATAGATATATAGATATATAAAGACATGTCTCTTCAAATAATTTAGACAAATTTTGTCTACTTATTTTTCATAGGATCCTCTCATAACTACGAACAAGCTTCTTAATATCCTTATTAAAGAAACAAGGAAAATTATCATGTTGATGCATATTAATTTTATTCCGACTACTTAGCACAATGTCGTCATCAGTGTCTTTTTTAAGACAAAAACTGTTGAATTAATCATTTTTCTAAAAGAAAAAATTTGTGTTCATCTAAAAAATAAATTTTTACGTGTGAAGTGAAAAACACTAATGTTATATACTGTATAGTGTTTAAATACTATTATGCAGACACACCTGCAAACGTCAAGGGGTGTAACTAAGTCAATGAAATGTCTAAATATTAACATACACACACACACATATATATATATATATATATATATATATATATATATATATATATATATATATATATATATATATATATATATGAATACAATCATGTTCATTAGCCGCTTTTAATTTTTATAATTCTTGGCTAACTAATGTCGTTTGCATTATTTTCGGGAGGGATATTTCATATAAAATGTCAAATTTATTGCCGACAAGTTGCGACTCAATGTTGTTGCAGCGGTTTTGTTGCTTTTACTGGATTTCCCGAAGTTTTTAAAAATCCAATATCTAACCCAGAATTAAGATTACAGAACGTTTGTAATCATTTTAAAAATAAATATTTTAAACTAATTCTAAACAGTATCATTTTGAAGACGAGAGAAAAATTAAAATAACGTTAATATGAAAAATAAGCTGCATGACCTGTAATTAGAACTACAAGGTATTTAGGCATTATTTGTTGTTTTCTGTGTCTGTTCACCTGAAGCCAACTGCCATGACTCTAAATAACATTTCAAATTCAATCTTTGCTAATAAATATAAACCATCTTATTTAATTATGAACACAATCGGGTGTTAAGGCGTCTCAAAAAGCCTGCCACTGGATGAAAGTATTTTTTTTATCTTCACATTTCGTTGGTACCTGTGCGAAAATATTTCAGCTTCTAGCGATTTTTAATTAATGCTCCGAAGTTAGTAAACGCTAGTCTTAATCTTTCAAATCATCCTTCCGATCGATTTTAAAACTTCAGACTTGCAAAATGACAAAAGAGACTTCAAAATGAAGGACATTTCATACAGCTACCATTATCGCCATGCAAATTGTGCCGGCTTTCAAACAAACAGCTCACAGTGATGCTTTTTTCATTCATTATATAAAAAAATATTATATTGCAACATGTATTTTCTAAAGAAAATGACAATCCTACTATTTGACTAGCGATAAAGAATACAATATTCTTAATCCATTCATCATATCGACCGCAATCGAACACATTGTTGTGAACTCTACAATCTTTCTATTAGCTGCATATGATATGTGTTTTGCTGGGGCTACATACGCTTTCGGAATTCAGAATTGCCAATCAAGTCTAAAGAGTCCAGTGTGCCTTAATATTTAACCCACAGGCTGGGGAAAAGATATAGAATATGCACCTTTCCTATGAGTATATGCGCGAAAGAGAATGTAACGAACTCACCTGGATCTCGTCTAGCCGATTGGTCGAACCTCTATTCATTATACAACTCACATAAATAATATTCGTTATAAATCGTTTTAAAACATTTCATATGTGCAAAAAAAGTAGCAATTATAAAATAAGTTATAGAGTAAAAAAAATTTAAAGAAATAAAATTTAAATATACATGCAAAGAAAATTATCTGCATAATTGATATTAATACGAAATATAACTAAGATGGGTGTAGGCCTTGATTACATCCACTATTTCTTTTTATTAATCTGATGTGATTTAGCACCATTTCTCATGTAATTTCTGCTTGAAATGTAGTCGTATTCTTTACCTTAAGATTATTAACAATGATTTTCCATAAATGTTCTAATGAACTGAGATGTATACATTGGACGAGTCATGCAATAACGTTTTCAAATTCAAAGCAGATTTTTTTTCTTTTTTTCAGTCATATTCTTACACACATGAGAATTTACTTTGCAATATAGCAGAGTAGGACAACACCAGCGATACATTTCGTCCTTTTGTTAATCTAAATCCTTTTTTTTTTACATATTTGAGATGCAACCTCTCACCTTTACGTTGTCTGACATAATGAGAGCCATCAGACTGAACTAAATTAAATGTACTTTCGTCGCTGTAGAATATTCGACCATATTCAAAAGTCATTGGTCCAGAAAAAGTGCTGATTTGCAAAGGCTAGTCTGTTTACATTTGCTGATGAAGTGTTTGATAGCAGGAGAACGTAAACAAAAACCTTCTATACATGAGCAGTATGAAATTCAGCCGAGAAATTTTAAGGGAAAATTACCGGATACGCAAAATCTGCTGTGATATTAAAACGTTACACAATGTGAAGTCTTTGAATACTTCTACCCGTGATTGATTTCCGTGGTATCACTGGTGTTTTAGTTGACTTAAAGGAAACAATATTGTATTAAAGCTATAATTCTGTAGGAATTACACTTGTAGAATTTTTTTCAGTAAAAGAAAACGTGATTAATTGAGTGTTTTACCACACACCATGAGAGATTTCCCAATTTTTGCAATGACTTAATTCCGTGATAACCCAAATAAAATGGTGGAGGAATAAATAATTATAATTTTCCAATGCAATTTTACCATTTTTAGTAACGGACTATTTTGTTTTTTTTCATAGAAATAATCATAAATATGAATGATGATGTTTGTTCTCTAAATTTGACAGCTACGCATCCAAGTAGTAAACAGTTTTTGTATTATGATTTTTTCCTAGCTCTCTCTGATGCAAATTCCATAGTGTAGAATATACTCTTTAAGAAATCGTATTGCAATTTTTGTCAAAAATAAATGGGGATAATTCGATTTAATATCTATTCTAAAATTTCTGATTTTACATGCTACAGTATATACATTATATATATATATATATATATATATATATATATATATATATATATATATATATATATATATATATATATACATATATATATCCATATATATATATATCCATATATTTATATATCCATATATATATCCATATATATATATACATATATATATACATATATATATATATATATGTATGTATGCATATATATATGCATATATATATATATATATATATATATATATATATATATATATATGTATATATATATATATATATATATATATATATATATATATATATATATATATATATATATATATCAGTTCAAGCCAGTTGAGCGTGCCAAATATTAACACGTGAAAGTTCGTTGCTGCATTGGATAAAGAAACTTATTTTTTCTTTAGAAAATTTTTTACTTTTTACCTTGTTTTAATGTAACTTGGATTATTGAAAGAAGTATACTATTTATTTCAGCTGAACTTGCAAATTTTATCTTTAAACAAACTTTTCTTTGTGACATTCCCAAGAGCCATTAAGAATTCATAAACTTAATTTAATATTTTCCTCTATGCTATTGTCCTTCAACAATGAATTTATTAAGTATAAATTAATTTTTATGAATAATTTATGTTAACAGAATAAAGATGTATTTTTTAAAGTATGTTGAATTTTTCTGTCCTTCATAAATAAGTAGAAGACTTTGGAAAATTAATGATAAATGGCACTTGTTAATGAAGAATTTATCACATAGTTAATGTCAAAAATTAAATTCAATAATTAATATTTAAAACTATTTTTAAAATTATTCCACAAAAACGTAAAAAAAAGAAAATAATCATTGTCTTGTCAATATCGTCTTTTTATTTATTTATTTTTAAAATTTTTGCGATTTTGCGAAATTCCTAAAAAATATGATTATTAACAATTTTGTGACGGGAAATTTAACTTTTCTTCATGCTCTTATTCTTCATAATAAGAAATATCTTGATAATAAAATTTATTTTTAAGCGATAGTTTTCTTTATAACACGTGAAATATGTTGATTATCGTCATTGTATGAAAACAAAAAAATGAATGTAACTTTTTTCACTGCTAATTTTCAAAATTACTAGAATTTGAGCATTTAAAAAAAAATTGAATAAAATGTAATTTAATATTTTTCTATGATATTATTGTTCACATTGAGTTTAAAAAAGATTATTTTCTGCGAGTCTTTAAAAAAATGTATGCTGAATTTTACTAGCATCAATGTAGTTAAAAATGTAAAACAAAATTAACCAGTTTAAAATTCTTTAAAATATTCAAAATACTGTAAAATATTAAACTGGTTAATTTTGTTTAGATAATCGTGTTTTATAGGGGATATGGTGATCGATCTGCACCATCCATAAATTGCGATTATCCAAAACCAAAAATTTTAATGAGGCAAGTTCAAATCGCTATGTAACCAATATAAAACGGATCCTGTCACTGGAACAATTTGGAAATCCTTTGGAAACAAGTATTTCCTTAAAGACAATGGAAAGTAACATTAGGAAAAGCTGACAAATATCTGCATTCATACAAAACTTAAATTGTTAATTCTGAATTCTATACCAGACATTAAGGTTCATACACTTTTTAGAAAGACTATGTAAAAAATTGCAAGTTTTACAAAATAATATTTTAGTTAGTATTTTTTTAATTTCGGTACCTGAATATCTTTCTCAAAATGGTAAAAACTCAAAAAGGTGCTGTGAAACTGGTTTTCGCCGTAATTATGTTAACAGAATAAGGTTTGTGTATTGTTTTTTCTTCCCCAATATTAGAATGAGCGAGAACGATGGTTAAAGGCAATACCTCTGGGCAACAACCCTGAAAGACCAAATACTTGTTTGTCAAAAGCATTTTCCCTCTGATTATGAAATAGTCTTTATTAAAAGAAAAGTGTGACCCAGAAATCTACCATTCATATTTGATCATTTGCCTTGAGTTTCCTTGTCCTCAAATAAAAGCAACAGATAAAACTTCTTCTGTGCGAAATGCGCAAAATGACTTTATTTTCTAGAACAAAATTAACGAAGAAATTTTATATATTTTTGATGCAATCAAACGGTCACGCAATCGCAATTTTATGTGACAATAACAGGACCCAATCTCTTTTTTTCCAAACATTTGACATTGTTTTTAATATGTCTTGGATAACTAAAAATGTCTTGTACTTATTTTTCGATTATGTTCACCTTTTTAAAAAATAGTCCGAATAACTGAACGTAAATTTTAAATTAATGTTTTATTCTGAAGGTAAAATGATAAGAGCAAAATTGTAAAATGTCTTTTTGAGTATGAAAAACCTCAATTTGTTAAGCTGCCGCAACTAACTGATGTAGGAGTTTACCTAAAGCCTGTTGAGCGATAAAATGTTTCCCATTGTTTAAAAGTGTTTTGTGTTCAAACTGTAACTGCCATTCAAACAACCATTATTAAATGGTGCGAGGATACTGCGAAACCAGTTAATTTCATTGAAAATCTTTTATTTTTTTAAATTGTCTGTCAATGAATATATGGTGATACTACGAAAAATAATCCACTGAAAAAGTTGATATCAGATTTATATGATGAACATTTGTTATTTATTTTTAATTCTGGAAAATAACAAAAAGAATGAAGGGGAAAATGAAAATATTGAAATCATTAACATGAGATACTAGTTTAACCATTGAACATATATGCAGTGGCTTAATTTATGTTTGTACATATTTGCTAACTAGGGAGTTTAATTTATTATGCTTGGTGAATTTACGGCAGACTACTTAGAAATTCGATTTGGAACACAGAAGAGGAAATATTTAATAATATTATTTTGTTTATTTTCAAGAATATGTACATTTTTGAAAGAAATAGATTGTGATAAATCTTAAAATGCCACTGGTTTTCACAGGGATACCGAATAGTTTTTTGTTTTTTTTTTCAGTTTCCCCCTTATTACATATATTTAATTGATTAACTCCCCAAATTATCTTGTTAATTAATTTTGTCTTATTGTTAATGTAAATTGATTTTAGTTTTTAAAACTATGTGTACTGGTAATATCTATTATTGTATCATTACAAACTAAATATTTTCTTCATCATTCTCTTAGACAAATGATACGGATAACAAAAATACTAATAAATTTCATAAGAATATCAAAATTAATCTTCCTTGTAATTCACATCTGTGTAAAGTATTTTCAGACTTTGTTGATACACGATTTTGTAAAATGCTGAAATTACTTTCTGATTGTATTATACAATTATATTTTCTGTAAACAATTGGCATAAACAAATTAATTCATTAGTTTTGCTTTATCATTTTAAAATGTCTAATTTATGGTGAATCAGTGATTTTTGTGCATTTGGTTATTTTATGGTATTTTTTTTCTTTCTTTGTACATTTGCATTTTCTGAAAACATTAATCGTAAGATGCTACCTAATATTATATAGAATTGCTAATTAACTAATTACTGGACACTAAGAATTTCCTCGCTAAAAATATTCTCATTAATTGTTATTTTGTTATTCAGTAGTAATTTAGGTCTCTACATGTCCGCATCCAGTCGAGAACAACAGTCGCATGATTACCAGGCCTGGGATAAGGATCGCCTTGATATATATATATATATATATATATATATATATATATATATATATATATATATATATATATATATATATATATATATATATATTCTAAAGAAGTGATAGATTTTTCATTTATTAATCCAACAGATTTTTTACTTAAACGTTATTTTTAGTGGATACTGATATTTGAGTGGACACTCCGTTTATTTATTTAATAGTATATTTATTTATTTTTGTCTAATTGTCTGATAATTCGAGAAATCTTATCTTATAGCCTATTATTATGACAGGAGAATTAATGGACATTAGTCAAACTTGTATGAACAAAAATGTGTTGTCCAAAATATATCCTTTCAAAAGCTAAGCAAGGAAACAGAAAACATCATTTAGAAACACAGGAAAGAATACTGAACTGTTATGCAATATCAGCCCTCCTGTATGGAAGTGAATACTGAACAATCTCCTCACATGAAGAAGAGATTTGTAATCTTTAAGATACATAATGATGAAGGAAGTTTTGAAAATTTTAAACCTCACAGAACCTCACAGGAACAGAAGAAAACAACGCCTAACCTACCTAGTGAGCTTGAGTAAATGGATGACGGAGCAAGATTTAATGCAACAAAGGACAGAAAATTAGGAAGATTCGTGATTCCTGGTATCCTGAAGGGATATAAATGAAGATATGTGTGTGGGGATAGGGAGAGTATGGGCATATGGTGGAACGTTAGGGAGAGTTAGTGTATGCCCAATTTTTCAAATGTGTTTCTTTTATTTAAATTTGTTTATTAATTAAATATAGTATCTTTAGAAATTTTACTTGATTTTCAATGCTTCTCGTACAATCACCAAAGTTAAGCAACGTCGAATCTGGTCGTTAACTATATGGGTGACTGTTATGGAATAATAGGGGTTGTAAGCTTGAATGTGCAGGTGATGTAATGAATAAAGGCTCGCAATTATAAATCAGAGAACCACATCTCAATTCCACTCGGGTTCGTTATATTCACATACGTGTAAAAAAGGTAAAAAGAAAAGGTATGAATCCACCTCTCCTGCCCCTCTTTATGGGTGAATTAATAGGACTTGTATTAGTAACTCATTATGATCTCCAAAAGAATCTAAAAATATTTTCTGGTTTTAACTAATAAAAGCTTGATAATTTTAAAACAATAAATCCATTTCCATTATAGCTTTCTGTTTCGAAAAGTACAAGTTGTAGATAAGAAGCTGTTTCAAGTCCTGTATTCTCTCTTCTGGTTTTTTTATTTTTATTTTTGCGCTTAATCTTCCAGAATGACGACTCTCATGATTTGCAGTCAGAGTTTCACAGATCGTCAGCAATATCAGACACAGCCGAAATCTTATATAAAAAATAATGGAAAATAATACTATATTCTTTAAAATGAATATATTTTATTATTGATACTTCAGGCTCTTTTTTATCAACCCATGGGTTTTGACGATTTGGATTATTGTAGCAATTCAGTTTTAATCTCCCATTATAATCTTATACGCAAAAAAAAAAAGATTTTCTCCACGTGTAGCAAGAAGTGAAATACAGATAGTGTTATGATATCAAGTGTTTCACTCTGACATCCATTTTATCGCTTTTAGACTTTTTATCTTTTGAGAATATCTTACAGTGTTTCAAAAATGATCAACGAATATTTTTCGATCAATTCCAACATTGAATAGGGTTCATCATCCAAAAGAGTTTACAAATCATCAATCTGAATTTCTTGCCATCTACCACGCTATGGATTGCCCTCACAGTAAAATTCCTGGTTTTTGAGCTTTCTAAAATATGTTACACTATATATATAGGCTGACTATTCTCCGCATCTTTGGTGTTGTAATCAAAACCTTCCGTTGTGTCCGGATCCTATCAAGTGTATGTCGACCTGTATGTCCTAAAAAGCATTCCGAAATGAACCCTTCATTTAATTTACGGAGGTAAGCTGTTCTTGTTCCACTAACCATGTCTAGAAATAACTCGTCTAGTTCTTATCCCTAGACATGGTTAGGTGAAAAAATACAGTCTACCAACCCCTGTAGATTACATAAATGGTTCATATCAGAATTCCCTGTGAATTACTCGGACCATCATGCATCTGAAGAAGACCGGAGTGTACAACAACCGAAACGTTGTAATAACAACAACAAAGATATGGGAAAAGTCCGCATGTAATGGGTGTAAATAATAACTCTTTATCTCAGAAATTCAGAGATACATTCCTAAAACATTTCTAATATACGCTGCTTCCAAGTGAACATATATATTTCAACAACCGATTCTTTTGCTTTCTATGGTCACTTTCCGAATTTGAAAGGGAAGGACTTCGCCATGTTTCATGTGCCCCGGTATTTTTTTCTTTATTATTTGTTTTCAATTAAGGATAAATGAAGACTGGATACGAAAAGCCAAACTAGTTTTCTATTATGTGTTCTAAAATAATGATGCTAGCAATGTTTGTACAAACCTTATATATGACAAGCACAAAAAAGTTCTTGAAAATATATATACATATTTATGCCTATAAGAATATCGACAACGATTATTATGCGAGCATACATAATTCAATATCCTTTAGACACATACGTGCGTATTCTGTTATAGTTCATTTCTAAGAAAATTTCATGAGTATGTGTGTGTTTCTTTTATATTTTGTGCTCATATATGTGCATACAAACATTATATATATATATATATATATATATATATATATATATATATATATATATATATATATATATAACAAATCTCAAGCTGATTTTTTTTTCTCTGCGTAAAATCATTGAATATCAAAATTATTGTTTTTAATTCAGGTTTTGACAGCGAGTAAACTTTTCATAAGTAAACACATTCAAATAGAAATAAAATAGAAATATATATGTTTTCTATTTTTTTTATTTTAACGTTAAGGCAATTATATATCATTTTCTGGCTTGTATCACCAGTGAAAAATTGCCATTAACGAAAGCTTTTCAAATATTTCTAGAATTTATATACTTTCTTTATAGGAATTTCATTTTTATTTTCAATATTATGTGCGCATTTATCTTCAGTCTCATGTGGCCCTCTCTTTCCAAACAAAAATATATTATTCCTGCATGTTACTCTCCCGGGACAATTTTTCAACTATATATACGCACAAGCTGAGTATGATATATATATATATATATATATATATATATATATATATATATATATATATATATATATATATATATATATATATATATATAAGGAGAGAGAATGAGGGAATCTATTGATAAATGAATTAGTATAACATGATAACTCCACCTACATACACAGATATGTGCATAAATTTTATGCGTATTCAAACACTGACATATATTCTTTGACTGTTATATAAATGCGCTTAAATATGTGCGTTTGTCTTGCAAAATTTTGATAGCTGGCTGGATCAGTGTAACTCTAACTTTCATGTAGATCAGCAAAATAATTAATATTAAAAATTAAGAAGGTACAACAATAGCTTTGTGTATTAAAGCATTCGTTCGTGACATAGAAATTGAGATTTCAAGCCCTGGGCTTGACAGTGTGTACTTAGATTCAGTGGAAACCGTTCAAAAAATAACTGAGCAGTACTAAAAATAAGAACTAGACGAGATATCCCGAGACATGGGCAGTGGAACGCGAACAGCTTATCCCGGTAGATTAAAAAGAGGGTTCAGTTCAGAATTCCCTCTAGGTTACGCGTATCAACATACACCTGATGAAGCCTACAGGACACAACAGCCGAAACGTTGCGATACGAACAACAAATATACTCCGCATATAAATAAAAAAATTAGTGATGAAATAAATGCGATTCAGTTAGACAGATACATAGGTTCTTGCCTCGGCAGTATATATAAAATACACACACGTACACAAGCATATATATATATATATATATATATATATATATATATATATATATATATATATATATATATATATATATATATAATGCGTGTGTGTGTGTGTTTTAACATTAGGATATAGAAACCCCGACAAAATTTTATATTTTGGCAGTTGGAAGCGTTTCATGAAAATACATTTGCTTAAAAACAGATTTGACAATGCATTTGCCATTCAATGATGTAATGTGTGTATGTGTATTTATGTGTATGCTTAAATAATGATTCTTATTAATTTATATATATATATATATATATATATATATATATATATATATATATATGTGTGTGTGTGTGTGTGCGTGTGTGTTGAAATGCATTTCATTTGCCTGGTAAAATGATTCTTTAGTAAATCTTGTACACGCCTATATTTATGTGGTATATACACTCAAATAAACTTTGGCGTATATACAGACTTCTGTTTGTACGTGTTTACATGCGCTTATATATACGAAATATTTGTTTTGTCTTTGGTCAGCTGGGAAATTCTCTGACGTCATTGACGTGACAGAAGAAATAAAATTTTGTTGAAATTGTTTCAGTAAACAATTCCATCTGTTTCAATTACGTACGCACATTTCAGCGAACAGTTTGACTCGAAAAATGTTATTGTCCCCTTGTGGAATCCCTTTCTGCCCTTTGATTTTATACAATATTTTATGAATGCCTGGCGGATAATACGTATTCGGGTGCACAGCTATATTTGTCTGTGCACACACTTAAACGAAAATCAATGACTGCGTATGTGAATAGAATTCAAGTGAGTATTATACAAAATGGCCATTATTTCATTTCTACGCAAAGATTAAAATATGAATAATATGTCTGAAAATATGCCTAACTGTATTTTTGCTTGCAAAGTAACGTGATTGCTCTTAAGCTGATTCAAATTAACAATAAGCTACAACGTGTACCTACGTATAAACGTAGATTGGCAAAGATATGAATATTACTTCAGTTTTAGAAATGAAATGCATTTTTGTAAAAGAATTTTTAAATAGTGTCTTACGCTTGCTTTAATGTACTGTGTCCAATCAGAACTTACGTGATCAATGTTTCTACCGTTATCTGTATATATTTCTGAGATGAGGTATTATGTAGACTATTTACATTATTAGAACAATTGTCCTCATCCGTGTCGCCACATTTATCACAACTTTTCAGCCTTTGTTCGTTCCGGCCTTCTTCAGGTGGTTGGAATGTCGAACTGAACCCTTTATTTCGCTCACTGGGGTAAACTGTTTTAGTTCCAAGTGCCATGTCTAATGGATGTCAGTTATCAGTTATCTCCTGTTAATTCCCCTCTCAAAGTTCTCCACCGCCTTAACCACGGACACATGGCACAGTGGGTAAATGCGTTAGTTACAACCAGTGACAGGATCCAAAGAGTTGTGAGTCCAATACCTTCGAGTACCAGATTTTCCAAGACTTCTTTCTTCATTACGTGTCTCAATAATTTCAAATCTCTCTTTCTAATTGCAATGTAAAATTTCCTTTTTATTTATATTTTTCGTAAAATTGCTTTGTTACTTACATATTCCATCTATGGTATTCTTAGCATCCATCTGTAGATCTATATCTCTGTCACCTTGCGAAAAAAATTTTCAACATTCACTGCCATAAAGGGAGACATAGATGTTTAGTACTTTTGTGTCCTCGTTTCTTGCTTAACGTTTGGAAGGCTTTTTAACAAAATAATAAGAATTTCGCTATTCCAATGCCATTTTTGATTTCAGAGATACATTTTCTGTTGTCTATTAGGACATTTTCGAGATTCTTAAATTTCTATACTTTCTTGATTTTAATTCTGTTCGACTTGCTGACAATTATACATTCTATCTTCTTAAAATTAATACATATTGTTTACTTCCAGCTTTCCTTTACAATCTTGTCTAGAAGTTCATGTAGCCTTCCTTATGTTTCTCAACGCGGAGACATCTTCGTATATTATGTTGTTAAGATTGTGTTCACTAATAACTACCCCTGTAGTTAGAAGTCCTGGTTCTATGAGGATCAACTGTCTGTATAAAATAAATTAATCAGGAGTGATGACGTATCCTTGTTCTATGACAATTTCTATTTTATGTACATGATCAATTCCTTTTCTTTATGCAGGAAGTTTCTCAGCAAATGTTCTAGATTATAAAAATATCTTTAAAAAATAAACTATTTTCCCTTCTAGTTCAAATAGGTTTTGTGTCGTAACTTATGAAATATTTTTGCGACGTCTGTAAAACCTTGATACTCGAGGTTCGTTCAAAAAGTTCTAAGACTCACCCAGAAAGAACATCTATAGAGGAACATTATTGTTGTGTCAACACACTACCACTTCTTATAAAACTAGAAAACTAATTCAGATTACTGTCTTAATTTCTGTTGGGTTACGACCATACAAAAGAGAGAGGTGCGAGACAAATCTAAAAATGGATAAAACAAGCGCATGAGCAGTCATTAAATATTCAGGTGGGAGAGACAGCACAGATTATGACCCTCTGTCAGGTCGACCAAAACCCTCAGCCACTGGTTGACTAGTTGATGCCATTCATCGTATGGTTTTGAACCGCAGATATCTTATTGTCCAGTAGATAGGCAAGTCCATAAGCATTACATCTGCTTAAGTCCATACTGTTTTAAGTGATTTCCTAGTGCTGAGTATCCTGTCTGCAAGATGGGTCCCATGAATACTGATACCAAAGTAGAAGCTGAAAATGTTTGATATTTCCGGATACATATGACTCGCTTCCAGATTGAACTTCCACCGCAATTATTAACTCAACTTGGGTTCACCACTTCGAACATGAATCAATTATGCAAAGCATAATCACTCCGGTTCCCGCCCTCCAAAGAATTTCAAACTATCAGCGTCTTTTATGGATTTTTTTTTTTTTTTGGAGGATTCTGTAGGCGTAATCGTGATATACTACCAGGAAATGGAACATATGGACAGTACTATGCATCAGAATTAAGATAATTGAACGAAGCAATAAAGACGAAACGTAGACGGAAGCAGAAGAAAAGTGTGCTCTTGCTCCAGGATAACGCGCTCGTTCACACTACTCACACTACTCAGTTTTCTGTAACTGAAGCAACCAACAATGGCTTTGAATTGCTATCCAATCTCCCTTACTCACCAAACTTAGCTCCATCTGACCTCTTCTTGTTTCTTAAACTCAAATCCCAGCTGCGTGGTGACCATTTTGAAAACAATGATGAGATCCTATGTGCTGTGGAGAAAATCCGGAGGACCAGAATGCCACCTTCTTCCGTGATGGGATTGCAATGGTTAAATATCGTTGAACCAAATCCATTAATTTCAAGCCGAACTATATTAAAAACAGCGAATAATTGCCTTGTTTCTTCAACTTCTTCTGGGTGAGTTTTAGAACATTTTGAACTACCATCGTAAGTCTTTCGGCATTATATTGTTCGATCTGATAGCCTTCTGATCATAAATATCGCATATATACTAACGAGAGTATATATAAATATATATATATATATATATATATATATATATATATATATATATATATGTATATGTATATATATATATATATATATACTAGAGAGAGTATATATATATATATATATATACTAGCGAGGATATATATATATATATATATATATATACACGAGCGAGAGTATATTTATATATATATATATATATATATATATATATACTAGCGAGGGTATATATATATATATATATATATATATGTATATGTATATATATATATATATACTAGCGAGAGTATATATATATATATATATATATACTAGCGAGAGTATATATATATATATATATATATATATACATATATATATATATACTAGCGAGGGTATATATATATATATATATATATATATATATATATATATATATATATATATACACACACATATATTTATATATATATATATACACTAGCGAGAGTATATATATATATATATATATATATATATATATATATATATATATATATATACATATATATATATATATATATATATATCCTAGCGAGGGTATATATATATATATATACATATATATATATATATATATATATATATATATATATATATATATATATATATATACTCTCGCTAGTGTACATAGTCACACACAATTACGAAGCGAATGTTTCTTTACACACTGTTTCAATCCATATGACGTGCGCGTAATATAAGCAACAATTTCCTACGTAAGCGAGACGGAAAAACGTGCTAAAATGCATAAGTATAAATTGAGCATTACAAAAGGTCAGCGTGCAAACATGCGACTGCATTAGTTGCATTTCTTATCTCAAGCACGCATAACAAAGGTCAGTGTTTTTAAATGTCCCTACGCTGATAATCTTTATGTAAAGAGAAGTAAACACATCATATCATCCATCCAAGTTTATAAATTTTTCCATAAATTCTTCATGCTGAAAATTAATTTGCAATTCATGATTTCCAAAAATATAAGCCAATTCTTTGTTGTATACATACATACAAATATATATATATATATATATATATATATATATATATATATATATATATATATATATATATATATATATAAAACTGTTTTAAAGACGTCGATAATAGCCTCGTGATAAGGCTGAATATATTTTTTCTTATCAGATGTAAGCAATTTTTCTATCTACAACAGATCGTATTTATGTTTCTTTTTATTCGGTCTCACTTTTTATGTATTAATTTAACTATTATTATCTTAATTCTTATAAGTAATAGTCCTCTAATTATTATTATTATTATTAGTAGTAGTAGTAGTAGTAGTAGTAGTAGTATTAGTAGTAGTAGTTGTGCCCATTGGATTGTAAATTAATAGTAAATAGTGACTTTTTTTAGAGATAAAGCGACATCAAATATTCTCAATACTTCAGCATAGGTCACATTAATTATTTGAGCTTATTTTAGTTATAATGTCGTCTGAATGCTGCCGATTCATTCAGATTTTCACTTCTTCCGCCATAAATCATAGGCTTATATGAATGTCGCCAATAAGGATGAGTACAACTCTTAATTTGATTTGCAATTATTTCTCTTCTGTACAATGTCGTGAAAATTTTCTACCTTTTCAGCTTATTTCAGTTTACTATGAGGTCAGCAATATCAATGATATTTACTCTTTGCCAAAATATTTTGTCTTTGATTTCGAGGACTCGATTGGATCTTTGGTTTATTTATTTTTTTCTTTTGACAACTAGATTCTAGTTTCTGCAAATGCCACTGAATCGTTTGTAAAATTAATTGACGATTAGCTTTATTAGCACCCATATTTATATTTCTTCTTAGATATAAATGCGTTTTCATCTCCCTGCAGAGACACCATTTTCTATATGTTGCTGTGCTCTATCGATTTCTACCTTAATAGACATAATTCCTGTTTAATTGATCGCTATTAATACGAATATTAATACTATCAACTATTAATATTATTAACAAATATTATTATATAATTATAATTATAATAATTATTAGGAAGACCTAATAATATCCATTTTATTTTCATTTCATTTTGTCAAATATTTGAAGTATCTTCAGATCGTTCCCATCTACAATTTATTCTTTTCTCGATAATATTACAAATTTTGGTTGCTGAATTTAAACTTTCAATAGTTTTCTTCTTTGTAAACTTGATTGTTTTATCTAATTGAGCGCAATGCTATCGTGTACTTTTGATTTGGTCATAATCTCTGCCAATATCATCTCCCAATGTATGGTTTTATGCATTGTCATTAATTTCTTTTTTCTTTTTATTCAAAATTGTCTTCTACTTCATAGCAAGTTAAGAAGACTGCGACCAAGCTGCTGCAGCTTCTTCTTCTTCTTTAGAAGTACATCTCTATTACCTCACGATTATTTTCCATACTGTATAGGATGTTTGATATTATGTATATGCTCTATGTCTTTGCCCACCAAATATATAGACTGTTAGAATTTTTAGTTGCCTTAGGATCGCCTCGATATATAAGTAAAATTTAACCTATGATAAGACCCGTCCTTACTTTATGCGCTTTTCTATTTTTATACTTGCTCAGTTCATTTTCTATCTATCTATCTGCAAGTTCTCAGTAAATATTCTGGATTATTCTAATATATGACCAAAATAAATCAATTTCTAGCACTGAAAATAGACCTATCGTGTTCGATCTTATAACATTCTGGGCATAAATATCACATTTCTTGTTCCGTTATATTTGCCCTCTAAATGGTTGAATTCAGCTACGCATTGTGTTCATAAGAAGCCTGATGTTAAGCTTAGGTGCTTCCTTAAACCGGTTGCCCTATCGAACTCGCATTCATTTTCACATGGTTTCTTAGGCAGCGCTATGAAGTTGAAACTAGTAAGATTTCCGGTATTTCACCACTGTCGTATATTTAATTAATTATTTCCTTAATCTTGTCGGTTCCAAATCCCTCTGAGTACAATATCATCTCTATTATAATCCTGCATGGTAAGCTAAAAAAACGCTTGTGTAATTGAAAGAAATAACATAGATTGAAAGGGATATTAAGAAGACAAACATTAATCAAAGATACAAAAGATAGGAAATTATGGCGAGCCAAGACGGTCCACGTCCGGCAGTGACACAGTGCATAAAATAAAAACACTGCATATTTCTTGATTTCTTGCTTGATTCAAGTATCTGCAATTTGTAGTTTTGTTTTACTTCCGTTTACTTTTGTCAAATATATTAACGCCATCTTTTTATATACTGATGTTTAGATTTTCTGATATCTCCGTAGAAATCCATTCTCATTGAAATCTTCAAGATGCAGTTAAACGATA
>OZ010592.1:69473022-69535522 GCA_963932145.1 Acanthosepion lycidas | reverse complement strand
TTTTCAGAGTTTTAGTAATAAAAGAGTGTTAACTGTCGCTCAATGAATGCGAATGCCTAATGACGATATGAAGAAAGAAAGAAAGAAAGAAAGATAGACAAGGGTCTAGAAAGATTGTAACCTGAAATAAATCAAGTAGAAGTTATAGTAAGACGGGAAATTCCCAAAAATAATTGGTTCACACATAGGCAATATGAAAACATTTACGGTCTTCTAAAATTTCCAAAATTCCAAAGAAGAATTTTTGACACATCCCTTTAAAATATTATCAAACACCACAAGAGTCGTTACCAAAAATTGAACATCAGGGTCTTGGCCTGACAGCACTCCACAAAAACCCATGTATTATTAGCCAAAAACTCATGAATATTTTATCGAAATATATACGATAAATTAAGGACAAAAGTACTTTTTTATATAAACCAGCCACCATATAACTCAACTGATCTCTTAATTTTTAAACTATACATATATATGTGTGTGTATGTATGTGTGTGTGTGTGTGTGTGTGTGTTAAGAGTAAGAGAGAGAGAGAAAGTCTCAAGATAGGCGATGTCCTATGAAATATCCCTGAATTGCTTCAGCCACCAACGAATTGAAATGCAAGAAAACCATGCCAAGACAGTGGTCTCTCGAAATATTTCAAATAACTGTTAGAATAAGTGTCCTGTCGTAAGATCTTCAACCAATTTCTATAGAAATATTAATAATTCTTTACTTCTTATGTACTTTTAAATTATTCAGGTTTTTTTTAAATTAAACCTATTATAAATTATGCATACAGTTTATTGGATTGTGCTGTTAAATTGATTTTCAACGAAGTAAAGACTTACCAATGTTGTAAAGATTTCACATTTAAAATCTCCATATAATCTGAACGATCAATGTAGAAATCTTCGTAGAAATGTGATTATCTCGCAGCTTGCTGATGTTAAAATGTGATGCCTGTGAATAAGAAAAACACTACCAATTGATGACCCCATGAATACTTCGTTTTTGCTCGCACTGGGACAGGGAACAACAAATCAAAGAAAACGAAACGAAAGGAAGCAGCAGTGAAGGTTCAAAAGGTTATATTATATCTATTCAAATCCGTCAGGGAAAATGTATTTATTTTACCTCAGAAAAATTTAAGTATACTTAATTATGTTTTGGTTCGTAGTTACTGTCATTACTAAATCCAAATCAATATATACAGGATCCAAGTAAACGTAATTTTTGCATTGCAGTGTGTTGAGAGATTTGGAACAGCAATTTATAATGGCATGAGGGCACCACGGGGTGGTGTAATAGCAAGCTTGTCTTGCTAGAACAATTACGACTGAGTAGTAAGTTCGATTTACACTGGGTGTCCTCTAATAATGATATGAACAGGTATTGTAGAAGTTATCGGCGAAGAAAATGGGATTGGCATGTGGAGTTCTATCGAATTTCATACAAATAGTCTTATAATGGCATGAGCCCATCATAGGGGTTACTAGCATGGTAGATTGGGCGCTTTAAACCCAATTAGCAACCAGTTTAGCGGAAGAAAAAAATTATTTTCGCAATCACAGTGTCGAATCACTAAACTCTCCGTATTCCATTTGTAAGAAGGAAGTTCCACTCAGACAGCTTCCTTCCAGGAACTGCTTCTTTGCGGAACAGGTTTCTGTGTGGATGCTTACCCACCCTACAACCCTGCAATCTTCAAGTCCCGCATCAATCGCTACCTATCTTCCTTATAATCATCAATTCTTACTTCCCCCTGTAACTTCCATTATGGATTACAGGACTAGTGATGATTAATAAGCCATTTTTTTTTTTTTAATTTTTAATATGGGTGGAAAGAAAGAAATTTAATTATTGAATTGCTAGATAATGATCACGAGTGTTTTTCATCTATCTCCAGCTGTAAAACAGATGTGCAATTAATTTCCACGCAGTTAATATTTGTATTTGATAATTAAAACAAAAATTACACGGATTTTGTCTCATCTACTATTTTAATCCTTTATTTTGTCAAACGTTAAGTAAAACATAATATAAGAAAATGAATAATAATTTAAATGATAAATAGTTTGAATCTGGTTTCAAGTGTGAGAATCACATACCAATAAATTCATGAACAAATATACTTTTTTTTTCAAAATATTATACTTTTTTTTCAAAATATCATACCTTTGAAAAGCATATCACTTTTGTGTCATAAGACATTACTTAATAATTTTCTGAATCCTAACGGCCATATTACGCTGAAACAACGGTTCTCCCAAAGTCAGCGAAGATGCTTAACTTCGGTGATCGTACGAGCTTGATCAGCACCTAGATGCTTAACCACTTGGGAATATCTAAGCTAGAGTATGCGAGTGGTGTAATGGATAACAGCTCAAAACTGAAAATCGAAGAGCCGAGTTCCAATTCCATTCGAATTTGTTATATTTCACTTACGCATAAATACTCTTGGTAAAGTTATGACTTCAACTGTTCTCGCCCATCTATCGGTTAATTCGTGAATCATTATCATTCTTATCAAAAAAATTCTTAAAATCTAAATTATTTACTGGTTTTAAATAACCTGCAAATGACTGATAAGCTTTTAAAAACAAATCAATTAATCTCTGTCCTTGTTCAATGAGTGCCATAAGAACGCTCTGTCGACTGAAAGTCAGATGTATGGTTTTATTTAAATAAGATCACTTTTTTCAGAAAGATTTTACTCTTGCGAAGCAAGAATCGTTAGTATTCTATGTATAGAATAGTGAAATAGTCGAGAATGACTTTAATTCACCTGACCTGTTATTCGTCTGCTTTGTCATTCGTTCATTCTAGTTACTATGTTTTGTTCAATGCGTACAGATATCGGAAACGCAATCACTTCTGACATATTCGATTTGTATTCTAAAGATTCGCTGAGACCAAAATAACTCATGATTATCACAAAAGAGAAAACACAGTTCAATCACATCTAAAACATGCACACAAATGTGATAAATGTTTAACACTGAGAAACAAAGCTAATATACACGCAATAGAATTATACATGCATACATATTAGACAAGTATAATGCATAACCTGATAATTGTAGCATTTAGAATAGCTGTGTGGCAAATAATAACAGCATATTAAAGGAGATTTTTTAAAAATATACCAATGTAATATGAGAATAAACGTGATGAGAATCAGTAAAGCAAATGACGGAGTGAAGAAACGTGCTTCTACTTCTAGTAAAATTGGAGTAGCGTCATCGTTTGACAATTCTTGGCACTTTCTATAACTTGGATCATGTCTTTTGCTTGTAGTTGCATAGGCCTGAGCGCCATATTGCCGATCTCTTCATAATGCCATCTTCTTCTGTGAGGAAGTTTCTGTCTTTGCTTGGATGATGACTTTTGGTTATTTTGGTTTTCTTATGTCTCTCATAATTGTTTCTCACTCTAATATTCTTTGGTCCTTTTCACGTTCTTCCTGATTTTTAGAAAAACTTCTGCTTCAGTAAATACGTAGCTACAGATGAAAAGATAGACACACACATGCGCATATACACACACACGCACAGATAGATAGATAGATAGATAGATAGATAGATAGATAGATAGATAGATAGATAGATAGATAGATAGATACTATTTACATAATTCGTGCTGTTGTTCTCATCTTTGTCTCCATATTTATTACAATATTTTGACCGTTGTACACTTCGCCCTTCTTCAGGTGGTTGGAATGTCGAACGGAATCCTTTATTTCGCTCAGTGGGTTAGACAGTTCTAGTTCCACGTGCCATCTCTAATGGATGTCAGCTATGAGATCTGTTAATTCCCCTCTTCAAGTTCTCCATCGTCTTAACCTTATTGAACTAACACTCTTTGGGACCTGTCTTGGGATCTAACTAACGCATTTATCCACTGTGCCGTGTGCCCTTGAGGACATGTGTGTATGAATTTCTGGGTATTATAAACCTAATGTCTTCAGCAAGCATTTTTATCAGTTATCATTACTTGTTTTTACCAGAGTTCATATTGCAATTTTTGTTGTTATCGTTTTTCTCTGCAGTCCTTATTACTGGTTCCCATATTGTATTCATTTCTATGCTTGGTCGGCTCAAGTTATTTTTGTGGCCTAGCATATGTGCTGATTCCTTAAGTTTACGAATTTTGAATTGTGTAATTTGTCTATGATCTTAATCTGATCCCAGAGGGCGGTGATCTCCTTGTTCTCTCCGTATGTGGTCAGCCACGCCTTATTTTTTCACTTCCCCTCTTGTTACAGCTAATATTTCGAAATAATGATGATGATGCATCGTCAATTTAAGACGGCAGATGATGTTTAAATATGAACGCAAGAATATAATTTGCATCAATAAGAACATGGTGCGAGAAAGCGTCGTCAGCAGAAATTTATATCTCAAGTAGATCTCTCGGTTTATAAGTCAAAGTAGAAAAACATGAATGGGGAAAATAAAATATATTTATATGGGACTTAAAATAAAGAAAAGTATGCCAAGCTGAAGCTACTTGATAACGGAATTCATTGAAATTTTAAAATACTAAAAGATGCCAACACAATTTTTCATATAATAATTATTTTGTATGAAATACTGGTGTATGTCAAAATAACCTATAGTATATTGCAACATACATCAAGGTGGGTACTGTGGAAAATATATGGAGTATTACAAAATTTCTCGTGACATATTTTCAAATATAAGCTTTTTGTACTCATAAGTGATTTTTTTCGAATTTTGGTCCGGTAAGCTCCATTACCCATATAACTTTATAAGTTGTGTTCATAAAATTAAATCTCTCTAAAGCATAGTCCGTAATCAAGAAATGAAATATAAATCACAGGGATTTTTTTTAAAATATCGTTTTCGCCCTCTTTAATGGAGTTTTACATTACATGTCAATTAAAATGTGTAAAAGAAGGAAGAAATTAATAGTACTGTGATGAGTTGTTATTTATTAAGCTTAATTTTGACACAAAGTCAAAAGTATGAGTATTCAGTGAGAATTGAACCCAGCTAAATTCATTAGCTATTACTCCAAACCGAGCTCACATCTAGAATATATATTAATATTTTGAAGTACGTATCAAATATAAAATTCTATCTGGAAAAATATTCGATATCCAAAAACAGTGAACATATGTATACAGGCATATGCAGATTAATAGATAGATAGAGAGAGCGTTACACACATATTCAGCGAGATAGATAGATATGAACAGAATGAGGTACACATATATCCAGATAGATTGATGGATATTTATGAAGGCAATGAGACACATACATTTCAAGATAGATGGATATGAAGAGAGTGAGATGCACACATATACTGACAAATAAATAGACATAAAGAGAGTCGAATATACATGTGCAAACGTTTAAATACATGGGAAATATATTAAAAGTGGAGGGAAAATGCGACAGCGAATTCCTTACGTACGGGGTATTAACAAAAGACACACTTCAAAGGTTTAGCAAAGTATATAAGAAACAAGGTTTCGTTAGAAAAAAAGAACCGAATGAAATCTCCACTCAGGTGAAGAGAAAAGAGAAGGCAACAGAAATGTGAGTCTACAGAAGGATACGGAAAATTCCACGGATGCGATGAGTAAGCAACGATTAAGCCTGAAGGAAAATTGTAACAATAAGAACGCTTATACTCAGTGTCAAAATTTCATAGTCACATAATATATTAGGTTGGTGCAAAAATAATGTCGTTTTCTCACATATGTTACTAAGTGAGAAAACAACATTATTTTTGCACCAACCTAATAGAAGGACGGCTTGTAGACGCCGAACTTCACAGGGCATATCGAGGGCAAGGGAGATAGGGGAAGACGTCCTGTCACATATCTGACGAGCATTGCGGGAGTGGATGGCAAGACGAGTATCATGAAGATTGGAAAATTGACGAACGTTGCTAAGGGCTACGAGAGACAGATGGTTGCGAAGAGCCATGACCGTTCACATCCTGAAGCGACTCTCCATATAGATAAAAAATTTGTTAGAGCAACAAGCCTAGAACAGTGAAGTAGATCATTGATGCTGTTGTCAGTTTGATCCTTGATGTCTGCCAATTTTGCTTTAGCAAAGAGAAGTAGTTGTGTTAGAATTAGAAATGAAGTGGTGATATTTTCAGACATTACATTTTATACAAATAACCGCAACAATTGATGTTACCGCATTTCAGAAATCAAAGGAAATTAGCGTTTCTACTAATAAATCATTAAATTAAAAATCTGGTGAGTATTATGTTGCATTGCGGATGATGTGAAAATATTTATTTTGTACATTCATAATTTGAGACATCAGAAGACAACATTATATTCACAAGTTATATCCACAAAATATTTCCGCAACTCGTTATAGTACAATGTTTCGAAGCTGATATCAAAGATCATTATTATTGAAACTCGAATTTGATATACAGTTGGGTTTTGCGTCCAGTCTAAAATACGCAGGTAAATCTGTACAAAATACAAAAGTCAGCTATACTAATCTATTAAATGACACCACGTGACTTGAAGCTTATTATTTAATATTTTATTCACGGCAACATTTCGCTAGTACAAGACCGTCGCCACGGATTCGATGCATAAACCTTACATTTTGTTTATGATGTGTGAGAGACTGCCTGGGTCTGGTGTTTGTTTATATAACTGTGTGTATTGCAAATATCTTCCACGCGCCTGCAGATTGATAGCATGTGTCAGAACGTGTTAGGTCCTGTCAGGCCGTGTCAGATTGTATGTTTCGCCGTTCGATGGTTGAGACTGACATCAAGTCAACTACCTGCTGCATCCGGCTTCTTCGGCATGGTTTAAAAATTAAGTGCAATGTCTATATCCAGCATCATAATACATTAGTAGATGAATCATGTTTCAATTTACATTTAAAATAAATTTATTAAAAAATCAGCAACAAATATTACAAGTTACAAACATCCTTTAAATTGTAGAGATATAGTTTTACCAAGCAAAACTTTCGATCAAACTAAGCACTTTAGTTCAATTTTTGCCGAGTGTAATGTTAAAGATTTATTTTCTAATCCAACCAAACTCTTACCCACCAGATTTTGCTTAACTTCCTTGAATGGTCCAAAATCAATATATGAAGGTGAAAATGTTAATCATGGCTCGATTCTATCGATTACACATTCAATACATTGAATTCTATAATAAATATTTTTTTCTTTTATTTTTCTATCTATTATCAAGTGCTAATAATAAAATTTAGCATCAAACAAAATGGAAATAAAATTGTTATCAGAAGTGTATGAAGTCTTTGGATCAGAAACACTAAAACAATCAACGTCCATATCTATTGTTTTTCAGGTCTAAGTCGATTCTGCGGCTATGGCACCCTCTTTTTTATCAAGCAAATGATGATATAGTTTTTAAAATGAGAAGTTTTCGAGGTGTAGGGGTTGTTGTTTTAATTAACTTGCGGAGAATGAGAGATCTTTACTTCTTTCATGGCAAACAAAAAATACGATGTTATCTCATCTTAACGGAAATTAGGAAAAGAGATGTAAAGAACTTCAAAAGCTCTGAAAATTAAAACAGTTGCAAAAAACAATAAAACATTATGAAGTTAAAATTATACAGAGAGAAAGAGAGATGGATGAATCTTAAATACAGTATATATTTGAATATAAAGGTGAGGTTTTTTTATATATATAACACTTGAAGAACAGAATAATGGGAAAAAAAATCTGAAAATATATTATGATAAAAATTAAATTGTAAATGTGCACATTATTTTTTTTAAATCAAACATTTATACTAATATACACTATATAGATACAATCTAATATATGGAATTGAATATGATATGAAACACACGCAAATGCACAAACACAAGACACACAAACACACACACATATATATATATATATATATATATATATATATATATATATATATATATATATATATATATATATGAAAATGCAGGAAAGTATTTTTTCTATCTTTAGAGATGCATTTCGACCAACACATCATCAAATATGTTGCTAATTTTTACTGACAAAGGAGACACAATTTGCATTGCGTGAAAATATGAAGAGAAAAAAAGGAAAATCTATTAATAAAACTTATTACTAAAACAAGGGTAAAGGGAAAAAGAGTGCGATGTAATACTATGCACCTGTGTATGATTCATCTATCGAACAACACTTGCTGGATAAATAAACCAGATTTCGCAGCAGAATAAAGGAACAATTCGTTCGTTGTGTTCTGCAGAGGTCGGTCTGTTCAAAAGTTGTGTTTATTAGAGGCGGTTACATTTAGTTGCATCAACCGTCTCTGAGCAGAGAGAAAGATCATTTCGTTCGCTCTCTTTGTCTTTTAGGAGGTATGTCAGTAATGTTATTTATTTCTGCCTTATGCTTACTTGGAACCATTTACGTTAGCCTTTTGCTAATAAGTCTTATTAATAAATTCGTATTTTAGTCATGGTTCCTTTATTCTCCTCCTTACATTTTCTAGCATTTTTAATTGTGTTTTCTTTGTCAATCAAAATTACCAACCTATTCTTCTGAAGATATTGTGGTCATCTCTAAAGAAAGAAGAATACTTTCCTGCATTTTCAAATGTGTGTATCTTTTCTGTTGCATCAAAATTCTGTATATATATATATATATATATATATATATATATATATATATATATATATATATATATATATATATATATATATGTGTGTGTGTGTAAATGGATATTTCCTTCTTGTTTTCTATGCAGCAAAATCGGAGATTACAGAGGAAAAATAAGATATATTTAAAATATGGTAATTTAATTCATCCAAAATTTTATTTTCATATTAATTTTTCTTGAATCGTTTAGATCTTCAAAAATTTTGTAGTTTGAAAATGTCTGTTTGTTTTCGTATATGCAGATTCAGTCTCCATCACAGTCTTGAAAACTATTTTGTTTCATATCAATTGCAGATCAGTCACGTTTATCGATGCTATAATGTAAATGACACAAACATGTCGAAAAATCAAAAGAAAACTGTTAATGATGCACACCACATACGTACATTCCAAACGATAACAACCTAATGACAAACTAATCAATATTCATTCTCTCTCTCTCTCTCTCTCTCTCTATATATATATATATATATATACACACACATATATATATATATATATACACACATATATATATATATAGAGAGAGATATAGATATATATATTTCTTGAATATTACTTGCTTACCAGACTTTGAATTAAGACACTGTGTCCTGTACATGTTATTATTGACCTTTCAACTACCCTGATGAATATTCATGAACATTCTCAAGTTCAGACGCCTTGAAAAACTAATGACATCCTTTGTATATAATCACGTGACACAAATTAAATCCAAAATTTGTCTCGATAAATCCATTTCGGGATGAAATGCGTCGACTAAGTTTTGTTTTTCCTCTTATCTTTTATTCATTTTGTTCCTTTACAGATACATATTATCTGAAAATAATCTACACACAAATATATATATATATATGTTTATGCATTTATGCGCCTTTGTGTGAGTGTAATACAATTTATCTTTTTGAAATAAGCGTGTATTTTACGAAAACATATTTTAAAACATAAATTTCATCCTTGTGAATAGAGAGAATTAGCGAAGTTGATGATATTAATCACGTAGTGTGAAGGTTATGCTGTGAAATTCCATAAAAATCTTAATTTAATATGCATGTATGTATCAAGATGAAGGCATTTTAGTAATCCTTCCCGGTACAAATACACACATGCATACACACACAATATATATATATATATATATATATATATATATATATATATATATAGCATCCAATATGCAAGTGTCCTTTAAACACTGACTACACATGTTTCTTTTCTTTGAACTATTTATGAAATGTCAGCATTCATCCTTTTTGATTCTCACTGACCTTATGTTAACATCTGGCTGCGCATTTCTTCTAAGCGCTGCTGACCTCCTTGTTTAAAGCAAATATTCCTTCTCAAAGCATTATGCTGGCTTAGTAGGTGGTTGCATGCATTTCCTAAGAGCATTGATGCAAAATAAATCGAACAGCCGATCATTGGACATGAAGTCATACTCTCCGTCTTAAATCATGAGCAATTGTTACAAATTCAATGGGACTTAAGAATTTTATGTTAAAATTATAGTAGTAAATTAATGCGTGTGTTTAGTACAAATCCGTGTGAAATGTACGGTAGTTCTGTATTATCAGAAAGTACGATTCAACAGTTTTCTGTCCTAGATAACTGTCAAGTTTTCGAATGTATTTTCTGGGCAGGAAGACTTCCTATGAAGAATAGCGCAGTATAATTTTTTTTATTTTGTCCTCATATGTAGCCATCTAGAATCTCCGTAAATAAGCATTTTTAGTTGCATCGTAAATGAGGAATATACACACGTTTGTGAATAGGACGTATATTCCAAGACTTGGCTGTCTAAAGATTAATATCAAGGAAATAAAGAAATTAAAATTTATGTAGAGAAGATTAAATTTTATTCTGTTATGTATTTTTGATTAGCATTTGACTTTCAACTTTGGATTCTTAATTTTGTTACTTCGAAAATCAGATTTCGCTTATCTGAAATACACTTTCTATCCTGTAACATATGACACACGTGGATTTAAATCACCCCCTCTCGAAAAAACACAAATACCGGAGGAAGTTATTTCTTATAACTAAGGAATACTTATTATACGCATGAGTATGGATTTTAAATCAGAGACGCACATAATAAAGCATGATTGTCTACAAAATCTGATCCTCATAGAACAGATCGAAGGCAAGAGTGACAGGGGAAAACAAAGCATAACATAATGAGCTTGTGTAAATGGATGGCGGAACAGTGTTTAAGAGAAATAACAAAAAGACAAAATATATTAAGAGCATATAGGACAGGAATTTGGGGAGAGCCATGATCGCTTGAGAGGATATGGAACACAAAGAAGAAACATTACAGATTTTTTGATCAGCAAACAATGAAGACTAATTTTAAGAAAGCTTTAAAATTGTAATACTAATACAGAGTGTTATAAATATGTTATATGTTCTAAAATGCGTTAAGGTTCGCGTTAGATATACAGTGCTGTTCGATAAAATTTACACGCCTGATTTTTTTACTAAATGTTCTCTTCTCCGATGAAACGAAAGTTGAGCTAATTTCAAAGGATACTAAAATCCGAAGAAGAAGCTTTGGAGCATTATAAAGTACAAGCTCTCGAGAAATCAGTTGAGCAACATGCTCCATAATGTTCTATGGGGTTGAAGTCAGGAGATTTGGGCGGCCATGTCATAAAACTCACCTGCTTCTCATCAAAGTATTCCTTTATCAATTTTGATTTGTGACAGGGAGCACTATCCTGCATAAAAATGAGATTGGTGTTGTCGATTTGCACCCTTTCATTAGAAGGGAGCAGACAAGACTATAAAATTATCTTGTACTGCTCGCTCTTGGGGGTCTTTTCAATACGTTTTAAGAAACCAATTCCACGAAAAGAAAAGCATCCCCAGAAGATTATACTGAACGGATGCTTGACACTACTTACTGCTAAATTCAAAGACCTTTCAAAGTTTCTTCTTCGAATTTTAGATCGCTTATCCTTTGAATTTAGCTCAACTTTCGTTTCATCAGAGAAGAGAACATTTGGTAAAAAAAATCAGGTGAGTAACTTTTATCGAACAGCACTGTACTCATAAGAAGGTTAAAATACTAAGAACTCGTTTAAGTTTGGCACATTCTTTTAATCAATAGCCATTTTTTTTATTAAAGGATTATAATTGATTACTAAACAAAATATTTTAAAACATCTATAAATTAATTGTTGTTGAAGTTCTGGAGGCCAGGATGAAGTAATTTATTTGAAAAAAGGAAATTGGTTTAATTTTAATTAACCCTATCATAAAAAAAAATATGGCGGGGACTATCGATAATAGGACAGTTCTTTGATTTCTTTGTGCATTTTACTAAGTTTCATCTTTTGTTTACTGTGGATATTAACCCTATCTTTGTTACCATAATGTCATATATGTGTCGTTCTAATCAAAACTATATAAGGAATGCACATCAATCCTCTCCTCATTCTGAGCAGCGATGTATTAGCGACAACACAGCACTTGTCGCCGCTTGGGAAATTTCTTTCTCCCGGCAAATCAAGTACTTAATTTCAAAAGAAGAACGTGCATATTTCTCTCTTACGCTCTCGCTCTCCCCCTCCCCACACATACGCGCGCACACAAGCACTACGCGTAAGTACATAAAAGTGTTAGTACCTTTTTTTGGAAACATCTATACATCAAAAATATAATTTTCACTTTCTCATCTTTTTTGTCCAATGTTGTTTGCATAAATATGTATATAAAACTCTTCCACGTGTTTAATAACTTCATTTGAAAATGTTCAATTCATATATTCTGATAAACAAAAATGTGTAACCCCTGCCGCTGCAAAGTGGAGATTACAACATGTAGCACAACTTTGCTACAATATGTGTTTACATGTGAGTCCTTTTTCAGTGCAATGTCTACAGGGGAAAAAAGAGTTTGTCCGAAATTCTCCACACTTTTATCAAATACAATTGTTGGATTTCCACATTAGGCGTTTTCTGTCTAACGCAGCTAACAACAACGGCGAGACTAGAAACATAAACAATAACATTAATATTTTTTTTTATAAAAATCAGATGAACGAAAATTATAAACAGGATGAAAGCAGAATTAAGAAAATTATAAAAATGCATAATACGAGTTGACAATAGCAAATTTGTTTATGTGCTTTCGGTACAGAGTTCAAGTTTCAGCACTATAGGGAAGGACTGAGAGAACGACTGATCTTTATATGTCTATCTTTACTCTGAGAGACACGTCTTTGGTGTTCCATAACCTATGTCCAAGAATAGCCAATACTGTGCTGGCTTTTGCCATTCTGGATTGGATCTCTCTATCCATTTTTCCATTAGAAGATACTGTTGATCCAAGATATGTCAACGCCGCAATAGTTTTTAATAGTTTTTAATGCGGTGAAAGCAATGAAAATGGAAGAATTTTGTGCGTGTTACAGGCTGGTACATTGGCTCAGTTTTCTTTATGTTGATAGTGAGTCCAAATACTTTCGCTGTTTCAGAGAATTTATCAAGGATAGTTTGAATGTCTTCTAGACTGTGTGCTAATAGAATGGTATCGTCTTCAAAGAGAAAATCGCGTACCAACTTTCGACCAATATTCGATTGTACGTTAAATCATTGCTTAATCTAAATTCCACATTGACTTCTTCACTTAAGTCAGAGAATGCTTTTCTAGCATAGCAGAAAATAAAAGTGCAAAGAGAAGAGGAGCAAGACCGCAATATTGCTTTGTACCGTTGAAGACGAAAAAGGCGTCCGATTGCTCACTTCCCGACCTTCAAAAAGCTTTCATCCTTTCGTGAAAGGAGATATTAATATGGAGCATTTTTTCTGGAAAAGCTAATTTTGACAAAAATTTCCAAAGAGCTGTTCGAGATACAGTATTGAAAGCATTTGTGAAGTCTACAAAACAACAAATAGATCCTTGTTTTGTTCTCGAGCCTTCTCCTGAACCTGCCGGAAACAAAAGGTCATATGCACGGTTCCTCTACAGGATTGAAAACCGTACTGAGTCTCTGGTAATGCCGATTCTGAGACAAATTCATTAAGTCTATTCAGGATGATACGAGCAAGGATTTTGCCAGCAACCGAGAGAATAGTTATTCCTCTATGGTTGTTACACTCACACCCGTTCCTTTGAACTGATACAAATGAACACTTGAAGCATCCTTATACTGTCATGTCTCTTCTACCTTTTCCATCAGAAGGTTGAAAAATTCAGAAATTTTGCCTGTCAAAAGATTGGTGCCACATTTGTATATTTCAGCCTGAATTCCACCTTCGCCGGGTGTTTTGCCATTGCCCTGCATATATATATATAGATATGTTGTGTGTGTTTAGGCACCATTCCTTCATTTATAAATGTTTCTTGACAGATAAGGTCGTATGACGGTCAGGCATATCAGTTCCTAGGAACCGAAAGCTTAACACCAGCACATGAGATTTGATTATAGTGGTTAAGATTTTGTGCAGAACCATCCACACTTTTTGAAGGGCTGAATACAGACACCTGGTACACGAAGAACCCCAAGGTCCCTAAACGACCCTCGCCATCCAAGACTATAGAACCCAGTCTCTACTAGCTGCTGGGAGAATGTAATGAATTCGACTGGAATTCGAACTCGGGTCTCCGATTCCTCAGTCCAAATCCGCTGTCCATTACTATACCAGGACTCTCCACTATATATATATATATATATATATATATATATATATATATATATATATATATATATATATATATATATATATATATATATATATATATATATATATATATATATATATATATATATATACACCTTATCAGACTGATAACATTTTATTAAATGATATAAATTTAGCCAGACAATCTTATAATATTTAGAAAATAAGAATGAAAATAAATAATGAAGCAACGAGAAATTAATTTGACCATAAATAATTTTTTGTGGGTGGCTACAATATTGAATAGAGCTAAAGAAAGGGTAAGAAAAAAGGGTCAAATTAATGTAGTCGGTCTGATGAGGCAGTTATATGTATGCATATCTGTTGAAATCAATTTTTTACTAAATATATGAGTCTTTTCGTTATCACAATCACACACAAAAACACATGGATATATATATATATATATATATATATATATATATATATATATATATATATATATATATATATATATTGAATACGACAGACAAGGTGCTTTTAGTTTTTTATACAATTTCACGTGCGATCTAATATTTTTTTTTTCTTTTCGGATGATAAATTATATAAAACCTGTCCGAATGTTCTTTTTATCCGAGAGCTTTCGACTATACATTTAGCCATTTTCAAGGATTAAATATTTTGACTGTTAAATAAGAAATAGTACGTATGTTTTATAAAATGTTTTCATTTTTCAAAACTCGATCAAGATATTGTGTCCATGTTCAAAGTTAATATCATTAAGTGTTGTTTTATTTTTTGTTTTTATTAATAAGGCTTCCATTAATTTTAACCTTTTTTGCATGTAGATGACGCTATTATACTAGTGTTGCCAACAAGGTTGTTACGAATAGTGTCCGGTAGGTCTCCATGAATATTTAAATGAGATCTAATTGTGCTATGGTCAGAAAGGTGTAGAGTGAGTGTTCGTGCCAAACATGTAGTGCGGCCTATGTAATTATATACGAACTTTGATCAGGAATACAATTCCTTAATGGGCAAGGAATTATGATTTACAATATTGAATTATTATTATGAAGTCTACAAAAACAACACATAGATCCTTGTTTATAGTGGTTAAAGTTTTGTGTAGAACCATCCACACATAAATAAACATGAGATAAGGCTAGGTAGGGGAGGACCGGTTCCATCGGCTGCCCGCTTCCCGACCTCAATACTTTTGATTTTTATCTGTGGAGCCCCCTAAAATAATTGGTTCATGAAGGAGACATAATACAGACACGTATATATATATATATATATATATATATATATATATATATATACGTGAACATTGAACTCCACACTTAGAAGCGACAGGTTGTTTCATGCTAGACGCAATCGTCAGGCCATGAGTGTTGTTTTTTTTTCTCGGCTATTTATATATACGGGTCAGTGGTGCATTGTGTGTAGTCTATGTCGGCGGTTATTTGTTTATTTATATATTTGGGTTAGATTATCTTTCACTTTTTATTTTTTTTTTAATTTTAATTTTTTTTTTTTCTTATTTTATATATTTTTAATTTATTTTTATTTTAATCGGTGTTTTATTTACGTAGTAAAAATCTGTTTATATCGCTTATTTAATAGTTTTGTTTTGGTTTAGGAAGATAATTAAAGCTATTTCTTCAATTTTGGAGTTGATTGATGTAGTTTATTCTAACTATTATTGTGGCAAGAGCAGTTTTTAAGTTGTTGATTAATTATCTTTACTTGTTTTTCTAACGGGTAATTTATTGGGATCGGTTTGTTAGTTTGTTTATTTATTTATTTGGATTAATTTAGGTTAAATTATTTTGTTTTTTATTTTTTATTATACTGTACATTTCTATTTACTATTTTCGGTTTTCGAACTTGAAGTAACGTAGTATTTTTTATAACATATGTTTTCATGTGTGCATTTTGAGGTGATCTCAGATCGTTTATTTAATAATTTACTTTGGTCTTTTGGAAGGTAATGGTAGATGTTTCTTCCTCCAAGCGAAGTTTGCAAGTTTTCGAATGATTGTTGTAGGCTGATGATCTTTTCCTTATTTTCCAAGATATTTTTGGTGTGATGTGTGTTTTTTTTTAATTTCCCAGATATAATTAGAAAGCATTGTGCTGTTCTCGTATTTACTTTTTGTGAAAGATGTTTTGTGCGCAGGGTCCTTCAATTACTATATATATATATATATATATATATATATATATATATATATATATATATATATATATATATATATCATTAAGGACGACTGACGAAGTGCTGCTTTTCCTTTTCTTTTCGACAGCCAGTTCACGTAATTTAATAATTGTGTATCTGGATAGCAATCCTTCGTTTATACAAGTCTCATTAAAGAGACAGACAAGGAAAATAAAGGTCTTTAATGAAAATTGTAAAGATAAGGATAGCTTCCCAAACACACTCATATATATATATATATATATATATATATATATATATATGCGTGTGTGTGCTTCGTTGAATAATATAGACATATTTAGTCCTATTTCCACTAATCCTTTTCAGCTGCTTAACCAGGTAATTTTTTTTATTTTGCGTTGAAATCCATAAAACGCGCAGTATCTTTTGTTTTGTTTTTTTTTTTTGTATCGTAAGTACTTCCGACCTTTTCTAAGATTACCTTCAGGGGTAAATTACAAAAAAAAATATGCTATTGTAACTGCCATAAAATCTGTAGTCAACGAAACTTGTTTGAATGAAGATATGCTGCCTAAATGTATAAGGTGTACCAAAAATACGTTTACAAACTGTGGGAGCATGTTCCTCACACCAGAACAAGCACAAAAATTCATGAAAATATATGTCCGCAAATCATTTTGCAAATTCTGAGCTATTAAGTTTAAAGAAAGTTTAAGATAGATGACGCTGTGTTGTGATATAGACAAGATTAAATCTATCATTCGTGTACATTTGTGGCTATCTGTCTTCAATGTGTAACGTGTATAGTTGTGAACTAAATGAGAATTGCTCCGTTTAGCAATGACAATATATTTATATCGTGAGCAGGCAGATATAGTTTTTACATATGGCCACGCGAATGGTAATGCACGCTTGGCTACAAAGCTATATCACACTGTGTTTCCAGACCGAAGGCAGCCGAAGTCATCCCATCTTTGCTGTTTATTGTCCTGTTGCTTAGAAAGGATCCGTTGCAGCACAAACTATGGATCAAGTAACACCGAAACTCGCTCGTACGCCCATCCAGCAAGAACACATTCTACAGGCTGTCGGAGACGATCCAGGTATCAGCATACGTCAAGTGGCCCTAGGATGTCGTACATCTCACAGTAACTCATGGGGGTACATCTCTTGTGTCCGTATCCTTTATTAGACTTCCGATCCGTTGTTTGTTACTTCAGCTTAACTTATGGATGAAGCAACATTTGGAAGGGATGGAATAACATTTGTGGCGGATCGTAATCCTCATGGGGGAATACACCAGCATCAGTTTACGATTAATGTCTGGACTGGAATTTTAGATAACTGTCAGTTTGATCAGTATGTTCTCCCAACACATCCTGCAGGAGCATGCTATAGGGACTTGATTTCCAAGACAGTTCCAGGCATTCTAGAGAATGTACCTCTGCTAATAAAAAGACGCATGTGGAATATACATGATGGGGTTCCAGTATATTTTATTCAAATTGTTCGCGATGCACTGATTGACATTGAAATATGGCTAGGTAGGGGAGGACCGGTTCCATCGGCTGCACGGTTCCCGACTTCAATACCTTTGATTTTTTCTGTGGAGTCTCCTAAAACAATTGATTTATGAAGTAGACACTAATAATACAGACGCGTTACATCAACTTGTCATGGATGTCTGCGAAATCATTTGACATCGCCTGGGAGCATTTGAAAGGGTCTGCCAGTCAATTATCCGACGGGTGCATGCATTTTGAACATTTTTTCTGAGTTGGTATGTTGAGTTACAATGATGACTTTTGGACATATGTTTCTTTGGATATTTTACCTTGTTTTGTGTGTGCGTGTGTATGTATGTGAGGAACCCCTCTCCAAATGTCTAAAAGTATTTTTGATACACCCTGTATATAAGCCCGAGTGTTTAGAACGTTCGCTTTCTCAACATGAGACATGGTTGCGAATCTCACCTTTGTCGATTTGTCAGGAAGGCTACTTTTTCATGATATCGGTCTGGAAGAGACAATCCCAGATAGAGTCATCTTTGAAAGGTATCTGAAAACCATACCAGGGGTTGACACAAGCCTTGTAAGTGACATTTTGTAGACGGAACACATGTGAGCCGCTGATGGCTAGGCTAGCACGAAGTTACAACTCATCGCAACCGAGGGTTTGAACAGATATCATGCTGTCTCCAAGAAACTTTAAATAAGGTCTGCTCAGTACAGTTGCAGGATAAACCAAAGGTGGGCTCTGTGGGTGTTGAATAGAAACAAAATGAGCCTGAGCAAACGTTTGCAATAGGTAGCAAACAGACGGCCTAGTAGACGAGTATCCTCGAACAAATTTTGTTATATTTAAACTATTGTTCGGAAAACTGAGTTTTATGTTTCTATATTTGGGCTTATTAATATATATTAAAAAAAACTGGCATCATAAATGCATTAGATTCTGAGAAATGGATAAAATAGTATAAATTGTGGGTGTACGAATAATTTCGGCGTTGAGTGTATATAAGAAAAAAGTTTAATAAAGCCTAAAAATAAAAATAATAACTGGAATAATACGTGTATAAATATTTAAATACGAGTATATTAATATAAATAATTTGCTCAATATATACATACACACACACATATATATATATATATATATATATATATATATATATATATATATATATATATATATATATATATATATATATATAATATTTATATATATATATATGTGTGTGTGTGTGTGCCGTCGGGATCGATTGAAAACACATCGGTTTGGTTTCGGTCCAGGCCTGCGTATGACTATGTATGATAAAAAATATAATTTTAATGTAAGCCATATTTATGAGTTGAAGTGTTCACTATCAGGGATAGAGTTTATGTAAATATAAAATGTGTTCATTGACTCAGTGGCGATATTGTTTCATGTTTATATATATATATATATATATATATATATATATATATATAAAAGCATTGTGATTCTGTTAAATTTAATATATTTGTTCCTTGGTATCTATCAAACTTGTCCCTTTTTATCGGTTTTGTTTCCGCATATGTCTTGATTCAACATGATTTCCACAGCGTTGAACATTGTTGAAATCATGCCAAAATAAAGAGGTAGACTGAAGTATCTGTTAGCTTAAATGTTCGTATCTTTTCTACTGAAGTTTTCTGTATTCATCTATTTTACGTTTTTCAAATATACTTGGATATACTTATGTAAAATACACCTTTTATAAATCGCAGTTAGTGATATATCCCCTCGACTCTATAAAATACGGATATAGAATAACTAAGATATGTCAAAAACGTTATTTTTATCTTTTTTATTAAAAATCATTTTCGTAAAGATTTTTCTACATATTTTAACTGCTTCCTTTCAGATGTCTGACCTATTAGTTTTATCGATGAGTAGGTAATTCGTGACAGTATTTGCTGCCTCATATTCACACAAAACCTGTTACAAGTAACATGGCGATGAAATTCCCATAAATGTGTTAAATACAACACAGTAAAGTAAAAAAAGTAAACGTTTGTATCGCTATATCTTATAATTCTAAATACATTTTCCTTCTTTAGTTATTTTTCTCTCCTTTCGATATGGAGACACAATAGTGTGATTAATGTGCGTTAGAAACAATATTCTTTAGGTATCAATCTGTCTAATATATGGTGCAGTAATACGACATGAAGAATGTTTCTAGGTGTCAGTAATATTGAAATAAATAAATGGATAGTCTTCTTTAAGATTGTAGATTTCTTTTTATTTCCACCAGAAACAGAATTATTTCCAGACAACCGAAACATACCGGAAACGATAGAATTATAAGAAGTCATTCTTTTAGTTAGATCAGTCTAAGCTTTTCAACAAAACTTAAAATTGAAATTCAGTATTCAGTATTTATAACATAGCATTTTAAGTAATGGCTTGAGTTCTCATTTGTGTAATCATCATGAAAAGCGATTAGACTTGCGAAAAAGAAATTTTTCTGCTTATCAAACTAGAAAAGGATATACAAAGTTATCAAAGCGTTTCCATGTGTTCAGAACTTAAATGAGAATTATTATCAAAAAATAGAAAGAGATACAAATAATGCCGACACGAGAGCCCTACACATTACATGACTTGTTTATGAGAATACATACCAAAGGAAACACCACTTCTCCAGAAGATACACCTCCAAGCTCGTCTGCTGAATGCTACGGCCCACTTGTAGAAAGAGTGACGCATTTTGGAAGTGTGCCAGTGGAGAAAACTTTGGCTATAGAGAGGTTGTCCGTGTTTGACGAAAGAAAGAAGAGTCTTATAAACCAAAAGATACCTTTATTCGTCCGGTACTGGGACTATTATGGGGAAGGGGTAGGAAACATGAAGAAATAAGAATATTTGAAGATTTAGAATTAAAGCAAGTCAACATCAAAATTTGGTTTGGTAAAGCATTTTGACTTTCATTATGGCACCAATCCAAAGGATATATCGCTTTTTGTTTACAAATATCCCTTGAAGACCATAAGGAATATTAATGACTGCTCTACACAAATCCCTAATTTAAATCCAATAGTAAATCTATAAGGTGAAATGAAGACTCGGCTCCATGATTGATCATCATAACTTGTGAAACATGAAACATTAGTTAAAGAGGAATGGGCTGGGATTCCTGAGATGACATGCTTATTGAAAACAATACCAAATAGCGGCATGCTGTTCTTCAGTATAAATTTTACATAATTGTCTAATATCAGAAGGGATGGGAGGAGGTGGCTAATCTTTTTTTGAGTTTTCAGATTTGTTTTTGTTTGCTAAATAAACATGCATTGACATGTAATACCTTTATTTATTTTGCTAATTTTACCCCGTAATAGAGTCAGATTTGTAGTAGAATTTTCACAGTACATTTTGAAGGTCAGAAAACAAATTACTGCATTTTCTATGCTGTATGGGGGATTATAGAACATCTTAAGCATAGTAATGCTAGAAAAAAACCTTCAGATATACAAGAAGAATTCTAGAAGAATTCACTTTGAGATATTTTCTTAAATTAAAACAGGATTTTTTTGTAAAAATAGATCTTTATTATTACAAAAATACAATACGACAAAGTATGGAGTTCGTAGTGTTGCTGCCTTTGACTCGAATAACCTCCTCAATTTGATGTGGAATATTGTCCAGATTATCTCATTGTGAAATATTTCCTGTTCTTCTTGGGAGTAATATTAAAGCTCTTGGAGATCCTGTGATTTTCGATGTCACACTTATTTCCGCATTTCCTTACACAATTGTTTATTTATATTGAGACCAGGGTTTTGTACAGACCAGTCTTTCAAAATTTGAGCATCTTCATCCACGAGAAATCAATTCGATGCACACGATATTTGGCAAAGCACACCGGAAAATAATTTATCCCTCTTCGTAGTCTGATAGAAGATTAGACCGTTTTCATAACTGATATCATTGACACTGACATTGACAAATATAAACAGACTCACATTGTACTTGCCGTGTTTGGAAATTAAAATGTTCCTATTGCTATAAAAAAAATAATCTACATATTCAGTCAAAGAAAAAATATCTTTCATACTTTAGCAGGGTCCAAATGCATAAAATAAATTCTCAAAACAAAATAAAATAAATAATAATCATTAATTCAACAAGAAAAATAGCAAAATTGACTCACTGTCGTTTAAGTCATTAAAAAAGATAAATTAGCATCCTCCATAGTTAAACTAGGATTTCAGATACTCAGAATACGTTTATGAGAGTTCTAAAATTTAAAGAAAATCTAAAAAGCTAACAAAATTTTTCCATCTGTTTATAAATATTGTTACAAAATATAATCCTTACATTTATTTTGATAAAGGCCATCAGAGGACTAAATACATCGGCTAAGAAATGTTTCCTTTTTGTCATGATTCACAATTATATATATATATATATATATATATATATATATATATATATATATATATATATATATATATATATATATATATATATATATACAAAACCGCCTGCGTACCACTGTCCTTCTCAAAATACATTTTATTCCATTTTAAAACTAAATATAAAATAAATATCAAAACATGTGACAAGTCGAATCCCATTTCCTAGCGTTAATAGAAAAACATATTCACAAGGACAAAGAATCAATATGTCGCCTACGCATCTGTGGTATAAGGGTGTTTCAAACCACACCTAGAAATTCATGATTTTTGTTTTTGTTTTTGTTTTTTTTGTTTTTTTAGTTGAATGTGGAAAAATAGTGAAACATTTGAAAAAAGAATCATGTTTTTTTTTCCTGAAAAGTGTCCGTTATTGGAGTCATTGGAGTCATATAAGTCAAATAAAACTCAAGGTTCTTGAATTACAAGCAATTATATCGTTTCAAGTTCATTAAAAAAAATCGCAAATAAAATCAACTATTTTGATATGATTAAGTTGTGGAACAAGTTCTAGACACTTCAAGTGAAATTAGTCGCCAAGGGAAAGTCACAAATGATTTGGCACACGGAATGAGAAGTGGTTGATTCAGTGAAAGCGAAAATGGAAAAAATTCTTAAAATACACCACAAAATTAAAAAAAAAACAAGTGTCCCCAAAATGTGCAATGTGAAAAACATCGAAGAACCAGGGATTGATGTTGATAAATACATGCACACAAAAATAAATTCTTTGAGAAAACCCTAAGGATAGAAAAATAGTGGAATTGGGTGAGGCAAATACAATAATATTCGTTTTCATTTCTGATTAATATGTTGTTGACTTGCTACTGCGAGAGATTTATAGAATTTGATTAGGTTCTCGCTAATTACCGGTACACACCTTCGGACAACTCCAAAATCAACGCACAATACATCGTAAACTGTTTCTAATCATCAAAAGCTAAACACACAGAAACATACGCAGACATACACATACACATAAATATACAAAAATATATATGAGCATGTATATGTGCGGGGGTGCGTATTTTTACATAAATATATACATATGTGTGTGTGCGTGCGTATTCAAATTGCGTATATATAAAGAATGTGAAGTAAGAATCAGTGCATGGTGAATGTTTAACATCTGAAGTGATTAACTGTCTATGTTTCACTACTACTGTCATGAACCCTCTATATAGGCCACTGGAGGATTGATGTAATTGATGGAAGGAGGAAAATATTCGTTGCAAATGGCTTATATATAGACCCGCTGAAAGGAGCACTGATACATAGTTGAAAGATCTTTCATATGTGTAAATGGATCACTATGCAGTGCCGATTTCTATGTCCACACTGTCTATATATGGAAACCCTATATCTTTATGTAATCAGTACTTTTGCCTCATGAATATAGAAAACTTTAAAACAATACAATGTGTTCTGCCTCGATTTCGATTACGAGAGCCTCCCAACTTAATTTGCTTTGTTTCTGATGTCTATGTCCCCCGTGAGATTCTAATTGAGCTCCTGATTTGCCTGAAAATCCGAGGATTATATATCAGTGGTTTTCTCATATAACTTCACGTTAAAGTGATTCTTTTGTATTTTCTCCCAAAAAGCTAATTTAAAACTTTTCATGGCTTTATCCTAAGTGCTTTTGATGGTGCGTTTTTGGTTTTCATGTCATCCGTGACTTGGTTTTTATACATCAACCATGGGCTCCCTACTTCACTTTTCCCATTGTAGCGTCGATGATAAAAATGTAGATTTTCAACAGCTTATTAAAGGAGATACCCAGTTCACCCAAGACTAGAATCAACTATAAACATTCCAACATAAATTTCATTCCAGCATACAAAAAAAACATGAGAACTTTTAAAATTATGATTTTGGTCACTCAGTCTATATAAGGCCACACCATTTGTGATTAAAGAAGAAGCGACTCAATTCCACTTATTTTATGCTGAGAGAATAATACCATATTCGCAATTCTGTCATGTAATCTTTATTCTCTAATTATTCGAGGAACATCGGTTTTGAAAGATATTAACTTACATAATATGTAATCGATGCCGAACCTCCTGGTTCCGATCCGTAGCCGAGCGTAGATAGGACTATACCGTAGTATACATCAATTATTGTTCATAATGAGATTACTAGTCTAAAACAAAGAAGATGACATAGTTTTCTGAAGGTATTGTCTGAAATGTTGACTATTTCGTCTTCAAGTTGTTTCCAGACCTTAAAAGAGAGCATGTTTGTTAACAGTCCCGAAAAGTTTGGTCAATTCAATAGAAAACCATATGCGGTACATCATTGTTTTCAGGAATGTTCTCGTCAAACAGAAGTGAAGAAAGCGAGTCAAATTTGTCAGGCTCGGATTGAAATCTGTGTATCTGGATAGACTCCAATAATAACATCCTTAGTTATCCTGCTAAGAATGTGCTATTGTGTGAATTATCACAGAAACTTTACTTTTAATGAGATACATGGTGAATATATACTTGTAGACCTGTGGTGCACACCCACGTTTTCTATTTGACTTTACAAGACTCAAAAACATTGCAACAGTAATTCTTACACTACATTTCAAAATTTCTAGTGGTCTACTGTTGTTATCAGTTTCATGCTCTGTTTGATACATTTTGTTGTAGTTTGCTTTGTAACATCTTGAACTTAAAAAATCTTATTCAATAGATAACTGTTTGAGGAATTAATTCAATTACGTTATCATTAATGTCATAGTTTGAAGTTACAATGTCAGAGCTCTATTTTCATCAAGAAAGTTTAAGATGCTTATATGTCTACCAGAAGTAAAAACAGGATATATGTATATTATAACTATGTTTGAATCGCTCTTATTTTCTCATTCCTGAGGTTCAAAAAATCTAAATGACCACCAAGATTCTTTCATTCTTGTGGCAGTTTGCATATATTCGTTGCTTTTTTTATGTACGATATTTTATGTTTCAATGCTTATCGTTGATTCTAGCCTTGGGTGCATTGGGTATCTTTTTTTAAAAAAATAAGCTGTTGAACATCTATATATTTATCATCACTCCACTAATTATGCTTCCGAACAAGCAGAACCCAATATGTCAAATTATTAGCCTATTATAAGTAGTATTTTTGATTGATTTCCCAAATTATTCTATGTAATCTTTTCTTAATCCTAAGTGGATTCCTAATACAACAGCCTTAGTTTCGTAGGACTTAACTGGCAAAATGTTGATGCTCTTTTTGATCGACTAGTTGGTTATATGCAGAATAAAAACAACACCTAAAAAGAGTGTGATCTGTGATCGTAAAAAATTGTGAAAGACAGATAACGATAATTTGTGATTATTTTATCAATGAGGCCAATCTTTTTTATCTCGAATGCATCCAAGTTATTCTGTCGTTTGTTTTCTTTGCTGGAGTTTTTTTTTTTTTTTTTTTGAGTGGGTTTAAACCTTATGAGTTATTTAATGTTGAAATCTAAATATTTTGTACGCATTTTATTTATTCTATTTTTTGAGATAATACTGGTTTAGACACGTCTTACTAATTAAACCATAGCTTGAGAGACAAGAGGAGGATTCACATTGTTATGGGGTCCTCCCCTTTTTCATATAAGTGGACTCGACCAGAGTGTTACTTGGACTGCTGCCGTTAAATACTCAGGGTCGGTCAGAATAGGGAAAGTGCGAGAGTGAGCAGAGATTGTGATTGAATTGGAGGTAGAGTAATAGTGTGAGGTAACCGCTTGTAGAAGTCACAGTTACAAGCACGTAGAATCTAAGGAAGTCCTACTTCGAGACTATATATATATATATATATATATATATATATGTGTGTGTGTGTGTGTGTGTGTGTGTGTGTGTGTGTGTGTGAAAATAAAAGTGAACATAGAAGTCAAGTCTTAGAGGCGATAGTCTGTTTCATGCTATATGCAATCGTCAGGCCTGACAATTGCTGACGTAGCCTGACGATTGCATATAGCATGAAACAGACTGTCGGCTCTAAGTGTTGACATCTATGTTCACTTTTATATTCACACACGCTCTATCTCTGATAATGAGCACTTTATCTCATAAATATAGCACACCTTAACACTATACTTCTTCATATATATATATATATATATATATATATATATATATATATATATATATATATATATATATATTATTATTATTATTATTATTATTATTGCTATTAACCGTGTTTCTGGATTTACTAACAGTATTACCCATTGTATTATTGTGTAAATACATTTATTTGTTATATTTCATTCCTGCGTTTGTAAAAAAAAAAAGATACTCACACGGAAAAGAAAAGATCAACAAAAAAAATCTTCCCTCGTCGTCCAACAAGCAAATTGGCACACACACGGGAGGAAAAAACAACAAATTCGTGCCGAGCGAGTCGAACTCACACAAGAAGAAATAGAAAAATCCGTCCCTCGTCCACAACTAATTAACGACAAAGAGTTACGAGGAGTAAAAAAATATGTAAAATTGAGTTATCATGGAAGATTTTAAAAATATTTTGGTAGAACTGATAAAATACTAAAATGATCAACAATTGCAACTACAAGAACGAATGGAAGAAAAATGGCAAAAGCAATTATTACAAACGCAAAAAGAAAATCAAGAAAGACAAATAGAGCTCCAGGAACTAATATTGAAAGTAGCAGGCAACAAGCAATTAGATATTGAAAAAGAAGCAACATTTTCGCAAGACGCAGTGTGGAATACCATAGAGATTTTCAAATATTCTCTAGATGAGGACAAACATTTTGGAGATTACTCCAGAAGACATGAAGACATCTTTAACATAGACTGTCAAAATTGGACAGAAGCTACGTCTATTGCTTAGAAAATTAGGAACTGAAGAATATACAAATTTCGTGGATTATATCTTGCCAAAAAAGACGAACGAATTAAAATTTGACGAAGCAGTGACATGTCTTAAAGAACTCTTCAGCCCGAAAACATCACTCTTCCATAGGAGGTTGAAATGCCTTAACCTGGTAAAGGGCGATAATGAGGATTATTCTACGTTTGCCACAATCGTAAATAAACATTGTGACGACTTTAAACTAGCGGAATTAACCCCGGACAATTTCAAATGAATCATCTTTGTTCAAGGGTTAGTTTCTACAAAAGATAGCGAAATGCGCAGAAGAATGCTTGCAAAATTACAAAATGAACCAGGTCTAACGTTACAGCAATTATCGGAAGATTGCCAGAGATGTTTAAGTATAAAGAAAGACGCAATGGACATTGAGGATTCAGCTGTTTCTCATATACGTAAGTTAAACAAAAGTCTACGTTCTTCACCCTCCCCGGAAAGAAAACTAAAATTTTACGACAATGAAAAAAGATTCTCACCCTTCCCGGAAAGAAAAAGAAAATTTTATAATGAGAGGAAAAGTACAACATACAGGACAAATTATGACGAATATCGGAACAAATATAAATTCCCCCCATCAACATGTTATCGATGTGGAGGACTACATTGGAACAAGGATTGCCGCTTTAGATATAAAAACTTTCTTGAATGTGGAAAAAAGGGCCACAAGGCATCCCAATGTAGAAATAGAAAAGATACTAATAGAATAAGAGCTACAAGGATGAATAACGATGACAACACCAACGGAAGGAAATATGTGGAACTGGAAATTTTAAATAAAAAGCTTAAATTGGATTCGGGTTCCGACCTCACGATAATCAACTTACAGACATGGAGAAAACTCAACAGACCTACAATGTTACACACAAAAAAAAATTCTAAGTCGGTTACAGGCAAACGAATAAAATTTGAGGGAGAAATAATCGTGAATGATAATTTCACGGCAAAATAAAAAACTTAAGATATACGTCTTGAAAGATACTGAAAATATAGTAGGTATCGACTGGCTGCAGAAGTTCAACGTTTGGAACCTACCTATCAACTCTTTTTGCATAAAGTTAGAGGTTGAACCATCAGATACTATAAAATTGAAGGAAGAATTATATAATCAATTTCTTGTGGTATTTTCAAGCGGATTTGGATGATGCAATAAATTTAAGGCCAAAATAGAATTAAAAGAAAACGTCCAACCAATTTTTAAAAAGAAGCGAAATATACCGTTCGCTACTATAGAAAAAATAGACAAAGAATTGGAGAGACTTGAACAAACTGGGATTCTATCAAAAACAGAGTTTAGTGAGTGGGCTGCTCCGGTGGTTTATGCAAAAAAGATGTCAGGAGAAATTCGCGTATGCGCAGATTTTTCGACGGGACTCAACAAGGCGTTAAAAGACCACCATTACCCACTACCGAGCCCAGAAGAAATATTTACAAAGCTCAACGGCGGTAAGATATTTTCAAAAATAGATCTAAGTGAGGCTTCTCTACAAATCCCAGTACAAGAAGAGAGTACGAAAATCCTTTGCATTAATACGCACAAAGGGTTGTACAAATTCAACTGACTACCATTCGGAGTAAAATTTGCACCAGCAATTTTTCAGCAAACGATGGACACAATGCTCACATGCCAGAATTTCGCGACCGCTTATCTGGATGATATTCTAATTAAGAGCGACAAGGTTGAAGAGCACATATCACACATAAAGAAAGTTTTCAGAAGACTTCAGGACTTTGGGGTCAAAGTAAAAGGAGAAAAGTGTGAAATGAAATTAATTATTTAGGTCAGATAATAAATGAAAATGGCAGGAAACCGGACCCAGAGAGGGCATCGGCAATTAAAAATATGCCAGAACCAAAAAATGTTGCAGAACTACAAAGTTTCTTGGGCCTTCAGAGTTAACATTGACACATTTCGATCCCGGACTCGAAACATTATTGCAAGTGACGCGAGCTCACATGGTGTAGGTGCGTGTATTTTGCACAAGATGCGGAACGGTACAAACAAACCCGTTGCACACACATCTATATCATTATTACCGGCGGAGAGAATCTATTCACAGATAGAAAGGAGGCATTGGGCATAATTTTTGCAGTAACTCGTTTTCACAGATATATTTATGGGAGAGAGTTCACGCTCCAAACGGACCACAAACCTCTTCTTACGATTTTCGGTTCAAAAAAAGGTCTACCGGTCTACACATCGAAAAGACATTTAAGATGGGAAACTGTGTTACTAAACTACAATTTTAAACTGGAATTCTTACTATCAAAGAATATAGAACACGGTGACGGACTATCGTGATTAATACCTGCGAAAAGCGAACCGTTAGAAGATTCGGTAATTGCAGCATTACAAGCTGAAGATTAAATCAGTAAGGTAGTATGCAATACAATAAAGGAACTACCTGTAACGCTGCTAGAGATGAGACGAAAAACAGAAAGAGACGAGTTTATTCAGGATACCAAGAAAAAAATAGAAGAGAAAGTGACGAATTTAGCAGACAGTTTCTCAATCTGTGACAACATATTATTGTATAACGGGAGAGTAGTAATACCGAAGTCACTACGAAGAAGGATCTTAAAAGATTTTCACTTAGGACATCCCGGAAAAAACCGGATGAAATCACTTATGAGAAGTTTTGTCTACTGGCCGAACATGGACGATGATATCACACAAATGGTGGAAAGTTGCAAAGGTTGTGCTGCTGCGGCGAAAGCAACACCCTCTATACAAAGCCTAAAGTCGACAGACCGCGGTCCAGAATATACGTGGATTACACAGGACCCATTGAAGGTTACTATTATTTAATAACAGTAGATAGTTTCAGTAAATTTCCAGAGGTTGCCAGATTTAAACACCCGACGACAGAAAACATCATAAACTGTTTACACGAACTATTCGCGAGATTTCGCGCCGCGGATTGTTTGGTAAGCGATAACGGCACAGAGTTTACCTCCAGTGACTTCAAAGAATTTTGTGAGACATATCAAGTAAAACATATCAAGATAGCTCCGTACCACCCGAGATCGAACGGACAAGCTAAAAGATTCGTTGACACTCTACTAAAAAGAGCGTTAAAAAAGGCCGAGGATGTACCGACGAAAAAAAGCGATACAACAGTTCCTCCAAGTGTACAGAATAACACCTAACGTGAACACGCCATCGGGTCTTTCACCAGTGGAATTGATGTTTGCTCGGAGAATAAGGTCTGTGTTTGACAAATTATTGCCAAACAAGAACAAAAACCAGTATACACCGATTGTACCAAAGAGATCATTTAAACCTGGAGAACGGCTTAATTTTTGGATGTTTAGAAACAATATGGCTTACTGGGAGCCGAGCAAAATAATCAACAGATTAGGAAATCTAATGTACATAGTATAGTGAGTGAAGTTTTCACATAGAAGACACATCGATCAATTACAAAAAAGACGGATTGAGGAGCCAAGATCGTCAACTGCAGAAAACGACGATTCTATGGATGCAATCTTCGAAGCGTTTGGGATCCAAAGACCGCAGGAAGACACAGAAATGAGAAGGTCAAACAGGAAGAGAAAATTTGTCGAACCCCTGATTATCAATCGGAAGAGACAAAAATACTATCTCCCCCCAAAAAGGGATCTATGGACGGGGGTGTTATGGGATCCTTCCCTTTTTCATACAAGTGGACTCGACCAGAGTGTTACTTGGACTGCTGCCGTTAAATACCCAGGGTCGGTCAGAATAGGGAGAGTGAGAGAGTGAGCAGAGATTGTGATTGAGTTGGAGGTAGAATAATAGTGTGAGGTAACTGCTTGTAGAAGTCACAGTTACAAGCACATAGACTTTAAGGAAGTCCTACTTTGAGACTGTATATATATATATATATATATATATATATATATATATATATATATATATATATATATATTATTATTATTATTATTATTATTATTATTATTATTAACTGAGAAGATTTTACGAGTACAGAAAAGCTGAAGGTGCAAAAACATAACTGTAAATGATATTTGATTTTAAATGACTTGTATTTATTTTACTTAATATAGTCAAATCAAGTAGAAATTCTGAACAGTCCTTATCTACATTTTATTATTTTAAATATTTCTACACATGTTTTTATTTCTATCTAGTGATGTTATGGTATTTATATTGTCTTTCTATTTCGAATTCAACAGTAATTCGACTTTTTTGTTCGGTTCATATATTGCTTTGTCGATAATAGTTCTGTTTGTTCTTCTTGCTTGAATGCAGACATCAATGTTTAGCTTGAAATGTTTTCGGTCACCAGTACATTCTTTCTCTTCTATCTATCTATCTATCTATCTATCTATCTATCTATCTATCTATCTATCTATCTATCTATGTCTTTGATTTCCCGCCGTGTTAGCTAAAACTGTCAACATTTTCGAAGGCAGAACATATCTCAGTAGGTTGTGTTTAAGAGGTCATGTCATTTTTAATCATTTGAGACATGTACTATGATTGCATACAATGTTGTTTTCCTTCTTATTGTGAACTGGGAAACAGTAGTTAGATGTGAAGACAAAGGAATTATGTAGTACCCACAGAGCTGAGCGTAATCCTCTACAGCTAAATGCTAAAAGTTCGTCACATATTTAACCAAAATCTACAGGTAACTGAAATCAATAATTTTGTTTGTTTGATCACATGCCAATATATTAAAGTTATTTTCTTGTTCGTGTATAATTGACGACTTAATCAAGGAAAATATTAAATCTTTTAATTAATACGAAATTCTTGGTGTAACTGTTATTGATGCGAAAAGTGGGATCAGCAAACTGAGTTTAAATGCAGCCTAGTCTGTTGCGTTCACTTTCGCGCAAATGTCTTTGAAAAAGCTTAACTCATTCTCTAACTCTTCCCCACTCCATCTCTAGTGTAAATATCTGGATTGACTGCGCTTTTTAATTTTCTCCTTCTCCATATAGAAGAACAACAACTCTGAAAGCAAAACAGTGCAGAATGCAGTGGAAAACCACTGCTTTCCCCAAGAATCATAGCACTTCACAGATAATAAACAAAAAGAAGATGCGGAGAGCCATGATCACCTATGTTCTGAAGGAAGTGACATTAAGAAGCCTTACGTAATAATTGCTATAAGAATAAGCTATATATACTTTCTTGATTAAATTTGATCTGTTGTGAGAATTATTTCAACAAATGTAAATATTGTACATTTCAAAAGCAGTTGAAATGTTTCTTTATGTATGAATCATAAGTCAACGTAAACTGGAGATTTTTCAAACGCGCTGTAAAAACACAGACAGTGATTCCATCTAATGCATCACTTTACAATTGTGAAATTAATAATTTTTGTTATTATTCACATGTTTGTAATTTTTAACTGTTTTTGTTTATCTCAACATTTCTAGTCCATCTTCGCCCTTCAACATAGCTATGGAGCTCTCCACTCGTTAACAAAATCGCTCAACTGGTAACGCAATACATAATATTAATAATATATCTAGTCTTTCATTTTAATAGCTTTTTGAACATGTTTCAAATATCACAAATTCGTATACATTACGCATAACGGTTATTTATACTGTTTTAATTAAATAAATGAATATTTGTAAATCATTATCAGTTGTAACTAGATTAGTTATGATCAAATTTATATGAAATCCAAACATCATATGCTGTCCACATAAGGTTACGTAACATCCAAAATCTGAAATGTAAATTTTAGGAAACTGGCAAAAAAGCTAACAATAAATGAATACAAAATATTATATCAGGACAATGTGTTTTGTTAATGAAAGGTCAGTGACATATTTAATAAGGTAATCTATATATTTTAATTTACAAAATATGCTAAAGTTTGTTTTTTTTTTTTTTATTTATGTATAACATTTTTTGAATAACGTCAACGGCTTTATTATGATGAAAACATGGAATTCAAGATGATTGTCATTGCATGACAATAATTTTACTTGCATTTCTAAAATATTTCCGAAATGCAAGCAAAATTATTTAACTCTCTTTTATTATATATAACAAATAGGTAAGGAGGTCGTGTATTTAACTGAAATGGAAGTAAATCTTCTTTTCTTTTTGATTCTGTGCTAAAGATAATCTGTCGGAGGAAGAGAGTCACTGAATAAAAAGTTCTACACATATTTTTGTCTATCTTGATCATTTATTTTCAAAATTTCTTTTCTTAAGCGTAGATTAAACATTTGCGTTTATATTCATACGACACACTTTAGTTTTGACGTAATCATTTTCATATTAATTCATTGATGTTTTACCATCTACTTATTTCATTTCATTTCACACTACCCAACCTCCAACAAATATTCAAGCAATTAAATCATCGTATTTTTTTTCATTTTCTTAAATGTGTTAACTAGAAAAATCGGAAGTTATTTCTTTGATTAGCCGATCATGATATGCAGTGACTGATGAACTATGTATCTATTATTTCCAGATGTCTACGGATGCGCATCTTAATTTCTTATTCCAGTATAAAAAATAATAATGAAATAGAGAAAGACGGTAATATTCTGACTGAAATATCTACAATATAAACAAACGTATATAAGTCATTTCTTTTCTAAAAGGCTTGTTACCATTTGAATTCTCGGTCGTAGAATCTAGTAAGCCATGTAATTCTATCATCGAATAAAATTTTCGATATATGGAAAGCAATAAATGGATAATAAAACCGTAATATTCTTAAATAGTTTGTCGAATGCGAGTGGTGGGGGTGAGGTTGAAGACGAAAAATAAAAAGGAAATACTATGTCATTAATCAAGCAGAGAAAAAAAAACGATTTTGTGTGGATCTCTTGTCACCTGATTCATCTTGCATGCATATTCTTTCACTCAACTAATTCATCAGGTTTATTTGTTCTTTAATAACACCCCTAATCAAGACAAATTTTTCACTAATGTGAAAGAAGCGTACTAGATTGGAGGGATTTTGTGCTCAAAAACTCAGTTATAAATAAGTGGCAACTGTTTCTCAAGTTAGTAGGAATTATTTCTCTTAATTTATTAACTACCTTCAGAATTATTCAGATAATGATACGATTAATTTTCATGTTATAATTGCAAATATTTATGTATGTTCTCAAATATAAACAATATTCATGTAAATTCTCCCTTGGCTATATATATATATATATATACTTAGCCGACGTTTTTCGTCATATATATAAATATAATATGAATGAATGTGCTTATAAAGCTCTGTAAATTTCAAAATAAGTCATTTCAAAATTCGCTTGAAAATGAAACAGAACTAGGTACTTCAATTTAATTCCATAATTGAATTGGAATTTTAGCTTTTGTTTTTGAAACATGGTAATTAATGTGTAGCGATGGAATAATATTTTTTTAAATAATTACAATATATATATATATAAATATATATATATATATATATATATATGTATATATATTATTTTATTATTATTAATAATAATGATAATAATAGTAGTAGTAGCAATAGTAAGTAACATGATTATTACTATTAGATATATTTTTACTTTACTGTTTATAAATTTGATTTTTGATTTTTAATATTTTAAATTGTAAATTTCAAATTTAAATTTATTTTTTAACCTTTATATAATAGTCATTAATAATATTATTAATTTTTATACTCTTCTTTTTAAAATAATGTTGTTTTTTTTTAATATATTGACCTGTATTAATTACGAATTGTATTAATCAAGATTAATAATATTATTAATATATTTTAATTTATTTTATTCTAACTTTGCTGGTAATCTTTAGTTTATGTATTACCTTCAAATTATATTGATGTGTGCTTTTAAAGTGACACCACGATATGCGTACATATGATAACTCACTCTTTTTTCTCCTTTCCCGTCCCCTGTTTAACTCTTTCTTCTTCTTCTTTCCCCTCTTCTGCTTTACAATTTGCCTTCTTCTTTTTTCCTTTTTTCTAATGATGCCTGTGACAGAGCTGTAGCAGAAATTTCGAAATCATTCGTATTGACGCCTAAGAGACGAACGACAACGGTGAAAAGTGTCAGAAAATATTATTTTGCTATGTCCTGAGACTCACAGTGTTGTACAATATGTCGAGTTGTGTGCAGGGACTGAATTTTCACATACGACACAAAGAAAAACCACAATGAGATTGTCGGATTCACATTTAAATCACATTTAAATCTATTTCTATAGCGATATTTAAATATGATTCCATACATATTTGTATATATATATATATATATATATATATATATATATATATATATATATATATATATATATATATACAGAGAGAGAGGGGGTGGTAGGAAAGATAGAGAGGTAGATTACTAGTTAATGATTCTTTACTACACACACACATACACACACACATATAATCCATAAAGATTATTTCGCTTATATTTTAGTTCGTGAATATTCATATGTTCATCTTTTCAGACCAAATTTGTTTAGTAAATGGAAACAATTTGCAGGACTGATATGTGATAGAGGGATGAGAAAGCAAGTGAGAAAAGAAGGATAGGAAGAAAAAAAAGATGGCCAAGTTCTTTTCAAAAGTGATATAGCGAGAGGGTAAGGAAAGGGAAAGGAAGAGATGAATGGATAGTAGTAAGCCTAAATTAGACTGACCCGGCCAAGAATTGTTTCCTTAAATTGTGGAATTTTTCATAGACCCAACTATATATATATAAAAACACGTAAAAAACCCACAACACCGTGTGATACGCAAAATAAACTCATATTCACACATACATATAAACATACATACACGTGAAGATATGTACACCCATATTTGCTAGCACCCATTTAAATGAATGAACATTTCAAGTGTTCATCCCTGCCAAAAAAAGAAAAACGTTTTAAGGGAATTTTAAATTTGTTCTTAAGTCTACAATTGAAAATCATTTCGTTATTTTCATTTAACAACTGTTTAGTATATCTGCATTTGATTATTGCAATTTTTCTTGCATACACAGATCTATATAAACCGATGTGCAAAGTTCCACACTTTAAGGAAACAATTCTTGGACAAGTCAGTCTAATTTAGGCTTACTGCTACCCATTCATCTAATCCTTTTCTTTTCCTTATACTCTCTCTATTTCACCTTTTAAAAGAACCTGACCATCCATCAGTTTTCTTCTTACCCTCCTTCTTTCTTCTCTTCTCCAATGCTTTCCTTTCCCCCCTGTCAAACTAATGTATCAGTTCGGGGAAGTGTCTCCATTTGCTAAAACTTCTCTTTCTGAAGAAATGAATATATAAATATTCATGAAATATATTACAACCGAAATGAATTTTGAAGTTTTTTTTTCTTTATTATTATGATAATGCTCTGCAGTTTACATTGAGCTGTATCTGGATTAAATTCTTCCTCAGTCACAAATTATATATATATATATATATATATATATATATATATATATATATATATATATATATATATATATATATGCACGTTTGTGAGTACACCCATTTCCTGGGGTTTGCTATGTTGCTATCTCTACTACGAGAACATGGAATAAACTTTAAAACATCCAAATGGTTGTCGTATATTCTAACATATTTTGTTCGGATATTTCATATATATATATATATGTGTGTGTGTGTGTGTGTGTGTGTGTGTGTGTGTGCGTATAGTCTGGCTGTTTAGCTCTAATAACTGAGCTGCTGGACCCTCACTATGAAGTGAAAAAATTAAGAATATCTTTTTATTTATTTTTTTTAATTGGCACAAAATTAAATATAATTATTTTCATGACAATCTCATATCTGTTCTGTAATCTAAATATAAAATACTTTCTTCGTCGTATCGAAAAACTTTCTTGTGTTCATTTTTTCATTGCCTTATATAATAACCTTTTGGATTCCAAGACTACTAGATAACGGAAAATCAGATAATGTTCTTTCTTCTACTCTCTTAATCACCAGTTGCAACACACTTGTAACTTTTCGCAATGGAAAAAGCGCCTACTGACATGCTTGTTTCTTCCTAGCTGTATATTTGTGGCGCCATCAGACCCTTCTTGGGAAGCAAAAACGTGTTATTATACCTTTGTTTTTATTCGATGGACACTCTAAAGACAACGCCAAATTTTATGTGGTATCAGGAATATGTTTATTGCTTTAAACAGTTTTTACATTTTACTTTTTCATTTGAAAAGTTCCGAAGAGAGTTATCTTATTATTTTTTTTTATCAATAATTCAGACTCGCGTCGTCATATCATGTTTAGCTCTCTGTTCTTTGCTGTTATACTTCTGGTTTTAATAGGCACGTGTATGTGATTATTTTCTTACTTTGGTAATTATTTATCTCATTGGGCAGAGAAAAATGGCTCAGATTTTTCTGTTCTAATAGCAGTGATTAATGATGGCATATGCGTACGGCTTTTGGTGTAAGACTGCTTGTTTATAAATATAGGCAAGGAATTGCCGAACTATCCGATGATTAAGACAAAACTTTCCAACTGAAGAAATCAGAATCTGTTTACCGGCTGATTATTATATTTCCTACTGTTTGCTCCAGGAAAAAATGTTATTCGCAGTTTTCTCCTTCCATCATTTGCAAAGTATAAAGACTTACAATTCATCTTTCTTCAGAAAATTATATCAAATCCATGTCTGGTATATGAAAAAGATATTGAAAAGGAAATGACACTGTTTTTATTCAAGACAATTTGCATGTGCGGGTTATGTAATGTACAGCGGTTCGTAAGGAAAAATAGGCGAATGAGTTCGAAATCCAGTCGAGTCTTGTTACATTCATGTAAATATTTGAGAAAGATACGAATCTATATTTTCTCCTTCCAGCTGAAATAGGTTAAATAGTAGGTCAGACTGAGCTCGTTAGCCTTGCTTGTAAGCACACACACTAAGAGAAGGAAAAGTTTGACTTCAGAACAATATGTAGCCCTGATGAAGCAAATATTATGCAACTAACTAAATTATCGTGGAGTTCTCAATGACATTATGGCCCTTAATACAGTCGATCTAATATATGGATAGATTATAGAGAAAAATTATCTTGCATCATTCTTTGAAATATCTTAACATTTATGAAATAAAAATATACAATGAAGAATCAATAATTCGGAGCTAGATAGATAGTTATTGGATGAATTTTTATACGAAATTTCCATTGGATACTGTTCGCTTCAGGTTAAAAATATTCTCTACTGAATGACGTTGAAAAATGAAAAACAAATAGGGAAAAAAGATTTGCTTTTTAAAATTAATGAAATTTAAATTTAAAATAAATTACATTTAATTGTTTATTATTATACCTACTAGGAATATGTGTACATATAATTCATTTCAACTCAGTAACGAATTCAATACAAAAGTATTTATCAAAATTTATAAAATTTGTCTCAGTTACATAAAAAAAAGTGATTCATAAACATGTGACTCAATAATAACAACATTAAACTGTAGCTGAAATTTACAATATAGAGATCAAAAATCCCTCCAAATACATTAGTTCAGACATCTAAGAATGAAAATAAACACTATATGAAAACTGAAAGACATTTCTTTACGAATTAGTTGTTCATCGTAATAGATTTGACTATAATATCAATTTGCAGTTATGATTAAGAGAAAAAATAATATGTGTCGAAAATGTTTTGAAAGTCGACTAGCTTCGGAATGCTATACGTTAAATTTATGTTCGGGATCATAAAAATGACCAACTTTCCTCATAAAACTACTGCTGATAAAAGGGGAATAATTAAAAGTAATATAAAAAAACACAAAGTTAAAACAAAAGCAATACAAAGCTTAATGAGATCGTCTAAGTTAAATATCTAAATGTATTGGACTTCAAAATTTACAGACTGAGTGTCTTTGTATATGTAATGTTTCGATGTCAATTCAAAGAGAAGAATATTTTATTCCCCCCATTCCTCCTATCTTATGTATATAACTAACTCTATCAATGAAGAAAAGGTTATTTCTCTGAAGGCGTTTCTGATTGTTTTTCTATACATGCTTCAAATATACATATATGTTACTACATGTGTTATTAAAATAAACCTATTCCTCTGTATTCCATTTGTAATGAAGAAGTTCTGTTAACTGCTATTTCATGTAACAATCTTCTATGTGGGCGCTCCGAGGAACACTACATTCATAACGTCATGCGAGGGGCTACTAAATGACGAGTGTGATATGGATGTAAGAGAGGAAGAAACAAGTACAGATTAGGAGGATAATGAGTTAATAAACGATCCCAGACATTAATATTAAAGACTGATACAGATGGTTATGTTATTTCGTAGACCATATACAAGACAGACAACTTTCCCAAGAAATATATAATATCACACACGTCATTTAGTAGCCACTCGCATGAGTGGCTCTTGAGCTTTACATTAGCTGGACCTTAGTTGAAACTATTATTTTAATTTGATATTACATAATTTCTTGATCTAATTCACAATATCTGGAAAAGGACCTTAATTATTCACTGCGTGTTCTGAAATATAAATAACATATAATATTCGGGATATTTGCGAATGTTTATTATTTGATGAGCAAAAACATACCCAGAAATTCATACCCAGATGTCCTCAAGGACACATGGCACAGTGGATAAAGGCGTTGGTTAGATCCAGTGACAGGACCCAAAGAGTGTGAGTTCAATACACGGTTAAGGCAGTGGAGACCTTTCAGAGGGGAATTAACAGGAAATAACTGATAACTGACATCCATTTAGATATGGCACGTGGAACTAGAACAGTCTACCCCAGTGAGCGAAATAAAGGGTTCCGTTCGACATTCCAACCACCTGAAGAAGGCCGGAGCGTACAACAGCCGAAACTTTGTGATAAATATGGCGACAAAGATGAGGACAATAGTCCAAATAATGTACAAAAATGTTTTATTGATATGTAGTCTATAAATTCTTTGTAATACCGAATCAGTCAAATCGGTTCATTTAAATATAAGCTTGTTTATGTCTCTTTTGGTTTTATAGGGATGCTTTTCTAAATATAACTTAATATAGAGGTTATGCATTTATTTACTTTCTCCTTGATGATGTTTCTATTTAATTTCTTTTGTTAGACTCTTTTTTTTTCTTTTTACTAATACTAAACACCTTTCATTGTCGTTATTTTTAAGTACAGTTTTCTATAAATCCCGCCTATTTATCTCTACATTCCCACGTAACGTTTTACTGCGTTTGTCATCAAATTAAAAAGACTTAATAAACATATTACTGATAAATTAATCATCAATAAAATGCTAATGATGCATATCTGAGTCTTTGAGAGTGTGCATTTATTGCTTATTTTTTAAAAGTTAATTACTTCAGATAATACCGGATGCACTTAGTATAATTAGGAAAAATATCAAGGGCTAGTTACTAATTTACCAATTAAGAATGATTGCTGGGAAAACAATACAAGGGAAAAGAGTTTTTGTCTCTCAAAATGGAATAAAACTTTAATGTCTATCGCAGTGTATGCTTTCCCTGTTTTATGTATTCAATAATGTATTTGAATAGAATAACTACTTGTAATTTAAACAATATTTTCATTATCATGATAGAATATATCCTTGTTATAAATTAACTGGCCAGCGTCCTTATATATATATATATATATATATATATATATATATATATATATATATATATGCATTAAAACGAAAATTAAAAACGGGAAAAGACCGGTTTAAACGTTCCGCCATTTCATTGAATCACCCTGTGGCTTATATATACAGCTCGCTAAAAAAGTAGTGACGAATATGAAGAAGCTTATATAAGAAGAATAAGAAGAATATATATGGAAATTTTGATTTCAATTATGAATATACTATTAAAACACGTAAATTTCAGAAATAAGTTATTCCAAAAAATTTCGCTTGAAGATGAAACAGAGCTTACTTTAACTCAATTTAATTCAAATAATTATATTGAAGTTTTCGGCTCTTGTTTTGAAACATGTGAACTCTTATGTAGCGATGGAATCATATTTTTAAATAAATAATTATATTTATGCTCTACTTTTGTATCGAGCACTATTTTTTAAAAATGATAACAAAAATACTAAAGAACTTTGGATTATTTACCTAACCAGTTCTTTCCTATTTTCTATATATTTTCACATATATATATATATATATATATATATATATATATATATATATATATATATATATATATACACGCACCACACCATACCTCCATGACAAACTTAACGAAAACAAAATTTTGTCGTATAAATATTTATGTCATTAAGAAGAAAGAAAAAAGTATTTTTTTTTAATCATTTTATTTTATTTTTTTCATTCTAACTTTTTATTAAAAGAACCTTGTTTATCTTTGTATCACGGGAACTAGTAAAATAACATATACATTTTTAGAACTTCTTTTTTTTTTTTTGTATGACAGATATTATTTTACAAAAATAAAAATAATTGTCGGATGTTAATGAAACTTTCAGAAACTATTCACAAACGATAGAAATTATTTTAAATATGTTTTCTTTTGAAGTTATGGCAAAAATATTTTTTATAATACTTACCCCCCCCCCATCACTAATTTTATCAAAACTCTAGAAATTCAACATTGTTCAGTTTTATTTAAAAGCATAAGACCTTGAACAAAGCAAATCGTATATTTTTTAATTGGACCCCACACATGAAAATCAGCTCTGAATTGTAACATACAAAACTCAATAAAACAAAGATAGTATTTAAATTCAAATTCTTTTACTTACTTTTAGTTATATTTATGAATATGAACAATATTTTCTGAAAGCAATAAACTTTTTCGATGAAAAATGAATTGTAATGCAATTATTTGTTATTTCTTTAATTATTTTAGATTTTTACATTTAAGTTGTCAAAATATAAAACTAGGGAAAGTGGCATTCGGTTTCGTAAATGGCGTTATGAGATAGATCATTTTTTACAGCATTGTAAACTATATTGCTTCGTCCAATCAGAAGATCCGCGCTAATTAAGAAATGTAATGTGTAAAACGGCTGTAATTAAAAAGTACGGAAGATCAGAAGTAATAAGACGTCACGTAGATTCAGTGTAGTATTTAAGCGTTCTCCGTTTAATGTCCATTTCATTATTCATTGAGCATTTTGAATTAGCATTTTTACTAATTAAAAATATTTGAACATCCTAAGACAATTATCTCAGGGATCATTGTGAATTCTATGTGCTACACGAACCCATGTCACTTCCTGTGAAGTTTTTGCGTTATTTGTGAATATATTACAAATTTCCAGTATTCTCTCTCAGTCCTCGTTCCATTTGTCTGCAGCTCATAATCATTCCTTAAGTGTTGTTGTCATCACCCGGGTCACAAGGTGTTAAAAAAACTAAAAATAGATCAAGCCATTGTTCAGACATAGGTTTGAAAAAAAAAAAAAAACAGGTATCAAGCCCTCCTTACGAATGGTTCTCCTCTTTTTCTCACTCTTTGCTCTTATCTTCTAAGTGGTGGGATTTATTACAATGTGATGACGGCTGGCTGGCGTGGCTGGCCTTTGACCCAGATATGTCAAAGTCAATTTTTGCTTAATTTGAATACTATTTTCCTTATCGCTGATATTTTCTGAAAAAGAAATTGAGTCATTTACACCAGCCAATTATACGTTTAACTGAAAGAACATTGTTTTCAATCAGAAAATACCTAATTTCATGGTGTTCAGATCAAAAGTTTCCTTGATATTTTGTTCAGATGATACCAAAAGTCATTTTTCAATATTTTACCCCTATAAAAGTATGAAAATCCATTTTTTTTTAGAGAAAATAGGCTGTGACAAAATGACTTTTGATATTTTTGTGATGATTTTTACTTGGGATAGAAATGTTTTTATCATAGCAGATCTGAATTGATTTATTTAAGTTTAGAGGCTATAGGGACCTACAAACAACTGCGCAGCACTTGTATTTAAATTTCTTTTATAGTATTTATAATTTTTTCAAATAGTACCAACAAATTTATCGTGGAAGCTACGGTACAAAATAAAAAAAAACTTGGAATGCTGAAAGTTTTTTGTTTTTTTTTTACTTTAATAATTACCAGGTTCTACAGAATCTGGTTCACATAAAAAAAAGATTACTTCAATTCTGTCCTCCCGTATGATATGTCGACTCTCACGTTAGCAGTCAATACGTGATAATTGTCATGACTCTGCACTTGTCAATTGCCAGCGATGTTAAGATCGACTATCTCTTACTTTAAACAACATTTTTCTGCGATTTTCGCCAGTATGTAAATGTTTCTTTCAGAATATAATATTTTAAACTTTATATTTTCTGATTTTCTTCAAATAAATTTTGAAAACGTATAATTGATTTTTGGACGATTTTTAAACGATGAATTTAAACTCAGTTTACAAAATTAAAAAAAAACATGGCTGATATCGAGTTTTTATTTTAGTAATTTCGCTGACAAAAAAAAAACGAGATTTTTAAATAAATTTCGGACATGATAAGAATGAGTAAAAAAATTCAAAAAATAATAAAAAATATCCTTTGGTATTTCTTCTTAATAATGAAATATACACTTAAGATGATAAAAAAAAATCATCAAGTTTCAAGCCGTTCTTTTCATGCTATGCTCTTTTTTATCGATTTTTATGGAGATACCTAAGTATATATATATATATATATATATATATATATATATATATATATATATATATATATACCATTGACCCTATGGACATGTAAATTGAAACCACTGATATCATAAAACCATCAGTTATTTTCTAATTCAAACTACCATCATAATAATTATAATTATTGTTATTACAAATTCCGCCACCATTACTACAATCACTTGTACCATTCTACAATAACTATTTGCTGCTACAATTGTTATTAGCATCATCCACAAAATTCATAACACAGCATAAATACTAATAAGTATTATAAATTGGAGTTTCTACCATTTACAAAAGTGCAATCGACAAAAACAAGAAAATAACCGTCTTTGGGATTTATACCGTCTTTAAAATAATAACAAAACATCATTAAAAAAAATTAAAATATTACGTACCATAGTCTTACACAAACCCCAACATAAAAAACTACAGACGGATAGATGCGTGAACCCGCGTGCATACATATATATGTGTGTATGAGACATTATTCAGCGAACCATATAGACGAAAAGTCTGCGCGTTGACACTGTGACAGACGAAAGACGTTCGCTACACAATCCAACATTGAATACAGCGATTAATTGCGTACGTTAGAACGCTACGACACATGGATGGGCATATACGTCCAGTCCCACACTGTTCATATATATTTATGTTTGTGTGAACTGCAATGCGTGAACGTGCGTGTATGTATGTCTGCGTACGTAAGAATGGCGTTCCGACGACAATTTTTCTTCCCCACTACCATAAAACACCGGTATATGCAACCACATATAAATCTAAAACTTAAAAATTAATCTGTTTGTCTGACGATCTCAAATAACGTGAAACCCAGGGTCACAAACTCACATCAATTCAACCACACACACACACACACATATATATATATATATATATATATATATATATATATATATATATATATATATATATATATATATATATAAATAAATAGACTTAAAAATATGGTTTTTCGCTACACAGTTCAAACCATGTTTCAAAAATGGAAGCTAAAAGCCCCGAATTTAATTTTGTAATTAAATTAAAGACATTAGTTTCATTTCATCCTCAAGCGAATTTTGGAGTAACTTTAAATATTACTGGGTTTTAAATACACACCTAAAACAAAGTTCATGTTTCCAAGGTTACAGATAAATCTATTTTGCTAGACTAGGGGTGTCTGGGTGTTCAATATATATATATATATATATATATATATATATATATATATATATATATATATATATATATATATATATATATATATATATATATATAGCAAAGAGAGGGAGGTAGACAGACACTTTCATAGGTCGGATTCTCATCCAACTTTAAATCATAGCTGTTAATATATGCGATAACTACATAAAACTTAATAAATAAATATCGTATGCTTCTTCGTCGTCGTTTTAAGCTCTACTGCCAATATATTGCTGTGATTAATCTGTTCTTTTTGTAAAAGGTCTGCGATAATCTTTAGTAATTGGAAACAACTGAAGCTCTAATCTTTTCAAGATAAGAGATGTTCGACTGTGTGAGATAATCTTATTACTTTAAAATCGGTTTAGGAAGGAAAGAATAAAAAGGAAGCCTGGTAAACTATGTTATCTTAGCAATGAAAACCGATCATTGCTGATTAGTTTGGAATTACTTTGGAATTGGCGACCCTGCAAAGAAATTCGGTTCCAAATCTTTTATTCTACAATAAGGCTATGTTTCAAAAAATCACCTTCTTTCCTTATCCCAGGTGGTCGAATTTCGACCAGCGAGACACATTTGCCTACATGCACAAGGGGAAGCAGGAAATAAAACGCAAACATTGAAAATAGAATAATCGATGACTAACTTTATTTCCTAGTGGACTTTCAAAGAAGGAAGTAATCTATGACTTTCATTCTGTTACATGTTGGTCCTCTTCTTACTAATTCCTGAGCTCAGTCGTGTCCCATTGGATTTCCAGCCAGTTCCATCTGAAGAACTTTGACATAGAAGTCACACAAACAATCGCATGAACCTACGAATGGACTTGCTTACATACAAGTATGTAAATGTATACTTATATATACGTTCTTTTTATTTCTATTGATTTCGGTAGATGTTCTCTGGAATATCTTTAATTCTGTGCAAACTCATTAATCTTTTTCTAAGATTTACAGAAATTCGGTAAATATTTTCCTGGAATTTATATTCATTGAAAGTTTAAGCAAGAAAATCTATTTTGATTTTGTCAAATTATGAATGTCGGCGGTATAATTTCAGTGAATAATAATGATTAGAATTTATATATATATATAGAGAGAGAGAGAGAGGAAAAGAGGAAGAGAGATATATATATATAAATGTCGGATACAAAAGTATCGTCTCGATTAAAAACAAAAATTTTAAAGTTCCTTTCGTCCGGCGATTCGTCAGAAAAAAATCTCTGGAATTAAGAAGAAATACTGAAATAAAATAAACCTCCTTGCAATAGAATTAAGAGAGACAAGGGGGGGGGGAAGGAAAAATTTAAAGTTGCCCAGAACAAGATAAAAACGACTTTTCTTCTGACGAAGCGTCGGACTAATTGTAACTTAAAATTTTTAGTTTTAATTCAGATTATACTTTTGTATCCGCCTTTTTGATAAACGTGTTCCTTATTTTAAGAGTAATGTTTGGTTGTTGTGGCACTAGAAATCTTTTCACGCACACGCGTGTGTGCGCGCACATACACACATATACATACACATATATATTCACAGATGTTTCATTGAATAATATAGACATATTATGTCTATATTTATAATAATCCTTTCTAGGTTTGTAATTAGCTTCTTGATGTTAAGTTGAAATTCATCAAAAACAAATATATCAAAAACAAATATAGAAGTATCTTATTTAGATTGTTTGCGACGAAGTATTCTCGCCATTTAAATCATTAACCTCTATATTTGTTTTTTGTATGAATGATTCATGAATTTATAAATTATATTTGCACCTTTTAATTGAAATTAAAATAACTGATCCAACGTGCAACTCTCAGATAATAAGTGTGACATTACTGTAATTATTGAACAATATAGTTCATGCCATATTCACGGAAAATCTACCAGTTAAAAAGAATTCTCTTATTGCTATATTTGTATAAATTATTATTATTATTATTATTATTGGATCCACCCCTTTTTGATATAAGTGGACTCGACCTGCTGCTGTTAAATACCCTCAGTCAGTCAGAATATAGAGAAGAGGAACGGAGTGGAAAGTACATAGACATTGTGATTGAGTTGGAGGTGGAAGTCACAGTTACAAGCACGCCCGACTCGAAGGAAGTTTACTTTGAGATTGTATAAAGCGATCTTTGATTAATACTAACCGGCGTTCCTGGATTTACTAACAGGATTACCTTTTGTATTTTGTGTAAATACATTTAATTTCTTATCTTAAATACTTGCGTTTGTCATTTATTGGAAACCGATTTTTCATCTCGGAATGCACAACATATCTATATATATATATATATATATATATATATATATATATATATATATATATATATATATGAGAGAGAGAGAGAGAGACACGAGTTGTGCTAAATTCAGCCAACAAGTGATGTTTGTTTTTTATTATATTTTTCAAGTATGAGAATCGCACATCATATATTTATTATAGAAATTCTGCAAATATCATAACGTTTTTGGCGACCAGCATTCTTCATTTAATATTAGCAGACACAACAGAAAAAGTTTGGATTAATTTCCTCTTGTCATTTTTGCAATCTTGTAATTTTGCTTGTTACGAAGAATAAAACCGCGCTAACGATCAAACATTTAATTCTATTTAGAAAAAGATGAAAATTTCACGGCTATACCTATATAAACAAAATTAGAATGTTATTCGTCATCCACTATAAAATCGTTCATAGTAAAATATGGCTCGATTCTTTAAGACACAGTGCTTCACTACACTCATGGAAACAAGTTTCAGCGACATTTTATTTCTTTTCTAAATTTTCATACGGTGGGTAATGGTAACAGTAATATTAGGTTATTTCTTTATAGGGAAAATTTCGGTATTCATTTGACCGTGCAGCCAATCTTAATGTTGGATAACACTTATAAAATCGACTTTTTTTAAGAAAAGAGGACAAAATATCTTCAGAATATTACTTAAAAGTCATTAAATTGTATTTTGCCACAAATTTTAACTAAGATAACAGACGAAGGTGTGTGATTTTTTTTTTATCATTTGATCCCAAGCAAAGCAGTAAGACACAAGGGGTTACCGATTATGAGAGAATATGAAGAAAAAAAATTGTTAGTTAATGAGAACTATAAAAGACGATGAATGAAGATGACAGGAGATAATGATTGACATTGCACTTAAATTTGACTAGAAATCCAGAAGCTTGGAAAGTGTTTTACAAGGGAGAAGCGCGATAGAAGAAACTATTAGCATAAAACTTACGGTTACCGCCGCTAATCTAGTACAGCACTTAAATTCATAAATTTTATCTACCATAGAGGAAAATTCATCATCTAAATGCCGCAGCTTATGTATGTATTGTTGCGGATTGCGTGATTCACTTTAAGCCTATGGTGTAAAGATCCATTGTACGGTTTTCCTGTCAGCAACACAATGCACCATGTCACAATTCAAAAAGAGTCGCAAATTGGCTCATGTAATATGGCTATGAGGCTTTTTCGTTAAAGTTGTCTCTTCATCCATCGGACCTCGTTAGTACAAAACACCTTTGTGATGTGGTAAAAACGAATATTCGAAGAAATAAATAAAATTTGCGGAATATCCTAAGATTATGGACTCGTATTTCGAAGGAGAGATTTCAGAATATCGTCGAATACATGTCAAGAAGAATTGAAGCGGTACTGTTTTATTATTTAATCCAGGCAATGTGATAATGCCACTAGGGAAAAGGGGATTACGGGGAGTGAAAACGAATGAGAATACCTTAGGAATTGAAGAAAGGACTCTAAAGGAACAGGATTCAGGAAGACAGAAGATGACGATTGACAGAATTTCAATATTTGAAGATTTTAGGTGGCAGAGAAGCAAAAAATCGCGAGTTCTACAAACGAGAACTGCAAGAAAAAACAACTAGAATAGAAGAGACGGTTGCATCTAACCAGTTCACTAATAAAGCGGTGAGATGTTGTAACTCTAATAACCGGCTTAAATTAGTGTCGTCGAGGCACTAAGAAAAAACGCTCATAACAAAAAGCTATGAAAATATTTGTAGAAAAGACTGAAGCAGTGATGTCTGGTCAGGATCGCGCTTATGTTGCTGATTCTTCTTTGAATTTTCTTAAGAATCTAAGGATATACAGCAGTAAACGTAAACTAGTGAGAGTATATTCACTAAAATCTATCAGGTCATCCCATAAGTTCTGTCCGAATTTTGAATAAAGAAAACAAGTGACCAAAAGTTACATTTAATGACAGATTCAATCAACAATGTATTTTCCCTGATTATCTATGACTTCCTTCCATCTATTAACAAGCTTACTAATTCCATTACTGTAAAATTCTTTTGGCTTTGATTCGAAGAACTCACACATGTCAGTTTTAACCTCTTCCTGTGTTACAAAAGCTGTTTCTTCCAAATGATTCTGTAAACTACGAAACAAATGGTAGTCTGAAGGAGCAAGATCGGGAGAATAAGGTGGATGAGGAATTTTCTCCCAACCAAGTTCTTCGATCTTTTGTGACGTGAATCTTGCTGTGTGGGGTCGCACATTGTCCTGATGAAACATCACCTCTTTTCGATTCACTAGAGCAGGTCTTTTTTTTTCCTCAAAGCTTGGTTTAAACGCTCTAATTGCTGACAGTATATTTGAGCATTAATTGTTGCATTAGGTGGTAAGAATTCAAAGTGGATTATTCCTTGGCGACCCCACCAGATTGAAAGAACATTTTGACCATGAAGTTCGCTTAACATTTCGATAAAAGATTCATTTTTCCTCGCCAGTCACAAGTCTATCCAAAAAAGGTGAAACAAGTTGGCGAGAATGGAGAGAAGAGCAGATGTCAACTCGGGATTTGAGGTTGTTTTCAGACAATTCATGAGGCACCCATTTTCCAAGTTTAGTAAATTTTCCAAGTTGTTGAAGATGACAATGAACAGTTGTATGGTTTGAACTGAGAACCACTGCCAATTCCTCAACTAATGAAGCAGGATTTTCTTCAAGGGCTGCTTCAAGAAGCTTTTCATCAAACTCAACTCGACGTCCGGCTCGATCTTCATCTTCAAGGGTGAAATCTCCACCTCTGAATTTTGAAAACCATCTTCTGCAAGTTCTTTCATTCACACATTCCTCTCCATAAACTGAGTGAATGTTTCTTACCACTTCGGCTGCTGAGTTTCCTTTCTTGAACTCATAAATCATTATGTGCCTCAAATGATTCTTGGGTACTTCCATGTTAGCGGGGTTTTAATCAAACAAAATTTTATTTTATTGTTCTCTAAAATAAAATTTGATCAGTTTAAATGCATCTAAACATAAAAATAATGTTCAGCTCCATTAGACATTATAAAATACACTTTGAATTTCGTTCATTTTAACAAAAAGTTAAAATTCGGACAGAACTTATGGGATGACCTGATATTTGTGGAAATTATGTTACGTAAAAATTAATTGGGAACAACTTTAGGCGTTTTCAAGAGAAAGAACGTAGACAGTTTAGAGACAGTGCTGTGTTCTTTCTGGTGATCAAGGCTCTCAGAATTTCCTCTTCTTTGCACTTCTTTTTGCTGTTTCTCCTAAACATTGCTCGGCTATCGATTTACTCAAGCTCTTGGATATACATGCTTATTAACGTTGTCTGGGTCTCACTCTAGGTCAGTGATACTCAACCAGTGGACCCAGGCACATTGATACACCCTGAAAGGTAGCCAGATGCGCCCTAAATTAACAGAATTAATTTATGAATTATGTTTATATTCAAATATATTTATGTTTAAATATAAATATAATTAATATTCCTTATTATAATTCAAAGTTATAAACTAGAGTTTTAGCTTTTCTACAAGTGCTCATCCCCACGAGATAAAATTGTTGAGAAGCACTAATCTTGACCCGGATCTTCAATATATTTGTTGAAACTTGACTAATGCATGGAATAATAATGCAACACAAAATGTACTTAGAACAAAATGTATTGAAACAAGAAAGTGTACACAATATTTACATATAGTCTTTTGTATATTCCTGGGAAGAACCGTTCCTGGAATGTGCGTTGACTGAGTCGCAGTCGGACAGAGTCTCTGGTTGAATCTCTTCGATTCCTGTATTTATCAATCCACCCACGAGGATCGAATGTGACACAAGGCCGTTTTAATGTGGGTATCCCCGATCCCGTAGGCTCGGCCAAAAATATGGCCTTTCTGAACCCGCCTAGACGGGTTCAGGCCCTGTCAACCTCCCCGGACGAAACCTTGCCGTTTGGCAAAGCCTCGTCCGGGTTCCCCTCTGCTAATGCAGAGAGTTCGACAGTCGCCGAGAGTCTGTCTCTCGGTCTCAGAATCTCTTCGATTCCTTCTCTCTCTTCCGGGTACCAACCATATTTATATGGTAGGTACTCCACTATGCAAATTAGGTGGATCCTACCACAACAATATTAATTCCACTCAAATGATTGTTACACCTGTAAGGTTGTTTTTTCCCAGTTGCCATATAAATATGTCCCTATCTCTATAATACAAAGAAGAGACGTAGTAATTGGCATAACGTATTTCTTCTCCTGATTTATTCCTCGCTTCCGTAAGACCTACAAATATCATAATCCAAAGTCCCTTTTAGTATTTCCTCATTGATACGCGATACAGATTGGCGAAATAAACTCTTGACATTTCCTTTATGACACTTGCATCAGAGTCGCCAAAGATATTTTAAAATAGCTTTGCAGATCGGTAGCAACATTTTTGAGAGTTCTCGTATTACCTTTTGGAAACTTTAAAGTTATTAAATGTATTTCTTTACTTGCATAAACAGTCATCTGTGTGAAATGTCCTGACATTCGAAATCTCAAATAAATATTCATATTGCGGCTTTGAAATTTTGCGATGGGTTTACGACCCATTGCAAAACTTCAAAATCGCTATATGAATATTTATTTGAGATTTTAAAAGTCAAGACATTTCATACAGATGGTTTCCGTTTGTATATATCTGTACAGAATTAGATTTTATTAGAAATTTAATAACCTGAGACTTGATGTTTATTGTTTGAATAAAACTCAGATTAGTAAAGTTTAATCGACGTGCCGAGTTCAAATTTTGATTGAATCTGTTTCATTCATTTCGCATAAATAGAAACTGTAAAACTGTAAAATTAATGACTACATTTTCCTCGCGTTATTGGTTAAATGGCAGGCGAGTCTAGGAGACATAAAACTAAATTGAGCACACTTTAATTAAAAAGATCGAATTTAAAAATAATTACCAGATATTTAAATTATTGTAGTTGTTTGATTTTGGTATCTGCAGTTTGCATGTTCCCTTTGGTAACATTGTGTCTTCTTGAAATTTATGTTTAGTCTTTTCTTCTCGCTTTCCTTCACTGCGTTTTGTAGGATCTCCTGTAGTTTGCTTTCGGTGTCTGCTATCAACAGTCTGATCTGAATATCTTCTGTTGTTACGATCGTTGCCACCAATAATGAATCTTGGTAAGACATTTAATTCCCTCAAAATAAGCCCAGTGAGAAGAAAAGTCCTTGTCTTACACATCTTTTTATTTTTTATCTTTTTATTTTTGTATATTTAGTGAATTGATTTTCTATCCCTATCCAACAAATTAACTTATTTACTGTAGACAAATGCCGACCAATTAAATAAAAGACAAAATCAATAGAAAATATAAATAAGACCGATAATAACAATTGCTCAATCTTCTTCTTCTTCTTCTTCTTCTTCTTCTATGTGCCGTGTCCCTTCTGGACGTTGGTGATCATGACTCTCCACAATTTCTTTGTACCTCTTAATAAATTTTGCCTTTTTGCTGTTTCTTCTAAACCTTGCTCCCAGAAGAAAAATGCTTGTCTTACACACCTTTCTATTTTTGCATTTTCTATCCCTATGCAGGTAGCTTGCATCCCAGTATAAGTTCTGGGTTATTCTAATTTCCTTCCCAAATTCGTTTAAGTTACCCAGCAGTTAAAAAAGTTCCTTATGAAATATTTTTTCTAACGCTTTTGCATAATATATAAAACATAGTTATATATCATTTGGCATTTGTATTACTCTTATTCTGGGTATAAATATCACATTCCTTGTTCTACTGTTTAACGAACCCGTGCTTTTATTACCCTGCTTCCTGTCTAATTCGGCTGCGTATAATATTCATGATGATTAGTTTTGTCACATGGCTCATTCGGCTTATTGAACGGAATTTACATTCGCTTGTATCAGTGCTATAAAAATGTATCTATTTAAGTCTTTCGCTATATCAGCACTTTTGTGTTTCCTTTTATTATGTCTGAAACCTTGTAAATCTTATTTATCATATAGGATATATGTCAAGAGAATTTTTTTTTCTTTTTTCATCTATCCACTTTACATTACATGCCAATATACTGTATTAGAAATCCCCGACCGTTTCCCTAGAAATCGTTCCCCTCCTCTATGTGTCTTATATATTACGTTGAGGTATGTAACAAGCTGACTTTTATCGTGCTTAACCTACTAAGCTATGTAAGCGGTCATTGCGGTAACGATACGGCTTACCTGGACAGAGATCTACACAGACTAAAGTTAATGACGAAGGCGGAGTGCATCCTGATGGAACTAATGTCAACACGTCCGTGGCCAGGGGAAGACTTCAAGTTGGAGGATATTGGCTATAGTTTAATTAGAGAGGGATAGGCTCCGCCAGACCTAATCCTGAAGATATACATCTCTCTCTCTCTCTGTACAGGTAAGATGCTCAGATGCACAGCGATACTACGAGAATATGCAGTGATTGTTGACCATGATCATGATCATATTTTTTTTTTTTTTTATTTCTATAACGTTCCAAATTTTAAATTATAAATTTTTATGTTTCAAGTCTTTATTTGAATGTATTAAAATTCTCTTAGCAAGACTGATTATATTACAGTGCTAAGCTAACAGGTTTTGTTATATATTATTTCTCTATAAAATGTATTTAGTTCGACTTGTCCCTCTGACTATCACTCTTTCCACTTTTCTTTTCTCTCTTTTCGCTGCTCCTTTAATCATTTCATTTCTTCCTCTTTTTTTAAAATTTAACTTCAGATTTCGTTATTCTCTTTTTTTTTTCCTTCTGACTTACTTTATTTTTAATTTTTCCTCATTATTTATATCTATCTTCATATTCATCTAGTCGTTTCTGGTTCATTCTTGCTATAATCCACATTCATTCTTTTAAATCCTTTGCTTCTTTTAATTTATTTTTTCTTCCTTCATTTTCAGTTAATCCTTCCCTTTTTTTTTTTTTCAATTTCTTCTATTCAGCCTAGTTTTCCAGTTTTCCTCTTCTCACCCATTTCATTCAATTTTTTTCTAATTTCATTTCGTCTTTTCTACTCGTCTTTTCCATTGTCTCCATCATTACATTTACTCTCCCATCTGTTTTCTAGTACTTTAAGTTGGAAAGTTTTAATCAAAATGTCGACAGGATTTTATTTGGCGGCTAGTAGAATCGGATTTTGACAATCTCTAACTGTCAATCGTCATTCTTTTGTGCTATCGCCGGAAAATAATATGGTTGCTTGATTCGTTAAGCTCCTTGATGCTCTAAAAGTAACTTTCCTGTCAATGTTCCAAGGTGACACGTGAGTCGTGTTCAAAACAGCACACGGAATGTATTCGCTCGTATTTCTTTTATTATTTCAATTATATTGATTATAATTATTTGTGTTTCTATACATCGTATATACCCAGATATATTTTAGAACTATATGAATACATAAACTGCGAATAAAATCAAATTTTATTTAGTTTTAGTTTTCATTGAGTTTTGCATAAACGTGCTGTAAATAACAGTTAAACACAAGTATGTATTTCTCTTTGTATTGTTTATATGTGTATAAGTGGTGAGATCTTCGAGTTGATATTATGTATGTACATAGTAAAATGTTGCTTAGTTTGCATATTTTTTTCACTAGCTGAAATGGTAATAAGATTCTATACATAGCCACAGTACGAGGGGTACTTCGACGTGATGTAATGATTAAAAACCTTGTCTCGCAAGAACAGTTACAACAGAGTAGTGTGTTCGATCCTCAGTGGGTACCCAAAACCTTCAGCCTTGTGCCACATATAAGCTACACTTAGAAAATTACCATATGGACCCCTAAACGAGATGTAATCGTTAGCAAGCTTGTCTCTCTACTATAATTACGAATGTGTATTGAGTTTGATCCTCATCGTATGCCCCATACTTTCGGCTTTAGAAAATCCGCATAACCACAGTACAAGTAAGCATTATATTCTTAACTCCAATTATTTATTTCAAATTTTCCTTCTGAAAAGCGTTATAAAATAATTCATAATTACCTTGCAATTAACTTAGATTCACTTAAATAAAAGGATATAATTTCGGTTCAAATCTGAGAAAAAAATTAGTAGTAGTGGTTTTCTTTAGAAATTCAGTACAATATATTCATTGTGTTAGACTGAGTAAATTTCACATAATCTAACTAAATAGCCAAAGATTTAAAAAAATATCTTCTTGTCTGGGCTGAAACATATTTCGCCACGCATTCGTATGTTACGCCATATTCTACATGATAAAAATTGTAATAATTTGTTGAATATACAAAATACGACTGGTGACCAAAAAGCTTCAGTGGGAGGATGTCTTTGTTTTTAATGATTCTTAACTGGCAATCTTCCTTTATGATTCCTATCACCCTATTTTTTTTAATTTATTCTGTATCTTTCAAACAACATTCACCAAAATGTTACATTGGCTCAACGGAAATTCTAACTGAGCACACATTTACAATATTACGTGTGTAAAGGAATAAAAGTTGCTGATTCCTAAATAACAATTTTTTAAAAACCATGGAATGATTTAAATCAGACAAGATATATATTTATAAAAATATATTTGATATACATCGCCATACCAATTTAATGTGTAAAAATGCAGTTCAACCTGTCGACAATTTATGCGGCAATATGTAAAAAAAAAAAAAAAAAAAAAAAAAAAAGTAAAAACTTCCGTGGAGAACATTGCCGTCAATTTTATAATGCTGAGACTCTGGACAAGTGATAAACGTAAATTTTGAAAAAGGGATCGGTGAGCATATATCTCTTAGTTTATTTATAAGAGCTTAACTAAAATAAACATTGTTCTATATTAACTCATATTTGACTGATCAGTCTTTCTGAGAAGTTTGAAATAGCCTACCTGTCACGTTATGTTACCATGCTCACAGTCTTTCTCACAAGACAAAATCTTGCGAAGTTCACACGCCAAAAACAGCCACTGAATCTTCATATTACTCTTGACCAGCTGATGGAAATATAAACAAAATACAGTTGATTTCATTCTGCTGCCTCTGTTAAATCCTCTATTATGCATAATAAACATAGAAACACGTCGTGTTATTCTTATCATGACGTGGGCGCACATTATTGGCTCTAAATGCAGAAAGATTTTTCCTGAAGTATTTGAACCATGTATGAGTCTCATGCAGTGTAAAAATGCGAACTCAGTAAAATCTTCCACATCTTCCTAACAAACAATTTCTAGCGAAACAACCAACCTCGCTGAGAAAGTATTTCCGATGAAGATTGCTCTCGGATCATCATACAGGAAAGGGATACCTCTTTATTAGTGAGGCATTTCAATTCATACACCGGAGGCATAGCAGTCAAGTTTTGAAACGTCTCTGATGCAAATGTATTTTGTAACGGAAAAAGATAATTAACTTTATCAAACATGTGTCTATTTATCATTTAACTAATTAATTATATTGAATCCCATATTTATGATTGCATACCCTTACTCCCAGCGAATATTCATGAAAATTCGTAATAACTTACCCCTAGAACTTTTCTTTCACAAAAAGCTTTTCCTTATGAACTTTGCAGGATTCAGTTCGTACGGCTTACATTAAAATTACTTTTAAAGACGGAAATAAATGAAAATATAAACATACAATGTGGGGCTTCCAACCACATCACCTTGAAACACTGGGTTCCGTAGAGTCACCGAAGCTAAGCAACGTTGTGACTGGTCAGAACCTAGATGGATGATCGTTTGGTAATACCAGGTTCTGTCATAGTGGTTTTGCGGGTGGCGTAATGGAGACTGGCTCGAAATTGTTAACAACATAAGAACAGAGGAAAACACATTTTAATGTAAAAAAAAATTGTGAAAATTAAAATGATGTTCATGAAAAGACTGAGTATATGGAGAATTAAAAAGACAAAAGAAGGAAATTGACGTTGCGATTAAATTTTAGCAGATTGTAATTATAAGGGCAGCAAGTAAACGGAAGGGATTTTCATAGGTGGGAAGAGCGAAACAAGAAACTGTTGGAGTAAAAGTGGCAATTGTATTTAGCTATTTCATCAGTAAAAGGGTGATACCTATATGCCAATCTAGTAGCACGCTTAAATTCATGTAGGCGGGGCACTAGGGGAAAAGCTCGTAAGTAGAGTTGCTATGAAAATATTTGTAGGAACGGGCAGGGGAAGTCACGTCACGTCGGGGAGAATGTGACTGAAGTTGAGATGCCTGGTAAGGATCGATTACATGTTGCTCCCCGAGAATCTAGCAATGGCCATGCTAATAACAGGCAGAAAAGGTTCCCTATGGTGGTTAAATTAAAGCAGTTTTGTTTTGAAGGCGTTCAAATAAAAACATTACAATCTTTGTATACAGTATTTGTGTTTGAGATATATAGGTATATCGCTTGCTTCGTATGTACCTAGTTTTTATAACTGTTATCACTTACTATGAGAATCATAGGCTATAGAGAATTCTATATTATTTTTAATAGGTTCCCATGCAGAAATTTTAAATGATAAAAAAAATCACATTTAAATTTATTTTAAGCTATTTTACTAATATTAGTTTAATTTTAAATTAATTGTGTGCGAATATGGTATTCTTTTATGCGCAGGGTTCCTCCAGAATATCTGCGACCTCTCTCTTCACAACTTCCTATCCCTTGTAGTTTCCAAGTTTCTCGACTCCCGTTCGATCATCCATTCACACTAGCTTTCAGGTTGGTGGCGTTTTTTAGTGTTCAGTTTTTACTTTGTTATATCATGTGAGTGTCAAATTATTCAAGTCCTTCTGCCTCAATGTGCGTCTTATAAATTTCAACCGCATATTTCTGTTTCTACAGAAGACTCACTGTCATTCGTCTTTCTTTCTTTATTGGCGGCTCCCATATATTATTTATGTCTATCCTAAGCCTTATAAGGAGATCCTCAGAGCCTATCATAAGGGCTGATTCTTTCAGATATCTAACTTTCAAGTTTTCATCCTTGTCCGATATTTTCTCTTCATTCTTTCGCTGATTTCATTGTTTAGCCCCACACTACATTTTTTCAATGCCCCTCCAGCTTTATCTTTATGAGGCGGTTTGTTTTACTTATATATATTTTTTGTCATAACCGCAAGACATTGAGTACACACAGTTCTTGGTCAAGTTATACTGCATGTTAATCTTTACTCGGCATGAGTTTTTTGTGGAGTGAAGCTGCTTCTAAATCTTGTCTTGGAATGTATGGAAAATATTCCATAGAGAATTGGCCCCATATGCAATAGCCTTGTGAATTTTGGGGGAATTTGGTAACATAGTAATTGTGAGTTCAATCCTTGGACTGAATTAGACGAGATATTCCTAGACATTGATTCAGAACAATCTACCCTTGTAGTTACCCGGATCTACATAGATCGGATGAAAGCCTGAGAGCATAACTATCGAAACATTGTGATAACAATAACAAAGATGAGAATAACAATACGTTTATAAACAGTTCGAATAATAATAGCGCCTCATCCCAGAAATTCAGACAAAAATTCCATCTGTATTTCTTTATCAACGTGTTGGAAAATATCTGACAGTGAAGGTAAAATTTTCATATTATTTTATACTATATTACAATATCTGTTTTTCTTACAAATATTTACAATATTTTATTAGTGTGTGTGAAATTATATTTATCTGACACGAGTGTCGTTGGTCACAATATGATAGTATAGCTGTAAATAATGATGCTTAACTTCAAATATATAAATATTTATATAAGTTTATATAAACGCCAATGACCGTGAGAAAATATAACCTTAAAACAGAAAGAAAATATCGCACAATATAGTGGATGACAGAAAAATATATTAGAAGTTAGATTTGAACAGTATAATAAATCACTTGAAAACAGAACTGAAAAACTTAGCAACATAAGGAGACAAAACTGATTTTAATGTAACATAATGGAATTGTGAAAAATTCAAAGTATAACAAATAAGAATGAATTGAACAACATCAAAACATTGGAAGGAGCTTGTGTTGCGAATACCGATATGTGAATAAAAGAAGCATATTAAAAAGTTGTCTAAATGCATGAAAGCACCATGACTATCAACCTATCAAATCTAAGTAAAGATCACAAAAAGGAACGCGTACATCGGGCGAAGAACTACACGAAAACTGATTTTTCAACATCAAAAAGACTTATAAGACATTATTTGGACGTGCCTGGAATATTTTATCATAGTACAATATGCACTAGCGCTTACAGCCACATCATGTTGAAAGACCTGTTCACGTACAATCAGCAAAGTTAATCAACGTCGAGGCTTTGCATTACTTAGATGGGTGACCGCTTGTGAAAAGCAGGTGCGGTAAGCCTCAATATGCAGTAGGCTTAATTGGCTTACACACTATTTGAAGTACGATTACCGAAGTAAAGCAACATCTAGCTTAGTCAGTACCTAGATGGGTAACCGCTTGTGAATACCAGGTGCCGTTATCTTGGTGTGCGAGTGGTGTATGGAAAACGTCACGGTAATTTCAATCCGAGTTGCAATTCCCATTTTGTTCGTTAAAAAATGTATGAAGCCATCTCTTCTCCTTCAACTAAGGATTTATTAATTATAATTTTATTGCTAAATAATTATTATTTTCCCACTCAAATAATCTCAAATATTTTCTGGTTGTAAATAATCTGCAAAGTATTAATAAAAAACATAGAAAACAAACCAATCAATAATTTCATATACATTATATTTTTTTTCCTTTTTTCTCCTCTTCACATAAACACCAACGCTCCAACGTAATACAAATTGAGGTCCCTAAAATCTGATGGGAAGCTGTGGAGTCATACGTGTCGGATTGAAACGAATGCAAGTATTTAAGCACGGGGACAGTCAGTAGATTAATACAATTTAAAAATAGGCTCTGGCTTTAAATAACCTGAAAAATCGATAAGCCGCAGAAGACGATTCAACTCACCAGCATGAACGCCCTAATATTATATATATCTTCAATGTTGATTATTATAGTAATGGTAATATTAGCCATTTCTTGATGAGAAAATATCCATCTATTCAGCTATTAATGATTTGTAGATAATCCTAAATATAAATTATATAAATATATATATTTTGTTTAGCAAGAGGTAAAACTAAATGATTTATGTTACAAGCCTTATAGATTGATAGCTTAAAGCTATCAATCAGTTGGATTTCTAAAGTAAATCTTGTCGTTTTTCTTCTTCTTAAACGAAAAGTAGCCAACAAAATTGAAGTGAAATCCAATAATGAGGTATAAAGATGAAAGTGGTTTATGAAATTCCTCTAGCAAATTTTGAATTCACTTCTTACCGTCATCTTGTTCATTATGAGGAGCACACTTCTGTCATGAGTGATGGAAATCAAAACATTTTACTTCCGTTGATAATAACGGGGAGAAGACTGAAAACACCATTAGCCTGATATTTAGTTAATAACAAATTTTGATCTGAAATATTCACTGTATATTATTCAGTAAATATAAATAGAATTCACTAATTATTGATGTTGAATAATAAATATTCGTTGTAAAATATAAATACTTTGTTTCATTAATAAATGGCAAACATATGATATACCAACGTACATAAATTTATTAAAAATGGTGATATTTTTTTTTCATAGCCGTGGTCTTTTATTCAGGGAGTCACAAATCTGTCTATATCTAAAAATACGAGATAATATGCAAGAAAATGTGAATTAAGATGTATTAGGTTGGTGCAAAAATAATGACGTAACAATGTCGTTTTTTGACGTTAGAAAATACGTCGAAAAACGACATTATTACGTCATTATTTTTGCACCAACCTAATATTTATATATTACACTTAAGAAATCTATTTAAATGAAAATTAAAAATTTTATTGGCCATATTTCTTCATCAAAAATATTATGCAAGTCCCATGAGAAAGCATTTTTTCATTGGTCTCCCCATTTATCAGAATTACTTCGAATATTCTGAGATATCAGAGATACTCTTTTTATGTTTTACTAATATATCTCAAGTTCTGGTCACGATTAACTTCCACTATAGGAAGTCAAAATTCAAAACATAGTTCTACTAACACGAAGCGATTTATTCAATTCCAGAACCACTGTACATTTTGAATGAATATATGCTCTAACATTTTTTTATTAATAATGTGCTACATCACATTTTTTCTTTCTAATATCTTTATGAATGTTTTCGGAATGTATGACTCAGAATCATTAGAAAAATAAACTACAATCTTCGTTCTGTTATATATTTATGTTCTCTTTAGCAAATAATGAAAAATATGACAATGGTTACTATTTAAGAATGCAAAAATATGTAAATATCATGATTTTATTTACTAAATGCTCACCCAATACAAAGCCAATGGATCCTCAAGGTAAAGTGTTACAGAATAAGATTCTTGTCTGGTTGTAAGAGTAGGAAGTAAGTGAAGATAATGGGGATATGTAGGACAGATAACAGCTGAGCTTAGATTTGAAAAGGTAAAGATTATTGTGACCGGTAAGAATCCTATCGGGAATTTTTTCAACAAAATAACGGTCCTCTGGGTAAGCTGTTTCAGTGGAACTTCCTTCTTAGTTATGGAATACCAATGGAATGAGGATGTGTTTACGTGGCATAGCTGGTGCGAGATGTGAAGGCCTGGGCTGGTGCGAGATGTGAAGGTCTGGGCTGGTGCGAGACTAAGGAACTAAGGAATTTAGATGGCTTGAAGGTTTGCCACGGAAATAGCAATAGAGTAGCCATAAGCTTGCGACGTTAAATCAGCAGAAACAAATGATTCTAGGGTTGAAAATAATTCATCGCCCGAAGGGTCGCGTAAAGGCTTTTGAACTGTGCCACGGCTGTAATGAGATCTTTTATTTTCTGATATGACTCATGTAAAGACACAGTATGGTAGGAGGAGTTAGGTACTTTGTAAAGTGGTCAAAGGAATCGATTGTTTTTTCAGCATCTTTAGCGATAGATCGTATATGTGAGTTCCAGTTGAAGCCTGGGGTGTGCTTGAGGCACGATAAATGTTCAGAGCAAGGATCATCATTGAAAGTGTCGCTAGTAATCTTGACTTGAGAAAATTCAGCTTCAGCTTGGTGATAAAGGAACGTTAGATAT
>OZ010592.1:69345522-69468022 GCA_963932145.1 Acanthosepion lycidas | reverse complement strand
CAGCTCACATAAGTGTGTGTATGTTCACTCTCTGAAAAGTAACGGTACTGGTGTCAAAAACAATTTATTTCAATTCCTAACAACAAATTACATATTTTCCCTTTCAATCTAACCCGCCTCGAGTCTAATGCACTTTTCCGTCATTCTCTTCTACGCATCTATGCACTTGGAAGGATTCTTCTTGAATGACCCTCAATTCCTTTGTTACGTCCTTGTTGATGGTCACGATGCCTTGTAACAGGTTCACTTGATGAATCCATTTAGCGTGGGGAAAAGAAAAAAACATACGGAGTAAGGTCATGTGAATAAGGAGCTTGTTAGAGTAGGCCGATGTTATTCTCGTCCATGAACTACCGAATGCTCAGGTTTTGTGAGCAGGTGCATTGTCGTGGTGTAGCAGCTACGATTTTTTCCTGCCGCAAATCTCATCTCTTCTCGTGCACTGAACGAAGCAATCACCACAGGATGTCTTTGTAGGCTACCTGTAGGCTTCCTGGTTGATCGTCTGGCCCTGTTGCAAGAACTCACTGTGGACAATGGCTCTCGCATCGAAGATAAGAGAGGTATCGTTCACAGTTACTTTTCAGACAGACCATGTATGTGTGTTCCTGTGTTCATATGAGTGTGGACTAGTAAATTTACATTTATGTATGTTTTTTTTTTTTTTTTTTTTTTTTAGTGTTGTGTTATAAATGTATAAATCGCAATATGTCACCGGGGAAATATTTATCACTTTTGTATGCGCGGTGAATTTCATGGATAGCGGTTCTAACTGAGGAATCGGAGAGCCGCGTTCGAATTCCAGTCGAATCCATTGCATACAACTGCGTGCTAATACTCTTGGGAAACGTATGAATCCTCTTCTGCTCCCAGATATGAGCAAACAGCAGAACAGAGCAGGTTCTAGAGACTTGGATGGCAACTGGTCTATCGCAAAAATAAATGGCAACTTAATGCGGGAAAAAATCTGCCTCCTCAGACTGACTGCATTTATATATTTAAGTCGGACGCAGAAGGCAACTTATCTGTGTATTATATGCAACGCACAAACACACACACATACAAAAACTAGAAAGGAATGACTGACTACTCGCATATTTGGCTTTGTAGAGGATATGAAGAAAAGCAATATAGAGTACAATGAAACTACGGAAGTTGAAGAGGACGAGGGCAGTAGACAAATTGCAATAAGACAAAGTACTGAATAATCCTAATTTTAAAGACATGTATAAGTATAGCGTTAAAAGCTGATACAATGATCTAAATGAGAATCGAAATTTGAAGTGGGACACATTACGAGAGCCTTTAGTAAAATTAGCAAATGTAATCTTAAAGACACGCAAAAAAGGAATGAGTCCACGAAAAGTATGCAGAAATATAAAAAAAATGATCACCTGAGATAAGGCATATATGCATAAAGAAATTAGAGAAATAAACTGACAAAAGAGTTGCTAATCGACAGGATGCATTCAAATCAAAAGAGAGAACGCTGATAATAGAGAAAGAAAAAATTATTTCAAAGATGGAACGAATATATCAGAGAATCCTTTCAAGAGAAAGAGAACAGCCCGCAATGCGCAAAAATATGGAAGGACTAAAAATATTAAAATCTGATGTGAAATCAGCCCTGAAAAAGTTGAACTGAAATAAAGCGTCAGAATGAGATGGAATTATAATAGAGATACTGACATTTTTAGATAATGTTTGCATTGAGAAAATTAAAGGTTTACTAAATAAAATATATGGCAATGGCGATATATACTGGACGATCTAAGTACTTCCATTTCCATAGCACGGCCTAAGAAGTCAGGTGCAAACTCTATCGGACAATCAGTCTAATGAGTCACATAACAAAGCTTGTCATCAAAATTCCCATGAATAGAACGCGTAGCAGAATTAGAGCTGAAATAGAAGAACAGTTGAACAAGAAATGCGATATTTATATCCAGAATGATATCACAAAGAGCAGTACAAATGAAAAGGATGTATACCTATGTTTTATAGATTATGCAAAAGAGTTTGATAAAATACGCCTCAAAAAGATTAGCTTGATTTATTTGGAAAATACATTAAAATAAAAAAAAAAACTACACTGGAAACAAACCTCCTGCATAATGATAGAAAATAAATTCACTAAATACACAAAAATATAAAAGTGGTAAGGTTCGGATGTGATTTTTACCGGATTTATTCAACCTTTACAATGAGACTATCCAGAGAGAATCAGAGGGAAGGTAATAAAGAAAAGGGAAAACAAATGAATAAACATCAAATGTAAGAAGACAGAATATATGGTTGGCGGCAAAAGAAACATATGACAATTTTGAATTGTGGATATCGACATCAAGCCAGTGCGAAAATCTAGAAATTGTTTTAACATAGGATGAAAAATATGACAATGAAATAGCCAAATATACCTTCTAAACGAAGTATTAAGAAACAGAAAGTTTTCGTTTAAAAGGGGTAGCGAACTGTTATGCAATACCGTCCACCCTACATGGCATATAAAGCTAGAAAATTTCATCACAGATGAAGAAGTAATTGAGGCAACCTAAATGGGGTTCTACCTATGGATGCTGAGAATTGCTTTAACTGAACATGTGAGCAACGATGAAGTTTTAGGAAAAATGTAAACAAAATAGACTTTTATACATAGAATCTAAAAGAGACAATTAAAATTTCTAGGGGGCATAATGACGAAAGAGGACTTGGAGGATTTGAAACACAGAACACAACACATATTAGAGGCAAGTGTCATATGGAATTGGATAGCCTACCTAACAAGCTTGTATAAATTGTTCACAGAACAGGGATTAGGGGAGATAGCAAAACGACAAACTTTACTGAAATTTGCAAAGGATAGGAAGTTGTGGAGAGCTATGAACATCCACCTTATGAACAAATACGGCACATATTAAAGGAAAATAAAAAAACCTAACTCATATAGGAATATCAATCCAAATCTGAGGTGTTTATTTTTCCTTTCTTAGTCTCGTGGCCAAAAGAACACAAAATCTTCACTCTCACTCATGGCTTTTACTGGTGAATATTCTATTCCTTAATTTTAAACAGTTCAAGTTCTTTCCTTAATAATCCTAGTTATGGCGATAAACTGCATCCATCAGTAAGGCCACTAATCGAGAGACTGGAAGTTTTGAGGAGCGTGGTATCACTTTCTTAAATGCTGTTGTTCCCAGGGCAATCTTGAACAGGGGTGGTAGCACATGCTAGGGTCCCAGCTATGGACAAATAGTGAACTGTCAAGCAAAAAGCAAAACTATATGAAAGTATAAAATACATTTTTTTATGTAAGGAAATTAACATCAATACACATTTATAAAAAAAAATTACCAACAATAGATATTTATAGTAAATTACCTACAGTACAATTTTAAAGCAAAATGGCCAGTATTTCATTTTATAGTAGAATTACCAACAATACATCTTATATAAAAATGAACAGTAATATATAAAATGACAAACAATTCTTTTTATCTGTAGTTGAAGCCGTGCAATTACGCTCATTTATATATTTAGTTGAAGCTGTAAAATTATTTTCAAATTATTTAGATACCGGCATTAAATAACCCATAGAGGTTGATATGCCAGTAAACAAAATCAGCCAAACTCTTTCCTTAAGGTTGATTAGTGTCTCCTCCGGTGATTCATCGCAAAGATGAGCAATCGCTGTGCTTCACATACACTGCATATCACATTGTGCTGTTTTTTCCATGTGAGTCCCTAATTTTTCATCAGAGTCAAAAGCGTTCATGTCACACTCAGGTATTTTTTCAGTTGTATCCCAATAAATGATCAGTCTGTGTACTTGGCCACTACAAGCATATATTGGACGTATATAGTGCAATAATAGAGTAATAATGTAATAATAGAATCATAAACAACTGCTCGTCAACCTTTAGGATTACTTAAATATGACACGAATTTATCACTGGGTACAGTGTAAATAAAACTAAACGAATTCTTTGAAAAGAACAATTTAAACCACTATTTTGGTAACTACACTCATAAGAGTGATGAATGTTGTAATTACACAGCCAATATCTATAATAGAAAAACTAGGATTCTTCATAAACTGGGCAATAGACGAACTAAAAATATTAAACCAAAAAATGAGTGACATGATGAAAATAAATATCATATTGATAAAGGGAAGAATTACAAACGTTCATTGTACATGACCTAGATATCCTTACGAGTCAGAATGCCGAAAGTCTTTTTCGATATTTATTACTACATTTAATGTTGTTGCAGAACTGACAAGAAGGCAATTGAGATAATCCAGAAGCCAAAGGAGAAGTAGTAAGTGTAAGAAATACGTTTACAGAAATCAAAATTTGCAGATGAAATGATATTGACTGGGTTACGCAATGACAGCGAGAAATCGAATCCTTCATTAAATTTGGCCCAGTTCTATTAAAAGTAACTTTATAATCTAGGATAGAGAGAAAACATAAGAATATTAAATATTACCAACGTGGAGAATGAAATGAGATCATAGTTTATACAATAATTAATGTCTATTAAGGTGGAAATCAATGGAAGAACAAAAGCAGCAAGACAATAGGGTCTGAAATTATCCTAGAGAATAAAAGGTGTAGTATTCTTGGCGTTGGCATGTATAGCCATCAGCATGCTGGAAAGTAACCAGGATATACAGTGATTTCGTCCAGTGGTCATTGTGAATACCGCTAAGAATTCTAGTGTAACTCTTAACGTGCCGTGGCAACATATTTCTTTCTGCTGAAAACCAATTTCAGAGAACAAATGAACAAACTCCGGTGATAACTAAGAACTGGTTTAATGAAAACAATTAGAAGAATTTAAAAGTAATTAAGGAATAAGGATTTATTAATTTTTCTACACAGCCTACATTTCGACTTTTCAACAGGAAAGATTTTTAACAGTAATCTGTAAAACTATAGTTTTACGAATTGCTTCTTTGATACTCGTAGAGTATTTGGGTTCGTTTCTATGTGTTCGATAGTGGCAGAAACAGGAGCTGCAAAACGGATGAATTCGGGACGTGTGTTCTTTTCCTCTTCTCCATAGACTGGTTCTCGTGTTGTCGTCTTTTCTCTGTCGTTCTTCCTTCCTGCTGCGCCTGTAACGTTTATATTAGGAAATTTACTCATCTCTGATATTTATTTATTTTTCGATAAGATATTGATATGACTTTCTCTCTTACAGCATCATTAAACAATCTTAAAATGCACTCAAGCTGATACCCGAGCCCAAAATCTGGTAACGAAATAAACTTTTCGTGGAGCTATTATCTTGTATAAATCTTCTTTGGAATTTGGGAAATTTCAGAAGACCATATATTGCTATCATATTAACTAGAAAGTGGGTTGGAGGATCTCTAGCTTTAATAAATTTAAGGCATTCTTTTTGGTTTATTTCAGGCACGAATCTTCCATTAGGGTTATCTGATTTCATTTTCTGGCTTCTAAATATTATTTTAATCCCTTCTTTCTTTACTTTCTCTCCTCAACACTTTATTTGTTCAATTTTAATTTTCACTGTGGTAAAAAGACATTAGACATCCTTATGCAAGTAAATGTTGGAACAGAGTTACCAACCCTGCCAGAGCCAATCATGCAATCAAACGCTGTAATTTTTATCCACATTCTTATACATAGAGATTTAAAAAAAAATGACAGCTTCAAAACATAACGTTGTCACTGTTTTGGTGGAATTGGATGTAACGTCATTATATGTAATCCCTTTAGTAAATGACAAAACCCATATCACTTGAAGACTTCCAGCTGCCGCAAGAAACAGTTGGTAAGTACATGCAACAAAAGGTCAACAATGATATAATGAAGATGTTACAATACCTTTAAAAAGTTTAGGAAGGAAAATCCCAACAATACTAGAAAAAGTAATGAAAGTTGGTGGACTTGAAAATCTGTTTTCCCGAAATAAGAGATATTTCAGTCAAAAGATTTTATAAATTTCAACCGATGCTAATGCTAAATATTTGGTGACTGAATGCCGAATTCTTCCTATACAGAAACAGATAGTCTAACTATTATCATGAGTACAGTAAACGTTTTTGGCATCTTAATGATCTTAAAACTATTGATAGATCATCCGCTATATGATGAGTAGAGGAAAATATTGAAGCCACATTTTGCGTGATGACTATAAAGATATTTTCAAAAGTTGTATATTGCTTACACTTCTCTGATGGCGCAAATAAAATGCATATTAGAACATGAACAATATTTGATTTTTAGGTAATTTAAATAGAAAATTAAGCTATGACTGAGTGGAAAACAATTTATTTGCAATGAAAATTTCATTTCTATTAAATGAATGACTTTGTTTAATTTACCAAGCGAAGCTTATCTCTTTGCCATATGTCATAAATATACTTTCACAAAAATAGACTTTGTTTTTGTATACCCAAATGATCTTTGTCTTGTCTTAATGTGGTTGGAAGAAAACTATTTTTGTTTCATTTCTTAGATTATATTCATTTATTTACTTAGGTTTTTCTTATCTGTTGACTAGATTTATTTATCTCATCTCAGTTTTATTTATCTCATTTATCTATGACGATATTTCTGGGGATGAAATTCCCAAATCGGTTTGCTTTACTCTGTATATATTTCAGTGTTGAATAAATGAAGAAACTAGAGAATGAAATAAAAACAAAAAAAGAATCCAATTTCCCAACATTTTAGAATCTGATCGATTTTCACTTAACGGTTTAGTGAGTCACAAACTGTACAGATCGAAGTACTAAAGTCGGCCATATTTTTTTCCAGCTGAAGAATAGTTACTGCAGATTTTACAAGTTGAACGCCGAAGTCGTGTACACAGTCAGTGGTATTCCTTCTCTTGAAGAAATGTCAGTTGTATGACACCTACTATGCAAACAGAAATATAAGATTGATATATTTTACCTAATTTCATGTTTCAGAGGCTATGGGGGTGTTATATGCTGTATTCTGTCTAGATAGAAAATTCAAAGTTTATTTTGTTGAGTGAGAGAATAAGTCTTTAGTTAAAAAAAAGAACCAAACTGATGAATATTTTTTAAAGTGGCAACCAGCTAGGAATTTGAAAAAGAATTTGTAAAACATTTCTTTAGCTCTCACCTATATGGGATTTCAATAACCAAACCAGTGAATTGGGTGTATTTATTTATATACAGAATGTCCCATAATTGTAGGACACATTTTAAAAGCAAGTATCTTGGATTATAAAAATGACATAGAGTACCAAATATATTTATTATATAACTGATATACAAGAGATCAATATAGTATCAAAGATTTGAATATTACATCACTGGGATGGTCACGCGCTCGTGAAGGTTCTCTTAATGGTTAAAGTGTTCGGCTTCAGAAAGGGACTATTTCGAAGTAGATTAAATGCCGAATTGAAATGTGTTGCAGATTTCTTTTTTGTGGGAGCAGCCCCGATACGATTTGAAACCTCGTATACACGTACACACACACACATATATATATATATATATATATATATATATATGTGTGTGTGTGTGTGTGTGTGTGTGTGTGTTTGAGCATGTTTGCGTGTGTGTGTGTTTGAGCATGTTTGCGTGTGTGTGTGTGTGAGAGAGAGAGAGAGAGAGAGAGAGAGAGAGAGATTGGTGTCTGCGAATACAGTGGAAGAGAAATTAAAACATGCTGAGCAGCGTACGCCAAAATTTAACAAAAGTTTTTTTTTTTTCTTTCCAACTCTAACAATATCCTATACACATAAATAATTATGTTAATTTCAGCTCATTTGCATTCTGTAAGCTTCATCAGCTTCTCTCCATTAGTTTTCTTTTCTACGGTTTAGACATTAATTTCAGTTGTAGATGTTTATTTCTTTGTTGAATATTGTTTTCTGTTCTCATATTCATTCTGTCTATAATGGACTATAAATTTACTACTGGCTTCATATCTGGATTGCCTGAGGACAATTCAGTTGCTTTGATACAACCTATAACTATACTGGCAAAAATTGTTCCACCTCAACAAACGTATTAAGAATTTTTGCTATTTCATTTAAATCCTAGTCATCTAATTTACATAATTAAAAAATCCTCCAATGAAACCAGTTTTCTGGTGCATCCAATTTACACGTTTCTCCTTGTGTGTGTGTGTGTTTTTTTTTAATGTTCTCTCCTGATTTACCTAAAATTCTTCATATTATAAATCAATCTCTGTTCTGATTATTTTCGCAGCACCAACATCTTCAATTAATTTCTTGGTGAACTATACAAATCTCTTGTTTGTACGTATTTCATTTCTTACTCAAACTCATTTTTCAGACATTCTTAAGGATATTTGTCTTCTTGCCAATGCTTCCAATTCGTTTTTCATTGTCTTTTAACATCTGTTCAACGTTTTCCGCTTTCCAAAGTCAAGTCACTCAATAAAGTTACACTATCTTAAATCACTTTGAGATTAGGTCTTTCTAACGTTGCATGTTTAGCATTACATATCTGACATTAAAATATAAATTCGAATATATATATATATATATATGTGTGTGTGTGTGTGTGTGTGTGTGTGTGTGTGTGTGTGTTTTGGAAAGAAATCAAAAATAGAATTAATTAGCAAAATCAAAAGATTTTCCTTATATAACTTAGCGACATTCTGTTCCATTATCCGTTTCTTTTTAAATTTGATCTTTTAGAAATATTGTGAAACCGAAAAATACTTGTAGTTACATGAATAAAATAACACCATTTTAGGATTTTCTTACAACCTTAGTTGAAGTGAGTGTGTTGTACAATTCAATTGAATTATATATATATATATATATATATATATATATATATATATATATATATATATATACGAATATCTGTAAATATCTCTCACTGTCTCTCTCTCCACTATCTCTCTCTCTCTATATATATATATATATACATATATATATATATATATATATGTGTGTGTGTGTGTGTATGCATATTATTACACGTGTATCTATATATGTATTAATAAGTACAAATACGCGTTACTACGCACGCCAGAAACGTACACTAATTAATACATATCTTTGCTCTGTATAACCGCATTGAGCACCATTATGTTTACACCTCATGCATAAAGTTAACGATTGTTTTCTTGCCTGCGTATGCACACCAGCATTCGCGTACACGCCTGCTTATATTTGGCGGTTACATTTATCCTCTCTACATCTGCGATTTTCGCTTCCACGTCTCGTATACACGGAATTTGTCGTTGCTTGGAAATCTTTAATCCAACAAAAACAGTCTATCATTATTGTTTTGTCTGTGTATTCTTTAATATATTGAAAGGTAATTGTCATCTTTGAGAATGGCTTATGTAAGCCAAAAGCTTAGATAGCATTAAAAAACATGTATCAATATGGTGATGTTTCTTTCGTCTTTCAATGATAATGTTATTAAGCTTATCAGACAATATGAAAGGAATTTACTTAAAATGAATAGACAAATTCGTGTAATTTAATGAAACATGCATCAATACATATATATATATATATATATATATATATATATATATATATATATATGTATATATATATATATATATATATATATATATATATATATATATATATATATATAATGTATTATGACTTGAAGATTGAATTTAAGCATGTCACAAATTGTTGCTACTTGATGTTTACTTCAGTGTTGACTTTTATATTTTTTATTTACACACGTTTTATCCCACTTTTATCCATGAATATAGCATACCTTAAAACTATATCTCTATTTTACACATACACACACATGCACACAAACGCGCACGCACACACACACACACACACACACATATATATATATATATATATATATATGTCTATTTTTTACTGAGATATTTTATAGAATAGAGTTATTATGATAACTTTGTGAAGAGAATCGATTATCAAAGAAAAATAACATTTGGATAAGAAAACTTTATACATATTCGATGAAGAGCTTTTGGCTATTAAGTTAATGTCAGAAGTAAATTGCAACCAACATCATTTGTAATCTCTGTGTAGTCTTTTTTTATCTCTAACTCCTCTTTCACTTCTCCCTCTCTCTCTCTCTCTCTCTCTCTCTATATATATATATATATATATATATATATATATATATATATATATATAATTCTCTCACTAGCATTACACTCTCATACACATATATACACAATATATTTGAATAAGTGTTTCTACCCAAATTGTTGTGAAACCTTACAGTTATTCTTAAACTATTTATATTACCATTAGTGATGCAAATATCATCTGATGTCCGAGTAAACAAGAAAGAGATTTAATAAAAACATAGGTTTGCTTTTATTTCCAGCTATTTTTCTTTATTTTCTATTAGCTTTCTCAATTTGTTGTATTTTTCAAAAAATAAAAATGTTTGTTCCCTTCATAAATATTCAGAAGTTCACTTCCTCATAATTTAATAAAAAAAAAAAACTGTTTCCACTCCATTATTCTTTATTCGCTTGTCCAGTGAAAAAAAAAAGTTATTTTAAAAACGAACTTCTCGAAATCAGTATTGTTTGATTCTATTCCCGAAACAATCTTTAATCCTTCTTATTTAATTCCGATTTAGAAAATCTACTTAAGATATCACATAGAATTAAAAAGAAAAACGGAAAATATAGTTTCTATTGCACGCTAAAATGAAGCAAAAATTCATGCATATCATAAAAATATATTTTCAATACCATGTTCATTAGGGACGTAATTTCAGCTTTCTAATGATTGTCTTCTTCCCGGCATAATAATTTCAAGACAAATTTCCAACACCATACACATATTCCAACCCACATGTTGCTTATTTTCATCCACATAAATTAAAATCTAGACTAAACCTTGTCCACCACCTCAAATTTTCCAACCCTCTCACTTATTCCTACACCCTGGCTTCAAATCCTATGGACGGTCTCCATGTTTAAGTTGGCGAATGCTGCCACAATCCTTGCCTAAAGTTCATCAACTGCGTCCCACACAATAATCAAGGTGGTTTTAGTCTGGGGAGTTAGGTGACCGTATGTAAGTGGTGTTGCGGCAGCAGTGATGACTGTGTTCTCTTGCTTGTGCGACATGGTGCAGAGTGCTGTTGTCAGATATTGATCTTCCAGCAGCTACCCTTTTGACCCACGACAGCACTACCTCCTCAACTCACTTGATGTTGAATCTGAGGCCCTGCGGTAATCATGAATAGAGGCACAACATCTCCATCACTAGTGATTACTCTAAACACTGTCTTAATCGCTATTAGATTCATTCATCTCTTTCCGAATGCTCTGCACTGTCCTCCGATCGGCACCAAAACACACTGAAATGTTCGTATTGGAGCTTCCGGCGCGAATTCGAAACAGGTCAGCATGCCGTTTCAAATTTCTGGCGGAGTGAATTGTGTCATGCTGTTCTTTTTCTCACAGACTGTGCCCAACTTACCGTACTATACTGTACAGTCGACAAATCAAAAACAAACAACGCTTAAATTAAAAATATAAAATATCGACAATTTACCCATCGCACTCCATATATATATATATATATATATATATATATATATATATGCACTCGCACACACACTCTCACGGATCAGGAAACCTTTGACACAAAAAATTATCTTTCTTCATAATCACCTACCTTGGCAACTATTAATCTAGTAGTGAATATTAATCTGAATGTTTGCGGATTTAGATCAAAATACAGATATTAACCACGTTTGAGGCTACTAATGTTTTGATGCACCTTCCTAAGTAGCTAACTGATATTTTACTATGAAGAATGTAAATGCTTATATGCATGATATATAGCAGGTTTCCGTACATTTTCCAGAGCTCTAAAAATTGAATTCATCTTGTTTGTGTATCCGGTTAAGCAGTAGGTGGCAAGTTATGCATTCTCACTACAAATTTGGCAACATATTTATCGTTTTGATTTATATTTTTAGTATTTGATTTTTATTATATCTCAGATAATACCGAATTTAAGAAAAACGTTTTGAAACGTGATTCTAATTTGATTGATTTTTTTTCTTTTATGAGTTATCAACCCTTTACGGGTTATTTAAAGCCGAACATATTTTGGATTTTCTTTTTTTGCAAGCGAATATTACATTAACAATTTTTGGGAGATGTCAAAGATGTTGTCAGATATTGATCTTCCAGCAGCTACCCTTTTGACCCACGACAGCACTACCTTCTCAACTCACTTGATGTTGAATCTGAGGCCCTGCGGTAATCATGAATAGAGGCACAACATCTCCATCACTAGTGATTACTCTAAACACCGACTTAATCGCTATTAGATTCATTCATCTCTTTCCGAATGCTTTGCACTGTCCTCCGATCGGCACCTATATGCATTATTATTTATCCCATAGCTTATAAGATAAGAGATAAAAACATGCCTTTCCTAAGATTATCTGCACCTAAGTGAATGTAACGAATTCGGCCTGAATTCGAACCTGGGTCTCCGATTTCTCATTCCTAGGCACGATATATTGCAGCACATCCCACATTCATACACCGTTATCGTAATTCTATAGAGTCACTAACATAAGCAAGGTAACTTATAAATTACTGAAAACGATTTCCTTTACTTCAATGTAGATCAACCTCAATGCTTTCATCTGATCTTTACATCTTCCAATATGTGCGTGCTTTAAGAATTTTAAGATTTATATATTTTCCAAATACATTTTCACAAATAAAGACTTACAAATATTTTGGGCTATGGATACGTAATAATTTCTGAACACTACGTTTCCATAAATAAAATGTCCCTGTATATAAAATTTATCACTAAAATGACTGCTTAGAAAATAATTATTTTCGGCAATAATCGACAAAGGCAGTTTTATTGTCATTAGTATTTTTAATATATAATATGCATTATAACATCTAATATATTTCTGTATAGTAAGATACAGCCAGAGTCACGTATAATGTGCTTATTTGCCTCACATAAATATTTGCTTTATTGTGATATTTGGCAATTCAAGATATTATATTTAATTTAAAGTTTCAAATATTCACTATGGAAAAAACGTTACAAATATTTCAGCGTTGAGTCCCTTTATAAATTTGAAAAAATTTAACTTGGGTTTAAAACTTTTTGTCTTTTTATCAGATTAATCAAACGGCGATATGAAATAGTAGTTATCGGTGCTTTTATAAAAAAAAGAATTAAAGGCAATTGAGTTTAAAGTTTTCAACTAATATTGATGAATTCAAAGCACTCATAATTTAGAAATTGATAAAATACCGTGAAATATTTTGTAAATGATTTTTATAATAAATTTATATTAAATTACATTGCGCTCAGTTTAGAAATTTCTGCTAGGAACTGCTTATAAAAGTTTACGAAACTAGATGCCAAATAGATCTTAACAGAACCTTGAAAATCGTCAAAGATTGTAATCTTGTAGAGATTTTGATTTGCCATAATTCTTGCCACTCTCATTTTATGGGGCTTACGGCCAAATCACGTTCAAACACCAAAAAATCAATTGAAGATAAGCAACGTCGCGCCTGGTCAGTATCTTGACGGGTGACTGCTTGGGAATAGCAGATACTGTCAACTTGGATTTGTAGGTGGTGTAATGAATAATATCTCGGAATTTGTTAAACGGAGAGCCGTGTTCCAATTCCAGTTGGGTTCGTTATATTCACTTACGCTCAAATAAATATACCTTTTCTCCTCAACTATGTGTCAATTAGTACGAGTTGTATCATTAATCAATTATTATCTTCAAAACTAAAATATAATTGCGCAAAAATATTTAGATTTCGGCATTAAATAATCTATAGTTGTTGATATGCCGCTAAACAATAATAACCAATCAAATAATTTTATTGATCAGAATAAGCATGCGTCATGTACGATCAATTTGACAGTAACAATTTCTTAGAATATCCCACTTAATTCGCAAGAATTTAAACCTACTATTACTATAAGGATTAGCCGTATAATCAGGTTTTAAAGAATATAGTAGAATATATGTGTAGTATGTGACTCAACCCATATGTTGCAAAAATAGACATTGCACTCAAAGTCGGAGTTTCAGAAAAGGAAGGTGCGTCATCGGTCTGGCTTGAAAGATGACCCCTAGGCACAAGATGTAGATCAGCACTTCACCTGATGTTAGTGGTTGCCTTCCCCATATGAAAACATCTGATCAACCCAGCTGGGCTGAAGATGTACATGTGTAGGAAAGACAGAATGACGTAGATATAGAAACACCTACTAGAGAAAGAAGAGACGAGAGTCTCTCACGCGTTGGCTAAAATGTTCGAAGAAATCTCCAAAGGCACACACAGCTCAGTGACTGGAACTGACGAATCCCATAATTGAATAAAATGTAAAATTATGCCAGAGCTGATTTATCCTTATATACATTTCTAATCTGTATATATTAACGTCAGATATTGTATGGATTCCGACTTGTAAACTATTGTCTTTGTATATTTTCCTGTGTATGATTTACCTCAAATCAAATGCATTACATAATTATCTTGGTAAAAATAAAATTAAGACAATACATTACCATTAGCAGATTAGCGAAAGAGAAAGTAAGTTTGGAAGTGACCACAGTATATATGTATGAATATATATTTGTATTTTCGAACAGATATGAACGTTCGAGAGAAATTATGGGAAAACTATAGTTTAAAAGCGGTAAGTCGAATTTGCTAACCAGACGCTTCCTCTGTAGCTAAATGGTATAGCACGTCAGAGTGACTCTGCGTTTCAAACATGTTGTAGTGTGGCCTATATAATTACGAATTTTCATTGATTAGAAATACAATTACTTAATGGGCATTTAAATTCGTAAATAATATTTAATTTTGTTCTAAGAGGCAAATTATTATTTTTAACTGTAAGGCTAGAGGTTTTACTTTTTTTTAGGAAAAAATAATTAATGTATTTTTTGATATATATATATATATATATATATATATATATATATATATATATATATATCGCTCATTATAGAAATACTAAATGTATGTTATATTTTGAAGTAAAACTAATTTAATGAGAATAATAATAAGTTTGGATTTAATAACTAAATTCTATGGAACATTTATGTACACTAGTAAAGTTACTGATAATAAAACATTTTAGAATGGATCCCTGTAAATGGATCCATATGGACCCCGGTTGAGAACTTCTAATCTAGATGGTAAAATTTGCCATCTTCGTTTGAAATTAGTAGATTACGAGCATTTGGTATTCTTGTTTCTGAATTTCGAAATAACAACAAATTGCATTAATCAAATGTATTCCCTTTTCAAAGGTCTAGCAAAGCAGTTTAATCCCAAATACACAATATCCGAATTGTCTGAAGTGCGTTCCTCTGTAGAAATGTTATCATTGATCATACTCCGTGATGGATTTCACGTCATAATGATAAATAAATCTCACTTGACATAATGTTCTATCACTTGCCATGGCATCATGGTATCTTATTAATCTTATTATACTAGAAAAGATTTGAATTATGAAGCTAATATAACTGCCCAGCCGACCTGGGTTCAGGCAACTACTGCCACATTAGCTAAGTAGTCAGAATATTATTGATACTAATTTAAATCATTAGCTTCATCTTTAAGTTAAGAATTGACAACCTATAGTTGACATAACATTCCCCGTGTAAAAGTGTGTTTTTAGCTCCCCTTCCACTTTGGGAAAGTTTTTATTGCAACATCCATATATTGTGCATCTATACATTTTAATCAATTCAGTTTTAATGTACATCCCTCACTGTCATTCTGCTTCTCCATATTCTGAAATATAGTGAATGCTATTGTGTCAAGAATCAGACTCAATATGTTATTATCTATATTTCATAATTCTGAGTATAAACCACATCTTTCAAATAGTGGTTGGCTATCACTATTTCTGAAAATTATTGCTACTCCAACGATTTTTGGTTGTTTATAATGCCATCGATTACTTTTTCTATCTATCAGGTTATCAGGAGTTCAACTGTATCTGCTGCCTCTTGAGTTTGTTCTCTTTCAAACTCTCTTAACGTCTTATATATCGAAACATAAATATTATTCGGTGTAATGATCTTATCTAAGATTTCCATAATTTGATACATGATTCGCTTATTACTGCGATTTTGAAATCTAATATCAGTGTTCATTTTCGAATCGAATAGCGTATATTGTCAAGGCTCTCCTGGAAAGATATATATATATATATATATATATATATATATATATATATATATATATATATATATAATATTGTTGGTCTGGTAATAGATTTGACCATGGACACGAAAACAGGACGGACACGACCGAAAATATGTGATATTTGATTTGTAATGCGGTTGATACAAAAGAAAGAAGAGAAATGTTTGGTGACTTGTTGTTCTCTCTGAAATATTTTGATTGGGATTCATCGGATGATCATCAAATCACGAAGATATCTTGGTGCTTCTCTACGCTTTGACAGTAATTAGGATGTGATAAGAGTCGTTATATTTATAGGAATGAAATATTTTCCAACCAATAAAATCCCATCAGAATATGTGTTTGACAATAATTACTAGAGCAAATACCTCCAAAATACCTGGTGGACGTACTTGTAGACCTACCACGTGTTATTTTGGACCATTTAGAAAAAAAAACAGTAACTCCCTTCATCACTTCCGCAAATACTAGAAAAAGATTTTCGCGAGTCAGTGCGAAATTATTTTCTAATTAATGTAAAACATTGCATTAAAAACTCTCACATCTATTTAAAATTAGATTTAGGATCCCTTTACGGATATAAAAATAGAAGCATACTGCTTCTCTGGGTTCAAAACTATTTCGAAGGCTTGTTTAATGTAAATGTGCGTACACACGCATCCACACAGACTCACACAAGAGATGAGCCAGAGAGCAGACGACTAAGGCCTTGTGTACAAACTCCAAAACACATTATGCTGATCGTTATAAAGAATTATGTCCAAACATATTACATTGTACCAAGAATACTTAACTATAAAACAAAATTCACTTAAAGGAAAATTGAACATTTTATTCTCATTGTATATTTCTAAAAAGAATATATGAATTATATTTCATCTAAAGTTAAGCTTCTAATTTTCCTTCAAAGAATAACTGTTTTATGTTTCATTTAAAATATGTGTTGTTGTTGTTGTTGTTGTTAAATATTTGCAATCTCGACACTCGGATAGTAACATAAACCTTGGTAGACGGATCTTAATACATTCATCATCTGAGAGCCGCTCTGCTTAAAAACCTTTTGCATTGAAAATCTTGTAAACAATACTTATCTCCGCATATGAATGATGAAATCAATTACTTCATAAAATGTGTGCTTGTTAACTCCCGTTAATTTCAGATCCTTTTAACGATTCATTGTGTCATCTTTCAGAAATTCTTAATCTGTTACTTTCGAATTCTTCTAAAGATTCATTTTGTCGTTCATTTTGTCACCTTTTGACATTTCTTAATCTTTAAGATTTAAGCCATGCTGGGATTTCTTATTACTTTTCTTCATGACTTTCTTTTCTTCTTGAATCGTTTGTTATTTCGTACGAAATTTCGTCTAACATTGTTTTTTTCTTGTGATAACTGTCATTTCTTTCTGCTATTTGAAGACACGTAATTTATCTGTGTTTGACAGCTTCTATTTCATTTTAAATTCTCTATTGTCTTTTGAAGACTCTCTGCATACTTTCCTTTACAATAGACTTTTTAATTTCGATTATGAAGAAAATGAGAAATCACTAAAATCGCCATATGTATTTCTGACAGCAATTGTGTGAGAAATCAGCGATAAATAGTTTATCCTTTGATAACATAAACAAAAATAAATAGTCGATAATCCGACAATACACACATGAACATCTTTTTTTTAAATCATTCAATAGAACGCACCTGATATAGTACTTATAAAAACCTAGAGAGAAATGAAAACTATTAATTATCCATTTATAATGTGAAATGCTGTTTAAAAGCATAGAATCCCTGGATGAAAAGTTCCCAGAAGATTAAGCAGTAATTAAGAACTATATCTCCTGGAATTTATTACTGATGAAATAGGAAATTGCACCTGTTAAAATAATGCAGAATAAAATGAACAAATCGACATACACTTCCGCTAAAAAAAAATAAAAATAGAATGGTTTAAAGAGAATCTGTAAACTAAATTTACAGCCAAAATAAAAGCTGAAATTAATTTATTAACATTTTTCTATATTTCTGTGATGAGATATTTTATTATCCCCACATGGCTCAGTGGATAAAAGTGTTGGTTGAAGTAATCTAGTGACTTAACCAAAAGAGAAATAACTGAAAGTAAGACATTCAGAAAAGTCGCGGAAGGACACCCAGTGGAATAGATAAAGGGTTCTGTTCGAAATTTCAGCATACATCTCCTGAAGAAGGCCGAACTGGGAAACTGTCGATACATCGTATGTATGACAATAAAGATTCGGATAATAGTTCGAATAGTGTAAATAATTGATTTAAGTAAGAAAGATGAAAAAATATCGCTTTTTTTCTTAAAGATACGAAGAAATAATTAATTCAAAATTAATTAATTTAAAATACTGCATGTTTCTTTAATGCAAGAAAATATGAATAATTTAATAGAAATGTCATCACTATTTTGGAAATTTTCAAATTATTTTTAATTTCTTCACGAAAAAGGAAAGTGATTTTCACATAAAAATATGTCAAAGTTAAGGAAAGAATTTTCTTTTTCTAAATATATTAAATAGAAAAAAGTAAAAAAGCTTGTTATAGTTTAAGAAATATCTTGCTTTTATTCCATGAAACGTGGAAAAAGAAAAGTATTTCTCTTACTCTAAACCCACTCACTCTTCCTTTTCCTTCATCCGCTTAAACTTAATTTTACTTACAGCATTTGACTTTCGAAACGATTAAAGCAAAGTTCCTAAGGCCTAATATTAATGGCTCTTCAAGCTTTTATGATTTTCTGAGCTATTTCAACATCTTTGATATGGAGGGTTTCATTATAAATTTTAGGCTATTTCAGGTGTTTGACAAGACAGAAAAACATTTAAGGAAATTTGAATGAGTTGAATCCTGTCAGTGACACGTTTCCTTCTGAGAAGGAACGTCTACAGATAAATAGATATTTTATTGATTATTCTTCTATATAGAAATTGGTGAAATAACTAAATCAAAGACTGGTCACAGTTTCCATCGAAACATTAAAGATAAAGAGACGCTAAACATTTAAACTTTGATTTCAGATGTTATCTAGATGTTATATCTTACTCTTTCATCGTCCCTTATTAATTTATATTTATCGTTATTTTTTTTATTATTTCAGTCCATAATGGTATTAATAAAAAGAACATGTTGAACGAATCTGGACTATAAAAATAAAAGATAAGCGGGCTCTGGAATCCGTGAAATTTCAATACAGTTTTGCTATAGTAAATTATATTCTCTTTTTATCAGAATATTTTAATGTGCAAAATTATGATTAATGACTAATGAATCGAGGGTATTGTTTTATAAAAGGTATCTTTTATTAACATTTCTAGATGTCTCAACGATGTATTTCTAAAGTGTTTAATTTTATAGCTGATAGTAAAATCTCTTAATTATTTAAATAAATAGGCATTTTTAAGTTTATAGGAATTGTAAATAACAACTTATGAATTTGATACTTTTCAGTAATTCTGGCACTGAAGATCGCCCTAAAAGACTCATTGAAAATATCGAAAGATACTTTGCTTGATTGATCGTATTTCAAGATCCCTACAAAACTCGCTTCAAAATTTCTAAAATTCTCTATCGCTGTAATCCGAAATATTTTGCTGAATTTTAATGGTTATGTCAAAGGAGAGATTGAGATGAGATTGTCAGAAAAATGATAGATTCTGAACCGACGAGATGATATAAAAGGCTTAATAAAATTGATCAAAATCTTAATAAAAAATAATCTAGGTACAACAAGTATTTAATTTGATATCATCTTGCTTACTAACCCGTATGTAGTATTATTACGACCTAAACAGTATTTACATAACTGCTACAAAATGATAGAAGCAAGAGATGATCCTCAATGTACCCCCTTCATCTGCAGAATATAATCTCGACAGACAAAAGGCGCTTCAATCCTGAATGCCTTGTTGAACTTTGATATGATCTACGATGGGAAACACCGAAAATTATTGGTCTGAATTTTTCTGGTGTAGGAATTATAGTCTGATGGCTTTACTAAACAGGCTAATTATTTTAACGGAATTTTGACAGCACTCTGGTTCCAAGCGACAGAACAAAGATTCGTTCCAAAGATACCAATAAAGGAGAAAGGAAAAACTAATCATTCATCAAGGGCAGCGCTTCTGTGAAGGAAACACTTTCTTAATTCAATGATGTGGCCTGGCTTGTCTCCCGATATTAATCTCACAGAAATGTTTGAGGAATGAAGACAGGAGATGTATATACCCGTAAAGCTTTGTAATATTTCAGTTTTGAAGATCTCAAACAAGTTATCATATATAAACCAAAGGAATACTCTCAATCTACGCTATCTAATTTGGTAAACCTTATGAGAGATCACGCCATGCATGTTTTGAAGCTAAAAGATGCATCCATACTGTATTAACATAATATTTTAATATTAATAAAATGCTTCTTTATAAAATCTATTGAGTTTTGTTTCTAAGCAAGAAAATAAAGTCTCATAAAATAAGTAGTCTCCTAAAATAAACTGTCTCCTTAAATATTCTCCTGAAATGAAGAAGGAAAACTAAAATTTACGCCTATGCAGAAAATACATGAATATTACTGACAGACTTTTAGTAAAATATCTGACTTGCTTTTAAACAAATTCCATTAAAACTTTGCGTTGCCTTTTCTTACACTTTCTTTAAAACCACGCTTAAAATGTGTTAGGCTAAGTGTACATTTTAACGTTTCCTGACTTGAATGACTGAATGTCAATAACAAATAATCAACGTTCTTTTGAGTAGAATGTATTTCCAGTTAGCTTATGTTAAAATTTTACTTGAAAATCTTCATTTTATAAGCAGGTCCTACGTTACTCAGATTTAACTATATTATAAATAAATCCAATACTGACGTCTGTTTCGTTTTCGTAGATGAAAAGAAAAGTAATATGTAACATTACAAAAAGAGTTTCTAAATAATTATTGTATACTGTATTCAGGAATTATATCAATTCTGGCAGTTTATTTATATTAAAATGTATTTCTTTTCTATTTATCAAACCCAAACATTAAAAAAGTAAATACCCATTTAAGCAGGTTAATTGCCGAACCTTACACAAGAATTCCGCTACCCAAGTGCTGGTCAGAACCTGAAATTGTGCAAAAACAAATGGAAACTGTACGCTCTCCTTCAACACCTCTGAACACTCTTTCGTATTCGAAAAATATATTTCTCTAGGTTTCAAGGCTATTTATGGCAGCAGTATATTTGTTAAGCCTGATCTAATGGTTGTTGTCTGTTTAAACGTGGAACAGTCAACTGCAGAAGTTGCTATTTTGACTATTAAGTGCATAAGTAATAGCCGTAGTTTCTGTCTTCCTGATGAGAAATTGGAGTAAGCTACTCGACAGCTATCAAACTGTTGAATGAACCAATATTAATATAAATTAATATAAAATAAATGTGGATTTGGGCTGTTTGAAAACACGATGATTCATGTCTATCTATCTATCTATCTATCTATCTATATATATATATATATATATATATATATATATATATATATATATATATATATATAAATATTTGTGTGTGTGTGTGTGTGTGTGTGCGTGTGTGTGTGTGTGCAAGTATTTTCAAACTTCTCAGCCATTATCACCTGGGGAGATTAATTTGAATTCTAACGTTCCAAAGCCGCGAGAATTTAACGAACAAAATTATGTCTACCACCCTAAAAACTGGAATGTGCTTAACACATAAATAGTTTTGTAAGATCAATATCTCTTGCTCTAGAACAAACACAACAGACTTTTTACAGATTAATTCAGAAATTCTTATTGCCATATTTGTGTTTAGAAATATCTTAGAAATATCGTTTAACCATTTTTATTTCTAATCCAAGATATTAACAAACTTTGGGAAAACTTTAGAAGCTATAAATGATAAAACGCTTTTGCTTGAACCTCAACAATTGAATTATATTAGTCTTGTACCAAAACAATAATAAGCTTAGTAAATATATATAATTTTATGAGGAAACGAATATAATATATACAAGCATGATATGATTCCACTGTCGATATATATATATATATATATATATATATATATATATATATATATATATATATATATATATATATATATATATATATATATTCAGGTATTTTTCAATTTAAAGTAAGTGCTAATTCATTTACATATACATTGTCATTATGTCGTCGGAAGAACGGATAACGGGGAAAAAAGGTATTCATCAAGCCGTGTTCGAAATTATGTCTGAGGCAGTCCCTGTATATTTCACATTGATAATTTTCGATCAGGTGAAATCGGGAGAACACCGAAAAAGTTATCTTCTCCTTTAGAATTCCCAAATGTGATCATTATATATGAAATTATAGAGGTAAATTATGCATATTACTTCAAGGTTACATGTTATTTTCCGTATGTGTATTATAACTCCTTCTATTCATTAAAGTGCACATTACACCATCTGCTGCTTCCTATGCGCGTATATTCATCTATGTGTATGGGTATTTCTGTTCTATGTCTTTATTTAAAACAATATAATACATATTCTTGTATATGTTCAGGCGTGTCCGTGTGCTTATACGAATAATGACACAAGAACACAAACTTTCTTCCAAATATTACATTTTCTGTTTGTTTATATGATTTTCCTTACCAACGTTCTTACATAATGTTTCCGCTTTTGTCCATGTGTTTTTGTTTCAAAAACTAACAACAAATAAATCAATGAACGAGAAAGGAAAAGAAAAAAATTGCTAGTGCAACATAACAAGAGTTTTTCAAAAGAACTGATTTTTTCACTTTTTCCCTTTGTTGTATTGCTGATGTTCTCGACATTTCCCATCATGACTTCATGATTTCTTTTTACCCTAAACACGCGCATACGTACGTTCACATATTTTCTCAGATCATTTGTAACCGTTTCTTTCGGCTTCGTGGGCATAGGGAAGAAGCAAGAAGCGCTCTTGTCATCGCGCTAAACATGCCCTTTGTTCACAAAAACCCCAGTTATTGACTCCTTCCCTCGCCCAAATCCTGGAACACCTTAGAAATTCTAATAGAGAACATTGGCCAAAAAGACAGAAGGCAAAAAATAAAAAAAGTAGAACAAACATCAAAAAAAAAAAAAGAAAACATTTCCTTGGTAATTGTTTGAAGTTTGTAGTTGCTGGCAGAAGGTCGCTTTGTCAAAGAACAGAAGAAAATAGTCTATAAAACAGAAGGAATCAAATATAATAGAAAATGAAATAATTTTGTAGAAGAAGTAAATAATAATTATAAATAAATATATATAATAAAAAAACAAAAACTTTCTGAAAAGGAATGTTGCGCCCATTGACTCATATAAAAATCCTTATTATTATTATTATTATTATTATTATTATTATTATTATTATTATTATTATTATTATTATTCAAAAGAATAAGAACTGACGAAGAGATGAAAGAAAATATCTACAGAATAAATAACAAATTTGCAAGTTTTGAATTCTGATGAACGTAGACAAAAGCTACATGAAAAGAAAGAAACTTATAGTAAAGGAAACGGTTAAAAAACTAAAAGCGATGACAACATGTATGATAAGAACAATAATTTCAATAATTGTCATATGGATAAGAATACGATGGTAAAAACGGAAGAGGAGACAGCAATATCTAATCTGCTACTCACAAATTCAGAAGACCCAACCACCAAAGTCGCACTATTTTTTTAACATCTCCTTCGGAATAGTTCGCTTGGTTATGCATACATTGATTACAAATGATATGGTTCACAAATGTAGCGGCGAAATTCCGTACTACATTCAAATATCGTACGCAGTTCAGATTTCGCGAACTTTCGCTTAATACATTGCATGATTTTGTATCAGACATACTATTCACAAACTTGTATGAAGACATTCTAATCACAGCAATATCATAATAATTATTAGGAACGTACAACAAAAGTACTGTGTGTAATTTTCTAAAAAGCATTGTTAAAAAAGCAAGCTTCAGAGATATGTAGACAGAGAGCCTTATAATCGCAGACGAGAGCCAGAAAGAAAGAATTGGTCTGATTAGCAACGCCATTGTTGTTAAAGGAAATGTAATGCATACATACATCACACACATACATACATACATATATATATATATATATATATAGAGAGAGAGAGAGAGAGCGAGAGAGAGAGAGAGAGACACACACACACATATATATATATATATATATATATATATATATATATATAATGTCTATTGAAATCATAACCTATATTAAAAGTGAACGTCCGTCTGTGGCCCCAAAACATTCACAAGACATGACGGCATCAGGAAAAGGATGCAGTGAGAAAGTCTTCAAAACTAATGTCATGAGAACCAGAGTCACAGCTTAAAAAATGGTATGATTGTAAATCTGCTTTTTTCTTCTCAAGAATGGCAGGAATCGAACGAAGTAAAACTGATTTAACATTGTCCGAATGAATCTGTAAACACTGCTGAATGTCTCTTCATCTATTTCAACAACAGAGAAAAAAGGTGAAAATGTCTCACCCAGGAGTAATTGTTAGCGAGATAATCTGGATAGCTATTCATACTGTGTTGTGAGTTCAATTCTTACTATTTTCCACTTTTGTAATTCTGGTAAATGCTTAGTAAATAATCCATGCAACAGCAGTAAAAACAATAATGCTGTTAAATTAAAATAATCTTTACAGATTCCTGAGTAGGGAATGCAATCCTCAAGAGCTGCCGCATGCTTAAAATTTTGTACCGAGCCGAGTAATATCCCTATAGCCGCAGTTTTACGCCTAGAGTAACTTCATGCTGAAAGTGAACCCCAAGGAGATAATTTAATATTTAGCGAGTGACTGTGGTTGATCGGAAGTTCTGTGCAGTGATTTTGATCATTAATTCATGCCCAAAGCTGTTAGCCTTGTACCAAATTAATAGTAAACTAAACATAATAAATAACAACAGTAACAAGTAAACACATCTCATTGTGTAGTAATGGTTTGTTTGAGTGGCCATTAATACTCTGTAATAAATTCAACCCTCACTTGTGGGTTTTTGAAAGACTGAGACAAGCAACACCAGGTAAGAGGTGAAAGCAAACAATGTTAAAATGTTAAAAAAATAAAATTATTTATATACATTGCAGTGACCTTTCCTTATTTGAATTATACAATTAGAATGTGACATATACATGTTTGTGGAAAATTTAACCTGAATAAGTATCCAAAATATATGCAAATAATGAGATGTTTCCACATGTACCCTTTATCAGATTTTATTATGTAAAGCAATGGTTTTTGCGCAACAATACTGGTATTAACCAATCGATTCTAGTAACATTTTTAGGATATAATTATGCGATAAATATACAATGTGATTTCCAGATTATCATTTCCGATCTTTTTAGAAATATCTGCTATATCGTATTTGGTGGTGATATATGTTATGTAATTTGAGGATTATTCCTCAAAAAATATATAGTCATATAGCTATTCTTTTTCTTTAATTTCTTAACATAGCTGTAATGTTTACTAAGAAAAATATAATCTAAAAAAAGAAACAAGACATTGTAAAGTTATTGTATAATGAGATCTCAACCTTGAAAGTTCCAGAAGATTGAATAAAGATCATATAATGAGCAACAAAGAAAATGGAAACCATGATAACATAAATGGTTTTAAGATAACCAGGAAAGGTAATTTCAGAAGGGTAATAATAAAAGGTAGTTTTGCCACATAGAAAATATTTATGGAAAATGGTGCTGCGATGGTAAACAGAGACAAAAGACACAGAATATCGAAAAGATAAAGACATGAATACAAGCAAACTACCAGCCTTAAATAAGCATTACAAAGAACTTCTAATTTGAGCGAAAGAGCGCACGAAAACGGAGTTTTCAACGGTAGTTTTTCGTGATGAATGCAGTTACATCGGCTGGATCGGATGGACGAAAATTAAGTCTAGAAATAGAAAACCAAAATGAATTCGCAAACCACATTGGAAACATGAAGTAACATCTTCAGTTACACTTGAAGACAATAAAATTAAAGATCCATTTAAATTTCTTGGTGGTGTCAAGATAAATGCAAAGAATGATTGTAAGTTTTTGGAAAAAATATTTACTGGCTAGTATAATCACAAACAGGAAGCTTTAAGCTAATGTGTATTTTCGTGCAAGGCCATGACCGTTCATATTCTGAAAGTTCTATTCCTCAATTTGATTAAGAAAACAAAGTTACCAAAGACCCACACAATTGCAATGTACCACAGTCTCTCTAGATGTGAATGCAGTTGAAAACGTGTTATTCATTCATTAAAGAGATTCAAATAAGTATAGAAACAATATACAGAGAACTCTCATGTGCAATACTAGCTGTTGTAAGTAACGCTAAAGCTAACTAGAAAAATATCATGATCTATGGAGGGAAGATTAGTGAAGGTCACACAATTTCGAGGATGCCATATAATATAAACATATTCTTTATACAGGTATACGGAATATTTTTTATATGTTTCAGTGACCAATTGTCTTTTAGAGATGTTTATAGTTATACTGCAAGTTACGATTGCCGAAGTTAAACAACATCTAGTCTGGTGAGTACCTAGGTGAGTGACCGCTTGCAAATACAAGGGCAGTAAGCCTGGCTTGTGCTGGTTGACTAATGGATAATGGATCGCACTGAAAACAGGAAGCAGAGTTATACTTCTAGTATCCTGCGTTATATTCACTTACGCGAAAATACACTATGAAAGGAATGAATCCATCTATTCTCCCCCAAGTATGGGTTAATTATTACGATTTGCGTCAGTAAATCTCATTATCATCTCAACAAATTATTTATAATATAAAATATTTTATAGCTTTAAATAACCTGTAAAAGTTGATAAAAGTTTTACAAAAAACAAATCAGTCAATCAAACCCTAGGACCTACCATTTCTCCTATTCATATAATCGCATAGAAGCTCATTCATTAATTAGCTACTCAAATTTCATATAAATTTGATGTTTTATTTAAAATCTTTTTATCATACATCGTTAGTCATTTTCTAATAGCTAAAAACGGATATCTTTTCGATAAGTCAAAAATTGATTACTGCTCTCTGAAATTCTAAAATACCTAAATTATTATTATTATTATTATTATTATTATTATTATTATTATTGTTGTTGTTGTTGTTGTTGTTGTTTTTGTTATTTCCTTTGCTTTCTCTTGTGTATACTTTTCATTCCGTGTGCCAACTACAAAACTAAGGTTAGAAATGGCTTAATGACATTTTCCACTGATAATTTTTGTAAAAAAAAAGAAACCCTAAGATTACACACATTTTACATAGATAAAACTCATTGCAATGCGTGAGATATTCTTGTGAGTACATTTTATTTTATTTTATTGTATTTCTTTAAGGTATAACCTACCAGAAATCCCTTCGACGAGTCTATCAGAACATTATTATTATTATTATTAGTAGTAGTAGTAGTAGTAGTAGTAGTAGTAGTAGTAGTATTTCCTTTGATTTCTGGTGTGTACTCATTTCTTTCCGGCAACATGACATTTTCCACTGGGGATTCTTTTTAAATATCACACATATTTACATAGATAAAGTCCTTCATAAGATGTAAGTTGTACTTTTTGTATTTCTTCAAGGCATGGGCTATCAGGTATTTCTTCAATGGAATCTTTTCCAATCATTCTGAGATCTCCAACCACAAATGGAATTGTCAATGTCATCATGAGTCACATTTTTGAGATTTTGATTTCAAGGTTAATTAGTTTTGGTAGTTTTTTTGAAGATCTTCAAAGATACATTGCAGTTTGCAGAGACGGACATATCAATTAGGAGGCACATTTTGCGGTTTCTAATCATGGTGTCAGTGCAATTAGCTTTGATTATTCTGTCTGTGTGTATTATGAAGTTCCATAAAATTCTTAAAGGTCATATACTCGTAACCGGGTCTGGGTAGTGTTCATACCAATTCTTTGCAGTTTCCTTTCCGTAAGTGTTTCAGATTTTCCAGTGCAGATATTGGCCTACTCTGTCGTGCCGTGTTTTATATTCAGTGGGTGACAATACCGCGCAACCTGGTACAAGATGGTCAATTGTTTCTGGATATATATCACAGAATTTGCGTTATGGACTAACGCAATTTTTCAGTTGGTGTGCTTGGTAAATTCTAATTATTCTAATTATTATTATTATTATTATTATTATTATTATTATTATTTCCCTTGATTTCTGGTGTGTACACATTTCGTTCAGAGACCTAATGTTAGAAATGTCACCATGACATTTTCCACTGGCACAAAAAAAATTACATAGATAAAGCTCTTCGTACGGTGTGGGCTATACTCGTTAGAACATGTTTTGCATTTCTTTAAGGCATGGGCTTCCAGGAATCCCTTCAATTAGTCTACTGGAATCTTTTCCAACCAATCCGAGGGCTCCAACTAAAACAGGGATTGATGGTGTTCCCATGTGCCACATTTTTGAGATTTCGTTTACAAGATCCTTGTATTTTGATAGCTTTTTGAAGCTCTTAAAAGATACATTGCAGTCTGCAGGGAATGCCATATCAATAAGGAGGCATTTTTGTTTGAGGTCTCTAATAACAATGTCTGGGCGGTTAGCTTTGATTGTTCTGACTGTGTGTATTGTGTAGTCCCATAAAATTGTAACAGGCCCTATCTCCGTAAGCGTGTCTGGGTGGTGTTCATACCAATTTCTATCAGTTTTCCTTCCGTAGAAGTTGCGGATTTTCCAGTGCAGATATTGGCCAACTCTGTCATACCGAGTTTATATTCCGTGGGGGCCAATATCGTGCAACCTGATACAAGATGATCAATTGTTTCTGCATAATTATCACAGAACCTGCATTTTGGGTTAACACAATATTTTAGTATATGTGCTTGATAATTTCTAGTTAACAAGCATTGGTCCTGTGCAGCAAGGATAAAACCTTCCGTTTCAGCTTTTAACCCTGCACTACGTAGCCTCTGGCGGGTACGAGGCTTGTCTACATCAGCTTGTTTGGGACGGGTAGGGTATTGGCCATGAAGCGGTTTATCTTGCCATTGTTTCTGTATCTGGTCGGTTGGACTTTTTGCTTTGTTTTTATGTATTTTGCAGTTTCAGTCGGTGTATTGTACTTTACTTGTACTGCTGAACCAATTTGAAATTTCATTTTGAAGTTGTTGGCTTCTGTTATTACGGAATAAAGACGCTTACTAGTTTCTTGTTCTTTGACACATATCATCCAGTCTTCTGCAGTTTCCAGGTATCTTTGAAGGCCATTTTTGTAGGTTTATAGGACAGTTCTAGTTAAACTAATCCTCTTCCTCCTTCGGATCTGGGCACATGCAGACGATCAACATTTTCCACTGACATTTGGGATGATGCATGCGGTAGCAAGTTACAAGCTTTCTCGTTTTGGTGTCTATTCGGTTAATGTCATCTATGGCCAATTAAGAATGTTAAAGCTCTCTTGCACCACGGGGTCAGCCAAAGTGTTTATGGCTGATATTCTGTTTTTTGAGTTCAATTCGGTATTTAGTAGTAGACGCACACACCTTTAGTACTCCTTTCTTACCTCCTCCTTCATTTGGCTATGTTGTATACTATCTCTTTCGCTAATTCCTACATACTTATAGGCTTCATCTTCTTCCAGTTCTCTAATCGAACTCCATTTTGAATTTGTTGGCTTCTTTTATTACGGAATAATGGCCCTTACTACTTTCATGTTCCCTGACGCATACCATCATCCAGTCTTTGGAGATCAATTGTTGTAGTTTTGTAGGACAGTTCTAGTTGAACTAATCCTCTGCCTCCTTCGGATCTGGGCACATACAGACGATCAACATCAGCTTTGGGATGATGCATGCGGTAGCAAGTGAGAAGCTTTCTCGTTTTGGCGTCTATTCACTTAATATCAGATATGGTCCTGTTCAGGGCATTAAATCTGTATTGCACCACAGGGACAGCCAATGTGTTTATGGCTGATATTCTGTTTTTTGAGTTTAGCTCTGTATTTAGTACCAGACGTACACACCTGCAGTACTCCTTTCTTATTTTTCCTTCATTTGGGGGTGTTGTATGCCATCTCCTTCGCTAATTCCTAGGTACTTATAAGCTTCATCATGCTCCAGTTCCCTAATCTTTGTGACAAAATCTAAATCTATTAAGGGTGTTTCTGTAATTCTACCTTTCTTGAATGTTACTTATTATTATTATTATTATTATTATTATTATTATTATTATTATTTCTGTTCAGTAATGGTTTGCAACTGGAGATCTTGCATTATCAAAGTTCTCCATTAAGTTCTCAGACTTGAAACATAGCACCTATCGCAGAATATTATTATTATTATTATTATTATTATTATTATTATTCAACCACTCTTCCTATTCTTATTATTTATTGCTACAAATTTTGTCACTGCATCCTTTAGCATTCTTCATGCGTTTAATTGATGTGGTCGAGGGATTAATTTCATATCTTGACCTGAAACATTCTATTCACAAGTGAATTAACGTTGCGTAGTATAGATAGTCTGGGAAGTTAGTTTGATAGATTGATAGATACATACACTTGAAAAGGGCAGTTGTTTTAATGCTTTGCATGTTATGGTGAGAGATACAAACCAGATATTTAATAAAGATAAAGAAAAAGTTTTTTCTCTTATAGTAGTGACAGCGGAACCATTTCTGTTTGAAGTCAATATTTTATTGACTGCTGATGTTCCTTTCTCCTTTGATGTTTTATTTATGAGAAAAACAAAAAAATGATTTTTCATTCTTCACGCATCTCCTGTATTTCACATTATTGACATCTCATCATTCTCAACTTTATTATTGATTATTTCTAAACATGTATTCTTTTTAATTTATTTATCAAAAAAATCATTTTATATTCTTCCTGATGATCAATGATAATTTCCTTTTAGATTTTTTTACATTTTCTGCATTGACGTTTAGCATCCTCCCACTTTCCGCCATTTTGAATTGTTGTCCCTGCTCGTCATTCTCTACTTTATTTGATCTTCTCATTTTTATTCTCACTTTTTCTCTTTACATTTCTTTGTTTTTTATTCTTTCTCTAACTTTATTAATTTTTCTCGTTTTCGAATACAAACCCCTCTCTCTCTCTCTCTCTCTCTCTCTCTCTCTCTCTCTCTCTCTCTTTCTCTTTCTCTTTCTCTCTCTTTCTCTCTCTCTCTTTCTCTCTTTCTCTCTTTCTCTCTCTTTCTCTCTCTTTCTCTTTCTCACTCTTTTTCTCTCTCTCTTTCTCTCTTTCCCTTTCTCTCTTTCTCTCTCTTTCTCTCTTTCTCGCTCTCTTTCTCTTTCTCTCTCTCTTTCTCTTTCTCTCTTTCTCTTTCTCTCTCTCTTTTCTCCAATTTTCATTCTTTCATTTTACTCATTAATTTTCTTTTCTGTGGATTGGAAGGCAACATCATTCTCTTTCCTTTTTCCTTATTTTGTTTTTCTCTCTTTCTCTTCAGCTTTGTTCCTCCATATATTACTCATTGACAATTTTGACTTAAGATATTTGGATTTTTTTCTCTCTATCAATATTTGCAAACCGTATTTAAATTATTAATTGCTTTGCTCTTTTGAAAGTTTTTTTTTTTTTTTTTTGCAATCTTCTCTTTTTAGCCATCTTTTGGTTCATTTTGTGATTTAAACTTGATTTATTAATAAAATTCAATTAAATTTTGTTTACATTCATTTTCTTCTGTTTGCTTAAAAATGTCGTTCTTTCTTTTTTCCCTTTAGCGACTTCTTTCTTCTTTCGTTTCATCTTAATTTTCCCAAAAGCATTTTTTCGTCAATTCTTTTTCATTTTTGGCAACATGGAATGAGGTTTATTTTTTAAATCAGTAGTAAAGAAATGCTCACAAAAATTTAATTTCTTTTATATTCGTAGAGGTTAATCATCGATGTCGTTTTTGTGAGTTTTTCTTTCCCTGACCTGTTAGATAAAACTATTTTTGGATTTAAATCAAATTTACATAATAACGTAATTCCTTAGATCCGTATCAATCTCATAATATATGCTCGCCTATTCTTTCTAATAGCAGCCTTTATTAATTCATAGGCTATTTGATAGCCGCCCCTATCAAGTCATTCACTGTTTGATTTGACTTGAAATGAAACAGAAAGATAACTGAGGTGAACTTTAAAATATCAGATGATTCATATTTGAAGAGGTGATTCATTATAATGATAGTTAACTGTTAAGTAAATAAAAATATTTAGAGTCTTTTATGAATCGGTTGTGAGATGAATTGTCGAGATTATTTAATTAATCTCTATTTGATTAATATTTTAAATTTAATAGATAATTACAAAACAAAAAATTACCTTTAGATAAGTCATACTTAAATTGAAGCAATATCGTTTACAATAGTTAAATTAGAGATATTTCAATCAGAGATAAAGAAATGGATAATGTAAAAATTAGTTATAACGACATGCAGCTTACGGTAGAAAAAATTGTTTCACTTTGGAATATTTTGATTTGTTCTGACTATCTTCATCTTGGTTTTTATAGTCACAAGGTTACATATGCTCTACCACACACAGGTTTCCTTGGGTAGTTTCTTGGAATTTAGAACTGAATCCGCGGAGCCAGTGTCCATTCTAGAGAATATCATAGATCAGTTAATTTTTATTTCTTAATTGTTTCTTTTTATATTTATTTATTTTCCTCTAAACAATTGCACATGACCGATTTTATCAATGCCAGATAACTACGTCCGCTTAATTAAAAAGAATTATTCTAAATGCTAAGTTTTTATTGAATAATTCAGTATAGGGAAGTTAGAGGATTACTATAATGCCGGCTATCTTCAAATGTCTTTAAAGTATCAACAGAATGTATAGCGTTTAGTCGTATACCTAACCAGATTTGTTTCTTCATTTCTATATTATAACTAGTAAAACGCAATTAGAGCACAATATATATGATGATGATATTTCAATCGTCTCATCTTTGTTTTCTATTATTTCAACGTAACTTCTCTGTAATTGATAACCATTTTTTCCGCCACACATGGTCATCTATGCCTTATTTCATTGTCTTTCTTCGGCTTCCGATTTTTTTTAAATATTTGTCTAGTCCTACTTTTAATGGGTGAGAAAATAAGCGTTTAATGATTATAATTCCCCTTCTCATATATTTATACAATGCTGTAAAAATATTTTCTAATTGTTGACATGTCTTTGCATTGATACTCAAGTCAGATTTTTTCATTGTCCAATAGTAATGTATAATTTGTATGTAATTCTGTAGTTTACTTGATTAGCATGTGGTTCAATGTTATTATTCGAAATCTCTATGGATTTTTTTGTTGTCTGGTTTAACGCTTCACAAAATTGGTTACTATTTGACACTTCTATTTACTAGAGATTCACTGTTGAACTATCAAGATATATGAATCTTGTCTACATAATTATTTTTATTGTGTGATTTTATATATTCGTTCGCCATATAAATAAATAAAAGTAAGCGCAAATACTAATTCAGCATAAATAGAACCTGCTTTTCCTTTGTCTTTTGACGTCAATAATTTTCGCAATCCCTCCTTCATTTTGTGTTCAAGGAATGTCAGCTGTCTTATCCTGATTCTGAGTAGAAGTGTTCTTTCTTTAAAACGTCCTTGTTGCATACTCGCACAGTGCATGGAATTTTCAGTATGCTTCTATAGAACCACATTTCTGTTGCCTCTTTTTTCTCCTCATCCGTGAGGAAATTGTCCACCATTCGCTGCGATATAAGACGATCGATAACACAGAGCAATCCAGTATCCTTTGATTTGCTTGTAACGACACTTTCCCTTTCTCAACACCTTGCTTATATTTTATAATTAAATTGTCCATATAGTTTAATCTAATTTTAAATATTCATTATGTAAAAGGCACTTTGTACATATCGTCATACAACATCGCAGGCAAAACAACGTTTAAAAGTGTTTACTTGCTTGTTGTTTCAAGAAGAATATCTAAAACCTTTCTATTTACAAGATACTAGGCATAGAATTTCATAAGATAGATCTGATATTCCTAGAAGCACAGATATCTATTTCTAGCGACAATAAAACTAAAGCAGAGTTTCATAGATAACAGCTGAAAATGCTAAACATATTCGAGGTGCATGTTGAATAGTTTTTTTTGTTTTTTTTTTCCTAACTTGTTCCTAAAATCAGTATTTTAATGACGAATCCATAGATACACTGGCGAGAAAAAGTTCTGGGTAAGCTATATAAAATTATTATACACCTTTGTTTTATGAAAAAATTAAGAATGTTTAGTTGTATGCTTTTATCACTTGATTCTGTGGATCTTGAAGATTGGAAAATAAATTGGTGCGTTTTCGTATGTGCTGTGTAACGAAAGATGCACCAATTCAAGGAACGTAAAGCTGAAAATGTCATGCAAAATTATTGGGTCAATTAAAGTTCTGAGGTGATGAAGTAATAATAACGTGTAAATTTCTAAGCAAGAATTGTTAAATTTTATTAACATGTGTGTAAATTGTCTTGCTAAGTTATTGTAATTGAACTTCAGTTTGCTTTTATATTAAAATAATGGCTATAATCGCTGCTGAAACAAAGATATAAGTTGTGAATTTAGAGGGGAGGATGACTCAATGGAGTGATAGGCAAGCGACTAGAAATTTCCAGAAACAGTGTCCACGCCATTCAAAAGACTTTTGCATGTGGAAGATTTTTAAGTGCAAAGAAAACAGGACGGCCACCATAGTTAGACAAGAGAGATGAAAGAAAAATATGAGAATCTCGTCCGTCAATCCAAAATTAAAAGAAAAACAAGTGAGGTTTCTGTTGATACAATACGCACAGTATTATGAAAAAACAAATTGAAGTATAGTAACAAAAAACATCATTAACTAAAAGAACATTGAAACAAGACTGAAGTGCGCAAAACAACATCTAATTTATGATGCTGAAAAAGGGATAAAAAATGAAAGCAGTTGGAACTGAAGGAACACGCACTGCGACGAAAACCAGTCAATATCCAAGAGCTTTGGAATTACCGCCAAGAAGAATGGGAAAAATAGTCAATGGGGAAATCTGAATCTAGTTCCATTCCATATCACATCGGACAGACGTAATTATTCGAAGCAAAAGCGGCAACACGAATTCCATATTTTGACGCTTTGTATCATTTGTTATAACAAAGATCACATGTTTCTAAAATAAATTCATTTTTAACACAGGAAAAGGAGATGAAAGTTGAAATTTTCACCGATGGCCCAGTACTTTTACATGCCTTCATTTCAACATTACTATACTTAATATGATCTATCATTTCTCATATTAACAGAAATATAGTGACATGTTTTCTGGTCCTTAAATCATAAAATGTACTGAGATGACAATATTGCTATACACTCTTGATTTGGGGATATAATTCACAAAAGACTAAATGCCACACTGCTGATAGTAGACAACGAAAGAAAACCATAAGAATTACAGGTCTTGAAGGAAAGAAAGAAAAAAGGACTAAACATCAATTGCAAGAAGATAGAATATATGGTTAGCAACAAAAGAAACAGCCCAAATTGCAAATTACACATGAGAAATACCAAAATCACGCAACTGCATCCATTTAAATATATGGGAAGCATTTTATCAAAGAACGGAAAGTGCGACACCGAAATCCGAAGGGGTGTTGGAATAACGAATGTTTACTTCCAAAAGCTAAGCAAAGTATTAAGAACAAGAGAATTTCGTTAGACACAAGGAAAAAACACTGGACTATTAAGTAATATCGGTCCTCCTATATGGCAGTGAATGCTAGACAGTCTTATCCGAGATGAATAAAAAAGCTTGATTCAACAGAAATGTGGTTCTACTGCAGCATGCTGAGAATAACATAAACGGAACATGTGAACAATGACGAAGTTTTACAGAAAATTTAAACAAAAAAGGGCACTTATTCTTGATATCGGAAATAAACTGTCTAAATTTCTAGAGAACATAATCAGGAAAGGTTGAAAATCGCGGGATATATTTTACAAGGAGTACAGATGAAAAAAACAAAACATAACCTACCTAACGAACCCGTGTAAATGGATGGAAGAACAGAGTTTACTAAGAGATGCAAAGGATAGAAAATTGTGGAGAGTCATGATCGCCAACGTCCTGAAGGGACATGCCACATAGAAGAAGAATGTTTTAGTCTTATGTGCGTTTCGTTCCCACGGAGGTTATATCTAAGTTCTCTCAAACAGTGCAATTTTTCATTTTATGGTTTACTTCTATCTCCACAACTCATTTTTGTATACGACAGGCTCCAAAAATTATTTTTTATATTAATATATATTAATCAATCAGCGACGTCATATGATACGGGCAGCTTTCTTCGAATTTGCAGACAATTGTTAGCTACGAAATTTTCGAGGATCACTTCAGAATATGATCAATATATTCCCCCCTTAAAATGGATATTTGAGAATTGGAAAAATTTGAGATTAATAAATGTTTTTTTTTTCCTGTGCTGTTGTTTCATTCTAAAGTCATCAATTTATAGTTATTTTTTTGGTGTTAACCTTTGACCACGGAGTTCGTTTGTTATACAAAACTGGAATTCTCACAGTTAATTAATTGCTCACATTTTCGCATATTTATATGAGTATATTAAAAAAAATACTTAGCGATAGTGACACATAAAAAACATTCAAACTAAGTTTGTTTACGAGCGTAAACAGTAAAATAGCAACATCGCCTATTCATGTTGCCGACTGCTACGATTTATACGGATACCTAAAGCAACATACATCCGTGTCACACATATTCTCACATATAAGCACATTGTGTAATTTATTTATTTCAATATGTGTCTCTATTTCTGAGATACTGTAATTATTTACACTATTTACATTGTTCGCACACACATAAACCTTTGGACGAAAGCGTTAGTTGAAATAATCTAGCGACTTGACCCAAAGAGTTGTGAGTTCAATACCTGGTCACAGAGGTGAACAAAAACTTGCAAAGTTAAAAGAAAATAACTGAAACTGGGATATCCGGGGGAGTCATGACACGTGAAACTAGAACAATATACGCCGGTAGACGAAATAAAGAGTTCGATTGAAGAACGGACGAAACATTGTGAATATGACAACAAAGATGAGGACAATAGTCCGAACACCGTAAATAGTGTAAATCATTTCTCTCAAATAAGTTAAAATTAATTAAATTTGTAGATCTCAGTGGAATATCACTTATATCTTCGCTTTATTCACGGATAATCCTCTACAATCTCAAAACACGTTTCAATCGTATCTCTTTTACATTGTTTTTCTGCTAAACCGTTTCTGAAGTCTGTTCGTATCTCTTCAAAGTACCAACAATCGTTAAAATCTTTTATTTCATCTATTAAAACTGTTTAAAGTTTTTTGTCGATACACCCTGCAGTTAGATTTTTCATTTTTTTTTTTTTTTTTTGGTGGAGGGTATGGCGATTCTATCACTGCTCTATCGTAACTTCCATGGAAAGTGCTCGTACGAACTAAATATCCTGATTCCGTCAGGTTTAACCTTCACGGCTAGTATCGCCATGCCACTTACATATTATCAGATCAACCAGAATCCTTATTGCATCGGCGATATGTAAGTTCCACTCAAACAGCTTCATCCATGAACTATTGTCTTGTGGAATACACTACCAAGAGGATGCTGCCACCGATCACTACAGTCTTGACCTGTTCAAGTACTGAGTTAACCATTATTTTCCCTCCCTATCCGTATAAACTACCCCTTACCGTAAACTTCTATTTTGAGTAGCCCCCGGGCCTCGTACTGAGCGGACCTTACTATACACACACACACACAGAGAAACACACACACACACACACACAGAGAAACACACATATATATACTCACGTTAGTTTTTCATTTAAAAGAATCCCATAGTTTATTGCATCTGCTATCGAGCTATACGGATGATTCTGTTTAGAAGTTCCGAAGTTCTCACCTGTGAAGAGTTCAGCCAAAACACATTAACTACAGCGATGGAACGAAACTAATGCTGTTATATATCCAGGTCGATGATACCTCTGCATCTTTGGGCTTCTTAGATTGAAGTAAAAGGGCCACGTCGGAGGATATCAAGTGTGTAGTTTTGTCAGGTTTACTATGCTCAAGACGCAACCACTCCAGGTCATATGACTAATAATGGTGATTTTAAGTGTATCCTCAGTAGTAAGTATCTCTGGTGATCATCTGAAAATTATGGCCCCGAATATTCAAGTAATCTCCTTACTGAGGGGCTTTTTTCAAAAGTGCTATAATTTGGGTTATCTTTATCATTACTTTATTCTGAATTTCGACTTACTGCAATTTACGTCATTTCTGATTTTAAACGAATATTTAATATACTGACTTTAAACGTAATATTTGGTGAGTGCACGTATTTGAGTCGACTTCGCTACTTTCTAAATAGTGAATATAATATTTGATATCAATCAACTTCTACTACTGAAGATGTCCCTGTTGACAGGGATTGAAGCTGTATCCACTATTTCCATCAGGGTAACAACTTTAAGTCAAGTGTCCTTTCTACTAATTAGGCTACGGGAATTCAACATGACAAAACAAGTTTCAATTACAACTTTTTAGGAAATGCACATCAGTAATTGACATCTGTGTCGGGGGACACATTTTCTATAGTAGAACTTCTCAGTCTCTAGGTGGGTTGAAATTAATTTAAGTTTTAAAAAAAACAATGATATCTGATTGAACACATTTATAGTAATTAACATGAGTTTTCGATCTGGTTACGAAAATATAGATATAGACTTCGAATAGTGTCAGATTAAAATCCATAAATTGCATAAACATTACGAAAGCTTATCCATACTCACATGATAAACATGAATATTATTTTCCGATGCTTTAAACTCGGTGATTAGTAAATCAGTCTATATTCTGATTAACTAAGTCGGCATCCTTGGTTTTTAATGTCAACCAGCCTAGAGATAAAGAATTCATTTCGTTGATTCGTTTTTATGGCTTATTAACAGTTTTCGCTTATTTAAAGCCAGAAATTACTTTTAGATTGTAAGAATGTCCTATGGATTACAAGTCTTACTAATTTCTTCTTTTAATTTGTTCTACTTAATCAGTAAATTGAATGTTTCCTTTTTTAAGGTTTATCAAACTTTTCAGGTTATTTAAAGCCAGAAAATCTTCTTAGATTGTAAGCCTTTTTTAAAGATTATAATGATTTTGGTAATAGAAGTTTTACTAAATAACCATAGCTATCGTGGAAGAGGTGAATACCTTTGAATACAACGAACCCAACTAGAATTGGAACTCGGCTTAGAAATTCCAAATTCAACTTGTACATCTAAGAATAGAGCACCTGGTATACTCAAACGATCTCCCATCCGTTACTGACTAGGCTCGACGTTTCTGAATTTTGGTGACCGTACAGAAACCGCTTCTATTACCTTTACTAAAGATCTGCCTCCTAATTTAAAATGCTAATTGGTTACTTTTGTATTGATTTGTTTCCATTGTTCTCGTTCTTTATTGACTTAAATGAAAAGATAGATACAGTTTTCAGATTTGCATTCTGTTTTAGTCATTTCAGTTTATGTTTGTCATGTTCCAAATTTTATTTTTCCTTTAAAAAACAAGAACTCAAATGAAATTAAAAGTCCAATATCACTGAAATTGATTGACTATGGCACACACCAAATAACTATTGGTAATATCTTGTAAGATTTCTCTATTTTTACTTTTCTTCGGGAAACATATCTGCATTAGTAGCAACAACGATGATTGTAGCAGTTCGAATACAACTTTCTTGATCTTCACAAAAACAATTCTGTCAAACAACTGACAAAGAAAATCAGCCATGACGAAAACTGTTGAAAGTCCGTGACGCCTGAAAAGTTCCTGAATTAATCAAAGAAACTTGTGCCGTAACAAAGGGTTCAAAGCATGGTAATTCAACTCCACTAGAATCGTGCCGATACCAGGCATAATCAGGAAAATCATCGCTAATGGCTATTTTCGTGATTATTCTGAATCAAGTTGATTGTTAATGAAGCCGTCTTTAGACATGAAGGCACGTATACACAATATTCACACGCAAGACGCACGTACAAGTAATGTATGCAAAAATGCTTTCTGAACAGACGATTATATTGGTGAATATGTCTGACGTTTTATTGGATCAGCTGAAGTTTTAAAATGATTTATCTGTGAAGTCTTACGTTCCTGTTTTACAAAATAAAGTGAAATATATCAATACTTTTTATTGAATGATACAATATCAGATTAAAGTTAAAATCTCAAAATACACAGAATAAGTATTTTCTAATAACATCTTTAAACACACTTAAATGTAACCTTTATAAATGATACTATTTGGGTCATGTCACTAACGCCTAGTACCTTGTGTCCTTGATCACATATGTGTATAAATTTCTTGGTATTATAAACCTAATGTCTTCAACAACCATTTTGTATCAGTACTCATATTGCATTTTTTGCTGTTATCATTGCATTTGTATGGGTGTGTATGTGTGCGTATATTTATATACATATGCATATATGTGTATGCTGATTTTTTATCATAAGGCAGTATGTATATATTGGTAGGGGATTTACATATGCAGGCTAACAAGGATAGGAAGATAACTCTCATCAATACATCTATCGTCACCAGCTCTCATACCAAACCTAATGGTCTTATTATCACTTAGGCATAAATTAACTTTTGCCAACTGTCCATAACGAATAATGAGACATTAAAGAACATGAGAAAAATCGAAGAAAAAGAAGGTCGCGGGAGCGGAGACATGTGTATCAGAAATATGAAGAAAATATATAACATATATACTAAAATAAATCCACATTATAACCAAGGATTTGAGGATTCTCTCTGTTTTAATATATATATATATATATATATATATATATATATATATATATATATATATATATATATATATATATATATATATATAATCTTCATTCAAACATGGTTCATTGAATAATATAGACATAGTGTGTCTATTCATCTTTATACTCATTCTTTCTAGTTGTCTAATCAATTTCTTGATGTCATGGTAAAATCCATCAAGGAAAGCGCGTTATGTATTTTGCATCTTCGAAATGATTAAAGATATTTACCTGGAATTATCAGAGGTTTTATAACATTATTGGACTCTACTTTGAACAATAGGAATGTATTTAGCTCTAAGTTGAAATGACGAACCTTCTTGCTGCGAGTTTTCCTCTCTAATCTTTCCTCTTTTTTTAAACTTATTAACCGTTCTCTTGATATTTGTTGAATGGATTTTGAAGATGGAAGCCAGAGTATGAATGTTGGTTCCATTACTGAAGGCCTGAATGATCTTTTTCCTCTCACCATTGGTCATTTGGGAAGACATAGTGGGACTGAGAGAAAATGATTTTAAACTTTTCTCTTTCTAGCTGAATAATTCAAGGGTTTTTTTCAGTGGTTCTTATGACAAATTGTGTCAAGAAGGCTAAACGTCTTATCTGAAATCCTGGAATAAAGAAACTCAATTAGTTTAGAGTGTTTTTTAGATATTAAACATTTTGTGGGATTGGCAATTATCGCATAAACAGTGACTGTTACAGCTAATAATGCAAGACTATTTGGTAAATCGAATCGAGTTCTCTCAGTCACTGTGTGTTTATCTAAAAATATATACGCTTAAATTCACTTTCATCCCTGCCGTGCGCCAACGGCTTAGGTGTAGAATCAGTCGAGTTTCGATCCTAGAAATTTGATGCATACACGTACGCTTTTCCTATTTCTTTACAGTACCATCTTCAGAAATTAAACACACAGAGAGACACTACCCGACAAACATGCCTACTAAAATTCTGACAAGCACGCACACACACACACACACACACACACACACACACACACACACACACACACACTGACGCCACAAGTCATGAATACGTGAACTCTACCTGACCAGTGAAAACAAACACTGAAGAATCATCTTGATGTTGGAGCTGTATAGTTATCAAACCTAATAACTTGTCAACTTATGCAAATCTGCCGGTCAACTTGTGCAAACATGCGATATACTGAATATTAATTACGTTATTTAATATCGCTAAATATTTAAATAAGCTTTATCTTTGAAAAAATTATGCCATCATCCAAAGTAGTTAATTCTACATTTCTTATATTATTATTAAACTAACAGCACCTGTGTAAATTAGGCGGATTTACTAATACCTTTTTAATGCTACACTGTGTACTTTTCAGCCCATGGCCATTTCCAGATAGTCATATATAAAGTGTCTCTCTTAAAAATAATGCAACGTGGTAGGACACACAGCTTCATCAATAATCTGAAATCATTTTCCATAAAATGGAATGGAATAAATCTAAATTATATATATTCCCCACAGATGAAAGTTAATATTAGAATTACTTGTGTTATTTTTTCTCAGTTAAGACATGGGTCATGTGTAATCTGGAGATGTATGTTATGCATGCATTAGATATAGACACATATATAAAAAAAAATATCATCGTCACTGCGTACAAAACTCGTCGAAAATTGAATCCTGTTTAACGTGAAAAAACGTTGGCATCCCTGAGGTCCAATTTGATTCTAGGGATGATTACTCTATGAGCCTCTAGCCACTAATCAAGGACGCTTCTATAATATTTTCATGAAGTTGTGGTACCATCATGGGTGTTCCACTGTACAACGCTTGGTCAATTGAAAGATCTGACATTTGTTCAAGTTTAATCGATGGTGAAGTATGCCAGGTGTAAATGTATGTTCTGGATTCTCCTGGAAGTTTATTAAGAATTCATTCATTCATAATTAGGCATTCGGCATTTTTAGGAGACAATATCCTCTTTGTTCTTTTTCTTCAGGTGAACATTCATCAAAAGGTGTTTTTTTTAAATATGAATATTTACAAACGCATATTGCAGAAATATCGTTAAGATCCCTGTAGAAAGTGGCATTTCTAAGTTCGATCTTTATAATTCTTGTTCATAATTATTTTATTTCATATTTTGGGTTAGCTTCATTTGCAGATAATATTGCCATATATTAGATCGTTTTAGGCAAGCATTTACTACAACAGCTGGAGAAGTCCGAGAAAAACTGGAAGAATTTGTGTGAAATCTTCTCCAAACAGATTCAATCTATCGCCAAACATAATATGTCGCTAATAATATCTTGCAAGCACTTATCTGTTGCATGAAGGGCATAACGTTGTATCATTGATGCAACATCAATATTGAATACCTTCAATGTTTTGAGGTAGTTTACTTTCACAGAGTTAGGGGCAACATTGCAAACACTTGTTTCTGTTAAAGGAACATGTAATATAATTAGAGGTTAAAAATCTTTTCTTCTAGTTAATATGATTTCAGCTATACAGTTGTTGGTGTCATAATATTGTTAAATGAGCATGTAATATATTGAACACTGATCCACATTTTTTGTGCTCACCCGTATCTGCAGCAGCTACAACCTGCATTGGAGTGTTCACCACTTGCATTTGTTCATTGGTTAGTGATTTGTTTTGATGGATTGACTCGACAAAGTTTTCACTTCTTGGAGGATCAGTTGTTGGTTTAGGTAGACCAAGTGCGCCTTGGAAGGTTCCATCCTTTGCGAAAATTTCATTTGACAAGTACAGTGCTAAATTTTCAATGGCAATTTCATCATTATTTGGAAGATTTTGTTGTGCTTGCGTTCATTCCAAAGTTGCAGTGCATTCCCAGGATGGTTGAATAGAGTATGCCAACATATATGGCATCATTAGGGCAAACATGTTTAACAGCTGTCGTGTCATGAGAAATGTTGCAGCTTCTGTGAAAGCATTATGTGCTTCACCATTTTCCTATTGGATGCATGCCTCCTTAAATGTTGGCACTCCCTCCACTGTCCTCAAGAGTAGTGGCCGCGGGAATAGGTAGCAGCTACTTCAGGGATAAAAACGTCACAAGAAAAAGAAATAGGACAATGATACCACACAGTAAAAAAAAAAAAAAAAAAAAATGGAAAAAATTCCAGCCTTTGTGGACAAAACTTCCAGCCAAATGTGGACAAAATTTTAGTTTCATAAATAAATTTAAGATTCAAGGAACTTTTAATTCAAATTTTATTAAAAAATTGAGAATTTCTTCGCATAAATTCGGGTTTTATCAGACACTAACAATTTTTAATATATTGAATACGTGACAGTAACATTGTTAGAAAACGTCTGTTACGGGTTGAACTAACTTCGTATATAGCCGTCTTGCTTTTTTTACGTTTTGGCGCAAATCTAAAACAAAACAACCTTCTTAAGACTTTCTCCATATAAAGTCGGGTCATATGAGATACTAGAACTGCCTGACTATGAAATATATCGAATATATGACCGTAGCCTTGTTAGAAAACGTTTTTAAGGCTTAATCTATCTTCGAATCTGATCTCTGTGGCTTGTTTACGCTTAGGCGCAAACTTAAAAAAACACCCTTCTTAAGGATTTCTCCACATAAAGTCGGGTTTTATGGAGACTAGGACAGCCTAATTATGAAATATATAGAATATATGAGCATAAAATTTTTAGAAAACATTTTCAGAAGTTGGATTGATAATACTATGAATTTCTGTTGTAAAAATATGAAGTACGCGAAAAAATTGATACTTTATTACCGGTCCTCATATATTGTGTGTTTTTTCCTAGCCGAAATTGTTATATTTTATGTGATTTCTTTTACCTGTGACGTATTACCGACCACAGCAGCTGCAGCCTTATATGAAACAGTTTTATTTGTGTTGGTTTTACTGAATACAGTCTGGTGACTTCTGCAATACAGAAACTCTCAAGCAGCCGCATTGAGTTGCAGTTATGTGTATATTATGATGTTATGCTTGCTGAACAAATTGCATCACTTAATCTTCTTGATAATAGACGTGTTGTTTTCTTCTTACAGATACACGATAAACTGTATGTGACTGTCCATGCATTTTGTACTCTGAGAGACGATACATGGATTCTGGTGGGAAAATATAACGAGTTGCATATTCGCTCGTCTGCTGGTAAATGTTCACTCTGTCTGCTCTGCCGTTATATTGCCGCTGCTCTTCATTTTTTCCATTTCTTTTCTTCGTAATAATGAATGCGCAATGTGAAAAGACAAACTGTAAGTTCAGATTACATTTATAGACTTTAAACACCTCACAACAAATAACTGTCTTTAAGATGACACAGCTCCTGTGTTGCACTTCTTTTTTTCTCTCTCTATGTCCCTCTTAGTCATTATTTTGTACTTCCTCTCTCTTTGTTTTTCTCTCAGTATCTGTGATACCAAGCTTGATACACACGACATATAGGTACAAGCATATTAATATTTAATTATCAAGAACTTCATATTACGTACTATATATTCATGCATACATAATATATATTAACACACTCTCTTCAACTTTTAATACATTATATATATATATATATATATATATAGAGAGAGAGAGAGATTCTGTTCTCCCTATAAATTATTCAATCTTTTTTATTTATTACTTATACATACTTATTCTTTAATTACTCGCTTCAAGAGTTTCTCGTCGTTTCAGGTTTCTTTTATTCCAGCTTTCAATATTCTTTTTCTTCTTTCGTGTCTCCTTCCAGTGATTCTCTTCTGTCGTCTGTCCATTCCATTCTTCTGTTTTGCTGAGTTTTTCTTTGTACCTTGATTATTCACATTATCGTTTTCTTTTACTTCTAATTATATTCTCTTCCTCTATTTTTCCTTCTTTTTTTTTTAATTTATTACTGCTATTCATTAAGCATGGCACGAATTCAGATGGATGCATATTAACTAGAAACTCTTAACACCTTTCAACATTCGAAATCACCAACTTTTAACTGGGATCGGACGCCGACATGTTAACCCATGAAAAATCATATTCATTTCAACCATAAAACTGGCCTTATTTTCTTTTATTTTTACCTGTTTTGCTTATATTAATTTCTTTTCGATCAAATTCCCTCTAATTTTCAGTTTCCCTCCTTTTTCGATTTCTTTTTTTTTTCTGAATATTTTTTCTTTTTTTTTTTTTTTGTTGTTTAATTTTTTCCAGCCACTTTTTTTTTTTTACCTTCTTCTTTATTATTTTCGATCTTGTATCTCATCTTTTATTTTATATTTCAAATTTATGTTACTTCTGTTGATCTATTCTTTCTCTTTTTCTTTCTCTTCCTTATTCTTTCATTCTAAAACGTGCGGCTACATTTTGTTTATCCTAACGGCAAGCTTCTCTTTTGCGACTTCTCTGAATATATTCCAGCTGATAAGATTCTGTTATTTTATAGCAAAAATCTAGTTTTTATTTAATTTCTTAAGATAATGCTATTATATTTTTCTTAGCCACGTTAGCTCGCTTATTCGGTTTTTGTGTAAAATCCTTTATTATTCAAGGAAGTGATGTGAATGATCGAAAAGCAACCATTACTGCGAAAAATATATGCAAAAACCGATTTTCTATTCTTATTCTTTGTTCAATCTTTGCTCCAGTAGCAAAACTGTAGCAAAATTACAAGAGGTCACCAGGAAAATACTACGTGAAACATTATCAAAGGACATGAGCACAAAGTGAACCAGAAGTCGATTCTCTTATCGGCTGCCTTTCCTGTTCGACATTTTCACACGACAAAGAGTAAACCAGTTCATTATTCATCGACTTGGAAGGCTTGGAAGTATAAATGAGAGTAAGACAGATACCTTAATAAATATAAAACACATATATAGATATATATATATGGATGCAAACACACACACACGTATCTATATATAGATAGATAGATAGATAGATATAGATATATATATTATGTATGTATATGCAAACACATATATAGTAAGACAGATACCTTAATAAATAAGACCAAAAGAACTCTGAATCGTACAATGGATGATCTCTTTGTCATTGGAGAATTTCCTTCTTGGCAAAAAGAATAATGCACTTTTTAAGCAGATGATAGCTGTTCAAAACATATACATTATTAATTGTAACACTATGTAAATGACTGCCTAATTGGCATAGCTATAGCATAGAAACTATATAGATGCCGAATGCAGGGGTAGAATATGATAGCCGAGTCTTGCGATACGAACTTGCGTGTGTGTCCGTATATCCGTTATCATCTCTCAGTTGTATCTCTGCCTTCGGTCAGCATGAAATCCAATTATGTCTTTGTCTTCGGACAAAGCGCAACCAAAAAATTGAGAGATGTCTGGTCCAGTTGAGCAGCTGCACGCGGAAGTACCTCCCTCATTGCACTAGAGTTGGGGTTCGGTAGTAATACCGATGCCAGCATAACCGACTGTTGCGAGGGCTGACCTAGTCTTGGTGCACGTGCTCGGACTCCTTATATTAAACTGCTTGTGTCGGTCGGCAATTAGGCATCGAATATAATATGCTAGAATTGTATTCTGGCTGCCAGAAGAGTTTGCTCCTTTGACCAATAATACTTGCCCAAGCCCCAGAGGATTATATCGTCACACAGTATCTCTCCTTCGGGAGCAGACCGAGTTTATTGCTCAGCAACTGAAGTGTCCCCAAAATGGTGAAGTGCCTAGGGACTTCACCGTTTTGGGGACGCTTCATTTGCCTGGGGACTTTGAGAATTTTTTCACGGTACTGCCGATAAAAAAATACATTAGACTCGGCCCTGTGTCACATTACGTTTCGTTGTGGGTATTCCTCAAAATACCGAATATAATACACGAGATTAACGACTATCACATTTCATAGTAGGAATATTGAACAGATTACATATTGGCTGTTCTAAATTTACGTATTCATCTTTGTACAGCGTGTGTGAGGCTTATAACTGAATAGTTATAACGAATATTTGTTACGGTTTTTTGGGTATATACGACTAGAATATTTATTATGTATAAAAAATACATAATTGTGGCACAAGGCCGAAAAGGGGAGGGGTAGAGGCTTGTCAACACTAACTATCTTATACCTAGCTAATCTGACTCACGACCCATTCATACATTACAATTTACCCATTCACCACAAGAACTCGTCCATCAACAAACAATCCTCCAACCACCATAATACCACATCCTCTCAAGGGGCACCTACCAAAACGCGCCCCACACCATAAAAATTTGATGATGATATAAATGCTAAACATTAAAATTCTAATAATGATAGAATGAAAGGGGAGGGGAGATGAACCCAATAATAACTAAAATGTAACAAAAAATACAAACTAAACATAAAATATGTTAGTAGGGAGCCGTCCAACCCTCAAAATAGAGTGGCCGCTGTATTCTGCCCAGGGGACAAAATCAAGAATGGGAAAATTGGGTATATAAGACTAGGATATTTATTTCATATAAATACAAAATTGTGGCACAAGGCCGAAAAGTGGAGGGGTAGAGGCTGGTCCAAACTAACTATCCTATACCTAGCTAATCAGATTCACGACCCATTCATACATTACAATTTACCCATTCACCACAAGAACTCGTCCGTCACCAAACAATCCTTCAATCACCATAATACCACATCCTCTCAAGGGAAACCTAGCAAAACGCGCCCCAGACCATAAAAATTTGATGATAATACGTAAAATACATAAAATTTTAATAATGATAGAATGAGAGGGGAGGGAGATGAACCCACAAATAACTAAAAAGTAACACAAATGCAAACTTAAACATAATATATGTTAGTAGGGGACCGTCCAACCCTCAAAATAGAGAGGCCGCTGTATTCTGCCCAGGGGACAAAATCAAGAGGCAACTCTCGCTAAGGGAGTGGGAAGAAGGCTAAAATATTATGTGGGAATGGGAAAATTGGGTATATACGACTAGATGATTTATTATGTTTTTATACATAATTGTGGCACGTGGCCGATGAAGGGGAGGGGTAAAGGCTGGTCCAAACTAACTATCCTATACCTAGCTAATCAGATTCACGACCCATTCATACATTACAATTTACCCATTCACCACAAGAACTAGTCCATCACCAAACAATCCTCCAACCACCATAATACCACATCCTCTCAAGGGGAACCTAGCAAAACGCGCCCCACACCATAAAAATTTGATGATAATACATAAAATACATAAAATTTTAATAATGATAGAATGAGAGGGGAGGGAGATGAACCCACAAATAACTAAAAAGTAACACAAATGCAAACTTAAACATAATATATGTTAGTAGGGGACCGTCCAACCCTCAAAATAGAGAGGCCGCTGTATTCTGCCCAGGGGACAAAATCAAGGGGCAACTCTCGCTAAGGGAGTGGGAAGAAGGCTAAAATATTATGTGGGAATGGGAAAATTGGGTATATACGACTAGTGAGACAACCCAAAAGACGTAACTTTCTTTATAGTCTACCAATAGAAGTTTAACCAATCAGAAGCCGCAGAAGATTGTATCTGTCGTGTATAAAGGCGGCCATCTTTGTTTACCCTACAGAAGGACCAGTGCCAACTTAACAGGCGAAGATGATAAAAGGAAGAACTACGCTCTGCTACTTTGCTACGATATCCACTGCGAACCTGAACTACGCTTTCCTACTGTCTCCGAAATATTCACTGCCAACCTCTGGATTCTATACTCGAAGACGACCGTCATGAAAATGTCTAACAATATTTTCTCAAACTTTTCGATATTTTTAAATGCCATGTCTCTTTAGAACATATGCAGCAATAAAGCGCCACATATTCCTTTCCTCTGTGTTAATTTATTACAAACCATGGAAATTCACAGAGTATTTGTAAATGAACATAATTTCTGAGTAATAGACTCATTACCCGTTGCTTTCACTATAGTTCTTCAGTTGGCCTTCTCCTAGAATAGCTGACACTCGTCGAAGGAATATTCAATCTAAAATATTATTTAATCTATAGCTGGATGTGTGGGAGGAAAATAGATTTTTGTCTTTTCCAAGGGATTAAAACCAAAGATAAAACACTCAGACCAAACCACATTCACATATTACAAACGCATGTTCATGGAAATTACTTAATCTCATATATAGATATGCATACAATGCAATATTGATTTCGATGACCATGTTGTCTATATCTGTGAAGACGATCTCCGATACTGATCACCCTTCTCCAATAAAAGTAAATCACTTAAATTATTCAGAGCCTGTCTATATTTCTGAGATGAAGTATTACGTACATTATTTACATTATTCGGACTATTATCCTCATCTTTGTCGCCATATTTATCACAACGTTTCGGCCGTTGAACGCTCCGGCCTTTTTCAGGTGGTTGGAATGTCGAACTGAACTCTTTATTTCGCTCAATGGGGTAGACTGTTCTTGTAAAAACGGTAAAAATGGTTGCCGAAGACATTAGGTTTATAATACCATAATGTCCTCGGGACACATGGAAAGGTGGATAAAGGCGTTGGTTAGATCCAGTGACAAGTCCCAAAGAGTGTGAGTTCAATACCCGGTTAAGGCTGTAGAGAACTTTCAGAGTGAAAATTAACAGGAGATAACTGATAGCTGACATCCATCAAACGTGGAACTAGAACAGTCTACCCCAGTGAGCGAAATAGAGGGTTCAGTTCGACATTCCAACCACGTGAAGAAGGCGGGAGAAGTACAACGTTGTGATAAATATGGCGACAAAGATGAGGACAATAGTCCGAATAATGTAAATAATGCACTTAAATTATATATATATATATATATATATATATATATATATATAATTTAAGTGCATTATTTACATTATATATATATATCTATACATTATATATATATATATATATATATATATAATGTATATATATATAATGTAAATAATGCACTTAAATTATATATATATATATATATATATAATTTAAGTGCATTATTTACATTATATATATATATCTATACATTATATATATATATATAATGTATATATATAATGTAAATAATGCACTTAAATTATATATATATATATAATTTAAGTGCATTATTTACATTATATATATATCTATACATTATATATATATATATATATAATGTAAATAATGCACTTAAATTATATATATATATATATATATATATATAATTTAAGTGCATTATTTACATTATATATATATTTAGTTCGAATTTAAAACACTTTAAAAACCTTAGCTTTCTATTTTAATTATATTAAGTAATAATAATAGTTTTGTCAGTGCTTGCACGATCGTTTTCTATGCGCCGTATCTCTTCTGGGTGAGGTCGGTCACGGCTCTCAATAATTTCCTGTCCTTTGTAGCTCTTAGTAAATTTTCTCTTTCCGCTATCTCTCATAACCCCTGTTCTGCCAGCCATTTATGCGTTGCTTTCCTCTGTCCCCCTCTTGCCATCAATATGGCATGTCAGTGTCAAATTTTGCCGAGCCCCTCATTCCTGATTATGTGACCTAAAAATTCCAACTGTCTTTTCTGATGTTTAGTTTAAGTGTCGTTTTTGTTTCCATTTTATCAGTCTTCAAGTCTCTTCTGAATTTGTTAGGAGTTTGTCCAGCATTCTCTACTGTATAGGTGGACTGATAATCTCTACTACTTCAGTGTTGCAATATTACCATTGTTTCTTTTGTATAATAAGCTATTTTAACATCTTGACAATATAAATATTTCGTTTATAAATATCACCGACATTGTTCCCCTAATTAATAAACAACGTTTAAAGTTTTTAAGTAAAATTATCAGTTGCGAAAGCGTCCGGTTACATTAACATTGAATTGCTTCTTCTGTTCTTATATTTGGTTCATACTAACAAAAACCTAATTTTCAAAAGCCCGCAGTTTTAATACCACTACCGTAATTGTATTTATAAATTCTACGATAACCTAAAAAAAAAAAAACAGAAAAGCGAATTGATTGAATTGGCAAGTCTCTTTCTCTTTCTCTCTGTCTGTCTGTCTGTCTGTCTGTCTGTCTGTCTCTCTCTCTCTCTCTCTCTCTCTCTCTCTCTCTCTCTCTCTCTCTCATGTTGGCTGCTTCGCTTCAGCTTCAGGCTATGATGTTTCGTCGACAAATTCTTCTATTTAATTATTCAGTGATTACGTTAGAAGGCCTTTCAGGAAATGGCTGGCATTCACATCCCCGCTAATTTGCACCACCTACAAATATTTCGCAGCGTCTTCACTTCCGCAAAACCGTCTGTTTTAGTCAGCTTAAGTCGAGAAAAAATGTCAGCTTGCCCTGAAATGATAAAAAAAAAATAATCTTAAAATTCTAAATGGGGAATTAGGATACAACTGTCAGTATATTTTATTTAGATCATGATGCTATTTTTTTTCTTTTCTTTCTTCCTTGTTTCCTTTTATACTTACTAAATTTTCACCCTTTTTTTTTCTTTTCGCACTTCTGTTTCTTAACTGTACTCACTTTCTGTTTCAGCACGGGATAATGGTTAGAGAATTAGACTTGTTTATTAGCAGTCAGTCCAATCCGAACTGGGTGCTTCATATGTGTGACCTTATATTAAGTTAAGCTTAGTAAAGCGTTATTTTTCTCTTTTTTTGTAGGGGGACTCTGGAGACTTTTTCCTTCATCTTCTCACTTCTTTCTTTTTTCCTAACATATTTATATACTTCTCTTGTTTTTGTTTGTTTCGGTTCTTTTTTCCACTTGTCTTCTGTTTCATATAAGGGATGTTAATATCGTGATATATGGTAAGAGCACAATTTATGGGAACTTGGCAAACATTATTAACTGAATAAAACTGACTACTATTTAAGAATTATTCGATGCAACAAAATACACTTGCATTTAAGTCGGAAAAAGCTTTCTGTTCAATAGATTAGTCATCATTTCATTGTTGTTCAATGCATATTTTTGTAATGTTGCTATAGCTACAGGGTGAGTGGAAAAATCCCTACTGAAAGTACTTTTGTTAATATTGTCATTTATATAAAAAAATATATATATATTGTGATCTCTAAATAGGTAGAATTTCATTGCTAATTTCTGTTACATTTCTGAGTAACAAGTGTGACACAGAATGACACAATGCCTGACACTGCATGTGCGTGATCAGCTAGCATCCCGTCACGAAGTGTGGCGGTGAAATGCAGATATGGAGGAACAGTTTTCATGGACCGCGTTTTTCAGTAGACGCCAAAAGCCATCAGAAATTGCCATTCAAAACTGATGAGTCCGGGATTGTGGTAGATACTTACAGAAACGGTAGAATTTGGACACCGTTTTTCAACCATTGTACTGTTCAAAATAAAACATATTTTATCAAAATCGACCAATAATTAATAAAGTTATTAATTTTGAATAGGAAGTTTCTTTCCACCCACCTTGTATATGAAATTGTTTTGGCTATTGCATAATTTTACTTGAGTAATTTACATCTATCTTATTTCATATTTCCCCAAATAAAATTTGGGAATAATATGTTATTGTTTTCGAAATATTATTCATTTTTAATAAACAGTGTATATCTGTTCAATATAATTACCTCCGCACTCTCATCTTTAAAGGCATCATAAACGAAATTGTGATTTACATCACCATGGATCAAAGCGCATGAGAACAACTTCAGACCCTGTTCCAGATCCTACTCACTCCTTGCAGGAAACCTAACTGATTGACTATGTCTTCAAGAATATAGCCGTACTCAATACACATGGCCAATTACGGGTTGATGTGTCTATTTAACCCATACTTGGAGGTTTTGAGTCCAGGACCCAGCTGAGAAGAGATGGATTCATACCTTTCCCAAAGGTATTTGTACGTAAAGAATTCTATAGGAATTCGAAATCAGTTCCTCGATCCTCGATCCTCGATCCTCGATCCAAACCGCTATCCATTATTTCACCGTGATATGTCGTGAATCGTGAAATAGAGATTTCTTAATAGTAAAAGCAAATTATGTTTATACGTAAAGAAGACGATATCACTGAATGTTAGTTGATTTGAAATAATTTTAATAGAATGTCTGAACATTGACGAATTAAGAAACTTGCTTGATTTTGCGCATCACTCAGTGCCTCCGCATCAATGAGAGAGAGAGAGACAGAGTAGAAATAATGGCAGAGAAGGGGATGTTGAAAGAAAGTCAAATTAAATAAATTAAAACTGATCACTTGGTCGTCAGACACATCTATTGCGGCTCACAATTAAATTTCTTCTCGCAAACTCATTTCCGAATCCTTTTACGCATAAGATATAAATCATCTTTCATTTGCCAAGTAGAAAGCCAATTGTCTGAGGGAAAGAGTGAAAACTGAACATAATAATTACAGAATACATTACAAAATAGCTAATCTCTGCAATGCAGAAGAAAATGGATCAGTTTTGCTTTGTGCTCAATTTTTAAATGTTTAACAAAGATATTTCATTTATAAAGAGAAAATAAAAGCATATTATCATCATTACCATGACCGTCATCATTTTCCTCGTAGGTTCTCAGATACAGCTGAGCATCTGATAGTTCTCTTAATCTATCTGACTTGCAAACTCTTTGCGCAGTACTAGACTGTCGTCGAGATCGCATCAATTTACAGTTAAGCTGGTTACATGTTGCCGTACATTATATACTAACAGTTTCTTCTATCACACGTCTCACTTGTGGGACTTCTTTCCGGCTCCATGATTTCCAGCCAACTTTAATCTATAAAAATTTAAATGCAATATCAATCGCTATCTATTGGCTTTCTTATTACTCTTTTATCTTCCCGCTCATTATTAACGTTTCTGTTCCTAATTCACACACAAGCTGTAACCACGTGTGTCTTAGTGGCTTTACTGTCTTGCATTGGGGTGATACCATTCAAAAAATACTATAGAGTTATTCATTCATGCGTAGCGTGTTGGGTATCCCAAAACATGACCAGTGTCCACCAACTTTAAAGATTGCCTTACCCATGTTCACATGATGGTTGATAACATCAGGGGGACACTCCGTTTCAGCTGTGGGCTTCAGTCTAGGAAGCACACCTCTCACCCTTCATCACCTCACTGGTTGTAATTATGGAGCCTGTTTTACCCATTTTACGAATTGGCCGTTGACTTTATAAGAAGGTTCATCCTCCATTTAACTACTACGTGTCAGGCCACCCCTCCACACCAAGAAATCCTCTTGTGGGAACTGGTTTAGTCACAGATGACCCGATCATACTGCCGGTAGTACTGTGTTATATGGTACAGATAGCACTCGAAGGTTCGTGTCGCCGAATCACAGGGTACACTTCTGTGTTGATGTCACAAAATACACACAGACAGAACAACTTCTTCCAAATGATCAACTTAAGTCACTTGAAAATAATTAAGAGGATGTTAACGTTGCCATAAAATTACAGGCTTGATGACACTGTAAATGTTAAATTCAATTCCAGTGGCAATGGAGATAATGGATTTTTGCGACTTATTCTACCCTGGAACAAACGAGCCGGCGGCAGGATTTACCAAACTGGGCTTTTGGCTCTATCTCAGTAAATAATTTCGGATCTGACGCAAGTTATTTTTCACGGAATCAAGATTTAAGATTGGACATGAGATTGCTTTCAGGAACTTACTTCAAGATTTGGGGTGATTTCTGGCTACTCTTTTTTGTAAGACTGGCAATTCCTGTCAAACAACTGATTTTTCCATTACTAAAAACTATACAGATTTCCAGAATTAGTTTCACTTTCAATCCGATAGACTCATTTATTCACATTGTCTAAACAAGGGCTGTTTTCAATTTGTTTCTCACCTTCAGTTTATGCCACCAGCTATATATGACATTGACAAGAAGAAGACACATTTTTCATTACGTTCTCGAAACCTCATATTCGCATTCACGCAATTATTCTAAAAAAATCACTCGTAACACTGGCCTGACGTAAGGTCATTTTCCTCAACTCTTAAGATATTTATCAAAAAAAAAAAAAAAAAAACAGCTGGGTTTATTTTTCACCATTCCCTCAATACCTACTTTTATTAACAAAATTCTGCTTTTATTTGTCATTTCTCTGTGCGAATTTAAAAAATAAAACTTTACTTCAAAAATAGAAACATTTTAAAAATGTTTTTAAAACATTTTTTCCGTTCCCTATTTAACAGAAACTTTTCCAGCATCTAAAATCCAAAGTCTCATAATACTGATAACAATATATATTAGTACGAAATTTTACATTTTTAAAGAAGTAATTTACTATCAAACTAAAAACATCAGCCTCCAAAACTTGGGGTTGTCTACAGCGGACAGAATAAACTAATGTTCTATGACTCTAGGTAAATTAATAATACTGCAGACACGTGCTGAGCTATTAATGGTGCGTGTGGGATCAATTTTTCAATGAAATGATTTTTGATGAAAATTATTTTACAGGTTTAGTAAAGATGAAGAACAATTGTGTGTTCGCTAGCGACCTTATTTCGATAGGTATTGAGGTGTCGCCGTTCAAAATTGAACACAAAAACTGAATTCAGATCATTTAACGATTCACTGTATATATTCAGTAAGTTGGAAATGTGAAATAACTTGAAACATCTGTTCTATATGATTTAACAAAAGCCAACCGTAAATTAAAAATAAACGCCTGCATGTAACTCCAGACTTGTGGATGCGTTTCACCGTTTCTTGGACAGTTTAGACAGTGGTAATAAAAAAAATGGATATTTTACAAGAATATAATGCTGAATAGAATACTGTAGCCGAACAGAATAAAACGCAGTCGAAAAAGTGGTCCTCCATCGAAGGAGAATTTTCGTAAGTATTTGACAGAATTATATTGCTGTAATTCTGTTTCTGTTGCTGGTGGTAATTATTACATTTAAATTAGGTATCTATGTTTAGTGTTTAGATCGTTTTAAAACATAGTTAAAGGCAATGAAGAGTTCAGTTCAAGAAGACATGATCATGTTATGTTCTGAACACAGAGAAACTTCTGAAGAGATTCAAGATAATTTAAGATACAAATTGTATACGATTTTGCGATGTATCTTGCTTCAGCTAATTACAAAACTTTTCATCTTGCTTCATCTGATTATAAAGTTAATATAGTAAACTTAAAATGAAAAGGAGACTAATCTCTCTACTTCCTTTTTCTCCAGAGCAAAGGAACTTAATAAAAATGGTTATTGTTATTTGAGGAATCGGAGAGCTGAGTTCGAATTCCAGTCGAATCCATTACATTCATTTACGTGCTAATCCCCTTGGAAAAGGTATGAATTCTCTTCTTCTCCCTCCGGCTATGAGTAAATAGCAGGACATAGCAGGTTTTATAGCCTTGGATGACAACTGGTCTACAGCTGAAAGAAATGGCAACCGACTGCGGGAAAAAATCTGCTTCCTCAGTCATGTATCGAAAGACACATGATCGCCTAAGCATGTATTATGCATGGCACGTAACTGACTGAGTATTGTTAATTTAGTGAATCATTGTAAAACTTTTATTGAATATAATGTAACTTCTCTCAATAAATGCAACCTCATTTATATATTTTTGTATTTTCCTTACACTAAATTTACGTATTATTCTTGACAATATTTATAAGTGATTGCAATTATGTATACCTACATAAATCCAATATCTTTTCAAAATCTACAATTCGTCCATGCTTAAAATATTGCTGCCAGATATGATTCGATACTCCTGCTATTTTCTAGAACTCGTTCGTAAAATTCATAGAAGAATCAGCAATATTATTGGCGTTGATCTGGCGTATCGGCCTCAGTCAATTTTCCTAACGCCATAAGATTGCCTCCCTTTCCCTTTTCTATAAATACTTTCATGGTAATTGTTCGGATGGGCTTTCGCTATAATGCCTAGACTCTTTCAATTTTAGCACTGTACTAGACTGGCGATGAGGTCTCACCAATTTACAGGTAAAATTGGCAAGATGCATCAATAATTTCAATGTTAACAGTTTCTTTTATCTCGCTTCTTGCTTGTGTAACTGTCTTCCGGCTCCATGCTTTCCAGTCAACTTTATCTGCAAAAATGTAATTGCAATGTCAATCGCGATCTACAGTCCTCCTGATTTCTCTTTTTTAGTTCTCACTACTTATCAATATTCCTGTTTCTAGCTCTTCCGCATCAAGTAACCACTTGTATCGCAGTCGGATTACTGCTTTTCATGGTGTGAACTCGATTAAGAAAAAGGTTGATAATCCGTAGAAAATGAGTGCATCAACGAATTTCACTTTTTTGGTCCTTTTTCCAAATATACACGCTACCAAATGCAGTTTGAAAAATATTTCTAAACAAAAGAATTCCTTTTTTTCTCTTTAGATTATTATAGAAATTAATTTAAACTCTCCACAACTGATATTTAGGTTCACGTAATTTCATTCCATAACCAGGATTTCTTGTTTATCCCCCACCAACACTCGTTAGGTAGACCCTCTAATACACCACATATAATTAAACAGCACAACTGCAGTTTTGATCGTAAACTTATTACTAGTGACGCCACCAGTACGGCAATCACTGGACTGACTTTCCTTCAAGGTCAGAGATGGCTACCATTTAAGCATCAGTTAGCGACAAAAGTGAATCATTTAGACGATTTTGCAAAGTGACCCACGGGGAGCCATTGAAATAAGCTAGTGACACATCATCGTGACAAAAAGCTGTCTGTCTGATTGGATAGGGAGTCCCATCGGTAATCCCATAGCAGTGTTCCGCTTTTATAGGTGTTTAATGACGACCAGATTATGGTGAGCTGATAATTTTCAACTCATCTATTTTATCATACTTTTTTGTCAGTGTCGTTTGAAAAACTCTGATTCTGTTCTCTTCAATTTATATAGGCACGTGTATTTTTTATCGATCTTTCGATTCCTGAATATATAAGAAAGCATCAGCTCAATTGATAAATGAACTAACTCCTGTCTAGTTTTATCATAAATATTTGAAATTAGTGCACACTTAATCTCAAAAACATTAAGAAATAAACCTTCACTATTTGCATTCAAGTTGAATTAAAGGTCAAAATTTATAATTTGTAATACCGAAATTTGTAAACTGAAATAAGATACAAATTATCAATTAGGGATTAAATCTACTTGAGTTTCCCTCAATATCAACATATTGATATATTTATATTCAACGGCGAGATTTCGTTTCGGCTAATAAATATGAGGCTGTATCGTATCTTGAGTAGGAATACGAATACAAAGAATCGAATTTAGTTCGTTGATTATTTTACAGCAGCAGAATGGATTAATACAACTTTTTTAAAAGTCTGTACCACCGCGAGCAAGGCAATAAACTATAAATGGATGAGATCTAGATGCCAGTTTAGTACTCGCTTAAATTCATAAAGTTTCGGTAACATAGCGAAGAGCACCATCCAAACAATAACCATGAAAGTATTTATAGAAATAGTATAGAGAAGCAACCTTAACGGCGATAAGTGACTGAAACCGAGCCGCCAGATCAGGACCAATAATATTGCTGATTCTTCTTTGGATCTTATCAAGGAGTTCAAGGTAAATAGCAGGGGTATTGGATCATATGTGTCAGCAATATTTTAAGTATGGAAGAATATTAGACTTATAGATATGTAAGATAGATTCTGGAGAGAAACATTGTCTACAGTTTTCTCATTCAAAAAATGTGCTAAGAATATAATTATCGAAAATTATATGAACCTCACAAAAGCAAAGATTTTTTTTTAAACAAGATGGATTTAATGTGATGGAAGCAGAAGGCACTTCTTACATTTTTGTGGTGCATTTCTCTTAGTGTCTTTCGATTCACACCATTTATAGTTTCTAATGTACAGTGATAATATTAAAAAAACTGCCCTTAAGACAGAAAGTTGAGTTGCTTGTGATGCTAACTGATATAGAGGATACTTTTCTTGTGCCTGAGGAGACGTATTTGACTCAATATTAAAAATCTATGTCGAATTAATACCATTTAAATGGTTAGCCTATTAAGAATTTAGCCAATGTGATTTTAAATGCAATGAAATATTTGATCGCATTGTAGAATGTTTATGTGTCGTCTTCTGTAGTATGTCATCATAATGAGCGAACGCTATAAAGCTAACGTTAAGAAACGACTAGTATCCATAGATTTTATACTGATCATGTCCAGAAGTATGCCGCAACCTCTCAATCCGAAATATTTCTATGATATTTACATTGTCCAGAAATCAAGTAAATGTAATAAAACAGTTTTAAAAAAATTTCCCTTTGTGAACTTGTGGAATTTATTCATAGTTGTGTTACTATGCATGAGAGCATGCGTGAGTGTCCATCTATGTGACTGTAATCCGAAGTTTCAGGTTATTTGTATATATATATATATATATATATATATATATATATATATATATATATAATTAGAAAAATGTTCTTGTGACGCGTCTCATTCATTGAAAAACACAGTCTGATATATATATATATATATATATATATATATGTATATATGTATGTATGTATGTATAACCTGGCACTAATACAACAATGAAGCATACAAACATCGCTGCAGTTATTATTGGGCAGTATTCTAGTGGTGGGAATGAATTATTTCGCAGGAGTTGATGTAATTTACATAAATCAGATTTCATATTAGCGTATCAAATTTATTTTTTTTATTACGAAGTTATGTAATTTTAAAACGCATGTCTTAATATTGCATATTCAACCTTTACGGTCATTTGACTGTGTAACCGATTTTGTAAATAATGTTATGTTATATACGGCAGCCATGATCAGTTTAGTAGCTTCATTATTTTGTAACTTGAAATCATTCTTCCGATACATGGCAGTCGTAAAAACCAGCGAATAAAATAAGTTTTTTGAGTTATCTATAGTGATTTTAGCGAAAAAGAATAAATTTATAAATATATCCAGTGAAAACAACGAAGCATAGACATATGAAAAAGGTATTAAAGGAAAGGACATATCAGAAATTTCAAATAAATTTGAAGTTGATTATGCCAAAGCAACTGAAGGGAAACTTCGCCTCATCAATGCCAATGTCCGCCATTCGTATAAAAATTTGTTGAAGTTTTATTTTATTCTATCAAGATAATATTAATATAGTCGACCAAGAAAATATATTTGTATATTCTCTCATTAAAATATCAACAATTTTTTCTAGGATCTGTTGTAGATATATTAGTATTTACTAATTGTTTTAGTATATTTTCATCTTGTTTATAATTAGTATGCATTTGATTACAATATAGGAGATTAATATGTTTGAGATTAGTAGAAGTAGTATTAAGTACTATTTGCTTAGTATTGAGATTTCTAAGAAAGCATGTTATTTGTTCATCAACTATATAGTTTGGAAAGCTATTATTAATAAGTGTTTGTTTTATATTCTTTAGTTCACTGTAAAAATCTGTTTTGTGGATGTGCACGATGTATTAGATTCTTTATATTTGCTATTCTGTAGTAATATGGGCATTCGCTCTTGTAGTTAAGTGTACATGAATTTATGCTTGTAGGTTTTTTGTATGGCGAAATAGTAAATTTGGTATTATTTGTGTTTATCAATATGTCAAGGAAGGGGATTTTATTAGTAGTATTGAGTTCATTTGTGAATTTAAGGACAGAATTATTTTGGAAACGTTTTTAAGTTGAAGTATTTCATCTGTATTTTTAGATAACATAAGGATAGCATCAACGTATCTTAGATGGATGTTATTGTTTAAATCTATATATATATATATATATATATATATATATATATATATATATATATATATATACACACACACACAATCACACAATAAGAATATTATAGAATATCATAGTTGACTCAATTTATATAATTAATTTTCCAAATTAATTTGCTTTACATCTTTTCTTGTAGACTGGATGGCATAGTTTTCTTATAAATGCGTTTCTGTATATCTTGATTTTATTGGACTAAATTAATTGAAGCTATTTTACTTCTGATACTCAAAATATTTTTTAGAATATTTCTAAGCAGATTACCTCTTAAGCTAATTGTTTCCTCCTTAAAAGAGTTAACCCACAAACTCTAAAATATTTTGAAATTTACATTCTCTATCACATGTTTTATTAAATTCTTGACACATGATATTTTCGGAAGCAATAGAATTAGGGCGAACTTCCGCCATTTTTCTCCATTTATTCGATAAAAATAAAGTAAAGCCAACACGAAAGTATATAAATTACATCAGAAGATGCAGTATCTTATATTTGACGACAGACAAAGAGTGACTGTGATTATTAGAAGTTCTATCTGAAGAGAAAAATACCTAATAATAATAAAGAAATGTAACTATCGTCAACGTTCCTACGTTTTATCAGTTTACCAAAATTATTTACTCGCTGTAGCATTATGAGATCGTAAATATTAGAATAAGAGTAAGTAAAGTACTGAACGGATATTTTTGTTAATGTTGAAATAATGATGTTTATGGGAATTGGATAAAAGTCGTTCTATTCATGCAGAGAATTCATAAGTGAAAGAACGGAGAAAAACGGAATGATAACCGTAATATTTGGTATTCATTAGCCAAATAGTCGGTACTGCTTTCGATTCTTTCTCCTAAAATAATTTGTTTAATCATTTTATCCCAATCAAGTCAATAAAGCCGCTAAGATGCAGGGGGGTTACTGTGTGTTAGAGAAAACTATTAAAGAGAAAGAACAGTAAAAGAAGACTTATGCGGACAGTAGATAACGATTGACATTGCATTTAAACGTTTACAGATCAAAATTGACTGTGAAGCAAGAAGTCGGAACAGATTTCCACAAGCGAGAGGTGTTATAGCAGAAACTGTAAGCATAGAACTTACGTTTACACCTAGCCATTTTTAAATGTAAAAAGATAAGACATTCCCGCCAAAATGCAGATCAAAATTCCGAAGTACAAAACCTACTGGCGAGGTGAGAGGTATATGTTAAAAAAGAAGAGAAAGAAAGTCACTAAGCACAAACCCAAGTACTGAATTTAAATCTAAAGACCAAATCGAGTATATTTATGTCTCATAATTAAGGTATTTCTAAAATATATATAATTGATTCCAATTGTCGTTTGATTTTTATTAATATTTATCGATTCTGACGAAGTCGAAGAACCAGGTAACTTACGTGTTTTACTTTTAAGTCTAACACGAATTTTGATTTAATTAAATTTTCAAACCGTTGCCAAGATTCATGACATTCATATACATAAATACATACATAGATACACACATACATACATACACACATACATACATACATACATACACACATACATACATACATACCTTTATTTATTTATATATATATATATATATATATATATATATATAGGTATATAATGTGAATGCTAGTGTGTCCCTGTGTCATATTTTTCATAAAGCGGGAAGTTCATCCGAAAAATTACCATAAAAGTATTTATAGAAAAGTCACAGAGAAGCTATATTACGGGTGGACGAAAGCGACTAAAGTTGAGATATCACGTCAGAACCAATAATATTCCAGGTTCTTCTTTGGATTTTATCAAGAATCTGCAAATATATAGCAGGAGCACCAGGCAAGATGTGGTAGCAATATTCAAAACAAGTACGAGTTGTAGACTTATGATTATATAATATATTACATTTCTGAAATGAAGGGGTGCGATAAAGAAAAATGAAATATCAAAGTGAAATAACGAAAGTCGAAAAGATATGAAACTGGTAGTTAGGAGCCCAAACTGTTTGCTAACGCTTAGATATGCTGCTTTGATCAAGTTGCATAATATCGTGATATGTGTAGAGCCATGTCGCCCGTGGGTAGGTGTCCCTAGATGTATTTCTAGCGGGAAACCCTGAGGACGCTTTACGTTTTAGTCTTAGCCACCTTCTTGAGACATCAGTGATATGCTTCTACAGATTTGTTTATTTGTTTGTTTTATTTAACGGCATTACAACCTTAGTGGTCACTTTATGCCGAAAATGATTTTGGTATAGCTTGCAACATTATTTTTTTCAAAAACGTATTGCTGGCAACATTATTTTTTTTTCAAAAAACGTATAGCTGGCAACATTTTTTTTTTCAATAACCCACAGCTGGCAACATCATTCTTTCAAAAACGTATAGCTGGCAGCATTATTTTAAAAAAAAAAAAAACGTATAGCTGGCAACATTTAAAAAACACAAAAAACATCATCCTTTCACATTGTTTTGACCCCAGTTACATTTGCATTGAATACGATTTTGTTAAAAAAACAAAAAAACATGGACAGCTGGGAATATTATTTTTCCAAAAACGCATAGCTGGTAATATTATTTTTCCAAAAACGTATGGCTGGTAATATATTTTTTTCAAAAACGTATAGCTATTAGGTTGGTGCAAAAATAATGACGTAATAATGTCGTTTTTTGACGTTAAAAATACGTCAAAAAACGACATTATTACGTCATTATTTTTGTACCAACCTAATAGTAATATCATTTTTCAAAAACACACTGCTGGCAATATTATTCCTTCGAAAACGTTTGCAATACTACTTTTCCAAAACCGTATAGCTGACAACCTTAATTTTTCAAAAACGGTCTTTCTGTTGGACGTAGTTTGTCGCCATACCCAATATGTGGATGTAGTTTATCGCAATACCCAGGACGCGGATGCAGTTTACCGTCATACCAATGGACGCTGATGCCGCTTACCGTCATACCCATGGACGCGGATGCAGTTTACCGTCATACCCATGGACGCTGATGCCGTTTACCGTCATACCCACGGACGTGGATGCAGTTTACCGTCATACCTATGGACGCGGATGCAGTTTACCGCCATACCCACGGACGTGGATGCAGTTTACCGTCATACCTATGGACGCGGATGCAGTTTACCGTCATACCCATGGTCACGGATGCAGTTTACCGTCATACCCATGGACGTGGATGCAGTTTACCGTCATACCCATGGACGCGGATGCAGTTTACCGTCATACCCATGGACGCTGATGCCGTTTACCGTCATACCCACGGACGTGGATGCAGTTTACCGTCATACCCATGGACGCTGATGCCGTTTACCGTCATACCCATGGACGCTGATGCCGTTTACCGTCATACCTATGGACGCGGATGCAGTTTACCGTCATACCCATGGTCGTGGATGCAGTTTACCGTCATACCCATGGACGCGGATGCAGTTTACCGTCATACCTATGGACGCGGATGCAGTTTACCGTCATACCCATGGTCACGGATGCAGTTTACCGTCATACCCATGGTCACGGATGCAGTTTACCGTCATACCCATGGACGCGGATGCAGTTTACCGTCATACCCATGGTCGTGGATGCAGTTTATCGTCATACCCGTGGACGCGGATGCAGTTTAGCGTCATACTCAGGGCGGTTTCTACAGAATAATATAGAGAATACCATGGCGTTAACATGAGAATATTGAGACTAGTTTTAAAGAAAGTGGAAACAAAAAAGAAACTTGTGTTCAGAAAAGCACAGTTGTCATTCCTGGGACATATAATGAGGAATGAGGGATTGGAGAACTTGTCACTCAGAAGATATATTAAAGGCAAGAAAGGCAGTTGGAAACATTGGATATTATAGCTAATAACTTTGTGCAAATTGATGATAGAATAAGATTTGGGAAGAATAGTAAATGGGCAAACATTACTTAAAGTTAGAAATAATAGGAAGTTATAAAGAGCCACGATCCTACAAGTGCTGAAGAGATACGGCTCATAAAAGAAGAAGAATATGTGATATATATATATGCCTCTGCCAAATATTATTCATTGGTGAATTATTTTTTAATTTTAATATTCTTGAATTTATATTTAAACTCTAAATATATGAAATGGTAAATCAGAAGACAGAACGAATGGTCGTCAGCAAAAAGGGTAGTTCTAGATATGAGGTACAAATTGGAGATGCCATAATCAAGCAAATACAGAAATTTGAAGACCTGGGAAGGGTTTAAACAAATGATAGAAAAAAGGGCAGCAGAAACCGATGGCGCATTGTGATAGAAAAATTATGCTTTGCAAATTATTAGGGAAGGAGAATATTCTTAATAGCAGATTCGTTTTATTTTCTTTTGTTTCTATGTAATATGAACCTTCCTTTAAGATAGCAAATTCTGGACAATTTCCTTATAGAGGAGATTTGAGGCAATGGAGATAAAGAAGAATGCTGAGAACCCCAGGGACAAAATATAAGTGCAACAATGGAAATAAAAAAAGTAGATTCATATTTACAATTAGAAAAAGACAAATCATATTTACAATTAGAAAAAGACAAATCTTTTGAAGGAAAGAGTGATTGGAGAATTTGACACTCATAAGACATGACGTATGCAAGAAGGGAAATAGTAAGTAACCTTCCTAACAAGAGTTTAAAGAAGTAACAGTCAGAAAACAACATTACGGAGTCTCCATGTGGCATAATTTTATCCAATTTTTAACACCAAACTGAGTGCCAAGAATCATTGGCTTTTTTTCAGAAATACGATTGGAAATGCTTTATTAAAAAAAGAAAGGGAAATTTTTAAGAAAAAAAATTTCATCACATATCAGTTTTCACAACGGAAACACTGCTAAGTACGGCGAAGTTAAGCAGCGTCGAGCCTGGTTAGTATTCTGATGGGTGACTTGTTAGGAATATCAGGTACTTTAAGCTTGGATGTAATGGTGCTACAATGGATAATAGCCCGGAATTATTAATCGAAAAGTCATATTCCAATTCCTGTCAGGTTCGATATATTTACTTGCGTGCATATTTCCTCGGAAAAGGTATAGATCTATCTCTTCTCCCCCGAGCTATGTGTTAATTAGTAGAACTTGTGTCAGTAAAATTCATTCTCTTCAAAGAATTCTTAGAATCTAAAAACATTTTCCTGGTTACTTATTTAAATCTAAAAAGGGTTGATAAGCCATAAAATAATCAATCAAGAAATGAAGAAATTGCGGAACGGCATTATCATATTTACTGGACCGCAATTAATTTTTACCATTGGTGGGCAGTGAGAATAGAGTCATCTTCTTAACAAATATTATCATCACTTAGTGAATTACTCTCTCATTAATATTGATTTGAAAAGCCCTGATTCACAATTCATTCTTCAGGCATTGGAAAATGATAATAAATTCCAGTCAACAAATAAATTAGTATTTCAGTAATAGCAACAACGATGAACGAAAAACAGGAATGACCTACTATAAAAACTCCCAACGGTGCACTAAATTACCATGAAGTTTGTTCAGTGTATATGAGCAAAATAAACGAAAGAAAGAAAGAAAGAAAGAAAGAAAGAAAGAAATGGCTCACGACGTGGACGAATATTTTTGTTTGTATCTCAAAATACATTTGGGATGCGAGAATGTACTTCAAGCATCTTATTTTTGCACTGAAAAAAGTTTTTCGTCGAGAATATTCTAGCAAGTATAATTGGTTTAAAGGTTTGTTGCTACTGAAAATAGTAAAGCTCCGTGGGGATACGCTTCACAATATCATGCACATATTCAAATCAGAAAGTGTGGCTAGTATATTGCATAGTATATCTTTATTTACAAATCGATGTATATATATATATATATAATTCGTGATTTCAAAAAAAATAAATAAATAAACAGCATACCACTAGATTTTAAGAAATATTATTAAATCCTTCATGAGAAAGATGATGTCAACTTCTTTTGGCAATATATAACTTCTTATTTTCCAGAATGATAAATCTTCCACATTGTGGTAATTTATTAATGGCGAAATTTTATATATGTGTTAAATCTGTTTAGGGCTTTACAACTCCGAAGTAATATATTTAACATGTCTTTCTCATATGCAATATTGAATTTAATTTAAACGTTTTTCACTAGATTTTTTCTTGCAATTTAAACCACGAAATTTTCAATCAATTCTCAAAAGTTGCGGTGACTTATAGTGATTAAAGATTCTTATATTGTAAAAATCCCTGTAATAACACAGCAGGAAACTGGATCATATGAATTAGGAATGCGCAATTTTTTACAATCTATTGCTTATAATGTTATCAAAGAATTCTCCCATCAGAAATAACAATACACAATGCATCATATAGCGATCAATCAGTATGACAAAGACATAACTAGTTATATATTTGAATACATACGAGGGGGTGCTGAAAGGTTCTCTGCGTAAGACGCGTTCTACCGTCAGAAAAAAAATATTAAAACAACATTGCAATTTTATGAAATTAGTATTTGATATTTTAACCATTATATTATTTTTAAAATAATGAGAGTATCCTGTATATTAAATAATAAAACTTTTAATTTTTCCTAAAAATTAATTAAAATTTATTGTACTAATTTACGCACCATAGTAAAACCAACTGTACTTAACTGTTTGCACTTTTCCCATAAATTTGGTTTCCATCAGTCTATGATGGCTATTTCAGGGGGTGTGATGGATGAACGGATGGACTACCAGAAGTCACAGAATTTTATATATAGATATATAGTTCACCCAATACAAGATCCAAATCGTAATCAGTGGAGACGGTTTCTAAGCGAGATTATTGTAAGAGATGATAAGTAGGAAATAGGAAATACTTATTATGAGGACGTGTAAGATAGATATATGTTGACTCGATTCGAAGTGATTAGGGAAGAATCCTCTCCGGACTCTGTTTCATATAGTAACAGTTCTGGGAAATAAGTTGTCCGAGTGTAACTTACCAAAGGAACTCGAAGGGTATGGGGATGATTTTCCACTGTGAGAGCAAGATAACATGTTCTAGCTGCGACGGCCTAAAATGGTTGAACTACGACTGTAGCCCCTTTGAACATTTGCCATAGAAATAAGGATTGGGTAGTGATAGGCCCCCAGTGTTTCAATTTGAGATAAGGGCTGCAGAGTGGAGAATAATTTATCACCCAAAAGGCCGCGTAATAGCTTTTGAACTCGGTGGAAAATGAGAACCTAACTAGATATGTCTATATTACTCTATTCTAGATCTGTTCTGACACATGCAAGTATGGTAGCTGGAATTAGAACAGAATTGAGTTTCTAGATTGATCTCGTTCCATTGCTCTTGTATAGGGATATCTCGTATAACTCTTATTTTTCGTACTTACATTAGTTCTGCTTAGTTATTGCTCGCCCTGTTTCCACTGTGTCTAAATAAACACGGTCTGGACCAGTTACTAATTCATAGATGAGGACAATAGTCTTAAAATAATGTGTACAATGATAACTCATCATCCCAGAAATTCAGACAGAAATTAATATATATTGAACATAATACAGTGACAATTTTAGATTAAAATTTATCTGGTCCGATTAAGGACTTATTTATCGACATTTTTATTTGTACAGATCTAAACAGACATAAAATCTATGTGAATGTATCAATCATAGATACATAGATAGATAGATAGATAGATAGATAGATAGATAGATAGATAGATAGATAGATAGATAGAGTTTCTTTAGCTATTTCGATGTGTGCGTATTGAATAAAGCCTTGCTTAAGAAAGGCAGATGTTTTCCAATTCTTATAAGCTAAACTCTTCCAAAATATGCCATGAAATCAACAATGTAATTTTTTTCTTAGAATTGGTGGCCTGACGATTGGGTCTAGCACGAAACAGAGTGTCGTCTGTAAGTGTTGACTTCTATGTGCACTTTTATATTTACACACGCTCTTTATCCCATAAATATAGCACTTCTTAAGACTATATTTCTTCATATATATATATATATATATATATATATATATATATATATATATATATATATATATATTAGGTTGGTGCAAAAATGATGTCGGTTTTTGACGTATTTTTACACCAACCTAATATATATATATATATATATATATATATATATATATATATATATATATATATATATAATAACGTGGATCTTATCTTATTATCAACCACAAGCACCACCTTGAAAGCATAAAAGCTGAAATGACTTTTTTGAATGATTTGAAAATAGAAAAATATATTTCGTGAAAGTACGAATCGAAACTCTCCAGTCGCACGCAAAATTTTAGACACATCGATCAAGTAGATTAAAATTATATTACTTGAAATTATGATTCTAATTTTCACCCAAAGTATAAATAGAGATCAACGCCAAATCAAAAGTAATATTAGTCTAATTATTGTCTACATTTTGAAACATAATAGGCGATAGAGATTTATCAAGAACTACAAACATTTTAGCGCATATGTATTTCAGTCAAACTCAATCATATTTTCATATACTTAAATATGACTCAGTAAAATGAGAATATAAATTAGTTTGGTATCATTTCATGCTTTATTCAATTTACATATTTTACAGACAAATGTTTCGTTTTTCAGATCAAAATTTCGACGTACTATACCTACTGGCGAGGTGAGAGGTAGATATTAAAAAAAGAAAAGAAAACCCACTAAACACAAATTCAGTTTCTGAATTTAAATCTTTATCGGTGACGTTTATTTCTCTTAATTAAGGTATTTGGAAAACATATCTAATTGATTTCAATTGTCCTTTGATTTTTTATTAATATTTATCGATTCTGACGAAGTCGAAGAACCAGGTAACTTATGTGTTTTACTTTTAATTCTAACACGAATTTTGATTTAATTAAATTTTCAAACCGTTGCCAAGATTCATGACTTTCATATACATAACTACATACACACATACATACATACATACATACCTATATATATATATATATACAAGTATATGATTGGTGTATATGGGATGAATTCCAATAACCAACAATTACTATTCTTAAAAGAGTGCTCAATACAAAGTAGAGCAGATATAATTATTTATTTTTAAAGAAAAAAAAAAATTATAACATAAATATGTTATAAAATCACTACAAAAATAGCCATTTTGTTTCAACACCTTCGGTGTCTTATCAAGTGATGACGTTGAATGTAAAATAAATGGTTTTAAAAGTTTCAAATTAATTAATATTCTACGCAAGATATAATGCGAATTTTAGTGTGTCCTTGTGTTACATTTTTTCAACTTAAAGGAACACAACTCTTTAACTTTTTTTAATAGCTCATTTCAAATGAAAAAATATACTGTTCCTCAATTAAAGTGTTTCAAAATAAAATTGTCTGTGTTTTCACCTTTACTCCCAGAGGTCGTAGACTATTTTGGAATCAGGCCAAATCTGTGAGCAAATTGAAAACATTCCAGGCCGAATCTGGACCAGCAATCCTGAAATTTTGGATTCCAAGTTTTCATTACTGCGATATTTTTACGTGATTTTTGCGACGAATTTTTTGAACAATTACAAGTTTTATAACTTGAAAATAAATTTGCGAAATTCAGCGAAAGTCACCCATAAAATAAAATAATTGTTTTTTTTTTATGGAAAGTAAAGACCTACGTACATCAAATTGTTTTTTTTTAATTAATTGGTAGAAGAATTATCGTTGAACTTTTGAAAGGTAAGCTTAAGTATTAATGCAATAATTAAATTCAGCGATCAATTTTGAACCCTTCTGTAGTTTATTGTTGCTTATCGCATCTATTCCTCTCTACCTATTCAGATGAAGGCCTAATAACGAGCTCTCCACATGAGGTAGCTTAAATGCTTCATTAAAACAGTGCACTTACTCAAATAAGTTGTATCCTTAAAAATAATGTATAAACAAAACATATATTAAAATATCTGTAGGATTTAATCCATTTCATCTAATGCGTTGTCATTATTTACGTTAGTTTACGTTTCGGAGCAGAAATGATATATTGAGAAAGCTCATCGAATATGAGAGTTTATAAGCAGTAATTTGTACTTTGCTAACCGTAGCTGAATAGTTAAATGCAGATCAGGCCAAATGACTGTTTCCATATTGGATGGTTTCCATATCGGATGCAGGTTCGATTCCTGTCGTAGAATGCATAGTTCCTGCGAAATTACTCTCAGGCCGGTAAATAATTAATTCCGTTTAATTAAAACAATGCATTTACTCAAATAAGTTGTATCTATAAAAAATAAGCACCTTTTAGGGTACCATGTATGGGCCAATATTTAATTACCAAATTGAGATCAGGCACAATAAAGTATAAAAATACATTTTTATTACGAATATATCGACAATTCATTTTCATAGAAACAAATTACCAGCAATATAATTTTGAAAAAAAATTACCAGCAAAACATTTTTGTAAGACAAAATAAAATTTACCAGCAATACATTAAAAAACAATTACATGATATACATTTTTTAAAGAAAATTACTAATGCTCCCAAGAAAATTAAATATTGGTATTAAATGACCCATAAACAAGCAATGCGGATGCACAAACGCACACGTGTGCGCATATGTGGTTACGTGGTTGTGTGCATTTACAGACCTTTTATATGTTAAGGGATTACATATAGATGTCTATACAAAGGTAATTACGAGTGCAAATAATTGTGGCAATGCATATAATATATATGAGTAAGCAAGCAATGTGTATGTCATGACGAAAGCTTTCACCCGCAATATAATATCCCTCTTGAAATATCCATATGTTTCGCTACGAAAAACAAACATACAGCGTTATTAAAGTAGAATGAATCGATTTCATTACGCAATATTTTAATAATAAAACGCAATAGAAATCTCCAGCCGAATCATAAGCATTTGACTCACAATCAACTTTTATTTCCTGTCTTATAAGTGTTCAATATGGCCACCAGCAGCAGCAAGGGCAACATTAGTGATAAGAGAATCCTTCCCAGACGCGTATCAGCATATCCCGATCCGCTATTGCTATTCGTTGTTTAAGGTTATCGATGTTAGTGGATAGCGGGGGAACATAAACGCGATCTTTTATGTATCCCTACAAGATAAAAATCACACACGGCGAGGTCTGGGGATCTCGCGGGCCAAGCACAAAGAGCAAGGTCTTCGGAAGTGCCTGAACTAGGCATAGCCTGTAAGGTCTCAAATGTAAACATCTTAGCACGCGCCAGATAGTGGATTGAGAGATCGCAAGCTCATGGTGAGTTCGATTTTTGGACTTCCCTGGACTCCGCACAAACGCAGCACGGATTCTCTCCACGTGTTCCTCAGAAACTCGTGGTCGGCATGGATGTTTTTCCTTTACACAGACACCCACTTTCTTGAAACAATTTAAACCACCCTCGTATCATTTTAGGAGAAGGCAGATTAATATCGAATTGCCTTCAAAAAGCACGCTGCACCGTGACAATTGTATTTGTTTTCGCGAACTCGAGAACGCAGGACAACTTTTGCTGAGGACTGGCCAATTGAACGTTGCCGGAAATATGACGCGACTACAGTGCCTTTGTGGCAGCCCATTCAAAACTTAGAAAACTTCTCTTTGAAATGGTCACTGACTCATTCCACGACAATGCTTGGGCACTGATGCAATGCGTTATGAAACCGGTTCATTCTTTTTGAATAACCCTATATATGCATGTAATAGTTTTGTAAATATATATATATAACCATTTTTGTATTCGAAGAACCTACATGTTTCATCGATAATCCTCAAAATATTTTTCAACTTGCATAAATATGAAATGAGAAATGCATTGACTACATAGACAGAGAATAATATCAAAAAATATTTTATCCGTACCAAAAAACGTCGACCATCAAATAAGTAATAAATGGATAAATATATAAATATAGTTGCCCAGTCATTAATTGTTAATATTATTGACATTTAAATGTGCCTAATATTTGATAAACTGAATTAACGCTGAAAGTATTTACTGTTTTTTACTTAAGATTTTTATTTAAATATCTTCGCTTAAGGTGAACTTATCCAATATATAATCGAACAACTTCAGATTAGATGACGGCATGCTCTAACGTAACCTTCTTGTAAGTTATTGCAAATAAATATCATAATCGAATGTATGTCAGAGAAATTCCGTGTCGGAAAATAGGTATTTGAACCTTTTTATTATCTCTTCAAAAGATAGATAGATAGATAGATAGATAGATAGATAGATAGATAGATAGATAGATAGATAGATAGATACGAACAGGCTGAGATAGATAGATACGAACAGACTGAGATAGATAGATAGATAGATAGATAGATAGATAGATAGATAGATAGATAGATACGAACAGACTGAGATAGATAGATAGATAGATAGATAGATAGATAGATAGATAGATAGATAGATAGATAGATACGAACAGACTGAGATAGATAGATAGATAGATAGATAGATAGATAGATAGATAGATAGATAGATAGATAGATAGATAGATACGAAGAGACTGAGACAGATAGATAGGTACGAACAGACTGAGATAGATAGATAGATAGATAGATAGATAGATAGATAGATAGATAGATAGATAGATAGATAGATAGATACGAAGAGACTGAGACAGATAGATAGGTACGAACAGACTGAGATAGATAGATAGATAGATAGATAGATAGATAGATAGATAGATACTAATAGAATGAGATGGATAGATATGAACAGACTGAAATAGATACGAGAAGGTTGAGATAGATAGACAAACAGACAGACAAACATACTGATATAGATATACATATAAATACTCAGTCAGATAGAAATATTGTAGATGTTTGATAAAAAAGAACCTGTTTCGGGCATATTCTTCTATTTATGTGAATCTCAAGATAATCTTTTCCCTGATCTGAAAAATAATATTCCTCCTATTACTATATCTATTATTTCTCCTCATCTTCTTAGTTCATCAAAGTTTTTCCCATTTAAAAAAGAAGACGTTATTCTCCATTAGATCCAAGGTCACATAGAAAAAATGCGACATAAAATACGCCCTATGCTCCGTGATCTATTCGTGTTTACAGCATATTGAATCGTCTTCCGTACATGATAAAAGTCACCCACTTACACAACACACAATAAAAAAGATTTTTAACAATGAATGCTTTAAGAACTAATTTCTGTCTTCTTCAGTTGTCTATTCTCCGCAATATTTCCTCGAAATCGACAATATTATGCAGTGAGTATTTCGTACTGTCATTCGAATGTTTCATTTTTTTCAAGTAACAGTTCTGACTAAGTCTGTAAATACATTAAGTAAAGTGCACATGTCAGGTATTTTCAAATAATATATCATATAGATCTTAAATTGTATCGTTTGTAAAAATTATTTATACATCCGTATGTTTAATAGGGCGACATATTATAAACTATTCAAATTTTGACACGTGATTTGTAAGAAGAGGTTGTAAGAAGCAAGAATCGATATTCAGCGTTAAGAAGCAAGAATTTATGGAAAAGGGACAATTTAAATATTTACGTTATCATGTAATTCCAATTCGTAAATTTAAATTCATTAAATTTGTACCTACTGATGCTTTTTATGCATCTTATATTAACAAGTATTTGAAATAGTGTTTCACCATATAGGCTTATATTAGGTTGGTGCAAAATTAAGGACGTATCAATGTCGTTTTTTGACGTTAAAAATTACGTCAAAAAACGACATTATTACGTCCTTATTTTTGCCCCAACCTAATATATATATATATATATATATATATATATATATATATATATATATATATATATATATATATGTTTTATATCCGTTTATTTTAATGGAACAGTTTCTAAAAATACATTTAATATCCGTTAATTTTAAATATAAAATAAAACATTTAATACCCGTTTATTTTAAATAGAAAACACAAATCCCGCCTTAAGTACATTTCTTAAAATTAAAAAAGATCTTTAAATACAAAATATTTTTTATGGTTCTAGGGCTAATTATTTTTATACAAATTTAAAAAAAAAACAACGAAAACCCCCGTTTAAGATATAAATTCCGTCTATTTTATATTAAAATTAATTTTTTTATAGTTTTAGATCCGTATTTAAAAAATACCATTAATCCACGTTTATTTTAAATATAAAATATAAATCCCGTCTATTTTAAATACAATATATACAAAACTTTAATCCTCGCATAATATATGTACTGCGCCAGCATTGCTTTATATGATAGTTTTATTAAAATTTAAACTATGCATTGTGCATGAAACTCCAAGTTGTTCTAACGGTTAGGAATAATATATGTATTTACTAATATATACTTACTCTGTTATTTTACATCGAGCATTATTTTATTAACACCAGCACTCAATGTGCGATATATTATATATATATATATATATATATATATATATATATATATATATATATATACATATATATATATATATATATATATATATATATATATATATATATATATATATATATATATATATATATATATTAATTAAAGGATATATATGTAGGGGAGGTGAAAATATAAATGTAAACATATTTTTACATTTTGGAATAAGCCACTGTATGTCGGGAGTATAAAATTCAATTTAGCGACGTTCTGTTTTTTTCCTTAATTTTTTTTTCCCTAAACAATCAACAATATTTTCGATATATTGATGATGTTTTATTAATATATCTTAATACAATTACGCACCGATGGTAAATGTTGAAGATATGCAGGACGCTGAATTTAAAATTTAAAATTTAAACTATTTGGTGTCTGATGTGTCTATACGCAATATTTCAATTCTATTCAGTTTCCCAACACGTTCGTTTTTTTTGTTTTGTTTTGTTTGTTTTTTTTTTTGTTTTGTTTTTTTTTGTCGCTGTTGATTCACGTTATATCGCGACAACGGATTTGCTAAGAAAGTTGAAACGTTGTAAGGACCCGGATACAAAATTACCAGGGAAGACTCAGAAAAGTACACTTTCTGTAAATGTTCACCTTTAAATCGAAATTATGATCATTATGAACGACTAATGTACTGAATGTGTTGAATTTCTTATGAGATTGTAAATGCTGGTTGTGTTGAGAAGATTAATCTGGCTGCGTGTTGAAGAGCATTTAACATTTATACATTTTTAAATCAAGGAAACACCATGGAAAACCGATTTGTGTTACAACGATAAAATATATATTAAAATCAACAAATACAAAACAATTTTTGTAATGTGTGAATAATAAGGAGAAATAAGTAGTTTCCCCTTATCTGTTAGCTTGAATAAGATAAAATGTAATAAAGCAAGTTTTCTGATTAGAATGTTCAAAGTTCTGTATTGAAATAGAATGTTACATTCAGAAGAACATACAGTTAATTCAGTTGTGAGTTATTTGTATAACTAACAGTGCTGTTGCAACTTGGCTTGCTCACAGAGAACTGATGGTGAATGTAATTCAAGTTCTGTGTCTGTGTGTGCGCAGTAAGTAGAATGAATAATCTGTGTAAACGCGTGCGAGTTGCTGAGTTCTACTGAGTTCTACTGTCTAATTTTGGAACGAAACCTGGCTTTTATTATTACCGGTAGGCTGCCAGAACAACGGCGAGAGAAATTTTGCAAGAACACAAAATATATCTGATTGGATGAAAAATTAACCAATCGGTGACTTTATAACAAAAGCATGTTTGTGAATTAACGGTAGGAAAAATTGAGTGTGGTGAATACGATCAGTAAATTGTCCTGTGATATTTAGTATTTATTATTTAACCAATCACAGTTGAGAAAAATGTAGGCGTGGCAACATAGTAGTAATCACTACAAGATCATATAAACTTTTATTTAAAGTTTCTCCTATGTATTTTCTGTAATGTTTATTATAAAAAAAAAAAGTATAAATTTCTACTTATTTTGATTTCTATTAAATTTCGTATTGTTTAAAAAGTAGTTGTTACTAATTCTATAATTACTTTACTTTATTTTTATTGTAATTTCGACAGTGTTGGTAGATAGCATTATGTACCTCGTTTTATTAAGATTATAAAATCTTAGGCAGATCATTTATGTAAAGTAGAAAGATCGTTAGACCGACAAGCGAACTCTGATGGACGCCGGTGTTGGCTGGCCGTTGGCAACTATTTTCAGTGACCTACCAGTTAGGAAGAAAACTCTTCCAGTGATTCATAGATAGAAAGCATGTGAGGAAATCCTTTATGCCACGCTTTGTCAAAGGCCTTTGAAATAACTAATGCAAACGCCCTTTTTTCTTCTTCTTCTTCTTTTTCCCATTCTCTTATTGATTTGGTATTTTATATAAAATTCTTTTCAGTTTCATCGATAAGACATTTTATGAGTCTAGTCTTATTAATATTATTTATATCATTCATTCTTGTAATGACATGAATTTGATGAACTTTCCTCTTAGCAATAAATATGAAATAATTAGGATATTTGAAGAGTTTAAATGTATTTTCAATGTATTTCTCATTGTGTAATCGAGAGCTCCCAATTTTCTATTATTTTCAGTATATTGTATCATGATTCAAGTAAAAGAAACGTCTTATATATTTCTGTTTCTTAAGTAAAACCTATTCTATGTTTTTTGTTATTAAGTTTATTTACAAAAACAGGTAATATTGTTTCGCGAGGATGTATTAATAAAATACCACTATATCGAAAATATGTTGATTCTGTTTGTAAATTATTTTCAAAAAAGATTTTTAGAAAATTCTAAGAAAAACAAGTTAAAACTCCGATAAATCTATTTTTATACACCCGACATACAGTGGCTTATTTCAAAATGCAACAAATTTTTTAAAATATATAGTGTCGTGACCATAACGAGATACAAAAATAAATAAAATTAATTATATTGTCACCGTCTCGTGTGTATAAAAAAATAAATAGATTTAAAATTAATTATAGTGTCAAAAATAATTATAATAAAATAATTATAACAATTATAATTATCATTAATTCACATTTTCTAAACCAATGAGAATTGACCCCACTTTTACCCTCGACACACAGAAACACACCATATTCTAACAATCGGACAAGAAGTCATCGCGTATGTCAACGAAAATCTCGGTTCCTTTTCCTTTTTCTGGTCATTATAATGGCAGCTCGAACTCAACAAAATTCCAGTTAAGAAAACCACAGACATTTATTGTATTTTTCCAACTAAATTATCTGGACACTCATTTCGTACATCTATAAAAAAAAAAAAAATAAAAGCACACGAGAAAGGCTATATATATATATAGGATATAAGCGCCTATATTCAACGGTCAAGTAAGTGAAACAAACAAGTGACACTTTCAAGTACATCTCACTGAATTCAGTACACACGAAAACTCTTTTATAAATCTGTACAAAGCTCCAAGTTAGATAAGTGGTTACTGGAACGTGATTGAAAGGACAAGTCAGATGATGTACATTCTCCGACGTCCGCGCGACTGAACTTCAAATGAAAGGGTCGAGTCTCCTATTACTGAAAACATTCCCGCGCAAAACCCAGAGAGTGATTCGGAACAAAGAACCGGCTTTATTTCCAAGTAGCCAGGACAGGTCGGACTGGTTAAATAAAATATAGATAACGTTAGTTAATTATATTCCACCTTCATGGAAAGAACCAAAACCAAATGTCCATTAATAAAATGACTGTACTATATACCTTATGAATAATACTACTAGAAAATACTGTTATAAAAGGGTTAACATACGTTAATTATTCATAATTTGAATTAAAGTTACCTTAAAACCGTTAAAATTAAGAAATAAATTCAATATGGAAAAGGTTGACTTGTTTATTCGTTTAAAAATATATCCTATTTCCGAACATTAATTAATGAGACAATGAACCAGATTGCAAAATTTAAAGAAAACATTTTGAGATTTGATCGTGTAACAAATTCATAATCTCAGAGCAATTTCTGTTGCTGTCAATTTTAATTTTCAATGAATAATAACATATTTTGTAGACTTCTTATCGAAGCCATTTTGAGATGATCTTTATCGAGACTCCTCTCCCTTTTAGATAAAAAATACTAATAACAAGAATTCTAAATATTTGAAAGCCATTTTTAATGAAAAAAAAAGCTGCCAAGAAGTACTTTAAAATTGAAGCAAAAAAATTGTTGAACAAGATTGTCTTTAAGTTTATTTCTAAGTAAAACGTCTAAGACTTGATCTAGTGGAGGAATTAATGTTCACTTTATAGTGAGCCTGCAAGCAACAAGGAGACAAATATATAACATGGATCTAGTACAATTTATTTTCTTTTTATTTCCTTCGTTTTTTTTTGTTTTTTTTTTGTTGTTTTTTTGTTTTTGTTTTTTCATGACTGTTTTCTATTTTCATTGTCTCTTTTCTATATCTTCTTATTACCGCTTCCGTTTCCTCTTTTTTTTTTCTTTCTTTTTAACAGTAAGATTCATCCTGTACAAGGCCCGAGGTAGAGGGTAAGTTAAGTGGTAGTTTATATGGATAGGAGGGGAAGATAATGGTTGATTCTAGACCTGAACAGCTTAAGATTATACCGATCGAGGTAACATCCTGTTGGGAGTCGGTGCCACAGACCAGTGGTTCGCGGAAAGAAGATGTTCGAGTGGAATTTACTTCTCACCGATGGAATAGAGAGGGAATGTAGGTGGTTTCCTACAATATAAGTGGCATAGCAGATCCTAGCTGTGAAGGTTCTAAGTGGCGGAACCAAAGAATGTAGTTCGTCCGAGCACTTATCATGGAAGTATTGATAGAGTAGTGAAAAGCTTACCACATCTCGCCTGTGAGAGAGAGGTTCGATGGTGGAAAATAATAATTCTCGAACAATAGTATCTTACAGTCTATCTCAATGAAAAAGAAAATACATTGACATTTAGTGCTTGCTTTCAACGTCGATATACAATCGGCTACTAACTCTGTTAACTATAACTGTTTTAAACATCACAACAGGAATTTCAAAAATGACTGCTGCATCTCTATCAACAAAATGTAAAAAAAGACCTAAAAAAACTCTAAGGGAAGTAACTCTAGAAAATTAATTATAGCTTGTTTCCCTTTGTCAACAGATTTTTAACAAGTTCATACTAAACAGCAAGATACCATCTTGATCGGTCTCAAGTGATTTTATCTTCAGGTCTTCTATTCTAATAGCTTTTTATAGAAAACGAATGAATTTCCTCACATACTTGGGCCTTCTTGTGTATACCTCTACGCTAGAGCATTTGCTTATGTATCTAAGTAAAGTGATTTCATGTCTCTGCGTGCATCTCTATTTCTGTTTCCGTTGAGCGTGTCTTATGTGTGTATGTGTGTTCGTGTTTATTCCTGCCATTGAGGCCCCATAAGTTTTATGACATCTGTGCTTAAAATCAGAAAGTATTTCAACTCGTGAAAACTAGAAATAAAACCAAGGAAGCTGCCAAATATGATTTGCTGAATCTTTTCTGTTTATTCACCCCAAAATAAAAAAAATTTATATTTACTAAAATTCACGACAAATACTACCAAAGCGTGGTCTTTCCATTGCACTCCGGATGGTTTAAACTTTGCGATCGCCTCAGATTTGGGCGACTCTGGTGTGCTATTTCTATTTGTGGGGTCTATGTTCACGCTCACCCCGATAAACAAACGAAAAACTTTTTTTTTCTTTTTATTAAATTGTAAAAAAAACCTTGTAAGTTTCTCGTCAGCAAGTTAAACAAACTTTGATTTAAAATTTATAATTTCTAGTGGGTGAATTAATATTTTCAATACATAACTTTATATTATTTGGGGTAAATTAACTGAAAAGATCCGATTCGACAATTAATAAAATGATCAGAAAGATAATCCAGCTAATTCAAACAAGATCTGTGAATTAATCTATTAATCACAAGTAAGATGCAAGGACTGGCAGATAGATAAATAGATATTAATAACAAGATTTATATAAACTAAAGTCATTATTAACGAAAAAAATATCACCCGAGAAACATTTTAAAAATGAAACAACTATATTGTCGATGTAAGACTGTCTTTACTTCTAGTAAAACATCCAAGTCTTGATGCAGCAGAGGAATTAATATTCAACATATAGTGAGCCTGCTGGCAATAAGGAGCCAAATATATAACATAAATGCAATAGCCAGAGGAAACGAAGCATTTCATACACACATAAAAAGAAGAAACAAATTCTAAACCTCAACTAATACGTATAATACAGATAAATTTTCGGCACACTTCTGAAATAAAATGTCCTCGCTGCAAAAAAATAAGTCTAATATAAAATGATCCTTCTGTTTAATTTGGGTTTGTTTAGCGGCATATCAACACCCTATGGGTCATTTAATGCCGAAATATAATTTTCTTTGGGGCATTAGTAATTTCTTTTAAAAAATGATTTACTGATTTTTTTTTTTTTACTTTGAAAACTGGTAATTTTTACTATGAAAATGTATTTTTATACTTTCATAATGTTTTGACTCCAGTTTGGGGGTTAACTATTCGCCTATAGGTCGGATCTTAACAAGTGCTATCACCTAGGGTCAGCGTAAACCTGGGAACAACAGATATTAAGAGGATGTTCCACGCTCCTCAAAAACCTTTAATCTTCCGATCAGAGACATTGCTGCCGTGTGGAGTTTATCATCATACCCAGGACTAGATTGTTCTGTAAATCTCATCCAAACAAAAAGTCCTTTTTTCTTGAACGTTAAAATATCTTAATAAGTAAGTGTATCTGTTTAAAATTTTTCATAGAGTATATAACGGAATATAGCAACCAACTGCCGCCAGTCGTATGCGATAATGAAAATTTTACAACTGACATTGATCGGAGTCAAAAGAAATGGCGGAACAACAGGTGTAAGAGTGTGGTAATTTTATCTTTCTGTAACGGAAAAGAGTGACACTGAGATCCGAAGGCGTATTTGGATAACCAAGAAAGCTAAGCAGAGCATTAAAAATAGGATAATTTCGCTACAAACAAGAAAAAGGAAAACTGCTATCTATCTTCCTGTATAGCTGTGAGGCTGTGAGGAGACTTGAAGCAAGAGAAATATGGTTCTACAGATGGATGCTGAGGATGGACCGAACATGTGAGTTCCGACGAAGTTTTGGAGAAAAGGGAAACAAAAAGGAAACTAATAGTTAACATCAGAAAGAGACAGCTGTAGTTTTGGGTGGGCTTATAATGAGGAAAGAGGGCATGGAAAATTTGATACTCGCGGGACAAGAGGGACAGAGAAAAACAACGCATAACATACTTAATGAACTTGAATAAATGGATGGCGGAACAGGGTTTAGAAGAAATAACAGAAAAAACAAAGTTTATTAAGTGCTACAAGAGACAGGAGTCATATTCTCCGACGACCTGGGGTGACACAGTACATAAAGAAATTTATCTGCTTCGAGATCATTTTCAAATGCTGATTTTTCAGAATGTATTTTTTTTTTTTTCATTTTTTATATGATTTGATGGACTCATCTAGCCACCGTAAATTAGGATATTGTGTGCCGGTCTCATCAATAAGAAAAACGTGAGCATTTGTTACTACGTGTACGTCCGCCGGATGATGAAAATTAAAAATGATACTAATAATAATGAAGAGAACAAAAGATGCTAGATTTGAATTTGTTAAAAGTTATATGATAACATTATATACACACGTAGAAGCTTTTATTCCGTATTTAGAAAAGAGTGATAAAATCGGAGATAAAACCTCCTCGTCCCTAAATTGGTGAAAATTCATTTTTGAGCATCTATCAATATTTAATGATTGTTTTATAATGTACCGTCCATTTAACTTGGCGTCGAGATTTTGTTTTCTTTCTTTCTTAACGTTCGGATATATGAATGTTAGGTGTCTGTTAAGAAAAGTCTTGATTAAATAGTTTCTTTTGCTAGTCTCTAGAAGGTTCGCATTGAGGAATCGGAGAGCTGAGTTCGAATTCCAATCGAGTACATTACGTTCACTTACATGCTAATACCATTGGGAAAGGTACAATTTTATATCTACGGATGAATTGCGGGACAGACTGAGTCTATATATTTGGTTGGTAACCAGTGTATTGTAAAAAAAAACGGCAACTCACTGAACAGAAAGTGACATAATCGCCCAAACATGTATCACTTAGAGCAAATAATTTATTTAATCATTTCACCCCAAGCAAGTGGGACAATGTAACTAGTACACAGAGGAGCTAGAGAGAGTGTAGTCGGGGCACCAGGGAAAAAAAAGCTTTTCAGAGCAGTTGCCATGAAAATATTTGTAAAAAAGACAGGAAAACATCGGTGAGAAAGTGACTGAAGTCGAGATGCCAAGTCAGGATCGATGACATTACAGATCCTTCTTTTGATGTTGTCAAGAATCTCGAGATGAATAGAAGGAACACCAGACCAGATATGGCAGCAGTATTCAATGCTCGGATGAATGAAGTCGAGATGCCATGTCAGGATCGATTACATGACAGATCATTCTTTTGATTTTGTCAAGAATCACGAGATGAATAGAAGGAACACCAGACCAGATATGGCAACAGTATTCAATGTTCGGATGAATGAAGTCGAGATACCAGGTCAGGATCGATTACATTACAGATCTTTCTTTTGATTTTGTCAAGAATCTCGAGATGAATAGCAGGATCACCAGACCGGATATGGCAACAGTATTCAATCTTCGGATGAATGAAGTCGAGATGCCAAGTCAGGATCGATTACATTACAGATCCTTCTTTGGATTTTGTCAAGAACTGTTGATCGATATGTTCAGATATGAATCTGTCTAACAAAACTGTTTGCTTTCCTCTTTTTAAATTTGTGAAATCTTTGTTCGATCTTCAGATAATGTTCTAAGGTGCTGAGTAGTTTAGACTTAACTATTTTTTCTATTATATCATTCCTTATGACATATTCACATGCATATATGCTTTTCGGTATCAACTATTTTCTGGCATTGCTTCTCGGAGGAGGAAATCATAATTTGATATTTTTGTCGTTAGGGGTGTGTGCAAAATTGTGGAAGATTGAGAAACATGAGAATTCTCCAAATATTGGACCATCATGTTCGGTAATGTGGAAAATACAATTTCAATTGGAGTCGTACGGAGTTTTTCATTGATGAAATTCTTAATTGAAAGCAGTATCCAGTGTAAATTATCACCTAATTATATGTGTCTGTATTCATATACAGTACTCTTTCAACTGCTTGTGATATCTCTCAATAATTTCATTAGAATACGTGTGATAGGCCGTAGATTTTTATTTAGTGCAATCTAAGGAGGTGAACAAAAAAAAACTGAGTATAATTGTATTCATTGATCCGTAGTAATTAACGCAGGTACTCCATATGTTGAAATCCACTGGCTGGAGATGGGCCACGCTATAGTTTCTGCTGAAATGCCTTTGAATGGAATGGAAGTTGACCACTGAATGAATCGGTTAACTATTGCTAAAATATATGTCTCACCGTAGAAGTAGCACATTGTAAATTTGTTGATTATATCTGTTTGTTGACGTGTACTGGCGGTGAATTCGTGTGTCTATGCACTTAATGAATTTGACACTGAAAGCAAAACTAGGAGCATTTACTTTTTTTATATCGACTGGCATATTCAGCCATAGAATTAGTCTGCAGATTGATTTCACTATAGTACGTTTCCTAGGGATCGATAAATTGTGGGGCTACCGGAATATCTATTTCCGTAGGCATGGTGGTATGTAGGTTTTGTCGGTCTTCCTTAATAAATTAATAATAAATGGCGTTCACACAAGCAACAGGGAACTCAGCTATTTTTTTTTAAATGTGCGTCTTTTTTTGCTTGTTGCAATGCATCGTACACCTCAGTGTAGTTAATTCCAACGACAAAATTAATGTTCGCTGCAGTGTATAGGCCATGATGTTATCTTAGCATAATATGAAGCGTATATTTGTAGTGTATAGGAAAAAGTAAAGTGGTGAATACAAAATCGACCAAAGAATGTATACACAATTCAGTATAAAACTTGTATATTCTAATACTAAATTTATTCAGACATCACGAGATTAATACATATTTACTTTTGGAAAATACAATCACAAGAGATGCTCAAAATGGTGACATTTAGCTTCCAGATATTTATTAGTACGGCGAACTACTGCTTGGGCAAATTTGACCAAAGGGTTCAATAGGATTACCGCACATGCATTTTAGATTTCTTGTATGAGTGCTGCCAATGTGGCCAGTTTTCAGTGATACGATACATACTTTAAACTTCCCCATAGGCAAAAGACTAAAAAATACAAAAAACAATTTTTTTTCTTTCTGTATTTATCGTATATATATATATATATATATATATATATATATATATATATATATATATATATATATATATATATATGCAAAATATATGCTAATGTATGTATGTGGACACTGTGTAATATTGACAAACTGCTAGTAATTCGAGAAAATGCTACATTTTTGTTGTGTTACATTCAACTTAATAGGAAATTTATATTGATTTTGTTTTCTGATGTCCAATCCGATTGCATTTTCAGCGACATCAGTTTTTTAATGAAATTTTAGCATTTTTAACATCGTTTAATTTAACGAAGCCTTGTGAATTTGAAAGCCTCTTATGCTTGTTACTGTTGAGTGATATTTGCATTCTTCGTTCAATTTTTCAGTAAAGTCATGACGGATAAGAAAAACAGTATCATATAAATATCCGATAATACTTAATAAAATCAGTGAATACTTTCAGCTGTTTCAGGGATATTGTTGATCGAAGTTATGAATAACTTTTTCCATATTATCCCTATCTCATTTTTTCAGGTCTTTATCTTAGTCTTTCCTCTTCCTGCTCATTATTCATGTTTCTCTTCCTAATTTATCCACACCCTGTAACACCCCCCTATGTCTTAGTGGCTCTACTGACTCGCACTGGGTGATACCGATTCAAAAATATCTTATAGCTTTAAGTTATAATAAGTTATAGCTTTTGATTTTGAATGTCTATTGCTCATTATTTACTTTTAGGCCAAAATTTGCCGCTCAAAAACATTTCAAATGGCCTTAAAGTCATTTCGTGTTTTTCACTCGCTATTAATAAATTTGAGTGACAACGAAGATAAAATTGAAAATCTCCGTTAGAAACATGGGCATAATGCTTAGTTTTGCTTTGATACGAGGTATAAAACGGGATTATACCTAATGTCGAATTATCCGGCTGTTATGAAGCAGCGTTTACTGTTTTCCTTCAGTGGCCTTATAAAAAATACAATTTTTTTTTTAAGTTTTATGGATGAGAAATCAAGTAGTCATGCAGATTAGAAGAAAAAAAAATTGGTTCCTACTAGTGGTTCTTTTCGACGAAAGTGAGGTCTTCTAGTCCGCTGTTCATCTCTTGTTATACCTGCGGGAGACTGTATTTGGTTGATTAAAATCTCCTACAGAAGCTAGTGAAGGAGGGCGAGAAGAAAAGACTAAGTATAAACTACAAGAAGACAGAATGCATGGTCATCAGTAAAAACATGAGCCCCTAAATGCGATTTGCGGGTCGAGGACTGTAAAATCAAGCAGACTCGGAAATTTAAATATCTGGGAACTATTCTGACAGAGGATGGTAAGTACGACGTTGAGATCCGAAAACGTAGTGGGATGGCCAATGACACATTCCAAAAGCTAGACTGACTAATATGAGACAGGGGTATTTCGTTGGTAACAAAGAAAAAAGTACTGAACTGCTACGTAATATCTGTTCTCGTTTACAGCAGCGAATGTTGGGAGATCTCCTCAAAGATGAAGAAGAAACTCGAGCCAACGGAGGTATAGTTCTACAGAAGAATGCTAAAGATACTATGGATCGAACATATGAGCAACGATGAAGTTTTAGAGAGGATGCAAATAAGCTTATATTTAACATCAGGAACAGTCAGCTGAAATTTTGGGGACACGTAATGAGAAAGGATGGCTTAGAGAATCTGATAATCACAGGGTGAATAGCGGGAAAGAAAAACATGGGAAAGCAATGCGTGATATGCCTAGAGGGGTTATAAAAGTGGATGAAGGAACAGGGTTTGGGAGAAGTAGCAAAAGGACAAAACATATTGAGAACTATAAGGGGTAGGGGAAGTGGAGTCCCATGATCGCCTACATCCTGAAGGGATACGGCCCATAAAAAGAAAGAAACCTGTTTGCCCGTGTTTTATATTTGAAACTCTTTTTTCCTTCGTTTGAACGGGAATTCGTAACAAATAAACATGTCTGTTTTTGACTCCTACTAGTATGTGGCCAGCAAGTTCGACATTTTTGAAGTACAGCTTCCTTCGTCAAAGGTGCCATTATTTTAGTTGTTGCAATAAAATGAAATGTCATTTATGTCTAAGAGTGCACTTATTTGCCGCTATAAGATCTGTCGACTAACTGATTATTATTATTAAACAGTTTCCGTATCATACTTTCGTTGGCCTTGTCATTTTGCTTTATGGTCGCCGCTGCGTCTTGGGGCTTATTTCAAGGCATCACGTAAAGAGGGTCGGTAACTTTCTTGACTACTTCCGTTCTTAATTTTTCGACTACTTAGCAGTAACGTGATATTTCTTTTTCTGATTGAATATTGCTTTCGTTTGGAAGAATCAGGTTTTTATATTGTTAGAGTAATAAATTCAGAGTGATTAAAGCTTTCATTGGATTTGTACTTGAATTATTTTCCATTGTGTTTTCTCACGTTAATGTCACCTTTGTTGAATGATGCTATATTTAAACGAAAGGTTTTTTTTTTCGCCTTGGGATCAGAAAGAACATTTAATGTGCGGTCGTAAGTCATTATTTTATGGTGAAGATTTTCTTTTAAACGATCAGAATATGTTTTGTATTCAATTTTGTGTTCAATGCTTGTAGCAGATGAATAAATATTCCGCTCACACCAACCCTTTAAGCACAAAGGAGAAAATGCTTTTAGAAGAGAAAGAACATGAATGGAATAGACAAGGGAATCCAGATAACAGCTAAACAAAAATTTTATCACAAGTAACGTAGACTGAAAACAAATAGTTTCGGTATACATCTGAACTAAAACGCCTTTATTGCAAAAGAGAATACGGATAAAATGAACGTTTTGCGAGATTTAAGTGACATCAAAATAACTTTGATAAATATCACAAAGATTAGTGTTCATCACGGTGGAGTAAGGGAGGTACGGTGGAATAATGGATAGAGGCTCGGCTTGTGGAGTCGGAGAGCCGAGTTCGAATTACAGTCAAATTCACTTACGTGCTATTTGGAAAATGTATGAATCCTCCTCTTCTCCTCCCAGTTATGGACAAGTACCGGGTTCTTGGATAGTAACTGGTCTACCGCAGAAAGAAATGGCAACCCACTGTGTGAAAAAAAATTGCCTCGTCAGTCATGTGTCGAAAGATACATAAGTGACTGATTTGTGTGTGGGAGTTGCCATATAGGAAAACAATTGTAAGAGGGGCAAAGAAACTAACTGCTGCTATTCGTGAGTTGTTATAAGTATTTTACAATTTGTAGTCGTCGCAGTCATAAGCAATGTGGTGACCAAACAGTAACGATAAGGAACCTGTTAACTGATCTCTCTGATTTTTGGAAGTGAAAAAATTGATACTCACTTTTCGATGACCTACAATTGAATGGTTTTCCATTTACTATTACAAGATATGCAATCTGTAGCAATGATTTAAATTGCTGATTACAACTAATATTTAATGAAATGGATAAATGGATATCATACTGTGTTCAGATGCGAGAATTTCAATCTTTCCATATAATTATGGTCGAAAGAAATAGTTGACTAATTTCAACAAATATCAATAAGAATTATACAATTTTTCGATATGAATTAAAAATTTTGTTAGGTAACTTTCTTTCTACAAAAAATTCGCTGGAATAACTTTTTTTTTTTAAATTTGAGTAGTAATTATAAAATATAAATAATTATTTCTCATCTTGAAATATATATTTACGAATTTATAAGTACTTGATTAAAAATAATGCCTTCGCTACTATTAAGAAAATTCCACCAAAAGGAAAAAATATTATTAATAAAAAATGTTTATTTTTTTCGATGTTGCTTTATTTTTCGTTGTTTCCGTTATTAGTTTGTTTCTTGGATTTTGTCATGTTTGCGGAAAAAGTAATATTGGTATTTTGGGGGGCTAAATGCTGAAAAAGGAATATAAATGGTTTAATCCGTATTTAAATGCAATGTCAATCGTTCGCTACAGTCTTCTAAATCATTGTTCTTTTGATGTTCTCTCTCCTTAATAGATTTTTTTTCTCATATACTCTAACACTTGGTAACCACTAGCGCATTAATGGCTTGGGGATGAAATGATTTTAAAGAAATTATTAAAAAGGAAGCTCACAATGTGAATTCTATTGCTTTGTTCAGGTGGCCGTCGATCTGCAGGGAATATCGAACTGAATACTTTATTTAATCTGCAGGTGTAGGTTGTTGTCATTTTGCTGTCTATATCTTGTTTCGGTAAATGTCCCTTTAGTACTGCTTAGTTATTGCAATTATTACACTTGCTTGCGTCAATCCACATCACGTGAGGCGCTTATATGCACCTGCTGTCTATTAGGTTCCTGTTCAAATCTCTGATGTATCTGGTTTCTTTAATGCTCTGGTGGAACATTGAGTACAAATTCTACTTTGGTAGATTAAGGTGGACCCACTGTATATTAGAGTCATTACATATTAACTCTTCTTAGAAGAAAAATTCTTTATTGTCATTAAACACGGTTAAGACTATCTCGTATCCCATAGCTTGAATCACATACTATATAACTACACGGCTTGTTTCGATTGTACATTCTTTGCGGTTGTAACAAAAAGCAAAACAAGCCGACCCATAAAAGTGAGGATGGGGGAACATCGTAAAGCCGTATGGCTGGGTAGGACAGGTGAATTTGGCGTGGCTGATCATGTACAGAGCGAAAAGGGTAGTCATCAGTTCAGGTAGAATGAACTGTAAATATTAGACAAAGAAGAACACAGGAGAGTTAGACGTTTAAAAGAATCAGCGCATATGCTAGTCTATGAAAACCTTCTCAGGAGGCCGATTATAGAAATACATATGAAGTGAGTCGGTAATAAAGCAAGAAAGACAAATGACAGCAAGGCTCAACAGCAGCAGCAATCATAAAAGAGAAATGTTTCATTGAGGTATTTTAGGTTTAATGTTCCACAGAGATTTCTCCTACATGACAGTAGCCTAGTGGATTAAAATTTACATAGTGGTTATGAATTCAATCCTTGGGTCGGGTAGTGTGTACTTGAGCTCAGTGGAAAGGAGGTGAGCAATAACTGAGCTGTACTGAAGATAAGAACTAGACTATATATCCCTAGACAGAGCAGTGGAACGATTACAGTCGTGCCCTGTAGATTAAATAAATGTTTCATTTCGGAATTCATTTTAGGTTAGCAGGATCAGTAAACACCTGATGAAGGCCAGAGCATACAACGGCCGAAACCTTGTGATAGCAACAACAAATATGAGGAAGTTATTCCGAATGAAAATGGTGTAAATAAGGATAACTCTGCATCCCTGAAGTTCAGACAGAAATTTGGTTCGTTAATTCTAATTTTATTACAGAAATATTGACTTGTAAAACAAAATCTAATGTACAGTGTGGTGCCAAACTTTTGTCACCCCTACATAATATAATTTTCTATTTCAAATGGCTGACACGAACCCCAACATTTTGGAAGAGAGGGTTAGTGTGAAAAGAATTTCGGACCAAACTGTAGCATAAAGTACGTATGATTGTTACAAACGCATAGATAAAAAAAAACGCTGTTTAATTATGTTTTTTTTTATTATTATTTTGATTTAAATCTTATTTTTTGTTTAATTTGATTTGTGATTATCAGATTTTCATTTTATTCCGGATCTTTTTTTTTCTTGGTTTAATTGTGAAATACTAAAATAATATTACCATGTTCAGGAATTAGCGCTTTTTAGAGCTTTCATTTCATTCAATTTTTATGTAATTATATTATGTTCATTTTAGGAAGTGTTATTGACAATAAGCGAGGATTTTGCAGTTAGCAACAGAAGTTGGCAAAATGATAAATAGTTGTCCATTCCATTAAAACGCGCATCTATCTACAAGAATGTTATCTATGCATGTATTTATTTATCTATCTACATATATATATATATATATATATATATATATATATATATATATATATATATATATATATATATATATATATATATATATATATATATATATATATATATACGTTTGTAGTGCAACTCAAAGTTTCATGGTTTTCCCAAATTATCAGGCACGAATTGGTAAATGAAATACTTATTAACGTTGTTTTTAAAAATACTGGGCCTCTTAAGAGGAACGCTAAAATAAACGCAAACCTTTAAAAATATTTAAGTTTTACTACAAATATATGTATATGAATATTTATTAATTTATACCTCCTAACTCTGTCTAACTACATTGAGCACTGTTTTTTTTACACCCTAAATTAAATTAAGTAAATATTTATTCGCGCATCTGTGTATGCACGCGAAAGCACGCATATATATACAGTTGCTAATATCTAATTATTCACTTTATATCAATAGATGTGTGTGTGTGTATTATATAGATATTATTTACTTGTCTCTCTGAAAGAAAATATTTATTTTAATATTGAAGTAGTCAGCTATGAAACGTTGCAGTTTTTTAGAACCTACGAAATTTTGGTTAAAAGCCTCGCATTTTTTACCAAAATTAGTATAGGAAATTTTAGCGTCGTTTTTTAGGTGAAAAACACTTTAGTTTGGAAATCCTTGCAAAAATCATATAAAATATAAAATGTAATAAAACAAAACATTATTTAATTAGAAAAGCTTTTAATTGCTTTTATGAATAAGTTATATTAAGGAAACTATTGTACTAAAAAATTAAAGGGTAAACAGTATATTTATCAAGCTATAAATCAGCGTAACAAATTAAACTATGATACATTAATATGAATGAACATGATTAACAAATTCTGTGAAACAAAAAATATGCTTGGAAAGCTAAAACAAAGAACTCCAAACGAGGCTTGAATTATAAGCGCAGCCATAGATCTTAAATATACATAGAACTCTTGTTTTCTTTTACACTTGAATAGTTTTATTGTTTGGTGGTAGGTTACGGACCATTAACAAAATCGCCCAGTCTGCTTGATATGAATTAGATTGATCAATAGACGCCAGAGGGAATCTTTGCTGCCGAAGAAAGATTTTCTTTTATCTTTTGGTAATATAACAAAACGATTTGCATTGGCCTAAAACAATACTAAATTCTTAAATAAACTTTTATTTTATTCTATTTAACGATATTATTTATCAATATTGTTCCAACATGCTTGTAATATCGTTTTATTCTTTTCATAAATAGGCTAAATTTTGTCGAACAATCACGTGATCAAGATAAACACTCAGTTGTGGAGCAAGCTGAGGTAAAGAGTAATCCAACCTTGAGGAAGAGAGCTATTTATGGTGCAATGGAGCATCTCATTGTGCTAAAGTGGGACAGTCCATTGCTTGGGCTGTGATTGGCTGCTGGTACCTGAGTGGAGGTATTTCTATATAAATACCAGCTTGATTCAGTTAGTTTGCAGGGTTTGTATTAAGTTACAACCTCCTTTATTTTTGTCTGCCAGCTGGACGCTAGCTGGGACTCTTACACCGGTAAGTGCTGTTTATTGTCTTGTTATTCTACAAATTTTTATTCTTCTCGAGTGAATGAATATGACTATTGTTTATTAAAATGAGAGTAAAGCGTTAAAAGATTCTCTGGAGACATTTTCTTTTAATCAGCAAAGATTCTCATTTCTGTCAGATATACTGTTGAATAATTTATATGTAAGTTTTCATGATGGTCTCCGTAATACATAAACTCCTTTAAGTAGAGACATTATAAACAGGAAATGATTTGAAGAACAAGGAAGAGGTTGAAAGAATTCAGCAAATAGAATAAACCAGTGTATAACCTGTTTTTATAGTAAAGTAGCTACGTCAAATGATAGGAAACTTTTTTCAAAATCACAGACTAGATGAAAATAAATAAAATTTAAAAGTAAAGAAATATCAAACTGAAAAATTGCAAGAAGTAAGAAAATAAAAATAAAGATGAGAAGAATCATAAAATAAATTAAGATGGAAAAATGTCAAATTGGAAATTAATAAAGAGAAAGAAATAGAGAGAAGCTTTCAGAATTTGTTGATCAGGAAGAATCCCGTTAAGAATATGTGAACTATTCTACAATTCGCCATTTTCCCTTGAAATTAAATCGAGCGACTTAGCAAGCGCCCATACTCTGCTTATTTCTTTAAATCCTCAATATTCCTCCGCTACATTTGTCGTTTCTTTCTTTTAACTATATCTTCCGTCTATTCATCACGTTCTTTTTACTGCTTCGTGCAGATTGGCACCCTTTCTCGCTGCGTAATTGTGCGCTAAATTGGTCAGCTAAATTGGAAATCCGTTCCTGAAAATGGCAAGAAGTATTTCCAGGGAGATGAATCATTCAACCTGAGACACTTTTATGGACAGTAAGGTCAAGTTAACGAGCTGGCTGCATACGCGTGTCAGAGGACAGGAAACGATTGCGTTTGCCGGTAAAATGTGAGAGAACGACACTGTAGATATACTTATATAAATTATCAAATATTTGACACGTATTTCTGAATGATTACGTAGGTTTCTGCTGCACAGAGGGTTTGGATGCACCAATAAAACAGCGTGTTTCTTGATTTAGTTTACAACAGGGATTCTTTACATATATAGGAAAGTTTTCTCGGACTTGCTAACTATAAAAATAGCTAAATCTAATTGAAAAATGGAGGCAAGGCAACAGACAAGTTTATCAGTATATATATATATTTGGCCAGCTTCTGGAAAATATTCCTTAGTCATATTTTCGTAATATTTCCATGGAGAGGCGGTAGACACAATAGAAAAAAAATACCAAAAAAGCTACAACCGAATAACCTTATTACAATCGTCTGAACTCTTTAAGTCATCTGTTTTCCAAGGCGAACATAATAAAGCATAAGTTACGTTCTACCAAAATATTCACTGGCACAAACGTGAAGGTTCTACACATGTCTCTTTTAGTAGCCATGGGAAGATATGAAACTCTCTAGGAAAACTGTCAAAAATCTTTGTTCAAGATTATCATTTCTGTACGGTTACTTTTCAAGAAATATATAAATGAATGTTATACCGGATAACGATATATATATATATATATATATATATATATATATATATATATATTAAGAACAATTTTATGGGAAAGAAATATGAAAGTGTAGAAAAAGTTATTTAACGCGTTTCGTCTTTTAGGAGTTAATGGGAGTTTATATTTACGTTCGTACGACTGCACATGCGTAGAACCTAGCGACGCTGAGAATCTTAGATTTAAAAATATTTATTTATATGTTTTGGTTATAGAATCTGGCCGATTTCAGATACTTTTTCTTTCTGTTTATATTTCCAACAATTTTCTTATGAAATATCGCACAATGAAGATATTCCAAGAATGAATAACGTTGCAAGATCAATTTTCAATTTTTAAATTGTAGTTGTGATGTGTAGAACAATGTATTTTGATTCGTTAGGTTTGTCAGGGCCGCTTTTCTATTTTTAAATATTTTATGAGCCTTTTGTTTCGGATTGAATATAAAATATTTTGGGTATTCGAAGTTCTTGAAAGTAGCACTTAGCGTCATACACAGACACACACTCACACACACAAGTATCTGTCATGTTATAACATATGATAATCCTATTACTCACAAGTAACTAATAATTACTAGAATAACAAGTATGTCGTGACAAAGAAACAAAGGGAAAATGTTACGCCGTTCATTATTATATACAGGATGGCTGTAAAGTAAGTAGATATTAAAAAATTGTAATAAAATCTATATTTTATTACAAATTTATAGAAAAAAATGATACATATTCTTTATTAAATTGGGAAATTGAAGAAAATCTTCATATTTCAACGAAAGCACCGGTGGCCTCAACCAGTTTCCTCAAACGGCCAGGGGCATAATGAACAATTTGCTGAAGGACGTCATCTGTGATATCGTTCAGAATCTCTTGAATCCATGTCTCTCCAGTGTGTGAGGTTTTCACTTTTACACCTCCTCTTTTGTGCATCCTCACAGGTTAATATGACATGGAGATAGATCTGAACATTTTGGATGCCTTTCATGAAGTCTGCGCCGTTACATCCAACGCCCTAGAAAATGTTGGTCTAACCATGAACGCACAGTAAGTGCAAAATGGGGTGGTGCACCATCCTGCATGAATATCAGGTCACAATCGTTATCCCATCATGACACTGTGGACCATACGTAATTTTCAAGCATCTGTAGATAAATATCTTATTGCCGGCATTCCGTACCACACGGTCTCTTTTGGTCGAGCTTGCATCCTCTCAACCGTCATGTTTGGATCGTTATAACACGATAGCTAGTAATGGCAGTTGTGAAGACTGATGAAACCACAAACATGAAATACAGCCTCGTCACTACAGCGAATGTTTTCGAAAAATTCAGGCCAATCTTTATGCCAATCTAGCATTAACGTCATATTCAATTCTGCAGTCACAGTCTTCAGGTTTTAGTTTCTGCACGTAAATAAAAAATCCCTATTAAAATTCCAATAAGCAATTTCTGATGCGTAGTTACTTTACACCCACTCTGTATATACGATAAAATATGCTTGTATTTTATAGTGTGTGTGTGTGTGTGTGTGTAATAGAGAGACAGACTGATACTTAGCTTTGACGATGAAAAAAACCTGAATGTCTTCCTCTGCCAAAATTTGCTATTTTTTTTTATCATAGTACAGAAAGAATAAGAATGCTGACTTGAACATCCCCATCTTGTAAACTACGGATTGGTGGGCGTACACTCAAATTTGTCGTTATTTTTTCCACAGAAATGTGTCCAATTCAACTGATGCTTGTTGATACAATTGTATTCTGAATATGAGTAAATACTCAGGCTACTATAACTATGTAACAATTCAATAAAACAATGTTGTCCACCAATTAAACGATAAGAATGGAATTAAACATTTAGGTTTATAAAGAATTAATGGCTATATTTTTAATCCGATATTCTTATTTTCTTCAGACGTTATTATAGGTAGACACTTGATATTTTTATTTATTTGACAATATGTATTGGGCCTATCGCCCTGCGCACTCTTGGTCAAGAAAATATGGGTAGCGATCGATATAGCTTTATAGATATTTCATTTTTTTTTATATGTGCTGATTAAGAATATTATTTAATGATGATCTAAAAGTTTAAGCATGTTCTCAATAATTAGAACATGAGAAGGTTCTAGCATATGCTTTAAGTTATCTTTGAACGGTTTTAACAAAAGGTGGAAAGTGCAGCACAGAAATCTGGAGACACGTTCGGATAGCGAAAGATGCCTTCCAAAAGCTAAGCAAAGTATTTAGAAAAAAAACTTCATTATAAACAAAGAAATGAGTACTGGAATGTTATGTAATATCAGTCTACCTATATAGCAGTTAATGTTGGGAAATCTCCTCACAGATGAAGAAGAGAATTGAAGCTACTGAAATTCTGCTCTACAAAAGGATGATGACAATAACACAGACCGAACATGTAAGCAACGATGAAGATTTAGAGAAAATGAAAACAAAAAGTAAACTTATACCTAACATTAGGAGGAGACATTTGAAATTTCCAGGGCACATAATGAGGAAAAAGGGTTTGAAAAATTTGATACTCAAAGGACAGATTGAAAGCCAAGGGGACAGGGGAAAACAAAGCATAACCTACCCGGCGAGCTTGAGTGAAGGCATGACGGGACAAGGTTTAGGAGAGATAAAAAGACTAATTTTATTAAGGGCTACAAAGGACAGGACGTCCTGAAGAAACATAGCACAGAGAAGAAGAAAATCTGTACCTCATGAAGTTGAGCAAAATAATAATTTGCCGATTAAATTATCATTATTATACTACGAATATATATGTCAAACTATTACTGGCCTGTTATCTAATAAATTCAAAGAGAATATCTTAGTGCTTAACTACAGTTTTTCAACTGACAGTCTGCAAATTATATTAAAGTCAGTTAATTTTCTTATCTATTTAACGCTGCCGGACGCCAGTCCAGATTGATATCATCAAGAAGTCATCATCCTGACAAATCGTCTTAGCACTTACACTGTTTTCTACTAATCTATTAACAGTATATATGGCGCCAAAGAAATATCTAAACTTTCAGCTGTTTAAAATTGCTTTCTAAAATCAAGGGTGAAGAAAGGGTTTGATCAAGTAAAGCCTGAGGTTCATGTCATATCCTTCTTTGATACAGTGTTTACTGGCACTACAGAAACGCAAAGAATTGTAGAAAATAACAGAATTGACATCACTTTATGACTTCCAACAGCAGAAATCATTGAAATGGATAGTAACTCAAAGAGAAAATAATAACATAATCAAGATATTAACATACCAAAACGCTACATTTATTAGGAAGAGAACTCCCATTGATGTTGTAAAGTACGGGAACAACTAATTGAGAAACCTGCTTTTCTGAAAAATTGTTTAAGCGAAAGATTTTATAAATTTCAACAGCAAGCAGTACTGGATGTTTCTAAAACCAGGTGTTGGTGATTATTTGTGGTGCACCACTAGACCCTTCTTTCCTCATGATCATATCGACATCCTATTTTCCTACCCTGACATTCATGTAACTCATGATGATAATAATTTGTTGTCATGTACACAGGGCCCTTGTCTTTGAGGAGATTAATAAAAGTTTTGTTTTGTTTTGTTTTATTTTAAATTTTTTTCCTACTGGCTTTGTGTGTGTGAGATTCTATGACTGGAAATATATGAGTTGTGGTTATCGGGTGTGGTTGTAAAGAATTTTCGTTTCATACAAGCACGACGAAAGTTTTTTTCGAGAGAGTGGTAAACGAACAATTACGAACGGATACTGTAGAGAGCGATTGCCGATACCTTTATGAACTTGGTGCAAACTGATTTTATCGATCCCCACGATCGACATTGATGGTTTAGTGGTCCCAAACAGCTCACAAACTGATATGCATTGTGCGTCCGTGGTCTTTGGGGTGACCTAGAAGATTCTTCGATCTATTATTTCTTTAACTGAAATATTAGGTTGGTTCAAAAATAATGTCGTTTTCTCACATAGTAACATATGTGAGAAAACGACACTATTTTTGCACCAACTTAATAGAACCTCTTTGAATTTCGAGCTCAATCAATGAAGAGCAAATGCCTAGCTAGAGTTCTACAACATTTGTTTATTATAAGAATATGAATAACTCGGCGGTAGATTGAGTATCGTAGCATTTTATATTGATAATGTATTTCTTTAAGTAGTAATTGTGTTTATATGTTCATTTATAGTCTCTATAAAGAGGGTCTCCCATACTGTAATGGGGTAGTGTAATATCCCATTTAACGTGTGTCCGTCCCTTAGATAATTTACTTTTATCTTGATACTGTTGTATGACTGCTTTCTTATAGTTAATCTGATTATTTCATTGTCTAAAAGCCACATACCCCTAAGACTGACAATTGATCTAATACCCATGGCTTGTCATTCTTATAATTCCACATAGACTTGGTAGTACAAAATATAAATATTTTCATTAAGTTAGACGATTTCTATTTTATGCAAGAAATCATTAATCATGTCACCTTGGAGATTGACAGTTTAATCTTTCCGATCTCAATACTCATTCCTAAGTCAAACAATTTTAAATATCATCTCTGTCCTAATGGTTGCTACGTCTAAATTACTAGAGTAGATACCTTTACTATTTTGGAATAAATTTTCTATACCTAAAGTATAAAATGATTTTTTTTAAATGAAAAAAACATTCTTGAAGATTTCATTTTAGCTTTAATTGAAAGGTAAATGATTACATTTATTATCTCCAGTAAGTAAAATAGTATGGTATATTTCAGATAGAAATTATGTCAAATTTAATTTCGATTTCTCAAAATTTTCTGAAAAGTAGCCATTTTCTAAATTTTAAGAAATTTGTAAACAAAACAAATTTATTTTATAATTCTCCTCACCCAAATACATATTTCTGTCACGTTTTTTGTGTAAAATTAGAACATTTAAAGTTAAATTTAAAATAAATATTACATATAGCATAAAAAATTAATATACAACTATTTGTTAATGTTTGGTACTCTTTACTGAGCCAATAATTGATGTACGATTGAATGACGAAGGGGTGATAGCTAGTTATGGATGACCCGAATTGACATAAATTCCCGAAAACTAATTTCAAATCTGAATGAATTAAAGTTTTAAAATAATTTAAATTTATTAAACATTAGTTTTAAAATTAAATTAAACACTTTACAAATTAACTGTCATTAAAAAGAATAAACTGAAAAAATTAAAAAGAAACTATGAACAAAAAATTGTTATTGTTCGCCCTGTTTCCACTGAGTCTGAATCTGAACTATACGGAATATATATATATATCGAGCACATAACTACAATGTTATCAAAAGTTGTTTTGTTTTGTTTTTTAATTGGTGACAGACAATATTTTTTTAATTGGTGACAGACAAATGCAAGACAGTAAAGCTACTAAGACACGAGGGTTTACAGAATGTGGAAGATTTAGGAACAGAAATATTAATAATGAGCGGGTAGAGAAAAGAGCAATCAGGAGAACAGTGGATAGCAATTTACATTGCATTTAAATTTTTGCAGATTAAAATTGGCCGGAAACCATTGAGGGGAAGGGAGTTTCACAAGTGAGAAGTACGAGAAAAGAAACTGTTAGCATGGAACTTACAGCTACACCTAGCCAGATCCACTGTAAATTGATGTGATCTTGACCCCAATCTAGTATCGCATTTAAATTAAAAAGTTAGGTACCGTAGCGAAGAACACATCCGAACAATTACCATGAATGTATTTATAGAAAAGATATAGGGAGGCAACCTTACGGCGGTGGGAAAGTGACTGCATCTGAGCCACCAGATCAGAACCAATAATACTGATGATTCTTCTTTGGATTTTATAGAGGAGCTCAAGGTAAATAACAGGGGCACCGGGCCATATGTAGAAACAATATTCTAAGCATGGAGCAATGGTAGACTTATGGATATGTAAGATAGATTCTGGAGAGAAAAATTGTCTCGCACGAAACAGTGAAACAATAAATGTAGCTGACCTAGCAATACATTCCATATAGTCTTTCTACTTCATGTCAGCTGAGAACATTAGCCCGAGAAGATAGAACAAGTTATAATAATAATAATAATAGTAATAATAATAATAATAATAATAATAATAATAATAATAATAATAATAATAATTCAAGTAATAATTAAGAAAAATAATATGAATATAAAAAATAATAAAAGTATCTTTACAGCATTGGGATTCTATTAAAAAAATAATTAATTTCTGTTGATTCTGCCATTTCGTCTAAAACCTGTCCAAACGGGACTTGTTATCTTTTGCAAATTTCCTAACACAGTTCCACTTCAACGATTAAAAAGCATTCGATTGATGCTAAATATGTTTCCCCGTTAAAAATTAACTGCAAATCTGTCTCATTTCAAAACCTGTGTCATCTCAAACGGTCATCTAAAAAGCTTTAAACAGTTGATTGATATCATGTCTATTTCCTAATTGTCAAGATTCGATCATCCCACTTATTCGATTATTCTTCAATATTGATCTGCTATTATCAATCATTCTTCTTCTATGTACCTTGTCCCTTCATGACGATGTCTATCATGGCTCTCCACAATTTCCTGTCCTTTACAGCTCTTAATACATTTTGTCTTTTTGTTAACTTTTCTAAACCTTGTTACTTCATCCATTTACTCAATCTCGCTACGTAGGTTGCGCATTGTTTTCCTCTGTGTCTCTTGCCTTCAATCTGCCCTCTGAGGATAAAATTCCCTAAGAGCTCTTTCCTCATTATCACTATAACTTCTATAAATTTCAACTATCTCTTCCTAATGTTAAGCATTCTTGTCCTTTTTGTTTCCATTTTTATAAAACATTCTAATTGAAACATGTTCGGTCCATGTTATGCGTAGCATGCTTCTGTAGAACCACATTTCTGTTGTTCCAACTCTTCCGCATTTGTGAGGAGATTGTCCAGCATCAACTGCTATATATGAGGATTGATATTACATATCAGTTCAGTACTCTTTTCTTTGTTTCTAACGCAAATTTTCTGTTTCTTAATACTTTACTTAGCATTTGAAATGCATCTTTCGCTAAGCCGATTCGGATTTCAGTGTTGGACATTCCATGCTCTGTTAAAAGACTTGACAGATAGTGTTTTGTTTGGTTATTTGTTATCGATAACTATAGCCCGAGAATGATAAATTTCCAACCTTTTTTTTTATAACATTTTTTTATAATCTAATTGCGAATTTCGTATATTGATTACTTGAAATTTATATCATTAAAGACGTATAGAGACAGATACATGATTGGACTAACTTATACGCACACACATGCACACACACACACACACACACACATATATATATATATATATATATATATATATATATATATAATAGTAAATATTTTCTAATCGCTTGCCCGTCCGTGACTGTCTGTTTTATGCATAGGCGTTCCTTCTTTCTTGATATTTTTATCATTCTTCTATCTTATTAACTTCTCTTTCACTCGTTACACACCATTGTAACAGAAAAGCTATATACTAAGTGAAATTTAGTATAAACTATCTGGCGATTTCTCATACGCATGAAATTGGTGAGATCTGAAATATTAACTATTATGTGTGTGTGTGTGCGCGCGTGTGCGTATTTGTTTTGTGCGATGATGATTATTTATTGATTAACTTAATTTTGATCAGATATATTCGTTGTATAAAGTTCGATATCTTTGAGTAATATTCAACTATCAAGGGTACTTAAAATAAATACCATTTTTAATCATAATAAAGCAGTTATATCAACATTACTATATGTAAATATGTGTGTATGTTTGTCTGTGTACAAATATCTATTTATTCACACATATATTATTATATATTTATTCGAAGTCCGAGTCAGATTGAACGCCATAATCGATCCATTGGCTCGATATATACCCTGTGTTCCAAAGGGAAGCTGTTCTCAACTAACTAAATAATTATCTCTCTACCCATGTTTGAATGTCTTTAATTTATATTTAAACATACGCTGACCAGAAAGCGGAACGTGGACCAGGACAAAAGTTTAATATTGTCTTCCAGCACACACCCTATTTCACTTTATCAGCAGTATAATGAGATTTAAGGTCTACTCTTGGTTTAATTAGCACTGGAATTCGTCTAGAATTCAGAGTTGTCTTTCTCCTAGACGTGTTACCAGCCATTGTTAGATAGCAGTATCTAACCTGGCGTCCGGGTATAAAAAACGGGATAAAACCATTTTGTGATTTGTATGTAAGTTAATAAAACAAACTCGACCAGAATTCGAACTCAGCTCGCCGAATTATCTTTTCGAGCTGCTAAGGTAGAGTACTCACGTATACTCACACTGTTATATACTGGCATCCACTATGTTCGTGAAGATACGCACATGTACTCGATCTCTACACAGCTAAAGATGCGGGTGCAGAGAGATCCATAATAACACAATTGTATCGATGTATATCTCACAACTCATCCAACAGCAGGTAGGTTTGTGGATTTATCTGACCCAAAGCAATTACGCGCAATCGTAGTAGCTATATTGTATCCATCGCCGGCTTTCTAGGCCTGTCGTGTAGATTACAGTACCTGGTAACCCCCACCTGAGTACTGACCAGGCTCAACTTCAGTGATCGAACGGGAACTGGTGTTAAGTGTAATATAACCGTAACTGTGTGTATATATATATATATATATATGAATAATATGGGCGCTTGACCGAGTGGTTAGAACCCGGGTTCGAATCTCCCCATGGACAATTTGTCAGGAAGATGACTTCTTGATGATATCAGTCTGGACAGGCGTGCGGCAGCGTCAGAAATGCCTGAAAACCATAGTGAGTAAAATTGCTTAGACAGAAGAATTCAGAGTCCGTCTATGTTAGTGCTATCACGAAGTCACAATTAATCGTGGTTTGTTCAAACTGAATTATGCGATATCACCCAGAAACTATAACTAGGGTCTGTTCAGCACAGTTAAAATATAAACCACGGATGGGCTTTGTGTGTGTTGAAAAACACAAATGTGTCTGAGCAAGTTTCTGTAACAGGGATTGGCTACTCCCACCCCTCAGCAGATGGTGCTCGGAAAATGAGTGTAGTCGGCCATTAAGTATAAATAATCAACAGGAATTTTTATATACGCAACACTATTGGAAATGCATTTCCAACGTTGAATTCAAGAAACGAATCTCAAATTTTGCGTAATGACATTCCTAAAGTCAGCATAATATTCGAGTATGGCATTAATAACACAGTAAATATGACTGTATGCCAATGTGTGTGTGTGTGTGTGTGTGTGTGTGCATTGTATATGAACATCCATGAATTCTTAAAAAGAAAGTTCAACAGGGAAAACAAACTTAATGCCAACTGATATCATAGGTCATTATTTTGAAGATTGTCAGAATGCCAGTGTCTTGGCAAGACATTTTAAGCGGCTCAGCAGGTGAATCGTAATTATAAGTTTGCTACTCTCTACCGTTCAGTGAATTGGCCTGAAGATGCCTCACAGACACGGGAAATCGCCCCATGCTAATATGATAGCTATTCGATATTTGGCTGATCTAGAAATTTTGGCAGGACTCGCTCTACCATGTGAAAGGATCGTATATCTTCATAAGTGGTATTCTTGCTAAGTCGTCTGTAATGTTCCATAATAACGCGTGGTTATGTGTGCGTTGTCCCGAATAAAAGATGTGTTTGTTCCACCTAAAACTTTGCATACGTGTTGTCCTTGCAGGTGAATGATGGCGAGTTTTAAGCAGTTACAATTTATTTTTTTCTATTTGACTAAAGATCTCGGTCAACATGAAAAAATAATCATAAAAATGAGAAAATATGTTATTTTAGAAGGGCATTTAAATAAATAAATAAATAAACGGTGCGCCTAAAAGTCATTCTTCACTTATATATATATATATATATATATATATATATATATATATGTATGTATATATATATATATATTTACGTGCGTGGGGGGTGTTTGTGTGTGTGTGTGTGTGTGTGTGGTGTGCGTACAGGAGAACACAGTTACGAATGCACAGGCCGGTATACATAACACATAATGTTAACAAATGGAGCGTCTATTCAAATCGGATATCTACTAAAAATAAACGTTTAGAGTTATATAAATACACACACACACACACATACACACATACACACATATAGGGGGGATGAAAGCACTTTTACAAACTTTTCGGATGGGTCTTCACACCAAAACAAGGAAAAACACCATGTGTGCTGATTAACTTGCTTTGCTCCGGCAACATGTAGAATGTGGTCTTGGTGGTCAGGAGTACGAGCGGATCTCGGTCATCGTCGATCCATAATTTGTGGTGCCACGGTTCCAGTCTCAGGAACGCGATCATAAACATCAGTAAAGATTAAATGGCTCGGCTGCCTTCGGTCTGGAAACGCAATCTGAAAAAGACAAGCAGCCTTGCATCTATTACCATTCCCGCGGCTATATGTAAAAATCATATCTGCCTGCTCACGATAAGAATATCCTGCCATTGTTAAACGGAACACTTCTCACTAATACATACATTAAACATTCAAGACAGACTAGCCACAAATGTTCACGAATGACAAATATAACCTAATATCCATGGTAACACAGCGCCATCTACTGTAAACTTACTTTAAACTTAATAACTCAAAATATATATATATTACAGATATATAACGTATATATTACACATAAACACACACACACACACATATATATATATATATATATTTGCTAAATTATGTAAAATAATGACAAATAAACGAAATTGAGTAAATGTTATTGCTCATAATTTATTTGAATAATAGAAAGTTTTCATGTAACTGTTTTCTTTTGATTTTCTAATATATTTATCTTCATCTATGTTGACTTGTGAAAATAATATACCTTTTAAGAAAGGATATATTTGACAAAACCTGGGTTGCAGATTTAAATTATGGAAAGATTAGATATTTCTAAAGCATTTGATAAATTGTCATAAAATCCTTTTTTGTTTGCAGATTTCTAAATTAAAATGAATAATAACAAGAATTAAAAAATTCATTATCATTAATAATACTTAACTCACGTTCGTTCATTAAGCATAAACATCACTTAGCAACCTCCATTGTTTAACTTGACTGTCAAAGTTAACCTGAAGTATATTTATGTACGTACATAAATTTTCAAAACATGTTTATAAATACTTGTCGCTAATGTTGCTGGAGTTTGTACTTTGGTGTTTGAGTTGGGAAACACGTGCCTCCTGTAATGTTTGTCCCACAACAAAATGCGGGACTTGATATGTGAGTCTGTGTAATAAAATACAAAACAACAACTAAAACCAATATATAAAATCAAACGATAATGTATTATTAACAAAACAAGAAGTTACATCGTTGCGAGCGAAAATATTGAATGTATCTGACAAAACAATGAACATGCATGAAAACATTTAAAAACTAGTGAACTATTCTTGTATATAAAATGTGTCTAGAAGTTCTACAGAAAATAAAGTAAAATGAAGTTGTGTACGTAGGTGTTTGTATGTTTCCCTATAGGAAATGCGTCTTCTCGATAGACCTACATCGTAGTGTATCTAAAGAAAATAGGAAAAACCGAATGATAGAAACTATTACAGTGTATTTATAGGTTCAGAAAGTGTCTTCTAATGGCGTTGTCTTTAGTCAAGTAACTAGATTTAACTTTACACTAAATAAAATCCTTACATTTGCCTTGATAAAATCCATCATCGGACAAAACGCGTCGGTAAAGTTTTCCTTTTGTTTTTATTCATTTTGTCCTTTTACAGATATATTTTTATTTACATCGAAATTTTTACACACGCGCGCGCGCACGCACACATGCACGCACGCACGCACAAACACACACACGCGCACACACACATGCACAAACAAAGTAGTTCTATAGAAGCATGTCAGCTATAAAAATGTTCAATGAAAACTTAACAAGGGAATTTCTAAATATGTTTGATAATAACTAAAGATGCGAAGAAAATAAATTCGTTGAAATTGTTAATCTATTGGCAAAACTAAGTGGCTTCATTATTTGATATCATAAAATGTAAGCAGCTTTAATTGATAAAAGAAGTGATTTTATTATTTATGTTGAAAACGTTTATAAGGATCAAGATTATGAAAATATTGTCCCAAAAACAATTATAGACATTGATTAGATAGATGAAGGGAAGCTTCCTTCCATAAAAAGAACGAAAATCGAATAAATGAATTAAACAAAAGACAAATTAAAAAGATACATTTCGATGTCCGTTCGAAGTGCAATGGATATCGTCAATAGGATGTGTTCGAATTCCAGTTAGGTTCATTACATTCACTTATGCGAAAGGTGTAAATCCATCTCTTTTCCTCTCAGCTATGGGTTGAATAGCAAGACAGCCTGGGTCCTATATCCTTGCTTAGTAACAAGAAAGAAACGGCAACCTACCGCCGAAAATGATCTGCCTAGTCAGTCATGAATCGAAAGAGACTTAATCGTCCAACAGTGGATCACGTATTACAAATCATTGACCGGTTTCGAACCACTTAAGAATAGTTTACTGTAACTGAAGGAATTATTTGCTCATTGGGAAGAATTGTTATTAGGTTGGTGCAAAAATAATGAGGTAATAATGTCGTATTTTGATGTATTTTTTAACGTCAAAAAACGACATTATTACGTCATTGTTTTTGCACCAACCTAATATATTATATTTGAATTGCTAGATTTGACGAAGTTTAACGATTTCTTTCCCATTCATTTCGTCTGCAATATAGAGAAGTTTTTGAAGTGCAAATTGCTTAATATAGTTGATTATAAGTCCTTAGTAAATGATTTTATGATGCAAATACTTTAAGAATTAAAGAAAATAAAGTGTGCATTCTTAAAGTCTTCTGTTTAAGTTAAATGTAAGATAGCAGGTAAAATAATGCATCAGAAATGTTAACAACCCTATAAGCCCTAGGGAGGACCCTTTATTTGTAAGTATTCTGAAGATAAATAAAAGCATTCCTGGTAGGCTTCATATGATAGCCTATTATCAAGTAATTCCGATGCATGTACGCACAGATTGCTTTAATTCTACTTAGATAAGATTGAAATCAATACTAAAATTATTCTACTGAATATGAGATACTAAAATAAATGTGTATAAAATGTTGGTTTATATATATATATATATATATATATATATTTACAATTATATATATATATTATATATATATATATACATATTGTTATTCATATATATATATATATATATATATATATATAATTGCTATAATATGACGTGCATGTCCACGCATAGATTGAGAGTGAGAGAGAGTTGAAAAATGTACAGTCAGAGTGAAAATGACACAGAGACAGCGTAGACAGAAATCAACAGCATCGCCATTGTCAGAAAATTACTTCTGGTTTGAAACTGCCAGTCACCATATTGTGCTGATTTCTATGGCCGCATTGTTTATTCCTAAAAAAACGCTGAACATGAGAATTTCTAAATTACCATATATATATATATATATATATATATATATATATATATATATATATATATATGCGTGTGCTTGTTTGTGTGTGTGCGTGTGTGTGTGTGCGTGTAAAATTGCGTTAAAAATAAGACAAAAACAAAAAAACATTATGAATAAAGACAAACGTTAAAATAACCATTACAGACCAGTTTCGTTATGTGATGGAATTTATCAATACAAATTTCAAGATTTTACTTTGCAAAATAAAATCCTTATATTTACTTTAATAGAATCTAAGAGGGACGAAACGCGTAGGTAAAGTATAATTTTACATTTGTCATTTATATATATATATATATATATATATATATATATATATATATATATATATATATATATATATATATATATATATATATATACATACATACATACATACATACATACATATATATATATATATATATAAAATCAACATAACAAACGTGTGTGCATTGTTCACCATTTTGATCGGTGTTGTTACAATAATTATTTGTAGATTTGTTTTGTTCCAGTATTGACATGAATAATAATCTGAGATTAACTTAATTTATTTTAATTAGTAGTTAACTTGGTTCATGACAATTTGAAATCAGAACAGATTCCAATGCAAATCAGTTGGTCACGTCCTCATATGTTTCATTATTTTATTACTATAAATGGTCACAAGGTGTTCCTGGTTATCGTTCCACGTAGTAAAAGTTAATCGTTTACAGACTCTTATTATATCGTGACTTTATTCCTCACTGAATTCACCACACTTAGAGTCATTTGCTTGACTACAGAAATTTTAATGCATATCGAAAGGCACTGATACGCCATTAGAATATAAAGTAAAGAGAAATGAAACAGATGATAAATGCTCATTAATATTATCTGTAGAAAAAATAATGGATTTCAAGTGACTGGTAATAATGGTTGAAATTTATCAGAAGAATCTATTAGAATTGTAAGAGCAACATTTAGTTAATCTTCCATATCTTTGATATCTGTAAATCAAGTACTGAATGAGTAAAGAAATGTATCCTACATTTTAATTACACGAGTAATTTATTAAAGCAAATATGTATATAAAATTCATTCATTGCTGAATCTTATATCGTAAATTTACAACAAGGCTCATATAGCACATCGTCTTTGTTAACACAACTATTGCTATTACAATGTGGGATATTTAAAAAGCTGAATGAGGTTGACGAGGTTGTGCACCTAGACATTGCATTAGGTTGGTGTAAAAATAATGTCGTTTTCTCATATAGTAACATATGTGAGAAAACGACATTATTTTTGCACCAACCTAACAGGCGCCAAAAATGTTTTATTTCAATTTAAAATTAAGTTTACCTGCGACTTCAGCGTTTCTCTTGACATTTAATTATAAACAACAGTTGGTATTATTTCGTTCCATCCCACTGCATATAAATGCTCCTCACTGTATCGACCTTGTTGAAAAACGATCTTCAAAATCGAACATTTTTTATTTCATTTTCTTTCTTTCCCATTCTCAAATTTGGTCTCTCAGGAAATGGGGTACTGTGTCAATAGACTACCATCTTTCTACTAATTCACCATTCACCAGATTCGACATTGAAGCAATACTATTACGATCTGTAATAATAATAATAATGTTAAAATTATGGCAATGCATGCTGGACAATGTCCCCAAACATAAAGAGACTTGAAACATCAAAAATATATTGAAAACTCTGAGGTATATAATACGGAAAGACGGCTTGGAAAATCTGATACTCACAGGACAGATTTAAGGAAAAACGGACTGAAGAAAACAGCGCATAACAAACTTGCCAAGCTTGAATAAATGGATGGCGAAAAGACAAAATTTATTAAGAGGTACAAAGGGCAGGAAATTGTGGAGAGTCATGATCGCTTAAGTCCTGAGGTGGGGAGCACGGTACATAAAGAAGAATTAGTCTGTAGAATCCTTTTGAAGGACGAAACGCATCATGAAGGATATTTTTCTATTTTTTTTTTTCTTTTTCATTCATTTACCCACCAGTTGTTTGATATCTAGCGTTTATATATGGTCTGGAGAAGGCCGCAAATATGGAAAGAATAAAGACAGCAAAGTGACAGGAGAAAGCTGAGATTATATTTTGTCTTCAAAAGAATGTTTAAAGTCAGTACCAGATGGCCATTGTGCTATTGTAGATTAATTTTAATTTTTTCTCATGTTCGTATTTAAAAATAAAACTTTGACTAATAATTAGAAAAACTATAGCTGCATTTGCTTGCTAACCATTTTTTGGTAAAATAAATCTCTTTGAGTTACTGGAATTTACTATATTTTGAATTTTAGGCACCTATAATATATATCTTTAGAAATTATGTATTGATAAGAATTTTGCTTCTCAAATTTTCAAGTAACTCTGGAACTTATGACATTTGTTGAAATAAACAATGAAACCAACAAAACTGGGCCTATAATACCGCACGAACTTCAATAAGGAGTTAGTTGTTCTTAGCCATAAATGTATATGTTATTATTATAACAAAACGATAGTAAAGTAATAATAATAATAATAATAATAATAAGTTCAATAAAAATATACATATAATATTAACTACCAACTCCATAACATCTACTATTCAAAATAATATACCAAATCTTATATTATTTAATTAATTACAACTAAATCCAAAACTATTATAGAAATGATCAGATTTAAAATTGACCATATTAACAATAATTATGAAGCAGGCATATATAAAATAAACTGTAACAGTTGTTCTTTATAATATAATTTACACAATAATTTATACGATGCATTATTTATTCACAGGAATAATTTCACCCACAGTCTCCATCTCGAAATTGTTGTCTTTATTAAGAAAGAAAATTACTTATAAAAGACAATTTTAATAAATAACTTATTAATAGATAATCCAATCTTAAGAAGAAGCCTTGAAGTTTGCTTTTTTTTTTGTTTTTTTCAAATATCTAATTTCATATATTTCTGTACAGCCATAAATGTCGACATATTTATCTGCAAAAATTCTGTAAACCAAGAATATATCGTGTAGCCAGCGAAGACGAGTGTTATAAAATAATAGTCGCTGATAAAATATAATTCTTTTCACCGAAATAACATTATCACAGTGACTGAAAAGTAGGAAATATTTATAAACTTGTCATGTTTCGCTCTTTATTTAACTTCATCAGATATTTTGGAGTGGAAAGATCTGGAGATATATTTCAGTTTTAAATTCTGTTTCATTTGTTTTGGTTGTTTCTGTAAATATTACGTTTATATTGACGTTAATTTTATATCCGCTTCAATTATTTTGAATTCTATTCTTGTTTTGTTTCTATTGGTTATGTGAAACTTAAGGTTGATTATTTATTCCTTCGAGATATTTTCTCTGGATTAAGTTGTGTTCATTATGACCTGTTTTGTTTGAATGTGACACGGAGGAATTTAATGTGTTAAATGTCTCTTCAGTGTCCATAAATGCGCATGCTTAGATTTCTAAATGCCCCACCTATATATATTTTTATAGTTTTATCGTATATATGCCACTCTCCAATGCATTCTTTATTCTATAATTTTTTGCTGACCAAATATTTAATTTTCTTTGAGCTAATGTTTATAAGATTAATTTTTGCAATAGTTCTTTTTTTTCGTGATCAATAAAGAATAGTTTGTTCATGGAATTAAAAACCTACTTTTTTGATGTTCATTGTATTTATCTTTTATTTTTATGGATTTTACGTGTTTTTCTTCTTGCGTCAAGAATATAATAATATTGTTAGTCAAGAAGTTCAAATGAATTTTTTTTAATATTCATTTTTAAGGCTTCATTTTTAAAGATTATTTTTTCTTAAGTATTCACGTCAAGACTTTTTAGAACCTTTTAATTAACCTCGATTCATGTTCTTGTTGCTGAGAGAAACACAGAAATTAAATTCAGTTTGTCTCAGTTTAAAAGTTTCTAAGCATTCTTTATCATTCGTGTAAATAAATGTGATCCTTCTAAAGCCATGAGAAAATGGTTAGTGTCAGTTGAAATTAATAAATTGAGATTTTTGTGTCTCTACAATGGCAATAAATCATTTGTTTTCATTTTTTGCTCATTGTTTTGTTTTTTTGTTGTTGTTTTTTTTTGTTTTTTGTTTTGCCTATAACATTTTTTCGAAAATGATTATTTACCCAGATAAAAAGATAATAAGATTTATTTTGTCTACGTAAACAGATCATTAATTCTCTTAAATGATGCTTGCCTTTTTGGTTTGCTTTTCAAATTTCGTGTTTTTTTTGGGTTTTTTTTTTGGGTTTTTTTTTGGTTTTCTGAAGGATAAGCTGATGTATAATAAGCATTGTCATTTTATATTTAACGATGTTTTTGTACAGTTTACCGTGATTTTTACCAGTTGATGACTTGTTCTCTCAATGTTTCATTAGACTAAAATAACACTGGGAAAACTGAAGATGTGTGTACATACGTTCAACTCAGACAAACCAATCAGGAAATCAATTTAGAACAATACAATATGGACGGTGATACTCAGAATACCTAAACCTTGAAGTCGATACCAACAGTAATATTCCGTTTTCACTAATTTCACTTTTTATTTTTACACAAATAAATCCATTTTTGAACATAATTACTTTTTATTTACTTGCTTTTAAATGTTCTATACCAAAAAGATATTATTACAATTATTATTAATTTTTATCTTTCAAATTTATTTTCATATTCATCATTTTCATTCTTTACTACATAATATTCAGAAAACTACAACTTATATATTTCTTATCTGTCAAAGGTATACACAAGATTGTTTTGCACCTGCCGTCCTTACACTCCTCTGCAATAACTCATTATAGATGGGGAGGACTAACCATTATAAATGCATTCACCTTTAGTTCTCATTCCTGCTTAGATTTGACACGCAGAATAAATTCTATCATCATCAATATTCTTCTTTTATGCGCCGTGTCCCTTTAGGACATAGAAGAACATGGCTCCCCACATCATGTTGTATTAGGTTGGTGCAAAAATAATGACGTTTTTTCACATATGTTACTATGTGAGAAAACGTCATTATTTTTGCACCAACCTTGTACCTTTGTACCTCTTAATAATTTTTGGCTTTTTGTTATTTTTCTCCAAGACCCTGCTCTACCATCCATTCGCTCAAGTTCATCAAGTAAGTTACGCGATGCTTTCCCCTGTCCCGCTTTCATTCAATTTTTCCTGTGAGTATCTAGTTTCCCAAGCCCTCTTTCCTCATTACGTGACCCAGATATTTCAACTACCGCTTCCTGGTGTTAAGTATAGGTTTCGTTTTTGTTTCCATTTTCTCCAAATCCTCGTTGTTGCTCACATATTCGGTCCATAGTATTCTCAGCATCTTTCTGTAGAACTCATTTCTGTTGCTTCAAGTCTCTTCTTCATCTCTGTGTGACAGTTATCACATAACACTCCAGTACTCTTTTCTTTGTTTCTAACGAATCTTTTCTGTCTCTTAATTCTCTGCTCAGCTTTTGGGATACATCTTTGGTCATCACAATACATCTTCGGATCTCAGTGTCACACTTTCCGTCTTCCGGTAAAAGACTTCCCAGATATTTAAATTTTTGCATTTGTTTTATGAACTCTCCTTTAAATAGCAACTTGTAAGATTTTACAAGAATGATCAGTAGTCAATGTCGATCACCGTGAGGCGATTTTTCTTCGAAGAACTCATTTTTTCTTAATAAAAAATGCAGTTCTAAATCGTGCATTGGCAAGATAATTTCCAAAACCCCAAATATTTACACTGACATAAACATCACCAAATCTGATCCCCTTTTTATATTAATGTGCACCTTTATATTCCCTTCGGTACTTCGGCGATCATGGATCACCACAACTTCCTTTTCTTTTTACTCTAAGCAATATTTAACTCTTTACTGTCATACTTTCTACCGTTCTACCATCCATTGGCACAAACTGTTTAAGTAGCTTACTCACTATTTCATTCTTTACCTTTTGCTTTCATTATTTTATGAGTGTTAAATTCTCTAAGCCCTTTTTCTTCATAATATATCTTAGAAAATAAACTTTATCTTTTTGATTTTTATATTAAATATTAAATATCTTACTAGGTACGCATATGCACTGAATGGCACACGCAGAGATTACAGCAATATGTGCTTCATAATATGGATACGTTTAAATGTGTGAATTTTACAAATTTATTCTTCTTCTATCCATCTAATGGCTGGCTGCTCGTATCATAGCACGCCTGTCTACTAGTCAATTCCTGTTGCAGACTCCTGTTGTAGCACATTTGTGTTTGTCCAACCCCTACAGAGTCCACCTGTGGTTTAAACTGAACCTAGTATACAGTTCTTACTTACAGTTTCTGGGAGAGAGCACATTACATGACGGGAACAACAGTCTGAACATGTTCAAACACTCGGTCACAATGACTTGTGACTTCGTGCTATCACAAGCATAGACGGCTCCCAAATGGTTCCCCTGTTGCAGACTCCTGTTGTAGCACATTTGTGTTTGTCCAACCCCTACAGAGTCCACCTGTGGTTTAAACTGAACCTAGTATACAGTTCTTACTTACAGTTTCTGGGAGAGAGCACATTACATGACGGGAACAACAGTCTGAACATGTTCAAACACTCGGTCACAATGACTTGTGACTTCGTGCTATCACAAGCATAGACGGCTCCCAAATGGTTCCCCTGTTGCAGACTCCTGTTGTAGCACATTTGTATTTGTCCAACCCCTACAGAGTCCACCTGTGATTTAAACTGAACCTAGTATACAGTTCTTACTTACAGTTTCTGGGAGAGAGCACATTACATGACGGGAACAACAGTCTGAACATGTTCAAACACTCGGTCGCAATGACTTGTGACTTCGTGCTATCACAAGCATAGACGGCTCCCAAATGGTTCCGGCGACCCAATTTAGCAAGGCTTGGATCAAACTGTGGTATGGTTTTCAAACATTTTCTAAAGTTGTTTACACGTTGAGATTGCCTGTCAAGTTCGATAACATCAAGAAGTTATCTTACAGACAAATTGTTCATGTTGAAATTTGAACCCGTGTGTCATGGTTGGATCGCAAACATTCTAACAACTCGAACTTATGGGTACTCATGGTTCTCCTCAATATCCTATCCTTCGTAATTCTCAGAAGTATTTGTCTGCCACTCTATATTCGATAAGCCATTCTAAGTAAAATCTAAGTAGGTCACTCGCTGCTTCTCTCTGTTCAACTTGCCTTCAGTATGTCCTGTGTGTGTCAAATTCTCTACACCCTCATTCCTCGTTATGTGTCTTTGAAATTTCAACTGTCTTTCATATTATTCGTTAAATATTCCTTGTTGCACACATGTTTAATACATGATATTCTAATCATCCTTCTGTAGAATAACATCTTCGTTGTTTCATACCTCCGCATCATCTGTAAGGAAATTGTCCAACATTCATTGTCTCACAAGAATGTTAATATTACATAACAGCTCAACCTTTTTTTTTTCTTTTTTGTGTTTCTAAAGACATTTTCTTATTTCTTAATAATTCGTTTAGATTTTGGAATTGAATCTTTCGATATTCTAAAGCACCTTTGCATTTTGGTGTCACATTATAAAATAATCATATCATTAAGTTTCTGTATTTACAGGATTCGTGGGTCTCTAAGTTCTAGCTTACATTAAAAAAAATTAAAAGAAATTTCAAGTGGGTCTGTGGGAATTAAAATATGTCTATATTTCTGAGATGAGGTATTGTAACTATTTACACTATTTACATTATTAGGACTATAGTTCTCATTCTTATTGCCATATTCACGAGGTTTCGGCCGTTGTACGCTACGGACTTCTTCAGGTCAGGTTTGTTTAAATTTCGAACCGAATTCTTCATTTAGCCCACGGGAGTAGATTGTTATGATTTCTACATTCTATGCCCTTTTGAATATCTCAGTTTCAGTTAATTTCCTTTACTACTTCAACTCTCCAATTTGTTGCCCCCTCTGCTGCGCCCAACTATTAAACTCACAACCATACAATATGGGAACCTGTAATACAGAGAACTTGCGAAAAACCACAACAACAAAAAATTGTAATATGAGCTCTGGTAAAATAAAGACGGTTATCCTGACATTGTTTTTTAAGTTCAAAAAATTCACTCACTGATGTTTCCAAAGAGAGATGGTCAAGTATTAGGTTGGTGCAAAAATAATGCCGTTTTTGACGTATTTTTAACGGCAAAAAAACGACATTATTTTTGCACTAACCTACTAGATAAAAATGTTGTTGAGCAATCTTAAGAATGGCTTGACCCAAAGAGAGTAGGGAAGTTTGTGATGCATCTCGCACGAGATTGTAAGAGCCACCTACGGAGAGGGGCTCGGATCATACGCATGGGAGATAAAAAAAAATATTATACTCGTAGGATTTATCTGATTAAGTGAATATGAACACTGATACGAATTGCTGTGTTTTGAATCAAATGTAATATGTGTCTCACTCTAGATTAGACCAGAATAGACTTTGCATTTAGTGTCGTTCAGACAAGCTAGATACAGGGTCGACCTGAAGTTCCTACTGCACCTAGTGGGAAAGAAACGTTGACAAAGATATAAACACCCACCCATAGTGAGTAGGGAAGTTTGTGAGATATATTGCACGAGAGTGTAACATTGACGTCCGGAGACACACTAGCCGGAGTTGCGTCAAATGTTACGCATGAGAGATTAAGCCTCGTATTAGCCGGCACCACGATTATAATCTGATAAGTATTTCGAAAAATATTGCGAAAATTAACTTAAATTTTTAACAATCAAAACAACTATGTAGGTACATCAACAGTCAACAAGCTAATAATGAATATATTACACACTTAAAAGATATTTCTTTTTTCAATATGAGCTCTTTCCTTGTCATTGTTCGTAAATCAACGATAAATAGTTTTCATACAGGTCGAAATTTATACAGTGAAAATTTCAGATCAAAATTCTGCTAAATGTATTAGGAAATTATTGGTACAGTGTCATACAGATGGCAGTATATGAGTATATCATTAATTAATAAACTATTAGCAAACTTACCTATACCCATGGAATCGTTAATGATATTTCTACATTTGAATAGTTATTGTTTTTGAAGGTTACCGTTGATTACCTTATATTTGAATACGCCTACATCCAGTTCTAAGTTCGAACGTGTCGTTTCCATAGGTCAAAGCCTTACTTTGACTGATCGGTCAGGTGTCAAACGATATATGCTGCCGGTTTTAACATGTGTCTATACATGTACGACGTGTGTAAATGATCAACGATAAAACTGGGAAGAGAAAAATGTAAAAAGCAAACAATAAAAGAAAATAGGTAAACAAGATGACCGATACCAACTCTGACAGTTCCCATTCATAAAAGTCATACATATAAATATATGAGCGTGTGTATATTCATATCTATATATGGACTGGGTATGAATAAAGGGTTTCATATCGTTAATTTACTGGTTGAGCAATTGAAGTTTTGAAAGGACAGATATGTATAATTTCAAAGAAAGTAGTGATTTTCAGATCACACGACGCCAAACTTGGAATGGAATGTTCGATGTCTAGTTATCGAATCAATGCCTAAACATTGATCAATACCAAAAAAAATAAAGTTTATTATAATAGAAACGGAAATCAGGAGAAGAATTCGTATTATTTTATTATTTACATCAATTTTAACCAACGGGATTTGCCAAAAAAAAAGACTATAATTTGGTTGTCTTCCTTAAAACTCTATGACTGTTAAATAATAGAAATATAATATAGAATTATATTTTGGAATATCACTAAAATCAGAAAATAAAACAAAATTGTATTTTTGCTGCATAATGTCGTCAGATACGGAATTTCCAGACAACTTGCAGACGGTGAGTATTTTAATCTAAACGCTTTTTTTTTACCATGTCTGTGATTCTGATTTTTAACAGCTGGCTTCGAAAATATATGTCAATTAGAATGCCTATTTTTTAACCTTCGAATTTAGTCCTTGTTTTGTATGTTAGATTTAACATTATATTTTGGATCGTCTGCATTTTTCTCAAACGTAAATATTCTTATAGTCATTATACTGTTTTTGATGATCTTAAATCATTTTTATGACCGTTTCAATCTCCGTCCTTTTATTTATTTTCTAATTATTTATTCGAATCCTTATAACTATATCACATCTAAATCGGATCTTTTTTTTCTCTGAAATTGTTTATCTTTTCCCATTTTGATAATAAGACTATCATCGTCACCAAAATTAAAACTAGTTATTCATAAGTCTTACTTTCATTATATTCAATTACAAATTTCAGCTTTTAGTTGAGCAATGTTATTCTCTTATTTTTATCATTTAAAAATATAACCGATTTAGCAAAACGTATGAAGGATAATAATTTTGCATAAATACCCTTGAGAAAAGTATGGATCCAGCTCTTCTCTCCCAGTTAAAGGTTATACAAGGTTGACTGAACTCTCTTTTCTTGAGCTATCAACCAATCTAGACTAAAGAAACTCTGAATTCAAAACCAAGCACTGCTGCTGTTGTTCCTCAACGACCATAATTTGGTTATGAGACTCATGACGTGACGATAAAGAAATAAATTTAGTGAAGGGTACTTATATACACAATGTCAAAACAAAAATAATTTACTAAATTTAACCTACTATATAGAAATATTAAACAGATTAATTGAAAAGAATGTTTATGAAAGAGCAGCAATAACCTGGAACACAGACATATCATTAATTGAAAATGGCGTTTATAAATAAAACTTAGGACATTAGTTACGATTATGAAATATTGTTGGCTGTAAATGTGTATGATTAACTTGAAAAGAATAGTGACAAATATATTCAAATTTGAAAGAAAAATGTTTAGATTTTGCTGTTTCTAAAGAATACAAGTGGAGAAAGACGTGAGTAATAAGAAACCAATAGAAGTTTATCAAAGACATTTTGTTTGACAGCCGCATTACCCTTAGGAAATCGGTTTACGAAAAATAAATAATAACCTATTGACAAAATTTAAGATTATTTTCTGTCTTTTGCAATTTATTTTGCCTCAAGATATTAGCTTTGAGCAGAGTAAACTACTTCTTTTCGATAAAAGTCGTCTGGTATTAAGTTTACGTTATGTTCGATAAAATAAGAAAGGTGGAAAAACATTGGCATTTAGAATGGCAGCCGAACGAAGAGTAGATTTGATATATTTCCGTCGGCAACTGGATAGCTTTAGAGACTTTCCTTTGATCAGAAATAAAGCTGTCCATTCTGTGAAATTCCATTTGGAATTAAGTTCAGGTTTCTGTGTAGAATTAGAGAGGTAGAAAATAAAAGGTGTACAACACAGAGAAAATGGTTGAATCAAAAAAAAATTAGACATGTTTGTTTAAACACCAAAGCAAACCAGTTAGAATTAAATGAATATTATTTTTATGGGATTCTTTCTGAAAATCATCTAATTACATACAAGCACGCATACACACGCACAGTCACACACACACACAGTCACACACACACACGCACAGTCACACACACACGCACAGTCACACACGCACGTGTGTGAATTTAAACAGTGAGGAACCAAATGTATATTATTAGTGTAAATTCGAACTTTATATTAATTATTAGTGCAAATTTTAATGTTATAATATATCAAAACTGTTTTATTACCAACACTACCCACTATATGTGTGTGTGTGTGTCTAATGAATAAATGAATTTATTTTTAATCTGACACTGTTATAACTTCAATAACCACCATATATATATATATATATATATATATATATATATATATATATATATATATATATATATATATATATATAATTATTTATTTAAAAATATGATTCCAGCGCTACATAAGAGAACTCTTATGTAGCGTTGTAATCATATTTTTAAACAAATAATTATATTTATGGTCTACTTTTGTATCGAGGAATATTTTTTAGAAATAATAACAAAAATACTAAAGAACTTTGGATTATTTACCTAACGAGTTCTTTCCTATTTTCTATATATTTTTACACACACGCACATACACACACATATATATATATATATATATATATATATATATATATATATATATATATATATATATATATATATATATAACATTATTTTCCCTTGAGCAAGGCAACAAAGTCACTGAGACACAGGGCGTTACTGAGTTTGAAAGAAAATAAGGAAAAGAAAACATTATGAAGCAAGAAAAATAAGAACCAAAATTAGGAAGACAGAAGATAACGAATGACATTGCATTTAAGTGTTTGAGGACCAAAGTTGACTGGAAAGGAACAAACCGAAAGAGTTCCACAAGCGAGAAGTTCGAGAAAAGAAACTATTAGTATCGAACTTACAGTTACATTCAGCCATTTCAACTGTAAAATGATAAGATTTTGCCGCTAATCTAGCACTGCGTTTCAATTTATAGAGTCTAGATACCATAAAAGAGAGTTCATCAAAACAATTACCATGAAAGTATTTATAGAAACGGCATAGGGAAACTGTCGGGATGGAATGTGCCCAGCAGCAACTGGCGAATCTTCTTTGGATTTCATCAAGAATGACTAAATATATAGCAGGAGCACAAAACCATATGTGACAGCAATGTACTAAATATGGACAAATGTTAGACTTATAAACATGTAAGATAGATTATGGCATGAAAAATTGTCTAGCACGAATCAGTGGACCAAATTTCCTCGCAGCAGACGTAGCAAATGACCAAATATAATCTTTCTACTTTAATGTCTGTGAAAGGCGTTAGCCCAAAAAAAACGGCAATGAGTCACTATCCTGGAGGTTAGCATTAGCCATTCCTTGCCCCAGTTAACAATAGAATGTACGTGAGTTTCGAGATCAACAGCTAATTTGATCTTATCGAACTGATAAGACTATTAAGATAGGAGTAAATAGATGGGGCATCTGCATAGATATCGAACTGATACCATCAGGAAAGTAGGTGATGAAATTAAGATCAATGTAGATCCAAGGATAGAGCCATGGGTGCCCTAAAATCTTTACAGAAATACCATAACCTTTCAACTTTTAAAGAATACCAGTATGCCAAACTGTCAAATTCCTTCGACATATCCAGTAGAGAATTGATTAGAAAGTCTAGTTCTTTACTTAAAAGAGGTAGAAGGCTAATAAGATGATAGTTAGAAGGATTAGCATATTTAGAAGACATTAAATTAAATGTTTACTTATGGGGTTTCTCCTCTAACTTTCGCGAAGTCACATCTACTCTTTAGGAGACTTGATTGCAAGTTTAAAAAATTAAAATAAATGTTAAATATAATCAGATCTCCTGAATAGTGAATGTAATTCCGCAAATTCTTCTTTGCGAGAAGTAATACTGAACATTTAATTTTATTTATTATTCTGAATGATCTATCTCTTGATACTGAGCACTATAATTACAAATATATATATCCAGATATGATGCGAACGAATAACGTACAATTCCAACGTTCGCAACATTTAATTTAAAAGAGGGTTCAATACAGAGTAGAGCAAAATTATTTATTTTAGGATATTACATCGAAAACATGCCAAAATCGCTATACAATTGCAGTCGTGTTTTGATGGGTAATAAATGCATATCATCTAATGACTGTAAATTACAATCGCCTGATTAGATGCGTTTGATACGCATCGAATCTCGGCCGCAGTTGCGTAGTGATTTTGATATGTTTTCGATGTAATATGCTAAAATAAGTATATATATATATATATATATATATATATATATATATATATATATATATATATATATATGTTAAGTGATGATGGCGCGAACAGACAAAGAAGCGAAGCTAATACATTGATTTGGCAGCCATCACCCGATTTGTAGATTTCCACACGGAACGAACGAAAAGCAATTTTGT